>CM035173.1:34907939-35567939 GCA_020205615.1 Panax quinquefolius
GGAAATTTGATTTTGAAATGAGGAATAGAGGTCACACTTGCAAAGCAATTAAAGCGAGCCTTCCCAAAATAGCATTATAAGCGAGAATCTACATGCACAACATAAAATTTGCAAATAATTTCTACCGTTGGGGGTGTTCAAAGATGACCGGTAGCTCAATGGTTCCAAACACCTTGACCGGGTCATTACTAAAACCATATAAAGGAGCCTCCCCGTCCTATTTCCATCTTTTCGCCCATCTAGGTGCATCCTATGATAAGCGTGGGCATCTGAGAATATCTCTGAAGACCCATTATCTACCATCATCCGCTTATATCCATCAACCCACTTGCGCAACAAGACGGTGATCCCTAAATAATGGTTCGATGACTTCAAGGGTAATCTTCATCGATAAAAGAGATTATCAGACTTTCGAATAAGGTCTATCGGTCTTGAGGAGGGTACCATATGACATAACCGAATCCAAGTAACTTCTTGTAACTTTTTTCCAATGAATTTGCGTAAGTACCCCAGTGATGACATCTACCACGTGCCTTACAGTCATTCCGGAGCCGGCAACGCTTCTTTGAATCTGGTTGAAATCGAGCTTTGGAACAGCCCTCCGTCTCCGCTTGTTGATTAGTTCGCACCACATATCAATCAAAGCCCCGCCTTGTACCTTTCTTTTTAATAAAGTCCTTCAAACTAGCACAACAATCGATTGTATCATGACCAAGCTTGATGGTAATCACAATACTTACGAATTTCCTTTTAGGGCTTAATGTTATCTCGAGGTGGTTCAAAATAGGTTGATTCTTAATTTGATCCAAGATAATGTACCTCATCGTGTTAAGTCTTTGTGTCGTCCTATTCATTCTTTGGGGAATGGAGCGACGAACGTCCTCCACTTGCTCCAATTGTTATACTTTTTTTCGACCGCCTTCGTAGCTGGTCTTTTATTACCTTCATTCTTTCTCTCGGTCTCTATCGGTTCTATCCGATCTGTCTCCTTAAAGCCGGGTCCGCGGGACGTTTGAGGTCATCGTCCATGGCTTCCTCCACCACGATATAACCTTCACTTTATCGAAGGCCTCAAATGAGACTCTTCTGGTGATGAAACATTAACTTCTTCACTAAGTTCTCCGATTTGACCAGATCTAACCCATTCAAAGCAAATCCAACGGCTTGCGCAGATCGTTCAGTCTCATCACTTGGCCGATCGCTTCACGGAACCTCTTCACATATTGGCCCAAAGACTTATTCAAAACCGCCGAACTGAGCCAACGAACCATCGGTTTCCCCTTCTTTTGTTGCTCCGGCGAGCATGAAATTTCTATCGCATATGCTCGCCAAGATGAAATTGAATCAAGGCAAAGTCCTCATCCACTGCCGGGCATCCTTTCTGAGTGTTTTGACAAAAGTATGACACTTAGCAGCATCGCTAAAGTCATAATAATCCATCAGTCGGTCGAACGCCTAACTGTGGTTATAGGGATCCCCTGATCCATCATAACTCTCGATATAGGACAACTTCTTGGTGGGGTTAGCTTTTTCTTTAAGAATCTCCGCGGAAAAAGGGGATGCCTTCTTTCCCGAAGTATCCTTCGTTTTTTGTACTTCGGCAAGCTGCTTCCGAAGTTCTTTTAACTCTTTGACCAGATACTCTACACCTTCTGGTTGAGATGATGCTTCTTTTTCCGGTGACTCCTTCCTCCTCTGAGTAGACCGGTTTCTTACAATAGAGCCTTCAATTCTAGAAGGGCTTCTGCGATGACGAGTGTCCACAGGGTGGTGTACCCTCAGTAGACTCTCAGGAGTACGATCTCTAGATATGCTTCGTCTTTGAGCTCGGGCACTAAGGCGAGAATGTGCAACAACAAGGGCTTTCTTTGTGGTTTCAGGAGTATGATCTCTGGATCGGCCTCTTCGTTCTCTCCGATCCTGCTCCTTAGAATCGACAGGGTGATGTACCCTCCTCGATCTTTGAGGAGTAGGGCTTCGGGATCTTCTTCTTTCTCGATTTTGGCCTCGAGACTCTCGTCCTGAATGAATGTGTTCTTTCCCTTGATTGTCCTTGCTTTCTGGACCGATTATAACCGAGCTCTTCGTCTCTCAACTCTCGCCATCCGGCCATCTGCTCAATGGCTATATCCTCGTTGCTGCTTCACGAGTACTTCCATAGCTCTATCCGTCTCATCCGCCATCTTAGCCGTCGTGAAGCCTTTTTCGTCTCCGGTCCCCTAGTTATCGAAGTTCTAGGCGAAGTGCTTTCTACTCGCTTCCGGCCGCGGTGGCGGGCGCTTTATCCGTCGGGAAGACTAGCCTACGTTTAGCCTTGCCTACGCCTTCAGAATCGAAAATCTTCAGTGATCGTTTGGATGTTGTACAGCATGAACACTTATTGCCGGTCCCAAATGATCCTTGACAGACACTCGTGGTGTTGATTCACTGGCAGCCCTCGGCTGCCCTTCGGGTGTAGGTGTTCTACTCTTCACCATGAATACTGACGTAGAACAAACACAGTTTGTGATTGAAAATACTCAGACACTAGAACTCAAATTTCTCTTCTCTAGCGCCCGATGTTAACGCCAAAGATCTTTCTCCACGTCCCAATCACCAAGACGCGGCGTCAATATCCCCCAGATTCAACAAGTCAACACCAAAAGCTCGACTACCGACCGTCGAGGATAGCTCCTAAGCGAGAGAGTCAAGATCTGATGCGAGCGATCACAAGGTCAACAATGGAGAGAAAAATATTATCTAATGCCTGAGAGATAGAATAATAATCATGAATGAAATGTGTGTGTTATTTACCCTCTTATGTGATCTTAGCCCCATGCATACTCCACTCCCGGTTTACCGTGCCACTCATCACTTCCTGACACATTTTCCCCCACTTCCGGTCATTTCAGCCGAAAGTAAACAGACTACTTTCACACCTGCTACCACTGTTTGCCACCGTCGGTCATCTGAGTCCCATCCTCATTAATGCCATGCAGCAAAGTGGCAGACACAATAGTCAACTATCATTTGGCATAATGATTACTGGTCAAAGTTGGGTTAAGTGACAATTTGTATAATGGGCCAATTCAATGACTAAGCCCAAATAATGGAAATGACCCAAGTGACCGGATCCAACCGAAAGAACCCAATGAAATGATCAAGTAACTGGGCCCAAACTATTCGGACCAATCAGGACTTAGCATAACATGATCCAAGGGAGGAGCCCATTAAGTCTGGCCCAATAAAGAAAAGGATTATGGCCCAACAGGATGTTTCCATTATTTTGATGCGGTAGATATGAAATAAATGAAGAATTTATGCTTGAAAGTTAAGCAAGTGAAGGACATTACTGAATGGCTCGTGGATCGTGTTGCACCAAATCCGCTGTAGCAAGTACAAAATTTGGAGGCGTTACAATATACACTGTAAAGCCAAGGTGAATAAGAATTTTTTAATATATATATATATATATATATATATATATATATATATAGAGCCCTTCCATAGCAACCAGGTTCTTTATAAGTCTTTATCTGTACACCCCTTTTTGGACCGTTGATAAACTTATTGGAAGGTCGAGATTGAAACATAAATATACCCAAAATAGTAACAACTTGCACTTTTTTATTTTAATATGAGGACCCCACCATAGTCAACATGTTTGTCGGTTTGTTTAACTAAAACCAACTTTAATATTAAATAATACAACCTGCATACGACATGCTGCACTTGTATATAAAAAAAAAAAAAAATCCTAAACCGTAACAAGCTCTTTACGGCTTAAAAAAAAAAAAAATCAAACCGTAATAAGCTCTTATGGCTTAAAAAATATATATATATATATATATATATATATATATATATATATATATAAACCGTAACAAGCTCTTACGGCTTGTAAAAAAAATATGTTTTAACAAATGTTTTTATAACATATTTTATAACAAAAATAAAAACATTTGTTATATAAAAAAATGAACCGAAAATACCATAATCCTTTTACGATGTTTTGTTATGTAGTCGGCCTTCCTCTCCCCTATAAAATCGCTCTTTCTCTACGACCTTTTTGACTCTGCGAGACAAAACATAGCATACCATTGATGCATTAACATACTCATCAAAAAGGCATTCATGCTCTCGCTTCTTCCAATGGGTAGTCATTCCCATGACAAAATATCTCTTTGTATATCTTTGCTGGAATCCATTTCATCGTACATCATACAAACTTCCAAGCCATTCATTAGTATACAATTCATAGGAACTTATCGTAATATGCCAACGCTTCTTCAAATTCCTCGATGGACAATGAGTTATACACACGGTTGTTAAAATCATTTTTGAACGATGGGTGCTTTCATAATAAACATGATGCAATTTTTAGAGGAAATTTATTGCTAATATGCCAAGAACACAATAAATGATAACTAGTTGGAAGTACCGTAGCAATAGCATTACTCATGGCTCTGTCTTGATCAAATGATGATGGTTGTAGGTGCCTTGTAGTCCATGGCTTCAAGCCACGTATACGTAATACCCAAACGAAAGTGTCCTCTCGTCTCATCTCGTAATAAAGGTCAAATCCAAACAATATAGACCGATAATGGTGGTTGACCCGGCAAATGGAACAAAATCGGCATGCCATACTTATTTGTCCCAGATGTACTATCAAATGTCACAACGCCTCCGAACCGTTGAGATATAAACCTTGATCGGGCGTCAACCCACGTAATCACTAAGCTATCGCGGTTGTTTTCACCGGGTTTCACTCGGAAAAAAATTTGCTAGCACTTCCGGATGCAAGTTTGTTCAAATGATTGACAAGCACTTGTGCATCGCTTTCATCTGCAGAATCACGCCTTAAATCTCGCACCACATTCTCAACATTAGCAAGAGAGAAAGGAACATTTTGCAACCCACCTCCCATTGTGCTCAAAACATTCATCATCTTACTAGGACCAATACTTTTACTTATTTAAAGTGTCAATTAAAGTTCTTGCAACAGGAGTAATATTTACGTGAGTCTCGATCAAATCTACTTTGGTGGGGGTCACTAAGTGATGATTGTGCTTTAATTGAAAAAGAGATATCGCCAATTGTCCTCTTTCTTATCAGGACAACATATATTCTAGCTTTGCACATTGTTAGATCCTATAGAGTCTCTCTGTCTAGTTATTTTATTACTACTATCTTCATCATCGTAAACTCTTACCAACAATTGGTGTACGGCTTTCTTACATACATCTTTGCCTAGATCTGATATCATTCGTATTAGCATGTTTATGACTAGTTGCAATTCTAGTCTCAAATCCATTTTTGCGAGCATATGATCTATAAAAATATTCAACCTCTTCCAACGTACAAAATAATTGACCAACGTACGGAACAATATCAGATTTATTACTGTCAACTTCACTAACAAATTCAGATGTATTATATGACATTTTGAAAAACTTACTTGTCAATAATAGTGATGAATTTTGCTCGATCAGAACTTCAACTTGATTTTCTGAAGTGAAAGTGGGCAACCAGATGAAACAAATTATGAGTAGAGGAGAAAAGAGATAATAATATCAGAGAACAAATTCTATGGAAGGATAAGAAGATAACTTGAGAAAATAGCAACTTCCTAGACAATATTTAAAGGTAAAAAGATCACCAGAGAATGCTGACTAGTAGCGGTTAATGCTCAAGAAGTCAAACTAATGTACTTTTCCCATATAATCAATGTCGACTTTGTTCTATTCCCATAGTGTTGTTTATTATTATGTTTGACTACTTATTCACCGAGGACATTATTTATAATAATAATAATAATAATAATAATAATAATAATAATAATAAAAATAATAAAAAATAATAAAGTACATAAGCGCTAGAATTTGGAACGGCTTTGTACTCAATTCATAATTATAATAGAATAACAATAATAATCGTAAAATTATAATAAAATAATGAGAAATTTAATTTGGGGAGATGGAATGTTTTAAGATATATTCAAATCCAAGGTAAGATATGATGCAAAGCCCAGTGGTGCTCGGTGGTCATATGACGAGGTATTGGTGTGCATGAGGTCTCGAGTTCGAGTCTAGCTAGCAATGAAAAATTGATTTATTCCCAAGTTATAGTCTCTAAAACTGCTGCATAAAAAAAAAAATTTTTTTTCAACTGCTTATAGCCTCTAAAACTGCGTAAAAAAACAACATTTTTTTTTTTCAACTGTTATAGCCTCTACCTAACTTGCATAAAAAACAATTTTTTTTTCAACGAATTATAGCCTCTACTTAGTGCATAAAAAACAAATTTTTTTTTTTTCAACTGAATTATAGCCTCTAAACCAGTATAAAAACAACATTTTTTTTTGTTTCAACCGTATAAAACAAAAAAACAAATTTTTTTTTCAACCATTATAAATTCTACTACATAAAAAATAAATTTTTTTTTTTCGCATTATAGCCTCTAAAAATAAAAAACAAAATTTTTTTTTCAACCGTTATAGCCTCTATAAACTGCATAAAAAAACAAAATTTTTTTTTTTTAAACTGCATATAGCCTCTACCTACTTGCATAAAAAACAAATTTTTTTTTTTTAAACCATTATAGCCTCTACTACCTAAACAGATAAAAACAAATTTTTTTTTTTTTTTTTAAAGCAATTATAGCCTCTACCTACTGCGTAAAAATGATTTTTTTTTTTTTTAAAACTGCTTATAGCCTCTACCGGCTTGTATAAAAAAAAATAATAAAATACAAATTCAAAGGCGTAAGAGCACAAATACTGGAAACACACAATTGTTGACAAAATGACAAACCACAACGCCTCGGAAATGCACTTTTGACCACTTTTTCTCGCAACATTGCCTCGGGAAAGAACACACCGCAAACTCGGTAAACTAAAAAAGTCGAGACATTTGTTTGAATTTGGTCCTAAATTAATTCATGTACCAGGACATTTGAATGAGAGCTTATTTAAACGCCTATTCAAGACACATCTTGTGTAAACTAAAGTTCACTTGCCAAGCTAGATAAAATAAAAATAACAAGAGTAGAGAGGGAGTATTTGGAAGAGAGGAGATAAAAAACTTCAACAAATTGAAGCTTACTGGAATCCATTTATTATATTCCAAGACAATCAATTTTTTTGTAAGATATATTGTTATTGGTACTCCATTTCATATCATTATTTGCAGCATGTAAGATAATAGTTTTTATCACTTCATGTTATTACTGAATTAAAGGGGATATAATACCATGCATGTATTTGTTTTTTGTTGTCATTAATGCATGTTATAACAAATGTTTTTTTTATTTCCTACGGTAGAGCTTGTAAATTAAGCTTAATATTTTATTTTATTTTTTCTTCTTTTCTCCATTATATGTCGAGGATTGCATGGCCTTGAGAGGAGAATATATTTCGATGTGGGAGGCATACATGGATCATCTCAAGGACAACAAACCTGAAATTTCGATTATGTCCCAATAGATGATTACATGGTCTCGTATATAGGAAAATTACACGTTGGAAAATTCACCGACCTCGACAGTGCAAGCGACCACGACTGATAAATAAGTTATGAGCCTCGGGCCATTTACAACCAACAACACCTTATTCAAATGGTATAAAATTATATTCTTCTTTAATAAATCATGTATTGGAGTAAATACTTAATATTACATTTATTCATATTTATTGTTAATAATATTTGTTTGTGTTTATCTTACATGACAGTTGAGAGTGCAAAGTCACACTTGATAAATTTTCAAGATTTACTCAAATTTTCCTCCAGAGTTGGTTCTCAAAAAAAATAATTGGGATTTCAATACGCCTATACGACTTGAAGCAAGAGGTAAACAAATACCTCGACAGGGGGTCCCACAAATTTTGGACCACAAATCCCAATACACTGAACTCAACGAAGGGCTTGGGAAACAAACCGATTATGTTGTGTCAAGAGAGCTACATACCCACCCCACAAGTAATCGAGGAGAGCTCCATTCCCACCACCCAAGCTACGAGAGTGTTACATTCCATCCTTCCAAACCTATGAGGAGTGTTACATTCCAACCAATTCTTCATTTGCGGGACTTTCGGCGCCAAGGATCTAGTTCACAAAAGGTATATATAGTTATGTTAATAGTGATGGTTTTAATTATTATTGTTATATAATAATAATGTACATTTGGCTCTCAATCGTGTACAAGATGCGGAGACCACATCTCTTATGGACCAAAAGGGTCCTTATCCAAAAGACTTAAAGATTGGAAGGAGACATTTGTAAATAAACATATGTTTGGAAACGTGGTGGCACCGTATGGGATTTATATCCTTTATCACATCCGCGCCAGGTTATATGCATTAGAACACAATGCGGTCTGAATCCTTAGGGCCTGGGAGTTGGATATTCGAGCATGTCATCGACGCTTATATGTTGTTGCTACGAGACAGGGAGGAATACTACAGGTCGCGGGGAATACAAAGGTGGTCCCAATTTGGTTTCATTAATTCATTCTTCATGCATCTTAGGCAGGGCTATGTGCCCTACACTAACGTGAATACTGCATGGAGTTTTTACGATTCGTATGTTAACCAAGATGTTGGTCCACCTTTACACGAATGCAAATACATATTCATGCCGGGTGTGTAGTAGTACCAATCAACGCCATTTTGTCTTGTTCCTATTCGCAGTTGAAGATTGGATGATTACCATAATCGACCCGCACTACAAATGACACTAAGTATATTAAGTTACATGAAATGTACTCGGAATTCGCTTCAAGTCATGCGGTATGTTTAGTTTTAAAATATTTTAATTTTATAATGTCCTTTAATATTAAAAATTATTAACCAACTACTTTGTACATGCAGGTACATTTGATACCATTTTGTTTATGAAATGGTAATCCGATCAAGATGAGTGGCCCAAATGTAATCCTCACTGTCAGAGACCTTAAAAGATTCGATCAAACAACACAACCACTTTCAGTTGTGGCATTTTATATGCAAGTATGTTGATTGCTTTTAGTTAGGGCCAATGGTAATATTTTTGAAGAGAAGTGGTCCTTGGAAGATGTCACAATCTTCGTTATCACGTCGCATGGAGCTCTACAAGAAAATCCGCAAGATTACTCCCTACTCTAAAAATATAGAACTTATCCAACGTTATCTAATGTACATATTAGAAAATGAAGATGTAATATGTACTATTCCTCTTAATGTTATGCAAGATTATTATTATTATTATAATAATACTTCACTACTTTTATAAATTCGATAAGTAAATTAATTTCTGAAATGACTTGAAAAATTATCATCATTACTTATTAGACTAATTGAACTAGTTTTATTAATAATAAAATCATTTCTTAATAATAAAATCATTGCTTAATATATAAAATCATTACTAATAATCATTGCTTAATAATAAAATTATTAATACTAATAATACAAGATTTATAATGATCATTATTTATATTTTATTAAAGAATGATATTTATTTTTAATATATTAATAATCTTTTTATTGATATTATTACAAAGATAAGAAAACATATTAAAGGGATAATAATAAATATAGATATTAACTTATTTCTATTTAGAAAAATCCAATTAATAATATAAATTTATTAATAATAATAAATCGTAATATAGTAGTAATAATGCAAGAATATAGATTTTGGGGATGGTGAAGTTTTTCTAAGGATATATCCTTGGTTAAACTTAGCAGCTAGGCCCGTGGTGCTCGGGTGGTCATATAATGACGGTATTGGTGCATGAGGTCATGAGTTCGAATCATTCAAAGAGCTTACTAGTTGGTATATCCAAATTTTTTTTTCTTCTTCAAATTGTGATAAAATATCTACCGTAAGTTATTTTTTTATTTTATTTTATTTTAATTTGCTGAGTCATAACATATAATGGAGAAAAGAAGAAAAAAAAAAATAAAATATTAAGCCGGTACAAGCTTCTCTTAGTAGGAAAAAAAAAAAAGTATAAAATGCTCTAAAGTCTGATTCCTCCATTTAAAATAAAAAATAAAAAAAAAAAAAATGTTTTAAAAACATTTGTTATAAATTATTTTTATAAAAACATTTTGTTATAAAACATTTTTTAAAACATTTTTTTTATAACAAATGTTTTTATTTTTGTTATAAAATATGTTATAAAAACATTTGTTAAAAACATTTTTTTTTTTTAAAGAGCTTGTAATATATATATATATATACGGTATATATATATATATATATATATATATATATATATATATATATATATATATATATATATATATTTTAAGTCGTAAGAGCTTGTTACTAGCTAGGATATTTTTTTTTTTTTTTAAGCGTAAGAGCTTGTTACTTGTTTAGGATTTTTTTTTTTTATATACTGCTTGATTTTTTTTTTTTATATACAAGTTTATGTACAAGCTTTGTCTAGGTTGTATTATTTAATATTAAAGTTGGTTTTAGTTAAACAAACCGACAACATGTTGACTATGGTGGGGTCCTCATATTAAAATAAAAGTTTGCATAAAGTTGTTACTACCGGTATATTTATGTTTCAATCTCAACCTTCCAATAAGTTTATCAACTGGTCCAAAAGGGGTATTTCAAGATAAGACTTCATAAAAACCCTATTTGCATGGAAGGGTTCCCATATATATATATATATATATATATATATATATATATATATATATATATATATATATATATATATATATATAATGGGTTAGCGAAAAGCCAAGTTTCTACAGAAATTGTGTATAAAAATGTACAACGAGGTGATGAATACAAATTTTAGAAAGGTAAAAGTGTATACAAATTTGAGAGAGAGAGACAGAGCGTATAAAATTTTAGAGAGAAAGTGCAATAAGATTTTAGAGAGAAAATGTAATCAGATTTTAGAGGGAGAAAATGTTACAGATTTTAGAGAGAGGAAGTTTAAATGTGCATAAAATTTTTTAGAGAGAAAAATGTATAAAACATTATGGAAAGAAGGTGAATGAATATAGAAATTAAATATCATAAATAATGTATTTAATTGGACCATAATAATGCTAAACTTGAAATTTGAAACCATAACCAAACTATAACCAAATTTAAAATTTTTAGTTAATTTTTAGGTAATGTGGGTTTAGTTTTTAAATGGAACCATAACCAAATTTTGTAAACTAAAAGCAACTCGAGTCCGGAACAAATATCGGGTTAAATCAAATCCATCCAAATAAGATCTTAAACCTCTGACCCAATAGTATATTCTTGGGCCATCTTAGTCTACCACATACGTATCCAAAAGGTCGTAACTTGAATGTACTCCCTCCATCCCATAATATATGACGTTTTAATTAGGTGATTTTATTTGTCCCAAATTATTTGACGTTTTAGAAAATTTAGGAGAATTAATTACAATCTTTCTAAAATTATCCCTCATGAAAAAATGTTATAGATGAGAGAGAGTATGAGATAAGTATGGTAATAAATGAGATTTTAAGGGTATTATAGACAATTGATACTATATTTAATGCTTTCCAATCATATTTTTAATTCTTGTGCACAACTCTAAAACGTCATATATTATGGGACTGAGGGAGCACTATTGTTAGTAACTTAATTCTGTATATACAGACAAATTTTTCAGATATCTTTCGATGTGGGAGTGATGTGTTACAAACTTCTCACTTAAATTTCTGTTCACCAAAAAAGTCACGACTTAAATATACTATTATTAGTAACTTAATTTCTTATATACAGAAAAATTTTTATCATATTTTTTGATGTGGAATTAAGGTGTTACATACAAAGCTTCTCATTTTGCACCATATATCAACTATAGTCGGGGTAGTGTTTTTCCTCTTCTTTGGGTTGGACATGAATTTCGATGTAGGGAGATTTCGACGTTATGTAATTTTTCTGTTTTCAGCAAGTCTTTTGTATTAATAGTTTTTTCAGTCAATAACATTTTTGCCTTGCTAAAAAAAAAAAAAAAAATCCAAATACATTCAGGGTAAAGTATTAAAAGTTCAGGGTAAAGTATTAATCCATATTTAGGCCTGTAATTTATTACGAATAAATTAGTTGTGATTTTCTTAATTATATTTTAATGTTCAAGTATCAAATTTACGTAATCATGAAATTACCATTTTTACACTCTCCGATCTCTATATAAATCAAGTACTGATGAATCAATAGAAGTCATAACTTTATCATTCAGAACTGCAAAATATTGTAGTATTTATACGATGAAAAGTCTCTTTCTTTTTTCCCTCCTTGCTATTTTTCTAACAGCAAATGCCCTTAAATACGAGGTTCATGTCATGGATGGAATCCCTCAAGGTAGATTGCGAATTCATTGCGCCTCTGGAGATGATGATCTAGGTTATCATAACCTATATTATATGCAAGAATTCATGTGGTCATTTTATCCTAATATTTTTGGTCGTACTCTTTTTTTCTGCCATTTTTGGTGGGGAACACAAAACAAGAGTTTTGATGTCTTTAAAAACTCGTTTCAAGGGGTATATACGTATTGGCTAGTAAAGCCTGATGGTTTTTATTATGCTGAAAATAAGCATGATATATGGACCAAAAAATTTGATTGGACTAATTAGTGGTTGATCATCTTTTTAAGTTTGCAGCATGTATCCTCAAATATATTATTATCCAAGGAAAAAAAAGTTTATGTCTCTCTCTGTGCGATTGGTTTTATTGTATTTTATATATCTAAGTAAGCTAATTATTCTAATCTCAACTTTATGTGCAAAAATACTTTTATTTTAATGTTGTGTCATAATTTTAACATTACTTATATATACACCATCAGTATATAATCTAATTAGTGGTTGATCATTAGACTTAACTAGCTTATCGGACATGCACATGTGTTTCCTACATTTTTATCAAATGATAGGAATACATTAATCCCGAAAAAATGAAAGTATCTTTAAAAAGTCATTTTGTTTATAAATTTATTGGTAGAAAGTTATTCATTTTTCAAAATTCTTGGTAGAAAGTCATCTCGGTTTTATTTTATTATTATAATAGTAATAAAACAGAAAACTTTTTATATAAAACATAATACTTTTTATATTATATATAAAGTTATTCATTTTATTAGATTATAAATAGAATATTTTATATTTTATATAAAGTTTTTGTTTTATTAAAATATTTTATTGCACAGTAATGAATAGTAAAAATTAAAAAATCGCGCAAAGTCTCCGTGACTGCGCCCATGATTTTTTTATGTGCATCCATTATTTCTTAAATAGTATCCTGTCATTTTACTATAAATAGGATACTTAGTTAAGAAATGAAAATCACACCAGAATCAGAGAATTTTTCTTCTATAATATTGTGCGTATTTCTTTCTAGTATAAGGATACTTTGAGTGTAGCAAATAGTGCAAGTTTTTCTCAAGAATATCTTTGATATACAAGTCGATTTACTCTCCTACTAAGGTAAGGGGTATTATTTATTTCATATTCGTAAGAGATATTATTTTTGTATTCGTAAGAAATATTATTTTCGTTCAATATTCGTAAGGAATATTATTTTCGTTCAATATTCGTAAGGGATATTATATTCGTTCAATATTCGTAAGGAATATTATTTTTATTCAATATTCTTAAGGGATATTATTTTTCGTTCAATATTCGTAAAAAATATTATTTTCTTCCATACTTTATAGTATGTGAGTAATATTATTTCGTTTCATATTCCTAAATCTACACTTATTTTGATAAGTATTGCTTCTATAATCCTTGAAAATTAGTAAAATATCCTTGAAGTTTTGTGCTTCATCTAGTATCGTTTCACAGGAATATTGGTCAGAACTTTGTTGGTAAATTTTAATATTTTCATGTTGGGTTACTATTCATGGGTACTATTCATACTGTACTATTCATGGGTACTATTAATATGGTATTATTCACTCGGGGTACTATTCACGACAAAATTAGTTTCTTTTCTGTCCAAATTATTTTTGATACATGAATATCATTCTTGAATTTTACTCCACAATTAGTTATCATGTTGACAATTTGAACATTCTTGAACTCTTGATAAATTGAATTATAAATCTCTAATATTTATCTTTGATCTCACTTGATTAATTCCTTATATCATTATCATCATCCTCATGCTTATATTGTGGTGAAAGTCTCTTTGGCCCGTAGTGCATAGATGGACTGTTGATTGGTATGATTATGACTATAATTGTGTATTGGTATAATCATAACCTATAATTTTACAGATAAATGATGTGGTGAAAGTCCACTTTGGTCCGTAGTGCGTAGATGGACAGTTGTTTGGTGTGATCATGACCATTGGTGATACATGAGATTATCATTGGCACGTAGTTCATGGATAATTTGTTGATCTGAAATGATTATTGATTCGTGTTACATAGATAAAATATTGATGATGAACTTTTAAATCATAGAAGATGGTAGATATCATGCTCTACTTGACTCTTCTTATATAGATTGCTTATTCTACTGCAGTTGTTGATCAAAAACTTGTTGTCTATTATATTCTATCAGATTTTCTTCTGATTAATTTATTCTTTTTATCTTAGAGGAATATTTTTACTAGGCTAAGATAATTTTCTTTATTGTTCTATTCAGGAAATGAGAATATAGTGGACTAGTCGTGAATAGAGTGATGGTCCAAGATGGTTATTATAGCAGTCCTCACTATTATATAAAATAGTGTGATAATAATTGTAATGATGGCTTTATTTGAGTTTGGATATTGTCTACGAAACAATATTTGTATTCAAACTCACAGTTTATGTTTTGTCGTATTTTTTACGACAATTAATAATTGTATAAATGAAGTTTGTATTAGATTTCTGTACCATGTATTTGGTGACTCAGAATGGGTTGTGTAGACCTATTTTGGTGGTGTCATAGTTGGTATCAGAGCTTAGAGATATGATCTTTGGTGGAGATTTGGGATTAGAACTGGGAGGGGAGAGACGAGTAAATCCTTCGCTTGTGTGTCCTACCTAAGCTTATTCGTTATTTAATTGGTCGGTCAGAATATAGGGATAATATATAGCATGTCAATTTCTTCAATTAACCCTTGTTTTGTGGCAATATTTGAGAATGACATATGAAAATTTTGAGATAAAAAATGGAGCACATACGACTATTGAGCCACCCCAATGAATAACCAGGATAATGTACATCAGGAAGGCAATAATCCTCATATAAACAACATCACCGACCAAATGACGAACGATGGTATGTTTAGGAGCTTTTTAAAATTCATGCAATATCAAACGAGAGAGACTCCTGTTCAAAATGTAGGTGAAAACAATGGCAACTCACGGCTGGTCACTGCTAAGAAATTCAAGGAATTGGGACCACCAGAGTTTTTAGGAAAGCCAAAGCCATTTAAGGCAGAGACTTGAATTAAGAAAATTACCAAGATATTTGATGTCTTGGGATGCTCAGAAGAGAAAAAGGTTCCCTTCGCCACCTTTATGTTGCGTGAAGAGGAAGATTACTGGTGGGAATCTGTAAAACGTACTCATCTTTCCGCACTTAAGATGTCTTGGAAGAAGTTCAAGAAATTGTTCAACAATAAGTATTTTCCAGAAAGTATTCGTCACATGAAGAAGGTGAAATTCATCAAACTGGAAAAGAACAACATGACTGTTAGGAAAATTTTGTAAAGTTATCCTAGTTTGCATCCCATTTGGTGGATAATGTGGAGCGAATGACACGAATGTTTTTGCGAGGTTTGAAGCCTAAAATTCGTTAATACCTCATTTCTCATAAACTTTGAATGTATTCAGATGTTGTGAATAGGGCTCAATTATTGGAGCGCGATAATGAGTCAACTCAACCAAAAGATAACAACCAACAACACGATAATAATTGTACCGGTGGCAACGACCATCAGAACAATGATAACCATCATGGAGAAAATTATCATGCCAGAAATGGTAACCACTTCGGTGGTAATCATGACCAAGATAATAGGAGAGGTGAACTAAGTGGGAACAACTTTAAGAAGAGAAGATTCGACAATAACAGAAAGGCATCGACAGCAGCACCAGCACCCATTCCTAAGGAAGGAGAACAACCATCGATCGTATGCTACAAATGCAGACATGTGGGACACATCAATCCAAACTGTACGCAGCAACCCAAAGTGTGTTTCAATTATGAAAAGGAAGGTCATTTAGCTCAATTTTGTCATGCAGCGAAGTTAAGTCCAGCTGGGACGGTACGTGGCACCAAAGGCTGTCCTGGACAATTCAAAGTCGGTAGTTTAAGGGAGGGCATTTTTCATGATTCCCAAAGAGCGAGGAACCCGAACGAAGTTATCAAGAGTAAACTAATCATAAACTATTGCAAAGTCTATACCTTATTCTATACCGGATCTACCAACTCTTTTACTTCACCTAATTGTGCTCAACGTTTGAACTTGACCCTTGAGAAATTAGACTTTGACTTATTTGTTGAAACTTTGTTAGGAGAAACTTTCATTACATCCACCGTTTATAAATCTTGTTTGATTTAAATTGGCACCCTCACATTACCTGTTGATCTCATCTCTTTGAAAATACTTGCATTTGATGTGATTTTAAGAATCGGCTGGTTAACTACTCATCATGCTAAAATTGATTATTTTTCATAAGGTTGTTAGCTTTTATATTCATAACCAACCTATTATGCGAATTCAAGCAGCCAACCATTAAAGTCAATCACTGTCATATCAAGCCATAAAATCATTCGTTTATTGAAAAACGGATGTCAAACTTTCTTAGCCATGTCACAGATCTAAACAAAAATACGTCAGATTTGAATGATATTTCTATTGTTAATAAATTTTTTGACGTATTTCCCGAAGAACTTCCTAGCCTACCCTCAGAGCATGAAATAGAATTTTGTATTGATCTTGAACCCGGTTCAAAACCCATTTCCAAAACCCCATATCGAATGGCTCCTATTGAACTTCAGGAGTTAAAAACCCAACTATAGGAGTTGGTACCCGAGCCTCTATCTGGTGACTTCCTTTGTGGAATACACCAAAGCCAAACTCTTTGTATGAGACGTCGTCTTTGTGCATTGGCAAACTGATAGGTGCCATTGTGAGGTGTTATTCACAGTTTGGATATGAGTCACAGTTGAGAGCAACCTAAGTTAGTAATCTAAATATGTAGCTTTCTAGGCTTAACTGGTTATTATCGGAGATTCGTGGAAGGATTTTCTCAAATCGCCACTCCATTAACTCAGCTAACTCGAAAAGATACAAAATTCAGATGGAGCGAGGAAGGTGAGAAAAGATTCTAAGAACTCAAGAGGAAACCCATTTCAACACCTGTTCTGACAATACCATCAAGAAAAAGCGAACGTTGTAGCTGACGTGTTGAGTAGAAGATCATATGCGGGTACGAGTGTGATATTTTTCAAACACAGAGACCCATTTCGTTTGACTTACAAATGATAGAGATAGAGTTAAAGACTCTAGGGACCCACGTGATGATGTCAAATATACGAGTAGAATCGACTTTAATCGATAAAGTTAGAGCTGCTCAAGCTACAGACCTAGAGCTGATGCATATGAAGAAGAAAGTACAAGAAGGTGTTATTCCAGAATCAAGAATCGACGAAGAGAGGAAATCTCAACACTCAATTTATTGGTCCATTTGAAATACTCTGTGACGCCCCCAAAATAGGTCCAATCCACCCAACCTATTCCGAGTCGCCAAATACATGGTACAGAAATAACTACAACTTCCTTATTACAATTGTCGTGCAAAATACGACAACACATAAACTGTGAGTTTAAATACAAATATTATTTTCTAGACAATATCCATACCCAAATAAAGTCCTCATTACAATTATTGATACACTATTTTACAAAATAGTGAGGACTACTATAACAACTGCCTTAGAACATCACTCCACACCCTGACTACTCCCCGCTATATTCTCGCTTCCTGAGAAGAAAAATGGAACAAAAAGGAAAAGGGTGAGCTCAACTAGCCCAGTAAAGAATATTATGACTAAGATAATGTACAACAAATTATCCTTAGTCTTCAACAGGGAAAAATCTGATAGAATACAATAGATAACAAGTATTAGATCAACAACTGCAGCGGAAACAATAATTCATTAGAAGAGTTAAGTAGAGAATGAAATCTATTATCATCTATGAATTTAAAATTCCATCATCGATATTTTATCCCTATAACATCAATCAATATACATCTTGAATCAAATAGTCATCTTTGCACTACAGGCCAAAGATATTAATCAGTCGGTCATGTTCATCTCAACACATGTTCATCTTTGCACTACGGGCCAAAGATATTTATCAAGAAATCATTCTTCTTTGCACTACAGGCCAAAGATATTCACTAATATCATCATTTAGGACTGAGGATGATGAAAAATATATTTTTAAAGAAAACGAATCCAATGAGACAAAAGAATAAATATTAAGGATTCGTATTTTAGACAATCCAAGTTCAAATATACTCCATAATAAACTATTGTGGAGCAGAATTCAAAAATAAAGATCAAAACATAGATCCAATCAAAGATAGGAACCATAACAGAAAATTTTGGACACAAAAGAAAATTTAATTTTTCTGTGAATAGTGTCGTATTTGTGAATAGTGTCATATACGTGAATATTAACTCCGACACTAAAAGGTAGAAATTCCACAAGAAAAATCATCATGATTCGTGAATAATACTCGTGAATAGTAACTCATAAATAATAAATCATGAATAGTAACTCGTAAATAGTAACTCATGAATAGTAACTCGTGAATAGTAACCCCGACATGAAAAGATAAGAATTTCACAAAAAAAATCTTACCAATATTCCAGTATAATGATATTGAAAGAAATAATATCATTTATAAAAAAATAACATCCCTTACCTCAAAAGAATAGTACTTTTGACTGGAATATCAGATATAACGCTGAAGGAAACTTGCACCGTATAGCAATACTCAAGATATCTAAATACTCACAAAAATATGCTCGATAATATAGAGAGAGAAAACTTCAGTTTCTGGTGTGATTTTCAATTCTAACCTAAGCACCCTATTTATAGGAAAATGCTTAGAACACCAAAGCAAAAAATTTAATAAAATAATATATTTATATAAAAAATTATACGCACCATTAGAAATCTGATTTCAACACATTTACCACATAAATGGGACCCACCAAAAATGAAAAACATGTTTTAAACAATTTTTGTAACAAAATCAATTCAGACCCAATATTCTGGAACTTTAATAATTCATAATAAATAGCCCTTTTATCAAAAAAATTCAAATCTTATGTCCATTCCATAGGAAATTTAATTCTCTACAATTTTGCAGAAGAAAGTTTTTCCAAATTCCAAATAGAAATTGACTGAAATCCACATACGGATAATTTTGTAGGCTATAATCAAATTTCAGTCAAAAATAGGGTCCATCAACACACAAAACATGTGTTAAACATTTTTGTAATAAAAATACTCTTTCTCCTTATTTATTCATATATCACACATTCATTATAAAAATATCACCATTATTATATTATTATAATATAATAATATATTTAAATGAATTATTTTATCAGAAAAGATAAAATATCAATTTTCAACAATTATCACTTTAAAAATTTTCTCCATCTATATCCACATAAAATGAATATTTTCCTTATCATATAAATCAATAATTAATTATTCACAAATAATATTATAGAATCACAATCATCGATAACAAGGTCATTCTAGGAAAGAGGGCTTTCAATAAGGATTTCTCCTTCTTACGCCGCATTTAGGTGACCAAAATTCTCCTTAGACAGAACTTTCTAGACATTGCCAATAATGCTATCTAATAATATTATTCAAATAATATGAATTATTGATCTGATAATGAAAAATACTGTGTAGTGACAATTATTGAAACAACAATAATATAAAATATCAACGTAGCAATTATTAAATCAATAAAATAAAATATTGAACAGTAAGTATTGTAACAATTATTGAGTAATGGCCTTCTTTTCGTAAGAATCAATAATTGGTGCAATACTGCTAGTGCCACTTGTGTTTTAACCAATTTAGTATTCCAACAGTATGTAACAACTACGCCGCTATTTATAAACAACTTATACTTGTCATTTTCTTCATCCAATCACTTTTCGTTATGGGGCCCACACAAGGTTGCGCCGTTGTATGAATATTCCTCGATAGAAAGAATATTCCACGACCAAACGAATATTCCCCGACAAAAATGAATATTTTATAGCCACTTGCTTATTTAAAATATTTGCGCATTTTACCCATAACTAACCATATTAATCAAATCAACCCTTACTATTTCAAAATAATAATTAGAGAAATTAAATCTTTAGTTATAAAAAGTTGGGGTCTTACATACTCGATCGAGTAGGAATTGTGGCATATAGACTCGTCTTACCGCCAAGTATGTCTCGTGTTCATAACGTTTTTCACATATCTATGTTACATAAATATGTGGAAGGCCTAAACCACATTATTGAATTAGAACCAGACGAGATAGCAGAAGATTTATCGTATGAAGAGTTGCCTGTTAAAATCTTGGATAAGAAGGAATATATTCTATGCTCAAAGGTTATACCTTAAGTTAAAGTTTTATGGAGAAACCAAGATATTGAGGAAATGACCTGGGAGTTAGAATATGAAATGAAAACAAGGTATCCTCACCTCTTCGACATACCAGGTACGTACACCAATTTCGAGGATGAAATTTCATAAGGAAGGGAGGTTGTAAGACCCCAACTTTTTATAAATAAATATTTATTTTTCTCTAAATGTTCTTTTGAATAATAAGGTGTGAATTTGATATAATGTTATAGTTATGGGTGATATGTGCAAATTTTACAAAGTAAGCAAGTTGTCATAAAATATTCGTTTGGTCGGAGAATATTCTTTTGTTTGGGAACATTGTATCTTAACGACATAATCATTGATGGACCTCAACAACTTAATTCTTGTCGACATATAAAAGCGAATTTGAAATAACCTTTTTATAAAAATAATGGCAAAACTTTTACCGTTAACTGTTGAAATACCCGGTGATAAAGTACAGTAATACACGTGGTTGCACAGTAGCACACAATATTGTATAATATCTCTGATTATTGATGCTTACTTAAGAAGTCACTCAATTTTTTCAATTATTGCCATAATTGTTGCTGTATAGTATCTTATATTATTGATTCAATTATTATCATAGTATCATCTGCATAATATTTTATATTATTAAATCAATAATTAAGACGACATAGTTATTCATACTATTTTTTGCATTATTGACAATGTCTAGAAAGTTCTGTCGAGGAAAGGAGTTAGGTTATTTAATTGCACGCCAATAAGGAGAAGTCCTTACCGGAAAACCACCTCTTTCCTGGTAATGATCGGGTTGTCAATATTGTGAGTTATAATATTAATGATGAATAATTGTTGAAAAATTAAAAATGTGTTTATTGAAGATAAATGATTTGTGATAAATATTTATTCAATTTTTGATATAAATAGAGGGGTTGTCATGAAGTATTTATTATAAGTTTGGCTTATTACATGGACCCCCACTTACTCATTTTTCAAAATCGCCGCTAGAAAGTTGTCTCGGTTTTGTTTTATTATTATTATAATAGTAATAAAACAGAAAACTTTTTTATATTATATATAAAGTTATTCATTTTATTAGATTATAAATAGAATATATTATATTTTATATAAAGTTTTTGTTTTATTAGAATATTTTATTGCACAATAATGAATAGTAAAAATTAGAAAATCGCGCAAATTCTCCGTGACTTCGCCCGTGATTTTTTTTCGTGCATCCGTGATTTCTTAAATAGTACCCTGCCATTCTCCTATAAATAGGATTCTTAGTTAAGAAATGAAAATTACACCAGAATCAGATAATTCTTCTTCTATAATATTGTGCATATTTCTTTCAAGTATAAGGATACTTTGAGTGTAGCAAATAGTACAAGTTTTTCTCAAGAATATCTCTAATATACCAGTCAGATTTACTCTCCTACTAAGGTAAGGGGTATTATTTATTTCATATTCGTAAGAGATATTATTTTTGTATTCGTAAGGAATATTATTTTCTTTCAATATTCGTAAGAAATATTATTTTAGCTTCAATATTAAGTAAGGATATTATCTTCGCTCAATATTCGTAATGAATATTATTTTTGTTCAATATTAAGTAAGGGATATTATTTTCGTTCAATATTCGTAAGAAATATTATTTTCTTCCATTCTCTATAGTATGTAAGTAATATAATTTCGTTTCATATTCCTAAATCTACATTTATTTTTATAAGTATTGCTTCTATAATCCCTGAAATTAGTAGAATATCCTTGAAGTTTCTTGTTAAATTTCAATATATTCATGTTAGGTTACTATTTATGGGTACTATTCATACGGTACTATTCATGTGTACTATTCATACCGTATTATTCATAAAAAATTGGTTTCTTTTCTGTCTAAATTATTTTTGATACATGAATATCATTCTTGAATTTTACTCCACAATTAGTTATCATGTTGACAATTTGAACATTTCTGAACTCTGGATAAATTGAATTATAAATCTCTAATATTTATCCTTGATCTCACTTGATTGATTACTTATATCATTGTCATCATCCCCATGCTTATATTGTGGTGAAAGTCATCTTTGGCCCGTAGTGCACAAATGTACTGTTGATTGGTATGATTATAACCAAGAATTTTTATTGGTATAATCATGACCTGTAATGTTACAGACAAATGATGTGGTGAAAGTCCTCTTTGGCCCGTAGTGCATAGATGGACAGTTGTTTGGCATGATCATGACCACTGGTGATACATACGATTATCCTTGGCCCATAGTGCATGGATAATTCATTCATTGATCTGAAATGATTATTGATTCGTGTTACAGAGATAAAATATTGATGATAGACTTTTAAATTATAGAAGTTAGTAGATATCAAGTTCTACTTGACTCTTCTAATGGATTGCTTATTCTGCTGCACTTGCTGATCTAAAACTTGTTGTCTATTGTATTCTATCAGATTTTTCTCTATTGAGGACTAATGATAATTTATTCTGCATTATTTTAGTCATAATATTCTTTACTGGGCTAGTTGAGATCACCCTTTTCTTTCATTGTTCTCTTCAGGAAATGAGAATATAGTTGGGACTAGTCAGAGAATGAAGTGATGGTCCAAGATGGTTGCTATAGTACTAGTCCTCACTATTCTATAAAATAGTGTGATAATAATTGTAATGAGGACTTTATTTGAGTTTGGATATTGTCTACGAGATAATATTTGTATTAAAACTCACAGTTTATGTTTTGTCGTATTTTTCACTACAGTTAATAGTTGTATAAATGAAGTTTGTATTTGAATTTTGTTCCATGTATTTGGTGACTCAGAATGGGTTATGTAGACCTATTTTGGGGGTGTCACAATATTGGTCTGAACTTTCTTATTAAATTTTAATATTTTCATGTCGGGGTACTATTCATGTGTACTATTCATACGATACTATTCATGGGTACTATTAACACGGTACTATTAATATGATACTATTCATGAGTACTATTCACAATAGAATTTAATTTTTTTTATGTCCAAATTATTTTAATACATGAATATCATTCTTATTCTTTATTATTTTATCATTCTCATGCTTATATTAAAAGCATGAGTTTGAATACAAATATTATCTTACAGACAATATCTATACTCAAATAAATCCTCATCACATTTATTGATACATTATTTTACAAAATGGTGAGGACTACTAATTATTAATCCTTTCTAAAACCTTCATTCAAATCCATACCCAAAATGGCTAAATAAAACTTCATTATATTCTAGCCTCTCGCCTCCCGAGAAAAATGGAACAAAAAGGAAAAGGGTGAGCTCAACTAGCTCGATAAAGAATATTATGACTAAGATAATATCTGACAAATTATCGTTAGTCTTGAGGGAAAAATCTAATAGAATCTGATAGACAACAAATTTTAAATCGATATTACAGTGAAAATAATAATTCATTAGAAGAGTTAAGTAGAAATGCAAACTACTATCTTCATGTATGAATTTAAAAGTTCATCGTCTATCTTTTATCCTGTAACATCAATCGATATACATACGGAATCAAATATTCATCTTTGCTCTGAGGCGAAAGATATTCATCGATTAGTCATATTCATTTAAACACTGTTCATCTTTTGCACTCTGAGGCGAAAGATATTCTTGAAATCATTCATCTTTGCACTACTGGGCGAAAGATATTCTTAAAAATCATTCATCTTTTGCTTTCTGGGCGAAAGATATTCCATAATATCATCATTTAAAGGCGGGGATGATGAAAATATTTTTTTAAAAAAGCGAATCGATTGAAACAAAATGACAAGGATTAAGGATTAAGGATTAGTACTTGGTTTTATCCGTCCAAAAATACCTCAAAAATAATCATAGTGGTGTAAAATTCGAGAATGATCAAAACATGGATACAATCGAGTTAGTATCCGAATAGATATTTTGAGACGAAAAGAAGAAATTTTATTTTTAAATGAATAGTCAAGTAGTATCGTGAATAATAGTCTTGGTATCGTGAATAGTCTTGATATCATCGTGAATAGTAACTCAGACACCAAAAGATAGAAATTCCACAAAAAACATCTTCACGCTTTGTACATGAATAGTACTTTCGTGAATAGTACTTTCGTGAATAGTAACTTCGTGAATAGTAACTTCGTGAATAGTAACTCGTGAATAGTAACTCATGAATAGTAACCCATGAATAGTAACCCCGAGCATGAAAAAGTTCCAAATTTGATAAAAACTTGAGATCAACATTTCGATTATAATGATATTGAAGAAATAATATCATTACGAAAAAAATAATATCCACTTACCTCGAAAGATTAGTACTTACAAATTTGGAATCTAGGGTATAGTCTTTGAAGGAACTTACACCGTCTAACAATACTCAAAGTATACTCACAAGAATACGCTCAATATATCGAGAGAGAATAGAGAAAACTTGGGTTTACGGTGTGATTTTCAATTCTAACCTAAGCACCTATTTATAGGAAAATGCTTAGAACACCAAAGCGAAAAAATTTAATATAATATTAATATAATTATACAAATTTTCCTTAGCCCACCTTTTGGTCAAAACACCAGCCACACATGTTAATGATGTCCAAAAAAAATACAAAAACGTTTTCTTAACAAAAATAATTTAAACTCCCAAAAATCAATTATTTGAACTTGAACTTCAATAATTCATAATAAATAGCCCTTTCATCAGAAAATTCGAATCTCATGAGTTTTTATAGGAAATTCAATTCTCTACAACTTTGCAGAAGAAAGTTTTCCAAATTCCAAATAGAAATTGACCAAAATCCACAAGCGGGTGATTTTACAAGTTATAATCAAATTTGATTCGATAATTGTGTCCACCAACACACAAAACATGTGTTAAAACATTTAATGCCACAAAAATACTCTTCCTCCTCATATACTCATATATCCCACATTCATTGTAAAAATATCACCGTTAATATATTATTAAAATAATATATTTAAATGAATTATTTTATCGAGAAAAAGATAAAATATTAATTTTCAACAATTGTCATTTAAAAATTTTCTCCATCTATATCCACATAAAATCAATATTTTCCTCATCATATAAATCAATAATTAATTATTCACAAATAATATTACGAGAATCACAATATTGACAACCGGGCGAGTTCAGGAAAGAGGGGCTTTCGATAAAATTTCTTCTTCTTGGCGGCGATTTAGATGACCAAACCTCTCCTTAGACGAGAACTTTCTAGACATTGCCAATAATGTTATCTAATAATATTATTAGGATAATATGAATTATTAGCCGATAATGAAAAATCTTGTGTAATGACAATTATTGAAACAATGACAATATAAAATATCAATATGACAATTATTAACTCGATAAAATCTTTGAGCGATAATTCGTAACCATTATTGAGTAGTGCCTTCTTCGTAAGAATCAATAATTGGTGCAATCTGGTATCTTCTTTTTCAACAACGGCGTATTAGTGTGTTTTAACCAACCATAGGGTATTCAACGATATTAACGGTAACAACTACTGTAGTTATTTAAAAACAACTTATATTTGTCGTTTTCTTCATCCAATCACTTTTCCGTTATGGGGCCCACATGGTTTTTGCAAATCGTCGCGAATATTCCCAAGCGATCTGAATATTCCACGACCAAAGCGAATATTCCCAAATGATAATGAATATTTTATAACCACTTGCTTATTTTGAAATATTTGCGTATTTAACCCTTAACTATCCACATTAATCAAATCAACCCTTACTATTTCAAAATAATAAATAAAGGAAATTCCTTTTTATTTAAAAAATTTGAGTCTTCTGACCTCCCTCCTTATGAAATTTAGTCCTCGAAATTGATGTACGATACTGGTGTTTTGAAAAGGTGAGGATACCTCGCTTTCATTTCCGTTTCAACTCCCGGTCATTTCCTCTATAGCATGATTCCTCCACAAAACTTTAACTTGTGGTATGACCTTTCTTGGCGTGGACATGCTCCTTCTATCCAAGATCTTGGCGGTACCTCCTCATCGTTAAGTCTTGACTATCTCGTCGGTTCTAACTTCGATAGCGTGGTTGGGGTCTTTCACATATTTACTGAAATGCGAGATATGTGAAACACATTATGAACACGAGACATACTTTCGAGTTAATGTAAGTCTATAGGCTACATTTCCTACTCGGTCGAGAATTTGAAATGGACGATAAATCGTGGATTGAGCTTTCCTCTCTTCCCCAAATCTTGTAACTCCCTTCCATGGAAGCAACTTCATGACAATACATGATCCCCTACATTAAATTCCGTCCTTTCGATGAAGATCCGCATAACTCTTTTGTCGATCTTGTCTTGGTTTGTATCGTTGTCGAATCATTTGGATCTTTTCGGTGAGTCATCATACGTCTTAACTTTCGGGTCCCAACAATGTTGCTTCACCCACCTCATCCCAACATATTGGAAACGACATTTTCGTCCATATAATGCTTGAATGGAGCCACACCTACTTGCACGATAAGCTGTTGTTGTTGTAGGAGAATTCCACCATGGTAAATACTTATCAACTACCCTTGAAGTCAGGACCACGAGTCTTAATAGATCTTGAGAGTTTGAATAGTCCTCTCGATTGTCCGTCCAGTTTGGGGATGGTATCTTGAACTAAATCGTAAATCCGTGCCCATAGCTTTTTGCAAGCTAACCCAAAAATCTTGAAGTGAATCTTGGGTCACGATCCGAAACTATGGATCTGGGCATGCCATGCTGACCTCACAATCTCATTCACGTCACATACTAGCAAGGCGTTCGAGGAATAAGTCTCCGTGTCGGCAAGAAATGAAGCGGACTTGGTTAATCTATCAACAATAACCCAAATAGCATTGATGCCTTGAAAGCAGTAGGAAGACCGTAACGAAATCCATAGTAATGTGTTCCCACTTCCATTCCGGAATCTCAAGTGGTTCTGGAGCGGACCCTTAGGTACAAGATGCTCGCGCTTTTACGTTAGCAAGTTAAACACATCGAGATAAACTTTGCAATCTCTCTCTTCATATTGTTCCACCAAAATGTATGTGAAGATCACGATACATTTTAGTACTTCGAGATGGATTGCAAATGGCGTATTGTGTGCCTCCATCGTAATCTTGTACTTCAAATCGAGTCGTTAGGAACCTGAAGTCTAGAGTGGACTCAAGTATTCCTTCTTCATCAATTCTAAGCTTAGGAATAGCTCCTTCTTGTACTTTCTTCTTCATACGCATCATCGATTTCAAGATTAGGTGGCTTGAAGCAACCTTAACTTTTCTATTAAAGTTGGCTCTGTCGTATACTTGACATCATCGCTTTTCGTTCCGCGTATGATCTTCTACTTTCGATGCGTCATTTCCACGTTAAACTTTACGGGGATGGTATTGAATAGTGTGGTCGTAGTCTTTCAATAGTTCGAGCCAGCGTCATTTGCTTGCGTGTTGAGTTCTTTTTGAGTGAAGAAATATTTAAGGCTTTTATGGTGCGAATATATCTCCACTTTCTCCCCATATAGATAGTGCCTCCATATCTTTAAGCGGCAACTTATTGCTTTGCCAACTCTAGATCATGAGTAGGATAATTCCTCTCATACTCTTTAAGTTGTCGCGGGCATAGCTATGACTTTCCCGTTGCATGAGAACACATCCTAACCCTTTGCACGAAGCATCGTTGTGAGATAACAAATCCATCCGAACGGATGGTATTGTTAGAAACAGTCTTAGAAATAAGTCTCTCTTAAGCTCTTGGAAACTCTTCTCGCGTTCTTCACTCCAAGCGAATTTTGTATCCTTAGAGTTAAATTTGGGTTAATGAAGTAGCGATTAGAAAACCCTTCCACGAATCTCGATAATAACCGGCTAAGCCCAAAAAACTACGTACTTGATCATCGCAAACTTGGTTGCTCCCAACTTTGTATTGCTTGATCTTGGCGGATCAGCGGATACTCCATGTTTCGACACCGCGTGCCCGAAGGAATGCTACTTCCTCGAGCGAACTCACATTTCTTCAATTTGGCATATAGTTGGTTTTCACGAAGCCTTTGGAGTACCGACTTCAAATGGTGCTCATGATCTTCACGGCTTTTGGAATATATGAGGATGTCATCAATAAAACAACAACGAATTGATCCAAATATTCCTTGAATACTCGGTTCATCATATCCATGAAAGCGCGGGAGCATTAGTTAGTCAGAAAGACATGACTAAAATTCATAATGCCCATCTGGAGTTACGAAGCGGTCTTTGGAATATCCTCGATTTTAATCTTGGTGATGATATCCGAGCGAAGATCGATTTTTGAAAAGAATTGTGCCCCTTACAGTTGGTCAAACAAGTCATCAATACGAGGTGAGAGGATACTATTCTTGATGGTGACATGGTTCAATTCCGATAGTCGATACAAAATCGCATACTCCGTCTTTCTTCTTTCTGAATAAAAGCAGGGAGCACCCCGAGGAGATGTCTTGGGGCCAATGAAGCCGATGTCCAACAATTCTGTAGTTGGACCTTTAACTCTGAAGTTCAATAGGAGCCATTCGATATGGGGTTTTAGAAATGGGCTTTGTATGCGGGTTCAAGATCAATAAAGAATTCAACTTCACGTTACGGGGTGGGCCAAGGAAGTTCTTGGAAATCGTCGGAAAGTCGATAACAACAGGGAATATTATTCAAATTTGATGTGTCTTTATTCAAATCCATAACATGGGCTAAGAAAACTTGACATCCGTTTTTTAATAAGCGAATAGCTTTATGATTAGATATGGCGATGATCGATTTTAATGGTTTAGTTGCTTGAATTAAATACAACGGGTTGGTTAGGAATATGAAAACTAACACCTTACGAAAACAATCAATTTTGGCATGATGAGTAGTTAACGATCAATCCCTAAAATCACATCAAAAGCAAGTATCTTTAAAGAGATAAATTCACGGGTAAGGTAATGGTGCCAACTTGAATCAAACAAGATTTATAAGCGATTGGATGTGATGAAAGTTTCTCTAACGGAGTTTCCACAGAGATAGGTCAAAGTCTAATTTCTCGGAGTCGAGTTTAAGCGTTGAGCACATGCGGGAGAGATAAATGAATGGGTATGCACCGGTGTCAAATAAGGTATAAACTTCGCATGAGAATTTATAAATAGCTTACCGTGATCACCTCGTTTGGGTTCCTCGCATTATGACCGATCCTGAACAAACGCTCTTCCGGAATCGTTGACTTTGACTTTTACGGGGACGATCTTTTGAGTCACCATCCCCCATTGAACTAGGTTTATTTCTACAAATACAATCTCGGCGATATGTCCTTCCTTTCCACAACTATAGCATACCTTGAGAGCTGTTGTGGGCGGTTTGGGTGATATGTCCCTCTTTTCGCATTTGTAGCATATGATGGGTGGTCGTTCTCCTCCATTAGAACCGATTCTTCCGTGACTATCGTCTTCATATAATTAGTTGTTAAATCTCCTCTTTTAAAATCTCCTCTCGACTCGCTTCTTACATTTTCATGGCCATGATTACCACCGAGTGGTTACCATTTCTGTCCGTCTGTTTCTTTCTCGGCAGGTTATCATTATTACATTATTTGCTATCTACGATACGATCCACAGTTGTGGTCCCTCGATTGGTAGTACTCGTTATCTCGCTCAATAATTGAGCCACATTTACAACATCTCCGAATAGAGAAAAATTTATGAGAAATGAGATCTTGGCGTATCTTGGGTTTGAAACCTCTAAGAAACATCCGCGTCATCGTTCCTCATTCTCCACCAAATGAGGTCTGAACACGGATAACTCTGCAAACTTTGCCTCGTCTTTGAGACACGTCGTGTTGTTTTGTTCAATCGATGAACTCCACTTCCTTCGTATAGCCGAACACTTTCGGAAAGTATTTGTCATTAAATAATTCTGAAATGTCTCCCACGACATGTTGAGTGCGGTGGATGGAGTGCGCTTCAGAGACTCCCACATGATGATGCACTTCGCCACGGAACATAAAGGTGGCGAATGGAACCTTCATTCCTCCGTGCATCCCAGACATCGAATATCTTGGTAATTTGCTTGACCCGTGTTTCACTGGTGATGGATCTCGGCTTTCCCTTGAATTACGGTGGTCCCAACTCTTTGAGCTTGCTTGGTGTGTGACAACTGAAGTGAATTATATCATTTCCTCACATATTTTGAACACGAGTCTCCCTCGTGCGATTTTTGCATGAGCTGCAAAAAACTTCTAAACATCCCTCGTTCATCATCGCTTTCGATGGTGTTGTTCACGGAGGTACATTGCCCGACTGTTACACGTTCTCCTCGTTGGTAAATCTGAGGCATCTCCACGGTCTCATTTACTCCTTTGTTAATATTCTCGGTCGACATTCTCAAATCATTGTCATAAAACAAGGGTTAATTAAAAAATCAATATATCACATAATATCCTATATCTTGACCAACTAACAAATAAGCTTAGGTAGGACACCTTTAGCGAAGGATTTACTCGTCTCTCCCTCTCTGGTTCTATTCCCGATCTCATGGGAGATCGTATCCTAGCTACGATACCAAGCTGTGGCGCCCCCAAAATAGGTATACATCACTGATTCGGAGTTGTCGATCGTAGTGCGAAACAACTACAACTTTATTATTACAACGATAAAAGCGTGAGTTTGAATACAAATATTATCTTACTAGACAATATCTATACTCAAATAAATCCTCATCACATTTATTGATACATTATTTTACAAAAATGGTGAGGACTACTAAACAATCCTTTCTAAAACCTTCATTCCATACCCCAGGCTAAATACTAGCTTATATTCTCGCCTCCACGAGAAAAATGGAACAAAAAGGAAAAGGGTGAGCTCAACTAGCTCAAATAAAGAATATTATGACTAAGATAATATCTGACAAATTATCGTTAGTCTTCAATGAGGAAAAATCTAATAGAATCTGATAGACAACAAATTTTAAATCAATATTTTGCGTGAAATAATAATTCATTAGAAGAGTTAAGTAGAGAATCTGAAACTACTATCTTACATGTATGAATTTAAAAGTTCATCGTCTATCTTTTATCCACTGTAACATCAATCGATATACATCTGGAATCAAATATTCATCTTTTGCACTCTGGGCGAAAGATATTCATCGATTAATCATATTCATTTAAACACTGTTCATCTTTGCCTTTCTGAGGCCAAAGATATTCTTGAAAATCATTCATCTTTGCACTTTCTGGGCGAAAGATATTCTTAAGAAATCATTCATCTTTTTACACTACGGGCCAAAGATATTCCATAATATCATCATTTAAGGTAGAGGATGATGAAAATATTTTTAAAAAAGCGAATCCAATTGAAACAAAATGACAAGGATTAAGGATTAAGGATTAATACTTGGTTTTATCCGTCAAAAATACCTCAAAAATAATCATAGTGGTGTAAAATTCGAATGATCAAAACATGGATCTGATCGAGTTAGTATCCGAAATAGATATTTTGGACGAAAAGAAGAAATTTTATTTTTAGATGAATAATCAGTATATCGTGAATAGTCTTGAGTATCGTGAATAGTCTTAGTATCGTGAATAGTAACTCAAACACCAAAAGATAGAAATTCCACAAAAACATCTTCACGCTTCGTGAATAGTACTTTCGTGAATAGTAACTTCGTGAATAATAACTCATGAATAGTAACTATGAATAGTAACTCATGAATAGTAACCCATGAATAGTAACCCAGAGCATGAAAAAAGTTCCAAATTTGATAAAAACTTGGATCAACATTTCGATTATAATGATATTGAAGAAATAATATCATTCTGAAAAAAATAATATCCCTTACCTCGAAAGATTAGTACTTACATTTGGAATCACAAGGGTATAGTCTTTGAAGGAACTTGCACTTCGTCTAACAATACTCAAAGTATACTCACAAGAATACGCTCGATATATATAGAAATAGAGAGAAACTTCGGTTTACGGTGTGTTTTCAATTCTAACCCAAGCACCCTATTTATAGGAAAATGCTTAGAACACCAAAGCAAAAAATTTAATATAATATTAATATAATTATACAAATTTTCCTTAGCCCACCTTTTGGTCAAAACACCAGCCACACATGTTAATGATGTCCAAAAAAATACAAAAACGTTTTTCTAACAAAATAATTTTTAAACTCCAAAATTCGATTATTTGAACTTGAACTTCAATAATTCATAATAAATAGCCCTTTCATCAGAAAATTCGAATCTCATGTCTTTTTATAGGAAATTCAATTCTCTACAACTTTGCGAAGAAGAAAGTTTTTCCAAATTCCAAATAAAATTGACCAAATCCAATCATACTTGTGATTTTACAAGCTATAATCAAATTTCGATCGATAATTGTGTTCACCAACACACAAAACATGTGTTAAACATTTAATGCCACAAAAATACTCTTCCTCCTCATATACTCATATATCCCACATTCATTGTAAAAATATCACCATTAATATATTATTAAAATAATATATTTAAATGAATTATTTTATCGTAGAAAAGATAAAATATTAATTTTCAACAATTATCATTTTAAAAATTTTCTCCATCTATATCCACATAAATGAATATTTTTTATCATATAAATCAATAATTAATTATTCACAAATAATATTATAGAATCCAATCGATAAAATATCCACATAAAGGGGCTTAATAGGATTTCTCCTCATCATATAATCATTTAGGTGAATCCAAAATTCTCCTTGTATGCAAACTTTCTAGAACTAGACATTGCCAATAATGCTATCTAATAATATTATTCAAATAATATGAATTATTGATCCGATAATGAAAAATACGTGTAATGACAATTATTGAAACAACAATAATATAAAATATCAACGTAGCAATTATTAAATCAATAAAATAAAATATTGAACAAGAATTATTGTAACAATTATTGAGTAGTGCCTTCACGTAAGAATCAATAATTGGTGCAATCTGGTATCTTCTTTTACGTGTTTTAACCAATTTAGTATTCCAACAAGATGTAACAACTACACGCTTTTATTTATAAACAACTTATACTTGTCATTTTCTTCATCCAATCACTTTTCGTTATGGGGCCCACACAAGGTTTAATGCGGTTATTGTATGAATATTCCTCGATAGAAAGAATATTCCACGACCAAACGAATATTCTGGACAAAAATGAATATTTTATAGCCACTTGCTTATTTAAAATATTTAATTTTTACCCATAACTAACCATATTAATCAAATCAACCTTACTATTTCAAAATAATAATTTAGAAATTAAATCTTTAGTTATAAAAGTTTGGGGTCTTACATACTGATCAGGTAGGAATTGTGGCATATAGACTGCGTCTTACCGCCAAGTATGTCTCGTGTTCATAACGTTTTCACATATCTATGTTACATAAATATGTGGAAGGCCTAAACCACATTATTGAATTAGAACCAGACGAGATAGCAGAAGATTTATCGTATGAAGAGTTGCCTGTTAAAATCTTGGATAAGAAGGAATATATTCTATGCTCAAAGGTTATACCTTAAGTTAAAGTTTTATGGAGAAACCAAGATATTGAGGAAATGACCTGGGAGTTAGAATATGAAATGAAAAACAAGGTATCCTCACCTCTTCGACATACTGTGTAATGCACCTTCAATTTCGAGGATGAAATTTCATAAGGAAGGAGGTTGTAAGACCCAACTTTTTATAAATAAATATTTATTTTTCTCTAAATGTTCTTTTGAATAATAAGGTGTGAATTTGATATAATGTTATAGTTATGGGTGATATGTGCAAATTTTACAAAGTAAGCAAGTTGTCATAAAATATTCGTTTGGTCGGGGAATATTCTTTTTGTCGGGGAACATTCGTACGACGACATAATCATTGATGGACCTCACAACGGAATTACTGTCGGATATAGAAAGCGACTGAAATAACCTTTTTATAAAAATAATGGCAAAACTTTTACCGTTAACTGTTGAAATACCCGGTGATAAAGTACAGTAATACACGTGGTTGCACAGTAGCACACAATATTGTATAATATCTCTGATTATTGATGCTTACTTAAGAAGTCACTCAATTTTTCAATTATTGCCATAATAGTTCTTTCATATAAGATCTTATATTATTGATTCAATTATTATCATAAGATCATCTGCATAATATTTTATATTATTAAATCAATAATTAAGACGCAACGTAGTTATTCATACTATTTTTGCATTATTGACAATATCTAGAAAGTTCATCGAGGAAAGGAGTTAGGTTATTTAATCAAGCACGCCAATAAGGAGAAGTCACTTAGGAAAACCACCTCTTTCCCGGTAATGATCGGGTTGTCAATATCAGTGAGTTATAATATTAATGATGAATAATTGTTGAAAATTAAAATGTGTTTATTGAAGATAAATGATTTGTGATAAATATTTATTCAATTTTGATATAAATAGAGGGGTTGTCATGAAGTATTTATTATAAGTTTGGCTTATTACATGGACCCCACTTACTCATCATTTTCAAAATCACCATTGAAAAGTTGTCTCGGTTTTGTTTTATTATTATTATAATAGTAATAAAATGTAAAACTTTTTTATATTATATATAAAGTTATTCATTTTATTAGATTATAAATAGAATATATTATATTTTATATAAAGTTTTTGTTTTATTAGAATATTTTATTGCATGATAATGAATAGTAAAAATTAGAAAATCAAATTCTCCTGTGACTTCGCCGTGATTTTTTTTTTCGTGCATCCGTGATTTCTTAAATAGTACCTGCCATTCTCCTATAAATAGGATTCTTAGTTAAGAAATGAAATTACACGAGAATCGATAATTCTTCTTACATAATATTGTGCATATTTCTTTCAAGTATAAGGATACTTTGAGTGTAGCAAATAATACAAGTTTTTCTCAAGAATATCTCTAATATACCAATTGATTTCTTTCTCTACTAAGGTAAGGGTATTATTTATTTCATATTCAGTAAGAGATATTATTTTTGTTTCGTAAGAATATTATTTTCTTTCAATATTCGTAGAAATATTATTTTAGATTCGATATTCGTAAGGGATATTATCTTCGCTCAATATTCGTAATGAATATTATTTTCGCTTCAATATTAAGTAAGGGATATTATTTTCGCTCAATATTAAGAAATATTATTTTCTTCCATTCTCTATAAAGTATGTAAGTAATATAATTTCGCTTCATATTCCTAAATCTACATTTATTTTATAAGTATTGCTTCTATAATCCCCACGAAATTAGTAGAATATCCTTGAAGTTTCTTGTTAAATTTCAATATATTCATGTTAGGTTACTATTTATGGGTACTATTCATACGGTACTTATTCATGTACTATTCATACCCGTATTATTCATAAAAATTGGTTTCTTTTCTCGTCTAAATTATTTTGATACATGAATATCATTCTTGAATTTTACTCCACAATTAGTTATCATGTTGACAATTTGAACATTTCCGAACTCGGATAAATTGAATTATAAATCTCTATATTTATCCTTGATCTCACTTGATTGATTACTTATATCATTGTCATCATCCCCATGCTTATATTGTGGTGAAAGTCAAATCTTCGCCCGTGGTGCACAAATGTATCATTGATTGGTATGATTATAACCAAGAATTTTGTATTGGTATAATCATGACTGTAATGTTATGCATAAATGATGTGGTGAAAGTCCTCTTTGGCGTAGTGCATAGATGGACGAATTGTTTGGCATGATCATGACCAATCGGTGATACATACAATTATCCTTGGCCCATAGTGCATGGATAATTCATTCATTGATCTGAAATGATTATTGATTCGTATTACTGATATAAAATATTGATGATAGACTTTTAAATTATAGAAGTTAGTAGATATCAAGTTCTCTTGACTCTTCTAATGGATTGCTTATTCTCCACGCACTTGCGATCTAAAACTTGTTGTTATTGTATTCTATCGATTTTCTCCTGTTGAGGACTAATGATAATTTATTCGCATTATTTTAGTCATAATATTCTTTACCGGGCTAGTTGAGATCACCCTTTTCTTTCATTGTTTCTCTTCGTGAAATGAGAATATAGTTGGGACTAGTCGAGAGAATGAAGTGATGGTCCAAGATGGTTGCTATAGTACTAGTCCTCACTATTCTATAAAAATAGTGTGATAATAATTGTAATGAGGACTTTATTTGAGTTTGGATATCATTCGCTGAGATAATATTTGTATTAAAACTCACAGCTTATGTTTTGTCGTATTTTCACTACATGCTTAATAGTTGTATAAATGAAGTTTGTATTTGAATTTTGTTCCATGTATTTGGTGACTCGTGAATGGGTTATGTAGACCTATTTTGGGGTGTCACAATATTGGTCCGAACTTTCTTATTAAATTTTATTATTTTCATGTAGCCGGTACTATTCATGTGTACTATTCATACGATACTATTCATGGGTACTATTAACACGGTACTATTAATATGATACTATTCATGAGTACTATTCACAATAGAATTTAATTTTTTTTATGTCCAAATTATTTTTAATACATGAATATCATTCTTGAATTTTACTCCACAATTAATTATCATGTTGACAATTTGGACATTCTTGAACTCGGGATAAATTGAATTATAAATCTCTAATATTTATCCTTGATCTCACTTGATTAATTCTTTATATCATTTTTATCATTCTCATGCTTATATTATGTTGAAAGTCATCTTTGGCTCGTAGTGCAAAGATGGGCTGTTGATTGGTATTATTATGACCAGGAATTGTATATTGGTATAATCATGACCTTTAATGTTGCAGATAAAGGTTTGTGGTGAAAGTCCTCTTTGGCCCGTAGTGCATAGATGGACAGGTGTTTGGCATGATCATGACCACTGGTGATGCAAACGATTATCTTTGGCCCGTAGTACATATATAATTCATTGAATGGAAATAATTATCGAGTGATGTTGCAGGGATAAACTATTAATGAAGGACTTTTAAATAATAGAAGATAGTAGATATCATGCTCTACTTGACTCTTCTGATAGATTGTTGTTTCCGTTATAGTTGTTGATCTAAAACTTGTTGTCTATTGTATTCTATCAGATTTTTCCTTCTTGAGTATTAAGGATAATTTGTTCTACATTATCTTAGTCATAATATTTTTTATTTGGCTAGTTGAGCTCACCCTTTTCCTTTTGGTTTCATTATTCTTCTCACGAGGCGATAATGTAGCTGGGACTAGTCGGGGAGTGGAGTAATGGTCCAAGATGGTTATTTTAGTAGTCCTCACTATTTTGTAAAATATTGTGACACTAATTATAATGAGGGCTTTATTTGAGTTTGGATATTATCCACAAGATAATATTTGTATTGAAACTCACAACTTCTATTTTGTCATATTTTACACGATAATTAATAGTTGTATAAATGAAGTTTGTATTTGAATTATGTACCATGTATTTGGTGACTCAGAATGGGTCGTGTGGACATATTTTAGTGGAGATCTGGGACTAGAACTAGGAGGGGAGAGACGAGTAAAACATTCTCTAGTGTGTCCTATCTAAGCTTATTTGTTATTTAATTGGTCGGTCAGAATATAGGGATAATATGTGGCATGTCAATTTCTTTAATTAACCCTTGTTTTGTGGTAATATTTGAGAATGACATCTAAAAATTTTGAGATAAGCAATGGAGCACATGAGACCGTTGAGACACAGTCAATCAATAACCAGGATAATGTACCAGGAAGGCAATAATCCTCCTGTAAACAACAACACCGACCAAATAAAGAACGATGAGATATTTAGGAGCTTAAAATTCATACAACACCAAACAAGAGAGAGACTCATGTTCAAAATGCAGGTGGAAACAATGGCAACTCACGACTGGTCACTGCTAAGAAATTCAAGGAGTTGGGACCACCGAAGTTTATGGAAAAGCCAGAGCCACTTAAGGCAGAAGCATGGATTAAGCAGATCACCAAGATATTTGATGTCTTGGGATGCACAGAGGAGGAAAAGGGTCCATTCGCCACCTTTATGTTGCGTGGAGAGGCAGATTACTAGTGGGAATCTGTAAAGCGTACTCATCTTTCCGCACTTAAGATGTCTTGGGAGAAGTGCTAGGAATTGTTCAACGACAAGTATTTTCCAGAAAGTATTCGTAACATGAAAGAGGTGGAATTCATCAAACTGGAACAGAACAATATGACTGTATCACAATACGAGGCTAAGTTTACGGAGTTATCCCGGTTTACATTCCATTTGGTGGATAATGAGGAGCGAATGACACAAATGTTTCTGAGAGGTTTGAAACCTGAAATTTGTCAATACCCATTTCTCATAAACTTTATTCATATTCAGATGTTGTGAATATGGCTCAATTATTAGAGCGAGATAATGAGATAGTTCAACCAAAAGACAAAAATCGACAACACGATAATAGTCGTACCAATGGCAACAGTCATTGGAGCAGTGATAACCAACGTGGAGTAAATTATCATGCTAGAAATGGTAACCACTTCGGTGGTAATCCTAGCCAAGATAATAGAAGAAATGAGACAAGTGAAAATTTCAAAAAGAGAAGATTCAACAATGATGGAAAGACATCGACACCAGCACCAGCACTAACAACTGTTTCTAGGGGAGGAGAACGACCACAAGTTAGATGCTACAGAAGTGAAGAGGAGGGACATGTGATGCCCCCAAAAAAAGTACACATCACCCATCTTGAGTCGCCAGATATATGGTACATAAATTCAAATACAACTTAATTATACAACAGTCGTGTAAAATACGACAAAACATAGCTGAAAGTTTAAACAAGAATATTGTCATCTAGACAATATCCACACTCAATGGTGTCCTCATTACAATTATTATCACATTATTCCATAGAATAGTGAGGACTACTAAAGCCATTTATCCTAGACCATCACTCCATTCCCCGACTTGTCCCAAATTATATTCTCATTTCTGAAGAACAACAATGAAAGAAAGGGTGAGCTCAACTAGCCCAGTAAGAAATATTATGAATAAGATAATCCAGAATAAATTATCCTTAGCCTTCAACAATATAACAACTGATAGAATACAATAGAAAACAAGTTTTAGATTAACAACTACAGCGGAAATAAGCAATCCATTAGAAGAGTCAAGTAGAGCATAAAATCTACTATCTTCTATGATTTAAAAGATTTTTCATCAATTTTATCGCTGAGACTCAGCTTAATAAATAAAATCGAATCATCCCTACATCACGACCAAGGATATTCATGTAATCATCAATGGTCATGATTATACCGAATAATCCCTAGTCATAATCATACCAACAACTGTCCATCAATGAACTACAGGCCAATGAAGACTTTCACCACATCATTCGTCACATTACGGTCATGATTATAACGAATAATCCCTGGTCATAATCATACCAAGTCCATCTATGCACGTAAGCCAAAGATGACTTCCATCACAATATAAGCATGAGGATGATGACAATGACATAATAATTCAATAAAATAAGTTCAAGGATAAATTTTAAAGATTTTTAATTTAATTTATCCAGAAATCAATAACGTCCAAATTGTTAACATGATATTGCTTTGTAGAGTAAAATTCAAGAATAATATTCATGTACCAAAAATAATTTGGACGAGAAAAAGAAATATATTTTTTCGAGTGAATAGTACCACAGCATGAATAGTACTTGAGAATAGTACCCGAAGTGAATAGTACCCCAAACACAAAAAAGTGTCCCGAATACAGAGTGAATGATACTAGAGTGAATAGTAATTGGGTGAATAGTAACTTAGTGAATGGTAACTCGTGAATAGTACTCCGGCCTGAAAGTGCCCCGAATATCCGGAGTGAATAATACTAGAGTGAATAGTAATCGGGTGAATAGTAACTTGAAGAATAGTAACTCATAAAAGTAAAATACCAAAGAAAATGATATTCCATGATGAGTACAAAAGAAATGATATCTCATACGAGTATAATAGAATATACGAAACTATAAATGGATTTTCACCCGCCATACGGTAATCCACGTAGACAGATCATTTTCATAATTTAATAAAAAATGAATACGAAGGATCATTCACCATGTATGCGGTAATCCACATAAACATGTTATTCCAATAGAATAATAAAGAATGGAATAACAGAAGAATTCACCATGCATGCGGTAGTCCTGCGTAGACATGTTATTCAAATGAATAATAATAGAAATGGAATAACGAGAAGAATTCACTGGGCATGCGATAGGCTATCGCATGACATGTGTTATTCCCAATAGAATAATAAAGAATGGAACCAGGTCATGCGTAATCTACACAGACAGGATATTCCAACAGAATAATAAAGAACAAAACCAGGTCATGCGTAATCCGCACAGATAGGATATTCTAACATAATAATAAAGAATGGAATAACAACAGAATTCACCATGTGCATGTGATGAGCCGCACAGAGATGAGTTATTCCAATGTAATAATAAAGAATGGAATAACAGAAGAATTTCACCATGTATGCGGTACTTTGCATAGACAGGTTATTCCAACATAATAATAAAGAATGGAATAATAACTCTTACGAGTATTGAAAGAAAATAACTCTCATCATGAATACGAAAGAATAATACCCCTTACCTCAAATGAAGACTGGATACTAGAATAGTGAGGTAGCAGACTTTTCTCCTTCTTTCTCTCTATAATTTCTCTCTATAATAATTGCTCTATAGCTTTAGTGAATTGGTGAAAAATGAAGGAAGAATGAGCTTCTATTTATAGGAAAATATAGTTTCGATAATTGCACGTTTTGGGGCTCAAAATATTACAGTATAATACCTTCCTCTTTTTCTTTATTTTTAATTTAGTCCTGCAAGTATTATCAAACTTGCACCACCTCCCCTAATAGTAAATCATGTGAATCAATAGTAAATCATGTGACTCAATAGTTCTAAACATGTGAAAAAATTAATTATAGTATAGTACTTCATCTATACCTCCATTTTTAATTTAGTCATGCAAGTATTATCAATCTTGCACCAACTCCCCTAATAGTAAATGAATGTGAATCAATAGTACACACATGTGAACACATAGTTATAATCATGTGAATCAATAGCAATTAATTGCTCATTTATCCAGTTAATTACTCGATTGGTCAATATAACCTCCAGACATCAATTATTATCGAAATAAATGTCGATTTTCACTAACACTAATAATTCCAACACAATGGAACTATCAATTTCATCTTTAATCAACTCGAACTTATTCATCATTAATATTATAATTCACAATATTTAACAACCGTCGTCGTTCGAGAATGAGGGGGCTTTAGATAAGGATTTCTCCTTATTAGGCGTCTGATTAGGTGACCAAACATCTCCTCGATGAAACTTCTGACATTGTCAATATTACAAATAATAATATAAATAACTTTACCATCTCAATTATTGATTTAATAATATAACATATTATCTGATGATAATCTTGTGACAATAATTGAATTAATAATATGAGAGATATGATGCAACAATTCTTACATGTAGCAATAATTGAGTATAACTGAGTGACTTTTTATGTAAGCATCAATAATCAATACTGTGTGTTACTATGCAATCACATATTTTACTATACTTTTACTACCGAGTAGTTCAACAGTTTTAACGGTAACACTTTTGCCGTTATTTTTATAAAAAGATAATTCTGTCATTTTCTAACTACGACAATACTTCCGTTGTGGGGTCCACCAATGATTGTGCCTGTAAGACCCCGAATTTTATGAAAGAAAAGTATTCAATTTTTCTTATAATTATTATTCAGTAAATGGTTAAATTGATAAAAGTTTAAAGTTAAGAGTGATATATATAAAATTTTCAAAATACGCAAGTGGTTATAAAATACTCATTGTTGTCGGGGAATATTCATTTGGTCGTGGAATATTCTTGTTGTCAAGGAATATTCGTACGACGGTGCAGCCATTTGTGGGCCCCATAACAAAATAACTATCGGATGAAGAAAATGACAAATATGAGTTTTTATAAATAACGGCGTAGTTGTTACCGTTAACACTGTTGGAATACCCGGTGGTTAAAATACGATAATATGCGTGGTTGCACAAAGAGAGATACATGGTATTACCGATAAAGATATTTGGAATTATTGATTCTTACGTAAAGAAGGCACTTACTCAATAATTGTTACATAATTATTGTTCAATATTTTATTTTATTGATTCAATAATTCTTTGCGTTGATATTTTATATTATTGTTGTTCCAATAATTGTCATTGCACAATATTTCCCATTATCGGATCAATAATTCATATTATTTAAATAATATTATTAGATAGCATTATTGACAATGTCTAGAAAGTTACATCAAGGAGAGGTTTTGTCACCTAATTGCAAGCGCCATGAGAGAGAAATTCTTATAGAAAGCCCCTCTTTCACGAGGAACTACTTTTGGTTATCATAATTGTGATTCTGTAATATTATTTGTGAATAATTAATTATTGATTTATATGATAAGAAAATATTTATTTGATGTGGATATAAATGATGGATTTATTTACGTGTTTATAAATGAAGGAATTAATGTTGAGATATTTTATCAGTATTTTGTCGGATTAGAGGTATTAAAAGATCAAATCGGTGTTCTTAAAGCTCTACTGCGTGAGTTTTAATTTTAATTTGACCATTGGATCGTTGTGATTTTTGGATATGTTATACATATATAAGTTGAGTATATGTCCACAAATTTTGAACCGTTAAAAATTAACGCATGATTTGTTATGAATTTTAAAAGGTGTTGAAAATCGTCAGTTTGTGGATTTTGGATATTTTCTGTCTGGAATTTGGAAAAATTTAAAGCTACAAAGTTTTAGAGAAAATCGATTTCGTGTGGAATGGACATTAAATTTTTATTTTTCTGATAAAAGGGCTATTTTCTATGAATTATTGAAGTTTTGAAAATTAAAATGTTTTTATTAAAAAATGGGTGGGACCCACTGTGAAAGCATGTGCTGAATTAAATCTTCAAGTATGGTGGCTGAGATTTGTCAATGAGCAGCTGTAGGAAGAAAAAAAATTATAATAATATTTTATAATTTAGTCTGCTTTGGCGTTCTAGCATTTTCCTATAAATAGGTGCTTAAGTTAGAATTGAAAATCACACCAGAAAACTTTTATGAATAAAGATAATTTTTCTATGAATATCATTTTTTTTGAATATTATGAAATAAATTTGATATTATGTTATAGTTGTGGGTAATATTTATAAATTTTGCAAAGTATTCAAGTTGTTATATAATATTCGATTTGGTCGGGGAATATTCTTATTGTCGGGGAATATCCGTACGACGACATAATCATTGGTGGACCCCACAATAGAAGTATTGTCGTAGTAAGAAAATGACATAATTATCTTTTTATAAAATAACGGCGGAAGTTTTACCATTGATACTGTTGAACTACCCGGTAGTAAAAGTACAGTAATACGCGTGGTTGCATAGTAGCACACGGTATTGGTTATTGATGCTTACGTGAAGTCACTCATTATACTTAATTATTGCTTTCTACGATAATTCTTTGCATCATATCTCTCTCGTATTATTGATTCGATTATTGTCACAGTATCATCTGCATTATATGTTATTTTATTAAATCAATAATTGAGACGACAAAGTTATTCATATTATTATATTGCAATATTTACAATGTCTAGAAGTTCTGTCAAGGAGAGGTTTGGTCACCTAATTGCGCGCCAATAGGGAGAAATCCTTATTGGAAAGCCCCCTCTTTCCTGGGAATAACCTGGTTGTTAAATATTGTGAGTTATAATATTAATGATGAATAAGTTCGTGTTGATTAAAGATGAGTTACTATTCACGAGTTACTATTCAATTCATTCTTCTATAAATAGAAGCTCATTCCTTCATTATTTCTTACAAATTAACTGAAACTCTAGAGAGAGAAATTATAGAGAAAAAAAAGAAGAGTATTCTGCTACTTCACTACTTTGATATCCAGTGTCTTTTACGGTAAGGGGTGTTATTCTTTCTTATTCATGAAGAGAACTTACATTATTCCATTCTTTATTATTACATTTGGAATAACTTTTGTAAAAGTGGCATACCCTATACATAACATGTATACGCGGTATACCCTATACTTGGTGAAATCCTTATGTTATTCCATTCTTTATTATTCCGTTGGAATAACCTTTATATCTGTAGCTTACCCTATACTTGGTGGAATGACTTTTGATATGCGATTTACCCAATACTTGGTGATCTTCTATTATTCCATTCTTTATTATTATGTTGGAATAACTTTGTTTATGCAAGTACCGCATACTTGGTGAAATTCTTTTATTATTATTCCGCTCTTTATTATTCTACGTTTAATATCACAGTGCTTGTGTGAATTTCACCCCGACTTTGATTCTGATATTTATTATTCCGCATTTAATATTACTCATTTAATATCCTCGTAGGTGTAATTTCATCCACTGGTTCCATTATTTATTATTTCATATTTATTATTACATTGGAATAACTTTTATGCATCAAGTACCTGCATACATGGTGATTTCTGTTGTTATTCCATTCTTTATTATACTCGGTTGGTTAAAGTTTTGACTTCTATACTCCATCAAATTAGTGGAATATCCTTGATATTTGTGCTTCATCCATTATCATTTCATGGAAATATTCTTACGAGCATTCTTAAATTTTACTCTACACGAAGTATCATATTGACAATTTGACGCGTTATTGGTTCTGGACAAATTAATTAAATGAACTTGTTTTATTGAATTCTTATATCATTGTCATCATCCTCATGTTTATATTTTTTGAAAGTCATCTGTGGCTTGTAGTGCATAGATGGACTTGGTATGATTATGACCAGGGATTATTCGGTATAATCATGACCGTAATGTTACAAATGATGTGATAAAAGTCCTCATTAGCCCGTAGTGCATTGATGGACAGTTGTTGACATAATCATGACCATTAATGAATACACGAATATCCTTGGCCCGTAGTGCATGGATAATTTGTGGTCGTGATACTAATGAATATCCTTGGCCGTAGTACAGGGATGATGTGGATTATTTATTAAGCTGAGTCCCAGCGATAAAAGTGATGAAAAAATTTTTAAATCATAAAAGATAGTAGATTTTATTCTCTACTTGACACTTTTAATGGATTACTTATTCCGCTGCAGTTAAACTTGTTGTCTATTGTATTTTATCAGTTTAACATTGTTGAAGGCTAATGATAATTTATCCTGCATTATCTTAGTCATAATATTTCTTATTGGGCTAGTTGAGCTCACCCTTTCTTTCACTGTTCTCTTCAGGAAATGAGAACGTAGCAGGGACTAGTCGAGAAACGGAGTGATGGTCCAGATGATAGTATTAGTAGTCCTCACTATTCTGTTAAATAGTGTGACAATAAATGTAATGAGGACCTAATTTGAGTTTGTATCTGCATACATGAGGACTCCATTGAGAATGGATATTGTCTAGGAGGCAATATTCTTGTTTAAACTCTCAGTTTATATTTTGTCATATTTTACACGACAGTTGTATAATTATGTTTTATTTGATTTATGTACCATTTATTTGGCGACTCAAGATGGGTGATGTATACCTATTTTGGGGGCGTCACAGTTGGTATCAAAGCTTAGGGATATGATCCCTGGCTAAGATGTGAGATAAGAACTAGGAGGGGAGAGACGGGGAATTCCTTCGCTAGTATGACCTACCTAAGTTTATTTGTTATTTAATTGGTCGGTCATAGTATAGGGATAATATGTGATATGTTATCTAATCCTTGTTTTGTGGCAGTATTTGAAAATGGCATCCGAGAATGTTGAGAACATCAATGGAGCACAGGAGACCGTTGAGTCTCCACAAATCAATAATCAAGATAATGTGCATCAGGAAGGCGACATTCCTCAGGCAAACAACAACACTGACCAAATGATGAATGATGGAATGTTCGGAGGCTTCATGTAATTCATGCAACATCGTGTCGAGAGCGGCTCTGTCCAAATTGCGGTGGAAATACTAGCAACTCTCGGACGGTCACCGCATGGCGGTTTAAGGAACTGGACCACTGGAGTTTTTAGCGAGCCAAAACCACTTAAGGCGAGACGTGGATTAAACGGATCAACAAGATATTTGATGTCTTGGGATGCTCCGAGGAACAAAGGTTCCTTTGCCACCTTCATATTGCGTCTGAGAGGCGATTCTTGGTGGAAATCAGAAACGTACTCAACTCGCCGCACCAAGATGTCTTGGGAGAAGTTCCAGAACTGTTCAACGACAAGTACTTTCCGGAAGTATTCATCACATGAAAGAGGTAGAGTTCATCAAGTTGAAAAAAACAACATGATCATGTCGCGATCTGACGAAGCCAAGTTTGCCGAGTTGTCCTCGTTTTAGCGTCCTATTTGGTTGATAATGAGGAGAGAATGACGAAATGTTTTAAGAGGTTTGAAACCTCGAGATACGTCGAATATCTTATCTCTCATAAACTATGTTTGTATTCAGATGTTGTTAATAGGGCTCAGTTATTGGAGTGTGATAATGAGTCAACCCAACCAAAAGAGAGCAGCCGGCAAAATGATAATACCGATGATAGCGATCATCGAAGCGGTGGACAATAAGCGCGGAGGAAATCAACGATGCGCGAAATGGTAACCACTTGGTGGTAATCATGGCCAAAACAATTAGAATGGACATTTCAAGAAGAGGAAATTCAACAATGTTGGAAAGACGTCAGCACCAGCACCCGTTGTTAAGGATGGAGAACGACCACCTATCATATGTTTCAAATGCGGAGGAGAGGGACATATCAGTCCAAACTGTGCGATGCCGTCCAAGGCATGTTATAATTGTGGAAGAGAAGGTCACCTAGCCCGATTTTGTCGTTCACCGAAGACAAGTTCAGCTAGGATGGAGGCACCAAAGGCCGTTCCAGAATAGTTAAAACCGGTAGTGCAAGGGAGAGCATTTGTCGTGACCTCCCAGAAAGCAAGGAACCCGAATGAGGTCATCACGGGTAAGCTTATCATAAACTCTAGTGAAGTATATACTTTATTTGATACTGGTTCTACCCACTCTTTCATTTCTCCTACTTTCGCTCAACGTTTAAATTTGACTCCGGAGAGATTAGACTTTGACTTATCTGTTGAAACTCCGTTGGGAGAAACCTTCATTACATCCACAGTTTATAAGTCTTGTTTAGTTCAAATCGGCACCCGCACATTACCTGTCGATCTTATTTCTTTGAAAATACTTGCATTTGATGTGATTCTAGGGATTGATTGGTTAACTACTCATCATGCAAAAATTGATTGTTTTCGTAAGGTTGTTAGCTTTCATATTCCTAATCAACCAGTTATGCGAATTCAAGCCACCAAACCATTAAAATCAATCAATGTCATCTCAAGCCATAAAGCTATTCGTTTATTGAAAAACGGGTGTCAAGCTTTCTTAGCTCATGTCACGGATCTAAACAAAAATACGTCAGTTTTGAATGATATTACTATTGTTAATGAATTTCCTGACGTATTCCCTGAAGAACTTCCTGGCCTACCCCAGAGCGTGAAATTAAATTTTGTATCGACCTTGAACCCGGTACAAAACCCATTTTCAAAGCCCCATATCAAATGGCTCCTATTGAACTTCAGGAGTTAAAGACCACTGCAGGAATTGTTAGACATTGGCTTTATTCATCCTAGTACTTCTCTTTGGGATGCTCTCCGTTACATTCGTGAAGAAGAAGGATGATGGAGTATGCGACTTTGTATTGATTATCGGGAGTTGAATCGTGTCACCATCAAAATAGGTACCCATTGCCGCGTATTGATGACTATTCGACCCGGTTGTAAGCGCCAAATTCTTTTCAAAGATTGATCTTCGTTCCGGATATCACCAGTTAAAGATTAGAACCGACGACATTCCAAAGACGGCTTTCAGAACTCGGTACGGGCATTATGAATTCCTAGTCATGTCTTTTGGATTAACTAATGCTCCTGCTGCCTTCATGGATATGATGAACCAAGTATTCAAGGAATATTTGGATCACTTTGTGGTTGTCTTTATTGATGACATCCTCATATATTCCAAAAGCCGTGAAGATCATCAGTGTAAGACCCCAACTTATTATTAATGAAATTTAATTTTCTCTATTTATTATTTTAAAATAGTAAGGGTTGATTTGATTAATGTGGATAGTTATGGGTAAAATCATAAATATTTCCAAATAAGCAAGTGGTTATAAAATATTCATTGTTGTCGGGGAATATTAGTTTTGGTGCGTGGAATATTCTTTAATACGTTGTCGGGGAATATTAAATGCGACAAATACTGCCTTTTTGTGGGCCCCATGTGAAAGCGATTGGATGAAAAAAGCGACAACTATAAGTTGTTTAAAAATAACAACGTGGTTATTACCATTAATCTTTGTTAAAATACTTTCGGTGGTTAAAACACGAAGAGTAGCACAGGTATTGCACCAATTATTGATTCTTACGTGAAGGCATTACTCAATAATGGTTACGATAATTCTTTATTCGATTTTTTTATTGATTTAATAATTGTTGCGTTGATATTTTATATTGTTGTTGTTTCAATAATTGTCATTACACGTATTTTTTATTATCGAAGCAATAATTCATATTATCTGAATAATATTATTAGATAACATTATTGGCAATGTCTAGAAAGTTACGTCTAAGGAGAGGTTTGGTCACCTAATTGCTTGCGCCAGATGAGGAGAAATCTTTATTGAAAGCCCCTCTTTCCAGGAACGGCACAGTTGCAAGATCTTGTGATTCTGTAATATTATTTGTGAATAATTAATTATTGATTTATATGATGAGGAAAATATTGATTTTATGTGGATATAGATGGAGAAAATTTTTAAAATGACAATTGTTGAAAATTAATATTTTATCTTTTTACGATAAAATAATTTATTTAAATATATTATTTTAATAATATAATAATGGTGATATTTTACAACGAATGTGGGATATATGAGTATCTGAGGAGGAAGAGTATTTTTATTGCAATAAATGTTTAAAACATGTTAAACATTTCGGTGGACCCCATTTATTATTTGAAATTTGATTATAACACAATAAAATCGCTTGGTTTGTGGATTTTAGTCAATTTTGTTTTGGAATTTGGAAAAACTTTCTTACGAAAAGTTGTAGAAATTGAATTTCCTATAAAAAGTTGCAAGATTTGAATTTTTTGATAAAAGGGTTATTTATTACTGAATTATTGAAGTTCAAGCTCAAAATAATTGATTTTGGAAGTTTTAATTATTTTTATTAAGAAAAACGTTTTTATTGTTTTTGGCACATGTGTGTGTGTGAATTTTTTGGACCAGATTTGTGTGCGTAGGAAATTTGATTATATATATTATTATTATATTAAATTTTTTTTTTGGTGTTCTAAGCATTTTCTATAAATAGGGTCTTAGGTTAGAATTGAAAATCACACCAAAAATGAAGTTTTCTCTCTATATTATCGAGCGTATTCTTGTGAGTATTTTGAGTATAATTTGAGTATTGCTATACGGTGCAAGTTCAAGTCATAGCCTATATCCTGGTGTTTAAATTTAGAAATCTTGATCTTTCGAGGTAAGGGATATTTTTTTTCAGTAATGATATTATTTCTTCAATATCATTATCTTTGAAATATTGATCTGAAGTTTTATCAAATTTGGAACTTTTGGTGTATCGAGATTCTTATTCACGTATCTGACCTTATATTCACGATATCGACCTTATTCACGAATCACGGCACTATATCATTTGAAAATAAAAAATTTTCCTTTTAAATCTAAAATATCTATTGTGGATACTAGCTTTGATTGTATCCATGTTTTGATCATTCTTGAATTTTACACCACTATGATTATTTTTGAGGTATTTTTGGACATGGATAAAACAAAAGTACTGAATCCTTAATCCTTAATCCTTGTCATTTTGTTTCACCGGATTCGTTTCTTTAAAAATATTTTTCATCATCCTCGGTCTTAAATGATGATATTATTGAATATCTTTGGCACAGAGTGCAAAGATGAATGATTTCGATGAATATCTTTGGTAGTAGTGCAAAGATGAGCAGTGTTTAGATTAGCATGACCAATGATGAATATCTTTGGCTGTAGTGTGAAAGATGAATTTTTAATTCGGATGTATGTTGATTGATGTTGTAGGGATAAAAGATGAGCGATGAACTTTTAAATTCATACATAGAAGATAGTAGTTTGCATTCTCTACTTAACTCTTCTAATGAATTATTATTTCATTGCGAATATTGATTTAAAATTTGTTGTCTATTGTATTCTATTAGATTTTTCCTGTTGAAGACTAACGATAATTTGTTGTATATTATCTTAGTCATAATATTCTTTACTGGGCTAGTTGAGCTCACCCTTTTCCTTTTTGTTCCATTTTTCTTCTCAGGAGGCGAGAATGTAGCGAGTACTAGTCGGGGTATGGAATGAAGGTTTTAGAGAGAGTTGTTTAGTAGTCCTCACCATTTTTGTAAAATAATGTATCAATAATTATGATGGGGATTTATTTGCGTGTGGATATTGTCTAGATGGCAATATCTGTATTTAAACTCACAGTTTATATGTTGTAATAATAAAGTTGTAGTTGTTTCTGTACCATGTATTGACAACTCAGAATGGGTGATGTATACCTATTTTGGGGGCGTCACAGTTGGTATCAGAGCTTAGGGATATGATCTCTGGCGGAGATCGGGGAATAGAACTAGGAGGGAGGCGAGTAAATCCTTCGCTAGTGAGTCCTACCTAAGCTTATTTGTTAGTTGGTCAAGATATAAGGATATTATGTGATATATTGATTTCCTTAATTAACCCTTGTTTTATGGCGGTGTTTGAGAATGTCGAATGAGAATATTAACAATGGAAATGAGGCCGTGTAGAGCGCTGTACTCACCAACGAGGAGAACGTGTACAGTGGCAATGTTCCTCCTGTGAACAACACCAACGGAAGCGAGATGATGAGCGAGGGATGTTTAGAAGCTTTTGCGATTCATGCAAAATCGAATTTAGGAGACTTCGTGTTCAAAATCTGAGGAGGAAATGATAGCAATTCACGGGTTGTCACAACCAAGCGATTCAAAGAGTTGGGACCACGAATTTAAGGAAAGCGGATCCGATCATGGCGAAAAGATGGGTCAAGCAAATTTCCAAGATATTCGATGTCTTGGGATGCACGGAGAACAGAAGGTTCCATTCGCCACCTTTATGTTCCGTGGCGAAGGCGGACTCACTGTGGGAGATCGTGAAGCGCGTACCCATCCAGTACCTTTTCGGCATGTCTTGGGAGACATTTGAAACTATTTAATGACAAATACTTTCACGAAAGTGTTAAATCGTATGAAGGAAGTGGAGTTCATCAGATTAGAACAAAACAACATGGCGGTGTCTCGATGCGAGGCAAAGTTTGCGAGTTATCGAGTTTACACCTCATTTGGTGGAGAATGAGGAGCGTATGGCGGCGGATGTTTACGAGAGGTTTGAAACCCGGCATCGACAATATCTCATTTCTCATAAATTTTCTCTCTATTTCGGATGTTGTTAACAGGGGCTCAATTGTTAGAAGCGAGATAACGAGTATGTTCAACCGAGGGACCATAACCGAGGATCGTACGGAGATAGCGATCAACGGAATAATGATAACCAAATGGAGAAAAGAAATGACGGACAAAATGGTAACCACTACGAGGTGGTAATCATGGCCATGAAAATAGAAGAAGCGAGTCGGGAGGAGATTTTAAAAGAGGAGATTTAACAACGACCATGTGAAGGCAGCAGTCTTGGTGACAAAAGCTCGGTTCTAAGGGAGGAGAATGACCACCGGGCATATGCTACAAATCACGGAAAGAGGACATATCGGTCAAAGCCGCCTACAACAGATTCAAGGTATGCTATAATTGTGGAAAGGAATGACATATCGCTCGAGATTGTATGGTAAGCGAAACCTAGTTTAAGCGGGGACGGTGACTCAAAAGATCGTCCCGAAAAAATCGAAAGTCAATGATTCCGGAAGAAGCGTTTGTTGTGGTTGGTCAAAATCGAGGAACCCAAACGAGGTGATCACGGGTAAGCTATTTATAAATTCTTGCGAAGTTTATACCTTACTTGATCTGGGGTCTTACCCATTCATTTATCTCTCCTGCATGTGCTCAACGTTTAAACTTGACTCAAAGAAATTAGACTTTGACTATCTGTGGAAACTCAGTTAGGAGAAACTTTCATCACATCCATTTGTTTATAAATCTTGTTTGATTCAAGTTGGCACCATCACCTTAACTGTTGACCTTATCTCTTTAAAAATACTTGCTTTTGATGTGATTTTAGGGATTGATTGGTTAACTACTCATCATGCCAAAATTGATTGTTTTCGTAAGGTTGTTAGTTTTCATATTCCTAACCAACTGTTGTTATGCAATTCAAGCAACTAAACCATTAAAATCAATCATTTGTCATATCTAATCATAAAGCTATTCGTTTATTGAAAAATGGATGTCAAGCTTTCTTAGCCCATATTATGGATTTGAATAAAGACACGTCAAATTTGAATAATATTCTGTTGTTATTGACTTTCCGACGTATTTCTGAAGAACTTCCGGTTTACCCCGAGCGTGAAGTTGAATTTTTATTGATCTTGAACTGATACAAAGCCCATTTCTAAAACCCCATATCGAATGGCTCTATTGAACTTGAGGAGTTAAAGGTCCAACTACGAGAATTGTTGGACATCGGTTTTAATTAATCTAGTACATCTCCTTGGGGTGCTCTGTTTTATTCGTAAAGAAGAAAGACGGGAGTATGCGACTTTATTATTGACTATCGAGAATTGAACCATGTCACCATCAAGAATAGGTATCCTCTACCTCGTATTGATGACTTGTTTGACCAATTTGCAGAGGCACAATTCTTTTCAAAATCGATCTTAGATTACGGATATCATCAACTGAAGATTAGAATCGAGGATATTCCAAAGACGCCTTTAGAACTCGATGCGGGCATTATGAATTCTTAGTCATGTCTTTTCGGATGACTAATGCTCCTGCGACTTTCATGGATATGATGAACCGAGTATTCAAGGAATATTTGGATCAATTTGTTGTTGTCTTTATTGATGACATCCTCATATATTCCAAAAGTCGTGAAGATGATGAGCACCATTTGAATTTGGTACTCTAAAGGCTTCGTGAAAACCAACTATATGCCAAATTGAAGAAATCGAGTTACGGCTTGAGAAGTAGCATTCCTTGGGCACGTGGTGTCGAAACATGGAGTATCTGTTGATCCGGCGAAGATTGAGGCAATACAAAGTTAGAAAACGGAAATCGGTGGTGATCAAGTACGTAGCTTTTTGGGCTTAGCTGGTTATTATCGGAGATTTGTGGAAGGGTTTTCTCGAATCGCTACTCCATTAACCCCGCTAACTAGGAAGGATACAAAATTCATTTGGAGCGAAGAATGCGAGAAGAGTTTCCAAGAGCTTAAGAGGAGACTCATTTCGGCACTGTTTTAACAATACCATCCGATGCGGATGGATTTGTTATCTGAAATGATGCTTGAGCAAAAGGGTTAGGATGTGTTCTCATGCTGCGTGGGAAAGTCATAGCCTATGCCTCGCGACAACTTAAAGAATATGAGAGGAATTATCCTACTCATGATCTAGAGTTAGCGGCGATCGTTCAGCTTTAAAAGATATGGAGGCACTATTTATATGGGGAGAAAGTGGAGATATATTGGGACCATAAAAGCCTTAAATATTTCTTCACTCAAAAAGAACTCAACTTGCGCGGTGACGTTGGCTCGAGCTATTGAAAGACTACGACCACACTATTCAATACCATCACGGAAAAGCGAGCGTGGTAGGTGACGCGTTGAGTAGAAGATCATATCTGGAAATGAGTGCGATGATGTCAAGTATCTGCGTAGAGCCAACTTTAATAGAAAAAGTTAAGGTTGCTTTCGAGCCACCAGGCCGGAGCTGATCGTATGAAGAAGAAAGTACAAGAAGGAGCTATTCCTAAGCGAGAATTGATGAAGAAGGAATACTTGAGTCCACTCTGACTTTGTGTCCCTAACGACTCGATTTGAAGTACAAGACTATGATGGAGGCACACAATACACCATTTGCAATCCATCCTGGAAGTACTAAAATGTATCGTGATCTTCGACATACATTTTGGTGGAACAATATGAAGAGAGAGATTGCAAAGTTTATCTCGATGTGTTTAACTTGTCAACGTGTAAAGGCGGAGCATCTAGTACCTAAGGGTCCGTTGCAACCACTTGAGATTCCGAAATGGAAGTGGGAACATATTACCATGGATTTCGTTACTGGTCTTCCTACGGTTTCTCAAGGCATCAATGCTATTTGGGTTATTGTTGATAGATTAACCAAGTCTGCTCATTTCTTGCCGTCTGGGAGACTTATTCCTTGAGCGTCTTGCTAGTATATACGTGAATGAGATTGTGAGGTTGCATGGCATGCACATATCCATAGTTTGGATCGTGACCCAAGATTCACTTCAAGATTTTGGGTTAGCTTGCAAAAAGCTATGGGAACGGATTTACGATTGATTCGCATACCATCCTCAAGCAGACGGACAATCGAGAGGGACTATTCAAACTCTTGAAGATCTATTAAAACTCTGTGTCCTAGACTTCAAGGCGCGGTTGGGATAAGTATTTACCATTGGTGGAATTCTCCTACAACAACAATTATCGAGCAAGTATAGGTGTGGCTCCATTCAAAGCATTATATGGACGAAAATGTCGTTCTCTCGAATATGTTGGGATGAGGTGGGTGAAGCAACATTGTTGGGACCCGAGTTAAATGAAAAAGATCCAAATGATTCGACAACGTATACAAAGCGGCACAAGATCGACAAAAAGAGTTATGCGGATCTTCATCGAAAGGGCGTGGAATGTGGCGCCCCAAAATTAGGTATACATCACCCATCTTGGGTAGTCGGATACATGGTGCGAAATTTAAATACAACTTACTAATATAAGCGTAAATGTGCAATCTGACATAAAGCGTGAGTTTGAATACAAATATTGTCTACTAGATATTATACAAACTCAAAAGGAGTCCTCATTACAATTATTATCACACTATTTCACGAAATAGTGAGGACTACTAATCTTATCCTGCGGACCATTACTCCATTTCCAGACTTGTCCCGGCTATATTCTCATTTCACGAAGAGAACGGTGAAAGAAAGGTGAGCTCAACTAGCTCGATAAGAAATATTATGACTAAGATAATGCGAAATAAATTATCATTAGCTTCAACGATGTTAAGCGATAAAATATAATGAACATCAAGTTTAACTACGGTGGAACCAATGATCCATTAAAAAGAGTCAAGTAGAAAATAAAATCTACTATCTTTTATGATTTAAAAGGTTTTTCATCAACATTATTATAAATGAGACTCGACTTTAATAAATATTCCACATCATCGAATCACCCCCACTTTTCGGCCGAGGATATTCTTTAGTATCGCGACCACAATTATTCATGCACTCTGGGCGAGAATAGTTGTGTATTCATTAATAGTCATGATCATGCCAACAAGCGTCCATCGATGCACTCTGACCCACTAAGGATTTTTATCACATCATTTGTAACATTACGGTCATGATTACATAGAATAGTCTCTAGTCATAATCATACCAAGTCCATCTATACATTTCTGAATACACGATGACTTTCATCACATCATTTGTAACATTACGGTCATGATTACACAGAATCCATCTCTGGTCATAATCATACCAAGTCCATCTACACTACTGAGCCACGATGACTTTCAACATAATATAAACATGAGGATGATGACAATGATATAAAATTCAATAAAACAAGTTCAAAAATTATTTTATCCGGGAATTATTAACGTCCAATTTATCGACATGATCTTTGTTTTGTAGAGTAAAATTCAAGAATGATCGGAAGAATATTTCCATGAAAAGATCTTTGGATGAAACATTGAAATATCGAGGATATTCTACTAATTTCATGGAGTATAGAAGTCAAAGTTTTAACTCAATTTGGGTATAATAAAGAATGGAATAACAAAAGAAATCACCATAAATGCGATAGGCCGCACAGAGCGGAGTTATTCCAACGAATAATAATAACGGAACCGAAGTCGGTGAAATTCACACAAGCGAGGATGTTCAACCAGAATAATAAATGCGGAATAATAATATGATGGAACCCGAATCCGGCGTAAAACACCGAGACGAGGATATTCAACGAGAATAATAAAGACGGAATAATAAAAATGGAACCAGTGCGGTGTAAAACACACGAGCAGGATATTCAAAGAGAATAATAATAAAAAAGAAGCGGAACCGGTCCTGTAAAACACCTGACGAGGATGTTCCAATGAGAATAATAGAAGAATGTCACCAAGTATAGGGTAAACCAGCGTATCTGAGTTATTCCAGCAGAATAATAAGAAATGGAATAACAACGAGTTCTCTTCATGAATAAGAAAGAATAACACCCCTTACGAGTACAACAAATAATATTCCTACTACTTAGAAGAATGAATATTGGAAAAGTGAAGTAGCGAGAATACTTTTCTTCTTTTCTCTCTATAGTTTCTCTCTCTAGAGTTTGAATGAATTAAGTAAGAAATAATGAAGGAATGAGCTTTCTATTTATAGAAAAAGCGAGGGTGGCTCTTGGTCTTAACGAAGGGTCAAAATGACTCTTGGTAATATTGAAGAGACAACTACTATTTGTGAAGGGTAATTAACCTTTGGAACAGAAGAAGCGATTAACTCTTGGTAATATTGAAGGACAACTACTATTTGCGAAGGGTAATTACTATTGACGAATGTAATTACTATTGACAAAGGTAAATACTATTACTATTGAAGAAGGTAAATACTATTGAAGTAATTACTATTACTATTACTATTGGCGAAGGTAAATACTATTAACGAAGGTAATTACTATTCACAAAGGTAATTACTATTCACAAAGGTAATTACTATTGATGAAGAGACTCTTAGATGATGACATATGGGCCCCCCATAAAATAATCAAACTTACCACAAACGTCTCATATGAGACTCTTTATATACATCGAGGATTGAATAAATATTACCACAAATCATTTTATTTTTAATCAACACATTTTTAATCTTTCAACAATTATTAATCATTTATAACTTGTCGTCTCGATTAATAATATAACATATTATCTGAGATGATCTTGTGACAATAATTGAATCGATAATATAAGAGATATGATCACGGCAATTCTTGTAGCGATAATTGAGTATAGCTAAGTGACTTCTCACGTAAGCATCGATAATCAATCTGAGTGTACTCTTATATCAACCACAGCGTATTCTTTATACTTTTACCATAGGGTAGTTCAGCGGTTTTAACGGTAACACCTCCGTAGTTATTTTTATAGAAAGATAATTTTGTCGTTTTCTAACTACGACAATACTTAGTTAATGGGGTCCACCAATGATTGAAATAGTTTATCTGAATATTCCCAAACAAAAGAATATTCCCCAGACCAAACGAATATTTTATAACAACTTGCTTACTTTGCAAAATTTATAAATATTACCCACAACTATAACATTATATCAAATTTATTCCATAATATTCAAAAATAATATTTATAGAAAATTCATCTTTATTTATAAAAGTTGGGGTCTTCTGACCTCCCTTCTTATGAAATTTAACCCTCGAAATTAGAAGTGCGTACACGGTATGTCGAAGAGGTAAGGATACCTTGATTTCATTTGATTCTAACTCCCAGTCATTTCCTCAACATCGTGGTTCCTCCACAAAACTTTGACTTGAGGTATAACCTTGGGCGTAGAATATGTTCCTTCTTATCAAAATTTGAGCAGGAACCTCTTCATCGTCAAATCTTCCGCTATTTAAATCCGGTTCTAACTTCGATAATATGGTTGGGGTCTTTCACATATTTACGTAACATGGATATGTGAAAAGCGTTATGAACACGAGACATATTTGGCGGTAAAAGCGAGTCTATAGGCCCACGATTCCTACTCGATCGAGGATTAAAATGGACCGATGAATCGAGGATTAAGTTTTCCTCTCTTTCCAAATCTTGTAACTCCTTTCCATGGAGCAACTCTTAACAACACATGATCTCTATATCGAATTCCACGTCCTTTCGATGAAGATCGGCATAACTCTTTTATCGATTTTGTGAGGTTTTTATCGTTGTCGGATCGTTTGAATCTTTTAAAGTAGTCATACGTACCAACTCGGTCCCAACAACGTTGCTTCACCCACCTCATCCCAATGATCTTTGGAGAACGACACTTTCTTCCATACACGCGCTTTGAATGGAGCCATGCGATACTTGCTTGATAAGCTGTTGTTGTAGGAAAACTCCACCAATGGTAAGAACTTGTCCCAACTCCCTTGAAATCAAGGACCACGAGTCTTAATAGATCTTGAAGAGTTTGAATAGTCCTCTCCATTTGTCCATCCGTCCGTGCGAGGATGATATCTTAAAACTAAATCGTGAAGTCTGTGCCCATAGCTTTTTGCAAACTAACCCAAAATCGTGAAGTGAATCTTGGGTCTCGATCGAAACTATGGATCTGGGCATACCATGCGATCTTACAATCTCGTTTATGTCACATCTGAGCAAGGCGTTCAAGTGTATAAGTTTCTCGTATCGGTAAGAAATGAAGCGGACTTGGTCAATCTATCAACAATGACCCAAATCGCATCAATGCCTTGAGAAACCTTAGGAAGGCCGAGTGAAATCCATGGTAATGTGCTCCCACTTCCATTCGGAATTTTTCAAGTGGTTGCAATGGACCTTTTGGTACTTGATGCTCGCTTTAACTTCGTTGACAAGTTAGACACCTTGAGATAAACAATGTTATCTCTCTCTTCGTATTGCTCCACCAAAATGTATGCCGAATATCATGATACATTTGGTACTCCCGATGGATTGCAAATGGTGTGTTGTGCGCCTCCATCATGATATTATACTTTTTAAATCGAGGTGCGTTAGGAACACAAAGTGCAGGTTGACTCAAAGTATTCCTTCTTCATCGATTCTTGCTTCGGCATAGCACCTTCTTGCACTTTCTTCCTCATCGCATCGACTCAGTGCGTAGCTTGGCGACTTTAACTTTATCGATTAAAGTCGGTTCTACTACTCGTATACTTGCTATCATCACATGCGTCCACAGGTCTTTAACTCTATCTCCATCCTTTGCAAGTCACACAAAATGGGCCTTTGCGTTGACAATAACGCTTTTCGTGCTTGCATATGATCTTACCTTTCGATCGTCGGCTACCACGTTCGCTTTTCGGGATGGTATTGGATGGTATGATCATAATCTTTCAGCAGTTCAAGCCAGCGTCGTTGTCGCGTGTTGAGTTCCTTTTGAGTGAAGAAATATTTGAGGCTTTTATGATCCGTAAAGATCTCCACTTTCTCCCCATACAAGTAATGCCTCCAAATTTTAAGTGCAAAGACAACAACGGTACCAACTCTAGATCATGAGTAGGATAATTCCTCTCATATTCTTTGAGTTGTCATGAGGCATAAACTATAACTTTTCCATGTTGCATGAGAACACATCCCAACCCTTTGCTAGAAGCATCACTTTGTAGATGACAAATCCTCAAAGGCAGATGGTATTGTCGAGCAGTCTTTGAAATAAGTCTCCTCTTGAGTTCTTGAAAACTCTTCTCACATTCTTCGCTCCAATAGAACTTTGTATCTTTTGAGTCGGTGAGTCGATGGAGTAGCGATTAGAAAAATCCTTCCACGAATCTCAGATAATAACCATTAAGCAAAAAAGCTACGTACTTGATCATTTGATTTAGGTTGTTCCCGACTTTGAATAGCTTCATCTTTCTTTGGGTCAGCGGATATTCCATGACTTGATACCACGTGCCCAAGGAATGCTACTTCTTTACGCGAACTTCGCATTTCTTCAACTTGGCATAAAGCTTATATTCACGAAGCTTTTGGAGTGTCGACCTCAAGTGTTGCTCATGATCTTCCGCGGCTTTTGGAATAAATAAGGATGTCATCAATAAAGGCGACCACAAAGTGATCTAAATATTCCTTGAATACTCGGTTCATCATATCCATGAAGCGGCGGGAGCATTAGTCGATCGAAGGACATGACTAGGAATTCATAATGCCGTCTGGGAGTTACGAAAGCCGTCTTTGGAATGTCGGTGGTTCTAATCTTCAATTGGTGATATCCGGAGCGAAGATCAATCTTTGAAAAGAATTTGGCTCCTTACTTGGCCCCGGTCAAACAGGTCATCAATACGTGGCAATGGATACCTATTTTGATGGTGACATGATTGACTCCAGATAATCAATACAAAAATCGCATACTCCCATCTTTCTTCTTCTGAATAGAGCAGGGCAGCACCCCGAGGAAAGTACTAGGATGAATAAAGCCATGTCTAACAATTCCTGCGATTGGGTCTTTAACTCCACGAAGTTCAATAGGAGCCATTCGATATGGGGCTTTGGAAATAGGTTTTGTCTGGGGTTCAAGGTCGATACAAAATTCAATTTCACGCTACGGGGTAGGCGGGGAAGTTCTTGAGAAATCGTCGGAAATTTATTAACAATAGAAATATCGTTCAAAAGCGGCGTATTTTTGTTTAAATCGTGACATGAGCTAAGAAAACTTGACATCCGTTTTTCAATAAGCGAATAGCTTTATGGCTTGAGATGGCCAGTGATTGATTTTAATGGTTTGGTCGTTTGAATTCGCATAATAGGTTGATTAGGAATATGAAAGCTAACAACCTTACGAAAACAATCAATTTTGCATGATAAGTAGTTAACCAATCAATCCACAGAATCACGTCAAATGCAAGTATTTTTAATGAAATAAGATCGACCGGGTAATGTGAGGTGCACCGATTTGAACCAAACAAGACTTATAAGCGATGGATGTAATGAAGGTTTCTCCCAGCGGAGTTTCCACGAGATAAGTCGAAAGTCTAATTTCTCCGAGTCAAATTTAATCGATGGCGCAAGTAGGAGAAATAAAAGAATGGGTAGAACCGGTATCAAATAAAGTATAGACTTCATTAGAGTTTATGATAAGCTTACAGTGATGACCTCATTCGGGTTCCTTGCTCTCTGGGAGGTCACAACAAACGCTCTCCTTTGCTTCTAGGTTTTTGACTTTTACGGAGCGGCCTTTGGTGCCTCCATCCTAGTTGAATTTGTCTTGATGGCAACAAAATCGAGCTAAGTGACCTTCTCTTCCACAATTATAACATGCTTTGAATGGCATGGCGATTCGGATGATGTGTCCTCTCCTCGCATTTGAAGCATATGATGAGGTGGTCTTTCTCCTTCCTTAACAACGGGTCTTTGGTCTTTGACGTCTTTCCATCATTGTTGAATCTCCTTTTCTTGAAATGTCCATTCTTATTGTTTTGTACGATTACCACCAGAAGTGGTTACCATATCGGCACTGTTGATTCCCTCCACGCTTGTTGTCACAGCTTGATGACTACTCTCATTGGTATTATAATTTTGCTTATTGCTTGCTCTCTTTTAGTTACGTTGACTCGTTATCGCGCTCCACTAAGCGAGCCCTATTTACAACATCTGAATACAAACACGGTTTATGAGAAATAAGATGTTGGCGTATCTCGACTTCAAACCTCTTAAAAACATTCGCGCCATTCTCTCTTCATTATCCACCAGTGGGGCCTGGCCGTGATAACTCATAAATTTTGCCTCGTATTGCGACACGGTCATATTATTTTGTTCGAACTTGATAAACTCCACCTCCTTCATGTGGCGAATACTTTCGGAAAGTATTTGTCGTTGAACGACTCTGGAACTTCTCCCAAGATATCTTGATCTGACGGAGTTGAGTCGTTTCTGGATTCCCACCGATGTCTGCTCTCTCGCAACATAAAAAGGCGAAAAGGAACCTTTTGCTCCTCGGAGCATCCCAAGACATCAAATATCTTGGTAATCTGCTTTATCCATGCTTCCGCGAAGTGGTTTTGGCTCTCCCTTAAACTCCGGTGGGTCCCGGCTCCTTGAATTGTTTAGCGGTGACCGCAGAGAGTTTTCAGTGTTTCCACCTACGTTTTGGGCGAGGAGTCGCTCTACTTTCTTTGTTGCATAAATTGCATAAAAAGCCTCGAACATTTGATCATTCATCATTTGGTCGGTGTTGTTGTTTGCGTGAGGATTATCGCCTTCTACGATGCACATTATCACGATTATTGATATGTGGTGAATCAGCGATCACTTTGTGCTCCATTCTTATTCTCAACATTCTCGGATGTCATTTTGAGATCTTGCCACAAAACAAAAGGTTAATTGACATGTAACAAATTATCTCTATATTACGTGAGACAATAAAATAGCACGTAAACTTAGGTAGGTCATACTAGCGAAGGTATTCCCGTCTCTCCCTCCTAGTACTATTCTCACATCTTAGCGGGATCGTATCCTAAGCTACGATACTGTTGTGGCGCCCCCCAAAATTAGGTATACATCACCCATCTTGGGTAGTCGGATACGTAGTGCAAAATTTAAATACTGACTTACTAATATAAGCGTAGGTATGCAATCTGACATAAAGCGTGAGTTTGAATACAAATATTGTCTACTAGATATTATACAAACTCAAAAGGAGTCCTCATTACAATTATTATCACACTATTTCACGAATAGTGAGGACTACTAATCTTATCCTCTGGACCATTACTCAGTTCCCAGACTTGTCCCGGCTATATTCTCATTTCACGAAGAAACGGTGAAAGAAAGGGTGAGCTCAACTAGCTCGATAAAAAATATTATGACTAAGATAATGCGAAATAAATTATCATTAGCCTCTGAACGATGTTAAAGCGATAAAATATAATGAACATCAAGTTTAACTACTGTGGAACCAACAATCCATTAAAAGAGTCAAGTAGAAAATAAAATCTACTATCTTTTATGATTTAAAAGGTTTTTCATCAACATTATATATTTGAGACTCGACTTTAATAAATATTCCACATCATCGAATCACCCACACTTTCTGACGAGGATATTCTTTAGTATCACGACCACAATTATTCATGCACTACGGGCGAGAATAGTTGTGTATTCATTAATAGTCATGATCATGCCAACAAGCGTCCATCGATGCACTACTGACCCTTTGAGGATTTTTATCACATCATTTGTAACATTACGGTCAAATGATTACAAGAATAGTCTCTGGTCGTAATCATACCAAGTCCATCTATGCACTAATCACATCATTTGTAACATTACGGTCATGATTACACCGAATAGTCTCTGGTCATAATCATACCAAGTCCATCTATGCACTACAGGCCCACGAGATGACTTTCAACATAATATAAACATGAGGATGATGACAATGATATAAGAATTGATAAAACAAGTTCAAAATTATTTTATCCGAGGAATTATTAACGTCCAAATTGTCGACATGATCTTTGTTTTGTAGAGTAAAATTCAAGAATGATCGGAAGAATATTTCCATGAAAAGATCTTTGGATGAAACGCATTGAATATCGAGGATATTCTACTAATTTCATGGAGTATAGAAGTCAAAGTTTTAACCAATTGGGTATAATAAAGAATGGAATAACAAAAGAAATCACCATGCATGCGATAGCCCGCAGCGCGAGTTATTCAAATAGAATAATAATAACGGAACGGTCGGTGAAATGAAATTCACACCGCAAGCGGGATGTTCAACGAGAATAATAAATGCGGAATAATAAATGATGGAACCGAATTCCGGCGTATAACACAGACGGGATATTCCAAGCGAGAATAATAAAGACGGAATAATAAAAAATGGAACCCGGTGCGGTGTAAAACACACGAGCAGGATATTCAACAGAATAATAATAAAAGGCGGAACCGGTCGGTGTAAAAAACCACAGACGAGGATGTTCCAACGAGAATAATAGAAGAATGTCACCAAGTATAGGGTAAACCATTATCTGAGTTATTCAACGAGAATAATAAGAAATGGAATAACAACAGTTCTCTTCATGAATAAGAAAGAATAACACCCTTACGAGTACAACAAATAATATTCCCTACCTTAGAAAAGAATCTGAATATTGGAAAAGTGAAGTAGCGAGAATACTTTTTTCTTTTCTCTCTATAGTTTCTCTCTCTAGAGTTTGAATGAATTATAAGAAATAATGAAGGAATGAGCTTTCTATTTATAGAAAAAAAGCGAGGGTGGCTCTTGAGTGTTATGAAGGGTCAAAATGACTCTTGGTAATATTGAAGAGACAACTACTATTTGTGAAGGGTAATTAACCTTTGGAACGCAAAGAGGCGATTAACTCTTGGTAATATTGAAGGGACAACTACTATTTACTGAAGGGGTAATTACTATTGTGAAGGTAATTACTATTACTTGAAGGTAAATACTATTGACGAAGGTAAATACTATTGAAGAAGGTAATTACTATTGACGAAGGTAAATACTATTAGATGAAGGTAATTACTATTCACAAAGGTAATTACTATTCACAAAGTAATAATTACTATTATTGAAGAGACTCTTAGATGATGACATATGGGCCCCCATAAAATAATCAAACTTACCACAAACGTCTCATATGAGACTCTTTATATACATCAAGGATTGAATAAATATTACCACAAATCATTTTATTTTTAATCAACACATTTTTAATCTTTCAACAATTATTAATCATTTATAACTTGTCGTCTCAATTAATAATATAACATATTATCTGAGATGATCTTTGTGACAATAATTGAATCGATAATATAAGAGATATGATCGGCAATTCTTGTAGCAATAATTGAGTATAGCTAAGTGACTTCTCACGTAAGCATCGATAATCAATCTGGTGTCTTCTTATGCGACCACAGCGTATTCTTGTACTTTACCACTAGGGTAGTTCAGCGGTTTTAACGGTAACACCTCCGTAGTTATTTTTATAGAAAGATAATTTTGTCGTTTTCTAACTACGACAATACTTAGTTAATGGGGTCCACCAATGATTGATCCGTCGTCTGAATATTCCCAAACAAAAAGAATATTCCCAGAACCAAACGAATATTTTATAACAACTTGCTTGCTTTTGCAAAATTTATAAATATTACCACAACTATAACATAAAATTTATAAATATTATATATAACATTATTTTATTCCATAATATTCAAAAATAATATTTATAGAAAATTCATCTTTATTTATAAAAGTTGGGGTCTTACGGGAAGAGAGGAAAGCTCAATCCATGATTTATTGGTCCATTTCAAATTCTTGACCGAGTAGGAAATGTAGCCTATAGACTCGCGTTACCTCAGAGTATGTCTCGTGTTCATAATGTGTTTCACATATCCGTATTTAAATAAATATGTGAAAGACCCGAACCACAAAGATATAGAGTTAGAACCTGGACGAGATAGCCAAGACTTAACGTGTGAGGAGGTATCTCATCAAGATCTTGGATAGGAAGGAGCATGTCCTACGCTAAGAAAGGTCATACCACAAGTTAAAGTTTTGTGGAGGAATCATGCTATAGAGAGAAATGACCAGGAATTGGAAGCGGAAATGAAAGTGAGGTATCCTCACCTTTTGAAACACCAGTAATGCATCATCAATTTCGAGGACGAAATTTCATAAGGAGGGAGGTTGTAAGACCCCAACTTATTATTAATGAAATTTAATTTTCTATTTATTATTTTAAAATAGTAAGGGTTGATTTGATTAATGTGGATAGTTATGGGTAAAATACGCAAATATTTCAAAATAAGCAAGTGGTTATAAAATATTCATTGTTGTCGGGGAATATTCGTTTGGTCGTGGAATATTCTTGCTGTCGGGAAATATTCGTACGACGACGCAGTCTTTTGTGGGCCCCATAACGGAAAGCGATTGGATGAAGAAAACGACAAATATAAGTTGTTTAAAAAATAACAGAAGTTGTTATTCAAGTTAATCTTGTTAAAATACTCGGTGGTTAAAACACGAGAAGATTACCGGTATTGCACCAATTATTGATTCTTACGTGAGAAGACACTACTCAATAATGGTTACAGAATTTCATTGCTCGATTATTTTATTGATTTAATAATTCTTTGCGTTGATATTTTATATTGTTGTTATTTCATAATTGTCATTACACAAGTATTTTCATTATCGAAACAATAATTCATATTATCTGAATAATATTATTAGATAACATTATTGGCAATGTCTAGAAAGTTCGCATCTAAGGAGAGGTTTGGTCACCTAATTGCTTGCAACCAAGATGAGGAGAAATCTTTATTGAAAGCCCCTCTTCACAAGAACTACTGGTTGCAGTTATGATTACATAATATTATTTGTGAATAATTAATTATTGATTTATATGATGAGAAAATATTGATTTTATGTGGATATAGATGGAGAAAATTTTAAAATGACAATTGTTGAAAATTAATATTTTATCTTTTCCTCGATAAAATAATTTATTTAAATATATTATTTTAATAATATAATAATGGTGATATTTTACAACGAATGTGGGATATATGAGTATACGAGGAGGAAGAGTATTTTTGTTGCAATAAATGTTTAAAACATGTTAAACATGTCGGTGGACCCCATTTATTGATTTGAAATTTGATTATAGCACAATAAATCACCCGCTTTGTGGATTTCGGTCAATATCTGTTTGGAATTTGGAAATACTTTCTTACGCAAAGTTGTAGAAATTGAATTTCCTAAAAAAATCATGAGATTTGAATTTTTTGATAAAAGGGCTATTTATTACGAATTATTGAAGTTCCAAAGCTCAGAAATAATTGATTTTTGGAAGTTTTAATTATTTTTATTAAGAAAAACATTTTTTTTTGTTTTTGGCACATGTGTGGCTGAAGTTTGGACCAGATTTGTGTGCGTAGGAAATTTGATTATATATATTATTATTATATTAAATTTTCTGCTTTGGTGTTCTAAGCATTTTCCTATAAATAGGGTGCTTAGGTTAGAATTGAAAATCACACCGTAAATGAAGTTTTCTCTCTCTATATTATCGGCGTATTCTTGTGAGTATTTTGAGTATAATTTGAGTATTGCTATACTGATTGCAAGTTCAAGTCATAGCCTATATCCTGTTTTAATTTAGAAGTCTTGATCTTTCGAGGTAAGGGATATTTTTTTTTCCGTAATGATATTATTTCTTCAATATCATTATGCTGAAATATTGATCTGAAGTTTTTATCAAATTTGGAACTTTTGGTGTCGGAGTTACTATTCACGTGATATCTGACTATTCACGATATCTGACATTATTCACGAATCACGGACTATTCATCGAAAATGAAAATTTTTCCTTTTCATCTAAAATATCTATTGTGGATACTAGCTTTGATTGTATCCATGTTTTGATCATTCTTGAATTTTACACCATTATGATTATTTTTGAGGTATTTTTGGTCATGGATAAAACAAAGTACTAATCCTTAATCCTTAATCCTTGTCATTTTGTTTCAATGGATTCGTTTCTTTAAAATATTTTCATCATCCTCGGTCTTAAATGATGATATTATTGAATATCTTTGGCACCAGAGTGCAAAGATGAATGATTTCGATGAATATCTTTGGTAGTAGTGCAAAGATGAACATGTGTTTAGATGAGCATGACCAAATCGATGAATATCTTTTGCAGAAAGTGCAAAGATGAATTTTGATTCGGATGTATGTTGATTGATGTTGCGGGATAAAAGATAGAGCGATGAACTTTTAAATTCATACATAGAAGATAGTAGTTTGCATTCTCTACTTAACTCTTCTAATGAATTATTATTTCATTGCGAATATTGATTTAAAATTTGTTGTCTATTGTATTCTATTAGATTTTTCCTGTTGAAGACTAACGATAATTTGTTGTATATTATCTTAGTCATAATATTCTTCTTGGGCTAGTTGAGCTCACCCTTTTCCTTGTTGTTCCATTTTTCTTCTCGGGAGGCGAGAATGTAGCGAGTACTAGTCGGGGTATGGAATGAAGGTTCTAGAGAGAGTTGTTTAGTAGTCCTCACCATTTTGTAAAATAATGTATCAATAATTATGATGGGGATTTATTTGCGTGTGGATATTGTGCGGATGGCAATATCTCGTATTTAAACTCACAGCTTTATATGTTGTAATAATAAAGTTATAGTTGTTTCTGTACCAAGTATTGACAACTCAGAATGGGTGATGTATACCTATTTTGGGGGCGTCACAATGAGCAACACTTGAGGCTGATACTCCAAAAGCTTCGTGAGTATTAGCTTTATGCCAAGTTGAAGAAATGCGAGTTCTGGCTTGAGGAAGTAGCATTCCTTAGGCACGTGGTATCAAGTCATGGAATATCTGTTGACCCAAAGAAAAGATTGAAGCTATTCAAAGTCGAGCAACCTAAATCGATGATCGAAGTCACGTAGCTTTCTCGGCTTAGCTGGTTATTATCGGAGATTCGTGGAAGGATTTTCTCGAATCGCTACTCCACTAACTCAGCTGACTCGAAAAGATACAAAGTTCGGTTAGAGTGAGGAATGTGAGAAGTGTTTTCAGGAACTCAAGAGGAGACTCATTTCAAAGACTGTTCGACAATACCATCCGGTTCGAGGGATTTGTCATCTCTGATGATGCTTGAGCAAAGGGCTAGGATGTGTTCTCATGTAACATGGGAAAGTCATAGCCTATGCCTCACGACAACTCAAAGAATATGAGAGGAATTATCCTTCTCATGATTTAGAGTTGGCAGCAGTTGTTTTTGCACTAAAGATTTGGAGGCATTACTTGTATGGGGAGAAAGTGGAGATCTTTATGGATCATAAAAGCCTCAAATATTTCTTCACTCAAAAGGAACTCAACATGCGACAACGACGCTGGCTTGAATCGTTGAAAGATTATGATCATACCATCCAATACCATCCTGGAAAAGCGAACGTGGTAGGCGGCGTATTGAGCGAGAAGATCATATGCAGTGAATGAAGTGCGATATTGTCAACGCAAAGGCCCATTTTGTGTGACTTACAAAGGATGGAGATAGAGTTAAAGACTCTAGGGACCCATGTGATGATGGCGAACATACTGAGTAGAACCGACTTTAATTGATAAAGTTAAAGTTGCTCAAACTACGGACACTGAGTCGATGCGTATGAGGAAGAAAGTGCAAGAAGGTGCTATCTGGAAGCAAGAATTGATGAAGAAGGAATACTTGAGTCAACTCCGGACTTTGTGTTCTAACGACCACGATTTAAAGTATAAAATCATGATGGAGGCGCACAACACACTATTTGCAATCCATCCTAGGAGTACCAAAATGTATCGTGATCTTCGTCATACATTTTGGTGGAGCAATATGAAGAGAGAGATAGCACTTTTTATCTCAAGGTGTCTAACTTGTCAACGAGTCAAGGCGGAGCATCAAGTGCCAAAAGGTCCATTGCAACCACTTGAAATTCCAGAATGGAAGTGGGAGCACATTACCATGGATTTTGTTCTTCCCAAGGTTTCTCAAGGCATAGATGCGATTTGGGTCATTGTTGATAGATTGACCAAGTCTGTTCATTTCTTACCAATACGAGAAACTTATATACTTCAACGTCTTGCTCGTATGTACATAAACGAGATTGTAAGACTGCATGGTATGCCAAAGTATCCATAGTTTCTGATCGAGACTTAAGATTCACTTCACGATTTTGGGTTAGTTTGCCAAAAGCTATGGGCACGAATTTCCGATTTAGTTTAGCATATCATCCTCAGACGGACGGATAATCAGAGAGGACTATTCAAACTCTGGAAGATTTATTAAGACTCTGTGTCCTTGACTTCAAGGGAAGTTGGGACAAGTTCTTACCGTTGGTGGAGTTTTCCTACAACAACAGTTATCAAGCAAGTATTGGCATGGCTCCATTCGAGGCGTTGTATGGAAGAAAGTGTCGTTCTCCAAAGATCTTTGGGATGAGGTGGGTGAAGCAACGTTGTTGGAACCGGAGTTGGTACGTATGACTACGGAAAAGATTCAAACGATCCGAAAACGTATAAAAACCTCAAAAGATCGACAAAAGAGTTATGTTGATCTTCATCGAAAAGACGTGGAATTCGATATTGGAGATCATGTGTTGTTACGTGTTGCTCCATGAAAAGGAGTTACGAGATTTGGAAAGAGAGGAAAGCTCAATCCTCGATTCATTGGCCCATTTTCAATCCTTGATCGAGTAGGGACTGTGGCCTATAAACTCGCTTTACCGCCAAGTATGTCTCGTGTTCATAACATTTTTCACGTATCCATGTTACGTAAATATGTGAAAGACCCGAACCACATTATTGAGTTAGAACCGGACGAAATAGCGGAAGATTTAACGTATGAAGAGGTTCCTGTTAAAATCTTGGATAAGAAGGAGCATATTCTACACTCCAAGGTTATACCTCAAGTCAAATTTTTGTGGAGGAACCACGATGTTGAGGAAATGACCTGGGAGTTAGAATCTGAAATGAAATCAAGGTATCCTTACCTCTTCGACATACCAGGTACGTACCCTAATTTCGAGGGTGAAATTTCATAAGAAGGGGAGGTTGTAAGACCCCAACTTTTATGAATAAAGATAATTTTTCTATGAATATCATTTTTTTTGAATATTATGAAATAAATTTGATATTATGTTATAGTTGTGGGTAGTATTTATAAATTTTTGCAAAGTATGCAAGTTGTTATATAATATTCGATTTGGTCGGGGAATATTCTTTTTGTCGGGAAATATCCGTACGCGACAACATAATCATTGGTGGACCCCATAATGTAAGTATTGTCGTAGTAAGAAAACGACATAATTATCTTTTATAAAATAACGGAAGTTTTACCGCTTGATCTTGTTGAACTACCCGGTTGTAAAGTAATACGATGTCTGGCGTGGTTGCATAGTAGCACACGGTATTGGTTATTGATGCTTACGTAAGAAGTCACTCGGTTATACTCAATTATTGCTACGATAATTCTTTGCATCATATCTCTCATATTATTGATTCGATTATTGTCACAAGATCATCTCGCATTATATGTTATTTTATTAAATCAATAATTGAGATGACAAAATTATTCATATTATTAAATTGCAATATTTACAATGTCTAGAAGTTACATCGAGGAGAGGTTTGGTCACCCTAATTGCGGCTACTGATAGGGAGAAATCCCTATTGGAAAGCCCCCTCTTTCTTGGGAACAACCTGGTTGTTAAATATTGTGAGTTATAATATTAATGATGAATAAGTTCGTGTTGATTAAAGATGAGTTACTATTCACGAGTTACTATTCAATCCATTCTTCTATAAATAGAAGCTCATTCCTTCATTATTTCTTACAAATTCACTGAAACTCTAGAGAGAGAAATTATAGAGAAAAAGAAGAAGAATATTCTGCTACTTCACTACTTTGATATCCAGTGTCTTTTACTTCGGTGAGGGTGTTATTCTTTCTTATTCATGAAGAGAACTTCATTATTCCATTCTTTATTATTCATTGGAATAACTTGTAAAAGTGGCATACCCTATACATAACTCAGTATCGCGCGGCATACCCTATACTTGGTGAAATCCTTATGTTATTCCATTCTTTATTATTCTATTGAATAACTCAGATGCTATGCTTTACCCTATACTTGGTGGAATGACCAGATATATGCGGTTTTACCCAATACTTGGTGATCTTCCATTATTCCTTTCTTTATTATTATGTTGGAATAACTTTTTATGCTGCAATACCGCATACTTGGTGAAATTCTTTTATTATTCCGCTCTTTATTATTCGCTTTAATATTACATGCGTTGTAATTTCACGACACAGGTTCCAATATTTATTATTTCGCATTTAATATTACGTAAAATATCACATTGGGTGAATTTCACGACTTTGGTTCCATTATTTATTATTTCGTATTTATTATTCATTGGAATAATGCATACATGCTGCAATACCGCATGCATAGTGATTTCATTGTTATTCCATTCTTTATTATACTCGGTTGGTTAAAGTTTTGACTTCTATACTCCATGAAATTAGTGGAATATCCTTGATATTTATAACTTCATCCAAAGATCATTTCATGGAAATATTCTTCCGAGCATTCTTAAATTTTACTCTACAGTAAGTATCATGTTGACAATTTGGACGTTATTGGTTCTGGACAAATTAATTCGTGAACTTGTTTTATTGAATTCTTATATCATTGTCATCATCCTCATGTTTATATTTTTGAAAGTCATCTGGTATTCAGTAGTGCATAGATGGACTTGGTATGATTATGACCAGGGATTATTCGGTATAATCATGGTAGTAATGTTACAAATGATGTGATAAAAGTCCTCATTGGTAGGTAGTGCATTGATGGACGATTGTTGGCATGATCATGACCATTGATGAATACACGAATATCCTTGGCCCGTAGTGCATGGATAATTTGTGGTCGTGATACTAATGAATATCCTTGGCCGTAGTGCAGGGATGATGTGGATTATTTATTAAGCTGAGTCCCAGCGATAAAAGTGATGAAAAAATTTTTAAATCATAAAAGATAGTAGATTTTATTCTCTACTTGACTCTTTTAATGGAATTCTTATTCCGCTACAGTTAAACTTGTTGTCTATTTTATTTTATCAGTTTAACATTGTTGAAGGCTAATGATAATTTATCCTGCATTATCTTAGTCATAATATTTCTTCTTCGGGCTAGTTGAGCTCACCTTTCTTTCACCGTTTCTCTTGAAAAATGAGAGAACGTAGCGAGGGGACTAGTCGGGGAACGGAGTGATGGTCCAGATGATAGTATTAGTAGTCCTCACTATTCTGTTAAATAGTGTGACAATAAATGTAATAAAGACTGAATTTGAGTTTGTATACTATCTATGAGGACTACATTGAGAATGGATATTGTCTAGGAGGCAATATTCTTGTTTAAACTCTCAGTTTATATTTTGTCATATTTTACACGACAGTTGTATAATTATGTTGTATTTGATTTATGTACCATGTATTTGGCGACTCAAGATGGGTGATGTATACCTATTTTGGGGGCGTCACATTCTTCCTCTCTATATTGTCGAACGTATTTTTGTGAGTATTTAGATACTTGGAGAGTTGCTATTCAGTGCAAGTTTCCTTCGGCTTTACATCCGATATTCCAAATGTAAATACCGCTTCTTTTGAGGTAAGGGATTTTAAGGGTTATTATGTTTTTCAGTTTCGTAATTTTTCCGACTCTCAAAAATTCTGGAAAAATTTGAAATGATATTTTGATGAGTTTTCTTCATTGTGTCAAAAAATGGTGATTTTTGGATGTATAGATTAAGAGTTATGAATTTTATGAGAAAAGACTATTTTAAAAGTAAACCCTTATAACTCCTTGTGGTTAACTCCAAAATTGATAAAATTTTTATTGGGAGTACATCTATATAATATCAGTATACTCTGTAAATTTTGGAATTTTTGGACAAAAGTATAATTTATGATAAATGTCTAAATATTTGGCAGTTTTGGCCATATAAAAAATAGTAAATAAATTTTAAAATTTCGAGAAAAATATATATTCAATATGGGACTATATTCTACTAAATCCCAGAAAAGAAAATTTGTTGGTACTGATTTGGTATTTTTCATGAAAATATTCTAGTTATGAGTAAATAAATTAAATATGTTATGTGAAGTAAGAAAATTGAAAAATATGATTTTATGGTTTGAGAATCCTATATGTGGTATATGCAGATTTTTGATGAGGGTTTGGTTATTGGTGATGAAATCTTATGAGTTTGGCATTTTAGGATGATTAAATGCATTAATTAATAAAGTGTAAACAATTTAAATAAATTATTTATAAGTTTAAGAAATGATTAAAATATTGTTATAATATTAATAATATTAGATTATGAGATTATTAAATGATTTATAACATTTGGATTAAGGTGTTATAAATATTGATATGGATTTTATTGTGAAAGTTTATCTTTTTGTGTCGGGGTTACTATTTACGAGTTACTATTCATGGGGTACTATTCACGATAAAATTGGTTTCTTTTCTGACCAAATTATCGTTGATTTATGAATCTTACTCTTGAAATTAAATCCATGTTTTGATCATATTGTTTTTATTATCATATATAACATTTTTAGAATCCTGGTGAAGAAATTTCTCTTTGACTTGAGTGTAAAGATGGGTAGATTATTGGTATGATTGTGACTATGGGTTCTCTTTGGCCAGTAGTACAAAGTTGAATCGTTGACTGGTATGATCATGACCATTGAATTTACAATTGAATATTTTTAGCTTAAGTGCAAAGGTGAATTGATCAACATGGTTATAATTATGGTTTATATAAATTCTGAAATGATTTTGTATTTCTTTGAGATATTAATATCTTTGGCCTATAATGAAAAGATGAATTATTGATGAATATCTTTGACCCATAGTGCAAAGATGACCTATTGCTAAATATCTTTAGCATGTAGTACAAAGATGAATTATTGATGAATATCTTTGGCTCGAAGTGCAAAGATGACCTGTTGCTGAATATCTTTGGCATGTAGTGCAAAGATGAACTGTTAATGAATATCTTTGGCCATAGTGCAAAGATGAATTTATTAGTATGATTATGAACAAGAACTGTGATTTGGTATAACCATGATCTTTGAGGTTTCAGGTAAAGACAGGTGATAAAAATTTATCTTTGTCTTAGATGAGAAGGGGAATTTAGAACTACAATTATGATTATGAGTTATTCATATAATTGTGGAAAGGAACTGTTGATTGATGTTACATGGATAAAACATTGTTGGTGGACTATTAACATGGAGAAGATAATAGACTTTATGGCCTATTTGACTCTTCTAATGGATTGCTTGTTCCGCTGCAACTATGGTTTAAAAGTTTTATCATCTACCATAAGTTCTAAATCTCTGATTTATTACTGATGAAGGCTATTGATAATTTAATTATCTTTAGTCATGATATTCTTTACTGAGCTAGTTGTGCTCACCCTTTTGCTTCACAATTTCTTTCAGGTAATAAGAGTGTAGCTGGGTCGAGTGGGGATAACAGAGGAATAGAACGGTGGTCTATAGCTATTGAGGTTCTCCCTAAATGGTATGGAAATAATTTTATTAAGAACTTTAGATAAGTGTGTCGTATTGTATACGTCATTTGATATTTAATTTTGGTGAATCGAATAGGGTGAGGTGAACCCAACTTTGGAAGGGTGTTTTGCCACTATCATATAAGATGTCTAATGACCTACGAGTTATCATAAGACAGGGTTGTGCACATCCACTTGCTGAGTATATCTACGAGCACTACCTATATGATCTCGGAATTTGGTTGAAACATAACGTTCAATTGTAAACGGTGGAGATAGTTATATGTCAAGAGAAGACTCACCATTGGAAGGAACATGATAGCAATCTTCTCGTTTTTCTTTGGGGTCTATTGGATCAACCAAGGATAATTCTTTGGACATATGATATCTATCACAACTTAGATTCATGGCCTCCTATGTACGAAGGTTTCTTTGAGCACTTCCCAAAGATTTTAATTTCTAAAACAGTTATTGACTGTACCTTTATGTAAGGTATCACTGTGAGGTACTGTGTGACGCCCCCAAAACAGGTATACATCACCCATCTTGAGTCGCCGGATACATGGTACAAAATTCAAATACAACTTAATTATACATCAGTCTTGTAAAATACGACAAAACATAATCTAAGAGTTTTAATACGTATATTGTCATCTAGACAGTATATAAACTCAATGAAGTCCTCATTACATTTATTGTCACACTATTTAACAGAATAATGAGGACTACTAATGCTATCATCTGGACCTTCACTCCGTTCCCCGACTCGTCCCAGCTATATTCTCATTTCCTAAAGAGAACAGTGAAAGAAATGGTGAGCTCAACTAGCCCAGTAAGAAATATTATGACTAAGATAATGCAGAATAAATTATCATTAGTCTTTAACAATGTTAAACTGATAAAATATAATAGACATCAAGTTTAACTGCAGCGGAACAAGCAATCCATTAGAAGAGTCAAGTAAAGAATACAACCTACTATCTTCTATGGTTTAAAATGTTTTCATCAATTTTTATCGCTGAGACTCAGCTTAATAAATAAAACACATCATCTAATCATCCATGTACTACAGGCCAAGGATATTCATTAAATCATCAATGGTCACTATCTATACCGAACAATCCTTGGTCATAATCATACCAAAAAAGCGTCCCATCAATGCACTACAAAATACTTTGGATTTTTACCACATCATTCATCACATTACGGTCCATGACTATACCGAATAATCCCTGGTCATAATCACACCACGTCCATATATGCACGTAAGCCAAAGATGACTTTTATCACAATATAAATATGAGAATGATGACAATGATATAAGCATTAATCAAACGAAAACAAGGATAAACAATAAAGACTTTAAATTTATCCAAATATTATCAATCAATTAATAAACTCATAATCTAATATTATAATAATATTATTCTAATCACTTCTTAAACTTATAAACAATTTATTTCAATTGTTTACACTTTACCAAATAAGGCATTTAATTATTCAAAAATGTCATACTCATAAGATTTCATCACCAATGATCAAATCACTCATAAAAATTTGCATATACCTTATATAGGATTTTCAAGCCATAAAATCCTATTTACAAATTTTCAACTTCACATAACATATTTAACTCATATACTCATAACTAGTGCATTTTCATGAAAAATACCAAATCAGTCACAAAAATATTTCTTTTCTGGGATTTAGCAGAATATAGTCCCATAATTAACATATATTTTTCTCAAAATTTTTAAAATTCATTTACTATTTTTCAAAAATCAATTTCTAATTAATTCCTTAAGAAATTAGCTACCTCAAGTTTAACTCCAAAATTCTCAAATCTTGGCAGGATCTTACACATGTTAACGTGATCTTCCAGTTTAAATTTCATGGTCATCGGAGTTATAGAACTCCGGTTATAGCGTTTTTTGTCGAAAAAACCTAAATATTGAAATGGTCATAACTTGCTCATTTTAAGTCGGAATGAGCTCATTTTTGGACAAGAGGTACTTTATACCATATATTTCCATGTCCCAAAAGGCTAGAATTTTTCTCATAAATTAAGTGGCCGAAACAACCCTTTTAAACTTCTGGACAGTAGCCTTTTCGTAATTTATAGCTTTTGACTCCTTTGCTAAAATAAGTCCACACGAAAATCTACAACACCTTTTATAGTGATTCCACTTAGATAAGTTAGAAAACTCATAGATCTAACTCTAGAACTTGACCATACTCAAAAATTCAAAATATAATAGGAGATATGGTCAATTGAATTTCATGTTCCATTTTTCACCAAAATCTGATTTTCAACCCTTTTTGATTTCTAAGAAACTTTCATGTTTTCACATAATAACCAACATAACTCATCATGACAATGACATAATAATTCAATAAAAATAGTTCAAGAATTAATTTATCCAGGAACCAATAACGTCCAAATTGTCAACATGATACTGCTTTGTGGAGAAAAATTCAAGAATACTCAGAAGAATATTTCCACGAAAAGATACTGGATGAAGCGCAAATATCCAGGATATTCTACTAATTTCATGGAGTATAGAATCCAAAACTTTAACCAACTGAGTATAATAGAATATATAAAACTGCAAATGGATTTTCGCCCGCCATGCGGTAATCCACTTATACAGATCATTTCCACAATTTAATAAGGAATAAATACAAAGGATCATTCACCATGCATGTGGTAATCCACATAGACAGGTTATTCCAACATAATAATAAATAATAGAATAACAAAAGGATTCACCATGCGTGCGATAGACTGCACAGACAGGTTATTCCCAACAGAATAATAAATAATGGAACAAGGTCTGGCGTAAATGCACAGACAAGATATTTCGACAGAATAATAAATAATGGAACCAGGTCAGGCGAAATTCGCACCGACAGGATATTCCAATAGAATAATAAGAATGGAATAACAACAGAATTTCACCATGTATCGGTACTTCGCATAAACGGGTTATTCCAACAGAATAATAAAGAATGGAATAACAGAAGAATTTCACCAAGTATAGGGTAGCCCGTGTATAAAGGTTATTCCAACAGAATAATAAAGAATGGAATAACAGAAGTTCTCTTCATGAATACGAAAGAATAATACCCCTTACCTTAGAAGAAAACTGGATACTGGAATAGTGAAGTAGCAGAATACTTTTCTTCTTTCTCTCTATAGTTTCTCTCTCTAGAGTTTCAGTGAATTCGTAAGAAATAATGAAGGAATGAGCTTCTATTTATAGGAGAATGGACTGAATAGTAACTAATTCCTGAACGGTCCAGATTGATTTACTTTTAAACGGACGGTCCAGATTGGTTTACTAATAAAACAAAATCTTTTAAATAAAATATAATATATTCTATTTATAATCTAATAAAATGAATAACTTTATAAAAGTATTCTGTTTTATATAAAAAGATTTTACTATGAAAATACTATGCAGGCACTATGCAAACACTATACATAATAAAATATAATATATTCTATTTATAGTCTAATAAAATGAATAACTTTATAAAAGTATTACATTTTTATATAAAAAGATTTTACTATGCAAAACACTATCGTAATATAATATAATATATTCTATTTATAGTCTAATAAAATGAATAACTTTATAAAAGTATTCTGCTTTATATAAAAATCTTTTACGCTTTTATTACATTAATAATACTAATAAAACAAAACTTCATCATCATTATTATAATTCACACTATTAATCGAATTCGGATCGTTCTAGGAAGATGGGGCTTTCCAATAAAGATTTCTCCCTATTGGCGTTGATTAGGTGACCAAACCTCTCATTGGCGCGTAACTTCTAGACATCGTTAATATTGCAAATAATAATATTAATAACTTCGTCATCTCAATTATTGATTTAATAATATATAAAATATTGACAATAATTGAATCAAATAACGTGAGATCTTATCAATTAATTACTATAGCAATAATTGAACAAAACCGAGTGACTTCTCACGTAAGCATCAATAATCAATACCATGTGCTACTGATGCAACCACGCGTATTCTTTTCTACTTTTACTACCGAAGTAGTCCAACAAGATTAATCTAAAAACTTCCGTAGTTATTTTCATAAAAAATATTTTGTCGTTTTCTCGATCGACAATAATTCCGCTAGGGGTCCACCAATGATTGTCTTTGTCGTATTTAATATTCCCTGTTAAAACGAATATTCCCCGACCAATCAAATATATAACAATATTATATTCGCAGTTGGTATATATTTATATCAAAACTCACATCATATGTGTTGTGGTAGTAATAAAGTTGTAGTTATTTTCTGTACCATGTATTTGGCGACTCAGAATAGGTTGGATGGATTAGACCTATTTTGGGGGCGTCACAGTGCCGTCGTACAGATATTCCCCGACAAAAAGAATATTCCCCGATCAATCGAATATTATATAACAACTTACTTACTTTGCAAAATTTATAAATATTACCCACAACTATTGTGAGACCCCAAATTTTATGAATAAAGATTTAAATTTCTCAAAATATTTTTTGAATATTATGGTATGGATTTGATATAATGTTATAGTTGTGGGTAATATTTATAAATTTTGAAAAGTATGCAAGTTATTGTATAATATTCGATTGGTCGGATAATATTCTTTTTGTCGTGAATATCCGTACGACGACACAATCATTGGTGAACACACAACGGAAGTATTGTCGTAGTTAGAAAACGATGTAATTATCTTTTATAAAAATAACTTGTTGGAAGTGTTACCATTAAAAACTGCTGAACTACCCTTAGTAAAAAAGTACGATGTACGTGTGGTTACATAAGAGCATACGATATTGGTTATTGATGCTTATGTGATAAGTCACTCACTTATTCTCAATTATTGCTACAGTAATTGTTGCATCATATTTCTCATATTATTTATTCGATTATTGTCACAGTATCATCTGCACAATATGTTATATTATTAAATCAATAATTGAGACGACAAAGTTGTTCATATTATTAAATTGCAATATTTACAATGTCTAGAAGTTCTGTCAAGGAGAGGTTTGGTCACCTAATTGAGCGCCAATAGGGAGAAATCCTTATTGGAAAGCCCCGACTGTTGTTAAATATTGTGAGTTATAATATTAATGATGAATAAGTTCGTGTTGATTAAAGATGAATTTGATAGTTCCATTGTGTTGGAATTATTTGTGTTAGTAGAAATTGACATTTATTTCGATAATAATTGATGTCTGGAGACTATATTGTTCAATCGGGTATTCAGGGCACTTTTCGTGTCGGAGTACTATTCACGAGTTACTATTCACAAGTTACTATTCACGAATTACTATTCACGAGTTACTATTGAGTCACATTCACTTACTATTAGGGGAGTTGGTGCAAGATTGATGATACTTGCATGACTAAGTTAAAAATGGAGGTATAGATGGAGGTACTATACTGTAATTAATTTTTCACATGTTTAGAACTATTGAGTCACGTGATTTACTATTTATTCACACGATTTACTATTAGGGGAGGTGGTGCAAGTTTGATAATACTTGGATGACTGAAGTAAAAATGAAAGAAAAGTTGGAGGTATTGTACTGTAATATTTTGAGCCCCAAAACGTGCAATTATCAAAACTATATTTTCTTATAAATAGAAGCTCATTCTTCCTTCATTTCTCACCAATTCACTAAAGCTTTAGAGCCATTATTATAGAGAGAAATTATAGAGAGAATGAAGAAGAGAAATATGCTACCTCACTATTCCAGTATCCAGTCTTCTTTTGAGGTAAGGGGTATTATTCTTTCGTATTCATGAAGAGAATTATTTCTTTCAATACTCGTAAGAGTTGTTATTCCATTCTTTATTATTATGTTGAATAACTTTTGTTTATCGCGCATCTGCGTACACATGGTGAAATTCTTCTATTATTCCGTTCTTTATTATTCTCGGAATATCACATGCAGTGCATTTACGCTTTTTAACTGGTTCCATTATTTATTATTACATTGGAATAACTCATGCATGCGATCTATCGCATGCTTGGTGATTTCTATTGTTATTCCATTTATTATTATTCGTCGAATATCACGTATGTGCGTTCTGTGGGACTTCGGTTCCATTATTTCTTATTCTATTGGAATAACACGTACTATGGGTCTATCGCGTGCATGGTGATTTCATTGTTATTCCATTCTTTATTATTACGTCGAAATATCTCGTATGCAAGGCGTTTCTTTACGGACTGGTTCCATTATTTATTATTCATTTGGGAATAACACATGCGTGCGATCTATCGCACGCATGGTGAATCCTTCTATTATTCCATTCTTTATTATTCTGTTAGAATAACCTGCTTGTGTGGATTACCACATGCATGGTGAATGATCCTTTGTATTCATTCTTTATTAAATTGTGGAAATGATCTGTTTACATTGATTATGATGAGAGTCATAATAAAAGCATTGGACAGATGAAAATCATGGGTATATGAAGTATTAGTAAGTGATATGATGAGTTATGTTGGTTATTATGAGAAAACATGAAAGTTTCTTAGAAATCACAAAGAGTTGAAAATCAGATTTTGGTGAAAATGGAACATGAAATTCAATTGACCATATCTCCTATTATATTTCGAATTTTTGAGTGTGGTCAAGTCTTAGAGTTAGATCTATGAGTTTATTAACTTATCCAAGTGGAATCACTAAAAATAGTGTTGTAGATTTTCGTGTGGACTGTTTTTAGCAAAGGAGTCAAAAGCTGGAAAATAGCAAAAAACTACTGCCCATAATTTTGTAAGTGTTGTTTCGGCCACTTAGTTTGTGAGAAAAATTCCGGCCTTTTTGGGACATGAAAGTATACGGTATAAGGTACCTCTTGTCCAAAAATGAGCTTATTCCAACTTAAAATGAGCATGTTATGACCATTTCAATATTTAGGTTTTTCAGATAAAAAATGCCATAACCGGAGTTCTATAACTCCAATGACCATGAAATTTTAACTGGAAGCTCACGTTAACATGTGTAAGATCCTGCCAAGATTTGGGAATTTCTGGAGTTAAACTTGAGGTAGTTAATTTCTTAAGGAATTAATTAGAAATTAATTTTTGAAAAATAGTAAATGAATTTTAAAAATTCTGAGAAAAATAAATGTTCAATATGGGACTATATTCTGCTAAATCCCAGAAAAAAAATATTTTTGAAACTAATTTGGTATTTTTCATGAAAATGATCTAGTTATGGGTAAATGAGTTAAATATGTTATGTGAAGTAACAAAATTAAAAAATAGGATTTTATGGCTTGGGAATCCTATATAGGGTATATGCAGATTTTTGATGTGAGATTTGATCATTGGCGATGAAATCTTATGAGTATGGCATTTTTGAATGATTAAATGCATTATTTGGTAAAGTGTAAACAATTGAAATAAATTATTTATAAGTTTAAGAAGTGATTAAAATATTGTTATAATATTAATAATATTAGATTATGAGTTTATTAAGTGATTGATAATATTTGGATAAATTTTAAAGTCTTTAATAATTATCTTTGTTTTCGTTTGATTAATGCTTATATCATTGTCATCATCCTCATGCTTATATGGTGATGAAAGTTATCTTTGGCTTACGTGCGAAGATGGACTGTTGATTATTGAGTTGTATATCTTTGGCTTACGTGCAAAGATGGATTGTTGATTATTGGTTTTATTGTTGTATATCTTTGGCTTACGTACAGAGATAGACTTGGTATGATTATGACCAGGCATTATTCGGTATAGTCATGACCATTGATGATTTAATGAATATCCTTGGCCTGTGTAGTGCGAGGATGATTCGATGATGTGGTTTATTTATTAAAATTTGAGTCTCAAATGATAAAATTGATGAAAACATTTTTAAATCATAGAAGATAGTAGATATTATGCTCTACGTGACTCTTCTAATGGATTGCTTATTCCGCTGCAGTTAAACTTGATGTCTATTGTATTTTATCAGTTTAACATGTTAGGTTTGTAATATTCAAGAAGGCAATCAAATTGCAAAAATAAGCGGAAACGTGGAAAAATTAGAGTTTAAAATTTTATACAAACCATATACCCGGATCACCCTTTATGCACAATTATTAATTAAACGAAAAGATAAAGAATAAAATCATACTCTTGAAGATCGAGCTTCCTCAGGTACAAGTTCACCTCTAATCCTTTTCGCGTTCAACTTGAATCCACCGGGTTTGGTTCCTTCCTTTGATCAACGTTAGCCACCCATGTGTTTGGCCTCTAGAGGTGATCCACCAAGGAAAAAGAATTTTCAAGAAGAAGGGGTATTGGCTCAAACCCTAGTTTTTCCTATCTGTATAGAAAAAGCGTACTCTCCCAACTATTGGAATTATTACGTATGTTGTAAAAGTCAACCACTCGCTCACACCCATAATAAGACTCCTCTTATTTAGATGTGGGCAACCCTCCTTAACAATTAAGGAATTGAGTTTTATTTTAATTAATTAAAATCCTTTAATTAATTAAGCTCCCTTATCTTATTAGGGATAATTAATTAAACTCTTTTAATTAATTTAACCTCCTAATCCTATTAGGAATAAATGAGAGTACTTATATTAAATTAATTCCTAAACTCTTTTAGAAATTAAAATAATAATAATTGTAATAATATTAATAAGACTCCTCTTATTAATTTATATTTAATATTTCTAAAATATTAAATAATAAATATTAAGCTATTTAATTTATTCTATCACCATAGATTAAATTAAATATACTTAACATATTATTACGATTATGCCATTAACTTCTTAAATAATTATTCTTCCTTTTATGGTGTGACCCTTTAGGTTCTCCATATTAAACCGGTTGTGAATAAATCAATTAGAACAATTCTAATCTTATTTAAATAAATAAATTAAATAATTAATTTATTTAAATAAATAATATTTATTCTACAATAGGGATAAGCCTCCCCAAATGATCAACGACTTTCCGGATAATATAGATTTCAACATTAATCATAAAAGAACCTTTGAGTAAATAGTTACCGTACAATTCAATCCTTCCACCATACAATGTCCCAATTAAATATAAGACATGGAATTACTGTCAAGTCTTATTTTATTTAATTATATGTATTTCGATCCTTAAATGCATAACTCCAAATAATGCAAATTAGAAACTCCTTTCTAATTTCATTCGCCTTAACCCAAGGACTCTTTGGGTTGTCATTTATCGAATCACATAGAACATTTCTCTTCTTTTATTAGAAGTGGTAGATTCTTTATTGATCATATATTATCTCCATGTACAACTTGTTATACCCAAGCATACCCTTTGATATACCCTAAGGGTCTTAAGGAATAAGTCAAAGTATAACTCATCATACACAAGATACTATGATGATCTCAAGTCCAAGGATCACTTGTACTACTATCACTACAGAAATTCCTATTGACAGCAAGTAAAACTCCATTAGGTATTTCTTAGCGAGCCAATGTTCGATGAACTTATTCTCAAATAAGCACCTACATACTTGTTTTAGTGTCTCCACATAAATGATCATGAGATCAATCATCCTCATCCAATTAGAAAGCAACGTATGTACCAATCTATCTGGATTCACTAATCCCCAATTTAGTAATCCAATGATTGGAAACTATTTTAGTTTTAAGCTTTCTAAGAATTTAGATCTCATTAGAATGATCATCATCATTATTCTAAAAGCATTACTTAAAACTATGGGTTTATCACATATTATAAAACAACATCATGTAGATAATTAAAAGCCTTTAATAAATTAATACTTTTTATTAATAAATGAATAAGATTGTTACAAAGTATATGCTTTATCATCAAATATGATTGGCTTGTGTGCATACTACTTTCAATCTCCCACTTGCACTAAAGCCAATCGTCATGGTATATCATACACTTCTTCTCTAAGTGACGATTATCCTGCTGTTGGATAAGCTTTAGTTAATGGATATGTAATGTTGTTCATGAGAGTCCACTATCTCTATAGTGATTTTCCATCTTTCAATGATTCTAATAATCAAATGAAAGTGCCACAACACATGTTTAGATCCAAGATGAGACTTAGGAACTATTCCTAGTTCTGTAATGAACTTTTAATCCAAGCAATCAACTTGCAGCTTCATTTATAGCTATATACTTTGTCTTTATCACTAAACTAAAGAACTCTTTCTTTGTTTGGAACCTTTCCAATTCATTGCACCAATTGTTCAAGATAACGCTTTACCTTAAAGTGGATTTTTACATCATCTTGGTCTGTCGAAAAACTTGAGTCCATTAAGTCCTCTAGTTTTAATTTAGACCCACCATGAATATGATCACATCCTTAGTGCCGTTAAGCACTTTAATATGTTTTCAGCGACTTCATAGTGAACTTCTCCATAATATGGTGATCAACATCGGGTCTCGTATATTTCATTGCATACATGATTGTCACTCATGCTACCTCTCTTTTCGAGAGTCATGGGGACTATTAAGAGATACACTCCATAGCTCATCGACGTGAGACATCTCTTGGAGTTTGCCATGCTAAACGACTTTAGCATCAAATGAATATACGTTCCTTGGGTTAAGTCGAGCATCCTCTTAAATCTATCTATATAGATTTATATCCCCAATTAAGATACTCTTCCAAATCATTCATGGAGGAATGTTTAGACAACTTTATCTTTACTGATTGTAGCATTGGTATATCATTCCTTATCCGTAGTATATCAACATATAGTACTAGGAATGTCACGACGCTCCCACTGTCCCTTTTGTACACACTAGAACTCTTACCTCATCGTATGTAACTGGATCATCATCTTCTATGATGTGTACCTCATCATCATCATCTATGATGAATCCATACCTCCTAGGTATCTTGGTACTATTCGGTTTACAATTCGGTTTGTGGTACAATAGATTATCTATAGGTTCCTCTTATTTGACTTATAGTGTTTTGTGGTTCTTGAACTCTTCAAGATCTATTATCCTCCCACTAGCCCCTTCAATGATAAACACCTTTATCTTAGAAGGCAGCGTGTTTCGCAACAAACACCTTTTGCTAAGTAGGATTATAGAACATATACCCTAAACTTACTTTAGGATGTCCCACAAATCAACACTTATAAAATCTTGTCCCAAGCTTATCCTTTGAAACCTTTTCACGTAAGTTGGACAACCCCTTATCTTAACATACTTAAGATTAGGAATCCTCCCTGTCCATAACTTTTATGGAGTCTTGGGGCGGATTTTGAGGTTACCTTTTCGTGATATGTACGACCATTTCTAGGACATGATCCTGAGAAGGATCTTTGGAATGTCGGTAAAATCATTATGGACCGCACCATGTCCAACAAGGTACGATTTTTCATTCAGATACATCAATCAATTATTGCGTATCAGGATGTGTCCATTATGAGAAAACCATTTGAGATAATTTAGAAACTTATTGCACAAGTATTTATTCCTTGATCTAATCAAAGAATCTTAATACATTGCCAATTTGTTTCACTTCTGAATTCTTTGAACCTTTCAAATAATTCACACTTGTATTTTAGCAAATACACACATTCAACTCTTTGAATGATCATCTCCTTTTCTTATACTAGTTTGTTCAATTTGCAAAATATATTTTTCACGTAAGTCAAGTATACAAAATCCATTAAGTAATATTCCAGTTCTATACAAAACATTATTATTATAAATAGAACAACAATTGTTCTTAATTATAATACCAAAAATTTTATTGTCCAACAATAAAATGGAAATAATGTTTCTAACAAGAGTTGGAATACAATAACAACTTATTGACTTAATAGATTTGCCCGTAGGCAGTGCTAAACTATAAGTTTCTATAGCTAATGAAGCAACCTTTGCTTCATTTTCCACACATAGGATTACTTATCTTTGTTTAACTTTCTACTTCTGCTTGGTCCCTTCATAAATCTATATTTATGATAACCAAAATCGGTATCCAATACCCAAGTAGAACCTTGACTTAAAGAAAAAATTATTTTAAATCATGAACAAATTTGTATTTATAACCAAAACTTCACTAAGCTTCTTTGGTTAGCTTCTGCAAGATGCTTCTTGCAGTTTCTTTCCAGTGTCCAGGCTTATTGTAGTGGAAGCAAATTCCTTTGCTATCCGTATCAGTTTTGTTCTTATTATCCTTTGTTTATGCCTTTCTATATACCTTCTTTGAATCGTTCTTCTTTTCAGAAGATCCTTTGGCCCCTACCAGTAAGACATGGTCTTTCTTGGTTGGAAAGTGACTCTCATCATTTTTCAACATGTTAAGCAAATCAATGAAGCTGATATCTAGCTTATTTATATGAAAAATTCACAACAATTGTGAAAGGAGTCCGGGAGTGAGTGCAAGATCAAATCTTGGCTCAACTCTCCATCCATGACAAAACCGGTTGTCTAATTGATCAATCAAATTAATTATGTTAAGAACTTTTTATGCATCTATAGTGCCATTGGCCATTCTAGATCGAAGAGCTCCTTAGATATCGATATTTATCGGTCCTATTTTCCTCACCATCAACTACTTGATGTGCGGGAATATAGTAGGAGCATCCATAGTTTCATCTTGTGGCAAGCTCGTTACTCGTGGATGCTGAGCATGATGCATTGAGCCAACTATGCATCATCTTGCCACTTTCTAAAAGTAGCAATCTCTTCCTCGGAGGCATTATGCGCAACCATTGCGAGGAAAGGCGTATTAAGGACATAAGATAGCTTTTCAACTATGAGAACTATTCTCAAATTCCTTAACCAATCCGTTTAATTCGATCCTAGGTTAATTTAGCATCTAATATGCTTCTGCAAAGGATAGTAATTTAGACATTGTAAAATTTACAGCAAACAATTTGTAATTAACAACATTTTAACATACGTTCTTTTATTAATTACCAAAATAAATTAGGTCTTGTTTTAAATTGGTATCTCCCACTTATTTTCTTCAAACTATATTACCTCACTTATATAGTTCGGCAAAATCTAATTAAAGATTTGCTAGTGAGAATAAGGATCCCATTTCAAATGTATATAGCCTTGTGGTGACACAACAAACTATATATAAATAAATAGGTAGACAACTTTTGTCAATTACATCAACTATCTGAACTCCTTTTCTTTTTGCCTCTTAGATTATTTTGATCAAGTGGTGGCACATCCAGAATCAAAATTATCCAAGTTAAGTCCGACCTAGCACTCCATATATTCAAAAAAAAAATATCATCCTTGTGGTGACACAACAAAACAATATTGTTCAATTTTCTTTATAAGCATCAAATGTGATAAATTAACATCTTAAATACTTAATACTTGCCTTGTGGTGACACAACAAACTCATATTAAATATTTAATACTCTATTAATTTTATCATGCTAGAAAGCGATGTTCAATATTCCAAATATCTTTGAGCAGCTTAGGACTTAATATAAAAAAATTTGAGGGATTTATTATTAATTTGTCTCATCTTGTTTAAGCGCATACATATATATATATATATAAAAATACGCGTCATATTAATGAACATGCGAAGCATGTTTGCATAATATATAATATATATAGTATAAGCATGCACATATAGAATACTATATTCTACTCTCGAATTGATTATGGACTTTTATTCTAGTTTGGTTCACTAGAGCCACCAAGTGAACCAAAAGGTCAAACCCTAGGGGTGCAAGAAATAATATTTAAATATAACTATTACATTTAAACTCGGGCTCCATTATAAACGGGTCTTCAAGCGCCTTGCTCCTTGATCTCCAATTTTTCTAAAATTAATTCTAACTATTCCTATTACAAAACTATTTAAAATAAATAGAAACCTTGATCGTGATCGAGGGGAAGTACATAGGAGGAGTTAGAATTTATATTAAGAAAAAAAATTAGAGAAGGCAGTGCATGCAGACCCCATTTAATAAAACCCATACATTCATGCATCCAACTAAAATAAAATCCAATCACATTGGTCAATAGTCCATAATCAATCCCATTTATTATCATACACATCATCATATGCATCAATAAATAACATTCATCATATGAATAATAAACATTTAATATATATATTGATATCATTTAATGGGCAAATTTAGTTAGTATAAAATCTAATTTTGAATCAAAATAAACTCCTTTATTTTAATCCAAATTTAAATCAAAATAAAACTATTTTATTTTAATTTATCTAATTTTGAATAAAATAAACTATTTTATTTTAATCAAAATCTTTAATCAAAATATACTCCTTTATTTTAATTAATTATGGAATCCAATTCCATGTTAAAAAAAAATCTTTTATTAAAGGAAACACGGATTCTCTTTCCTATTCACAAATAAACTCCTTTATTTTGAATAATATGAAATCATATTTCATATCTAAATAAACTCCTTTATTTAAGGAAAGACTGATTCTTTTTCCTATTCACAAATAAACTCTTTTATTTTGAATAATATGAAATCCTATTTCATATCTAAATAAACTCCTTTATTTAAGGAAACATGAAATTCAATTTCAACTCCAATTAGTTATCATGGAATCCAATTCCAACTCTAATTAGTTAGCATGAAATTTAATTTTAAAATTAAAATAAACTTTATATTTTAAAATTAAAATAAACATTTTATTTTAATTATAAAATAATTAAGAATAATATATATATATATATATATATAACTATTATATATATATAATATAATAACCAATATATATATATATATATATATATATATAAAAAAACGTCGTGAAGTTATATATATATATAATCAGGCAAGAAATCATTTTCAAAAAAGAGGCGGGATACAAATATACATCATATATATATATATATATATATATATATATACCTTTATATATTTTTCCTTGTTTTCCGTTTTTGTTAAAGTAATTCACGTGGTTTCTGATACCAATTTTGCTGTCCTTTTCCGTGATTCACGATTTTCGGAATAAAAAGATTTTGGCACCTTTTTTTTTTTTATGATTCACGGATTAGCAGATTTGATCTTTATCAAAAACCGGCTCCCTTTTTTTTTATTTTCATACAATAAATTTTATACAACAATAATATGCCCAATTAAATTGTTCTAAACACATATCAATATACATATCAAATTAAAACAATTAATAATTCGAATAAAGGTTTGGCTCTGATACCACTGTTAGGTTTGTAATATTCAAGAACGCAATCAAATTGCATAAATTAACGGAAACGTGTAAAATCAGAGTTTAAAATTTTATACAAACCATATACCCGGATCACCCTTTATGCACAATTATTAATTAAACGAAAAGATAAAGAATAAAATCATACCCTTGAAGATCGAGCTTCCTCGTACAAGTTCACCTCCAATCCTTTTCGCTTCAACTTGAATCCACCGGGTTTGGTTCCTTCCTTTGATCAACGTTAACCACCCATGTGTTTGGCATCTGAGGTGATCCACCAGGAGGAAAAGAATTTTCAAGAAGAAGGGTATTGGCTCAAACCCTAGTTTTCCTATCTCTATAGAAAAAGCGTACTCTCTCCAACTATTGGAATTATTACAGTATGTTGTAAAAAAGTCAACCACTCGCTTTCACACCCATAATAAGACTCCTCTTATTTAGATGTAAGCAACCCTCCTTAACAATTAAGGAATTGGGTTTTATTTTAATTAATTAAAATCTTTAATTAATTAAGCTCCTTTATCTTATTAGGGATAATTAATTAAACTCTTTTAATTAATTTAACCTCCTAATCCTATTAGGAATAAACGAGAAGTACTTATATTAAATTAATTCCTAAACTCTTTTAGAAATTAAAATAATAATAATTGTAATAATATTAATAAGACTCCTCTTATTAATTTATATTTAATATTTCTAAAATATTAAATAATAAATATTAAGCTATTTAATTTATTCTATCACCATAGATTAAATTAAATATACTTAACATATTATTACGATTATGCCAATAACTTCTTAAATAATTATTCTTCCTTTTATGGTGTGACCCTTTAGGTTCTCCATATTAAACCTAGGTTGTGAATAAATCAATTAGAAACAATTCTAATCTTATTTAAATAAATAAATTAAACAATTAATTTATTTAAATAAATAATATTTATTCTACAATAGGATAAGCCTCCTAGCGATCAACGACTTTCCGGATAATATAGATTTTAACATTAATCATAAAAGAACCTTTGAGTAAATAGTTACCGTCTGATTCAATCATTCCACCATACAATGTCCCAATTAAATATAAGACATGGAATTCTTTGTCAAGTCTTATTTTATTTAATTATATGTATTTCGATCCTTAAATGCACAACTCCAAATAATACAAATTAGAAACTCCTTTCTAATTTCATTCTCATTGCCGAGGACTACTGGGTTGTCATTTATCGAATCACATAGGACATTTCTCTTTTTTATTAGAAGTGGTAGATTCTTTATTGATCATATATTATCTCCATGTACAACTTGTTATACCCAAGCATACCCTTTGATATACCCTAAGGGTCTTAAGGAATAAGTCAAAGTATAACTCATCATACACAAGATACTATGATGATCTCAAGTCCAAGGATCACTTATACTACTATCACTACAGAATTCCTATTGACGAGCAAGTAAAACTCCATTAGGTATTCCATAGCGAGCCAATGCGTTCGATGAACTTATTCTCTAATAAGCACCTACATACTTACTTTAGTGTCTCCACACAAATGATCATGAGATCAATCATCCTCATCCAATGAGAAAGCGGCGTATGTACCAATCTATCCGGATTCACTAATCCCCAATTTAGTAATCCAATGATTGGGAACTATTTTAGTTTTAAGCTTTCTAAGAATTTAGATATCATTAGAATGATCATCATCATTATTCTAAAAGCATTGCTTAAAACTATGGGTTTATCACATATTATAAAACAACATCATGTAGATAATTAAAAGCCTTTAATAAATTAATACTTTTTATTAATAAATGAATAAGATTGTTACAAAGTATATGCTTTATCATCAAACATGATTGGCTTGTGTGCATACTACTTTAATAACATTGTTGAAGACTATTGATAATTTATTCTGCATTATCTTAGTCATAATATTTCTTCTTGGCTAGTTGAGCTCACCCTTTCCTTCACTGTTCTCTTCAGGAAATGAGAATATAGTTGGGACGAGTCGGGGAACGGAGTGACGGTCCAGATGACAGCATTAGTAGTCCTCACTATTCTGTTAAATAATGTGACAATAAATGTAATGAGGGCTCCATTGGGAGTGGATATTGTCTAGAAGGAAATATTCTTGTTTAAACTCTCAGTTTATGTTTTGTCGTATTTTATACGACAGTTGTATTATTAAGTTGTATTTGTATTTTTGTAGCATGTATTTGGCGACTCAAGATGGGTGATGTATACCTATTTTGGGGGCGTCACAACTATAACATTATATCAAATCCACACCATAATATTCAAAAAAATATTTCGAGAAATTTAAATCTTTATTTGTAAAATTTGGGGTCTCACAATCTCCCCTCCTTATGAAATTTCTCCCTCAAAATTTACATACGTACCTGGTATGATGAGGATACCTTGACTTCATTTCAGATTCTAACTCTTGAGGTATAACCTTTGAGTGTCGAATATAATCCTTCTTATCTAAGATTTTAACACGTATCTTCTCATACGTTAAATCTTCTGCTATCTCATCTAATTCTAATTCAATAATGTTGTTAGGGTCGTCCACATATTTATGTAACATCGATACGTAACAAAAAAACGTTATGAACACGCGACACACTTGGCGGTAAAATGAATATATAGGCCACAGTTCCTACTCCATCGAGGATTTCAAATGGGCCAATTAAATCGAGGGTTGAGATTTCCTCTCTTCGTCGATTCTTGCTTCTAGAATAACTCCCTCTTGAACCTTCTTCTTCACATTCATCATCTCTGAGTATGTAGCTTGAGCGGCTTTAACTTTATCGATTAAAGTCGATTCTAATCGTATATTTGTTATCTTCACGTGGGTCCCTAGAGTCTTTAACTCTATCTTCATCATTTGTAAGTTATACGAAATGGATTTTTGTGTTAACAGCGTCATACACTCATAACCGCATACGATCTTCTACTCAACGCATCAGCTACCACATTCGCTCTTCCACGATGATATTGAATGGTATGGTCGTAATCTTCAACAGCTCGAGCCAACGTCTTTGGCGCATGATACGTTCCTTTTAGTTGAAGAAATATTTGAGGGTTTTAGAAATGGGTTTTGTATTGGGGTTAATGCAAAATTTGATTTCACACTCTAGGGGTAGGCTAAGAAGTCTTTCAGAATACGTCAGGAAATTTATTAACAATAGAAATATCATTCAAAACTATGACTCTCATCCAAGACTTGGATAGCACATGAAATGAAGGTTTCTACTAACGGAGTTTCAACCGATAAGTCAAAGTCTAATTTCTCCTGAGTTAAATTTAAACGTTGAGCGCAAGAAAGAGAGATAAAAGAATGGGTAGAACCGGTATCTAATAAGGTATAGACTTCGCATGAATTTATAATTAACTAACCCATGCTAACTTTGTTCGGGTTACTCGCTTTTTAGAGAAGTCACGAAAAATGCTCTTCTTGAAACCACCGACTTTATTTTGTCCGTATTCACCTTTGGTGCCACCGTCCCAGCTTGACTTGACTTTGGTGCACGACAAAATCGGGCTAGGTGACCTTCTTTTCCATAATTGTAACATGCTTTGGACTGCATCACGCAGTTTGGACTGATATGTCCCTCCCCTCCGCATTTGTAACATACGACTGGCGGTCATTCTCCTTCCTTGAAAACGGGTGTTAGTGTTGCTGTCTTTCCATCGTTGTGGAACCTTCTCCTCTTGAAATTTCCATTCCTATTATCTTGGCCATGATTACCACCAAAGTGGTTACCATTCTTGGCATGATAATTTCCCCCACGATGGTTATCATTGTTCCGATGGTCGTTGCCACCAGTACGATTATTATCGTGTTGTTGGTTGTTACCTTTTGGTTGAGCTGACTCAACGGTCTCATGTGCTTCATTGCTTATCTCAACATTTTCAGATGCCATTCTCAAACACTATCACAAAATAAGGGTTAATTAACATATCACATATTATCCCTATACTCTGACCGACCAATTAAATACCAAATAAACTTAGGTAGGTCATACTAGCGAAGGAATTCCCGTCTCTCCCCTCCTAGTTCTTGTCTCACATCTCGGCCGGGATCATATCCTAAGCTTTGATACTAACCGTGGCGCCCCCAAAATGTGTATATATCACCCATCTTGAGTCGCCAGATACATGGTACATAAATTCAAATACAACTTAATTATCTGACGATACCGTAAAATACGACAAAACATAGTTGAAAGTTTAAACAAGAATATTGTCATCTAGACAATATTCACACTCAATGGTGTTCTCATTACAATTATTATCACATTATTCCATAGAATAGTGAGGACTACTAAAGCCATTTATCCTGAACCATCACTCCATTCCCCGACTCTTTCCAGCTATATTCTCATTTCCTGAAGAGAACAATGAAAGAAAGGGTGAGCTCAACTAGCCCAGTAAGAAATATTATGACTAAGATAATGCAGAATAAATTATTCTTAGCCTTCAACAGTATAACAACTGATAGAATACAATAGACAACAAGTTTTAGATCAACAACTACAACAGAAATAAGCAATCCATTAAAAGAGTCAAGTAGAGCATAAAATCTACAATCTTCTATGATTTAAAAAGTTTTTCATCAACTTTATCGCTAAGACTCAGCTTAATAAATAAAATCGAATCATCCCTGCATCACGGCCGAGGATATTCATGTAATCATCAATGGTCATGATTATACCGAATAATCCCTGGTCATAATCATACCAACAATCATCCATCAATGAACTACGAACGCCATGATGACTTTCACCACATCATTAAATCACATTACGGTTATGATTATACTTAGAATAATCCTCGGTCATAATCATACCAAGTCCATCTATGCACGTAAGCCAAAGATGACTTTCATCATAATATAAGCATGAGGATGATGACAATGACATAATAATTCAATAAAATAAGTTCAAGGATAAATTTTAAAGATTTTTAATTTAATTTATCCAAAAATCAATAACGTCCAAATTGTCAACATGATTCTACTTTGTAGAGTAAAATTCAAGAATAATATTCATGTACCAAAAATAATTTGGACAGAAAAGAAATATATTTTTCGGGTGAATAGTACCCCGTGAATAGTACTTTGGGATTAGTACCCCGTGAATAGTACCTCGACACAAAAAGTGTCCCGAATACCCGAGTGAATGATACTAGAATAAATAGTAATTGGGTGAATAGTAACCCATGAATAGTAACTCGTGAATAGTACTCTGGCACGAAAAGTGCCCCGAATACCCGAGTGAATAATACTAGAGTGAATAGTAACTAGGTGAATAGTAACCCATGAATAGTAACTCGTAAAAGAAAAATACCAAAGAAAATGATATTCCATGACGAGTACAAAAGAAATGATATCTCATACGAGTATAATAGAATATACGAAACTACAAATAGATTTTCACCCGCCATGCGGTAATCCACGTAGACAGATCATTTCCATAATTTAATAAAGAATGAATCTGAAGGATCATTCACCATGCATCTGATAATCCACATAGACATGTTATTCCAATAGAATAATAAAGAATGGAATAACGAAGTCGGAAGAATTCACCATGCATGCGGTGATATAATGAGATAGGTTATTCCAACATAATAATAAAGAATGGAATAATAGAAGAATTCACCGGGCATGCGATGAAGCCGCACGTAAAGGTTATTCCCAACGAATAATAAAGAATGGAACCAGTCATGCGTAATCCACATAGGCAGGATATTCCAACGAATAATAAAGAAGCGGAACGGTGTCATGCGTAATCCTTGCATGACGGGATATTCAACAAAATAATAAAGAATGGAATAACAATATAATTCACCATGAATGCGATGGGCCAAATGTAGAATGAGGTTATTCCAATGTAATAATAAAGAATAGAATAACAGAAGAATTTCACCATGTATGTGGTACTTTGCATAGACAGGTTATTCCAACATAATAATAAAGAATGGAATAACAACCCTTATAAGTATTGAAATAAAATAACTCTCTTCATGAATACGAAAGAATAATACCCCTTACCTCAAAAGAAGACTGGATACTGGAATAGTGAGGTAGCAGACTTCTCTTCTTCTTTCTCTCTATAATTTTTCTCTATAATAATTGCTCTATAGCTTTAGTGAATTGGTGAGAAATGAAGGAAGAATGAGCTTCTATTTATTGGAAAATATAGTTTCGATAATTGCACGTTTTGGGGCTCAAAATATTACAGTATAATACCTTCCTCTTTTTCTTCATTTTTAATTTACTCCTGCAAGTATTATCAAACTTGCACCACCTCCCCTAATAGTAAATCATGTGAATCAATAGTAAATCATGTGACTCAATAGTTCTAAACATGTGAAAAAATTATTTATAGTATAGTACCTTCATCTATAGCTCCATTTTTAATTTAGTTATGCAAGTATTATCAATCTTGCACCAACTCCCCTAATAGTAAATGAATGTGAATCAATAGTACACACATGTGAACACATAGTTATAATCATGTGAATCAATAGCAATTAATTGTTCATTTATCCGGTTAATTACCCAATTGGTCAATATAACCTCCAGACATCAATTATTATCGAAATAAATGTCAATTTTCACTAACACTAATAATTCTAACACAATGGAACTATCAATTTCATCTTTAATCAACTAAAACTTATTCATCATTAATATTATAATTCACAATATTTAACAACCAATGTCGTTCCAGGAAAGAGGGGCTTTTCAGATAAGGATTTCTCCTTATTGACGCGCGATTAGGTGACCAAACCTCTCCTTGACAGAACTTCTAGACATTGTCGATATTGCAAATAATAATATGAATAACTTTAGTCTCAATTATTGATTTAATAATATAACATATTATACTGATGATGATCTTATGACAATAATTGAATCAATAATATGAGAGATATGATCGTGAATTATCAGTAGCAATAATTGAGTATAAGCGAGTGACTTCTTACGTAAGCATCAATAATCAATACTGGTATCTACTATGCACGACCACACGTATTACTTTACTTTTACTACCGAGTAGTTCAACGGTTTTAACGGTAACACTTTCGTAGTTATTTTTATAAAAAGATAATTTTGTCGTTTTCTAACTACGACAATACTTCCATTAATAGGGTCCACCAATGATTGTGCCATCTTCTGGATATTCCCAAGCAAAAAGAATATTCCCGACCAATCGAATATTATATAACAACTTGCTTACTTTGCAAAATTTATAAATATTACCCACAACTATAACATTATATCAAATCCACACCATAATATTCAAAAAAATATTTCGAGAAATTTAAATCTTTATTTGGGGTCTCACAGGACACATCAGTCCAAACTGTACATAGCCTTCCAAAGTGTGTTTGAGTTGTGGAAAGGACGGTCACATAGCTCATTTTGTCATGTAGTGAAGTCAAGTCCAGTTAGGACGGTGGCACCAAACGTTGTCCCGGACAAGTCAAAGTCAATGGTTCAAGGAAGAACGTTTGTCGTGACTTCTCAAAAAGCAAGAAACCCGAACAAAGTTATCATAGGTAAACTAATCATTAATTGTTGCAAAGTGTATACCTTATTAGATATCAGTTTTACCCATTCTTTTATTCAACCTACTTGTGCTCAACGTTTGAACTTAACACCTGAGAAATTAGACTTTGACATATCTGTTGAAACTCTGTTAGGAGAAACCTTTATAACATCCACTATTTATAAATCTTGTTTGATTCAAATCGGCACCCTCACCTTACCTGTTGATCTCATCTCTTTGAAAATACTTGCATTTGATGTGATTTTAGGGATTGATTAGTTAACTACTCATCATGCTAAAATTCATTGTTTTCATAAGGTCGTTAGTTTTCATATTCCTAACCAACCTGTTATGCGAATTCAAGTAACCAAACCACTAAAGTCAATCAGTGTCATATCAAGCCATAAAGACATTCGTTTATTGAAAAACGAATGTCAAGCTTTCTTAGCCCATGTCATGGATTTAAACAAAAATACGTCAAATTTGAATGATATTTCTTTTTTAATGAATATCCTGATGTATTTCCCAAAGAACTTCCTGACCTATCCCCATAGCATGAAATCAAATTTTGTATTGACCTTGAACCCAGTACAAAGCCCCATATCGAATGGCTCCTATTGAACTCAGGAGTTAAAAACCCAACTAAAGGAACTATTAGACATTGGTTTCATTCGTCCTAGTACATCTTCTTGGGGTGATCCTGTTTTATTCGTAAAGAAGAAAGATGGGAGTATGCGACTTTGCATTGACTACTAGGAGTTGAACCATATCACCATCAAAAATTGGTACCCATTACCTCGCATTGATGACCTATTTGACCAGTTACAAGGTGTTAAATTTTTCACAGAAATCGATCTTCGCTCCGGATATCATCAGTTAAAGATTAAAACTGATGACATTCCAAATACTGCTTTCAGAACTTGGTACGGACATTACGAATTCCTAGTCATGTCTTTTTGATTGACTAATGCTCCTGCTGCCTTCATAGATATGATGAAACAAGTATTCAAGGAATATTTGGATCATTTTATGGTTGTCTTTATTGATGACATCCTCGTTTACTTCAAAAACCGTGAAGATCATGAGCAACACTTAAGGCTGATACTCTAAAAGCTTCTTGAAAATAAGCTATATGCCAAGTTGAAGAAATGCGAGTTCTGACTTGAGGAAGTAGCATTCCTTGGGCACGTGATATCAAAGCATGAAATATCAGTTGACCTGACAAAGATTGAATCAATACAAAGTTGGGAGCAACCTAAGTCAGTAACCGAAGTACGTAGCTTTCTGAGCTTAGCTGGTTATTATCGGAGATTCATTGAAGGGTTTTCTCGAATTTCCAATCCATTAACCCAGCTGACTCAAAAAGATACAAAGTTAGGAAGGTGCGAGGAATGTAAAAAGAGCTTCCAAGAACTCAAGAGGAGACTCATTTCAGCACCTGTTCTAACAATACCATCAGGTTCGGGGGGATTTGTCATCTACATCAATGCTTCAGGCAGAGGTTTAGGATGTGTTCTCATGCAACATGAGAAAGTCATAGCCTATGACTCACAAAAACTCAAAGAATATAAGAGGAATTATCATACTCATGATCTAGAGTTGCAGCAGTCATTTTCGCACTAAAGATCTGGAGACACTACCTGTATGGGGAGAAAGTGAAGATTTATACAGATCATAAAAGCCTCAAATATTTCTTCACCCAAAAGGAACTCAACTTGTGGCAACGACGTTGGCTAGAGCTGTTGAAAGATTACGACCATACCATTCAATACAATCTTGGAAAAACGAATGTGGAAGCTGACGCGTTGAGTAGAAGATTATATGCGGGTACGAGTGCGATGTTGTTAACATAAAGACCCATTTTGTATGACTTACAAAGGATGGAGATAGAGTTAAAGACTCCAGAGACCCAAGTGAAGATGGCAAATATACGAGTAGAACCAACTTTAATCGATAAAGTTAAAGCTGCTCAAGCTATAGACCCAGAGATGATGCATATGAAGAAGAAAGTATAAGAAGGTGCTATTCTAGAAGCAAGGATCGATGAGGAAGGTATACTTTGAGTTAACTCTAGACTTTGTGTTCCTAACGACTCTGGATTAAAGCATAAAATCATGATGGAGGCACACAACACACCGTTTGCAATCCATCCTGGGAGTACCAAAATGTATCGTGATCTTCGACAAACATTTTGGTGTAGCATTATGAAAAGAGAGATCGCGAAGTTTATCTCAAGGTGTCTAACTTGTCAACGTGTCAAGGCGGAGCATCAAGTACCAAAAGTTCCATTGCAACCACTTGAAATTTTAGAATGGAAGTGGGAGCACATCAACATGGATTTCGTTACTGGTCTTCCCAAGTTTTCTCAAGGCATAGATGCAAATTGGGTCATTGTCGATAGATTAACCAAGTTTTCTCATTTCTTGCCTATATGAGAAACTTATTCACTTGAATGTCTTGCTCGTATGTACATAAATGAGATTGTGAGATTGCATAGTATGTCAGTATCCATAGTTTCTGATCGAGACCCAAGATTCAATTCACGATTTTGGGTCAGCTTGCAGAAAGCTATGGGCACTGATTTACGATTCAGTTCTGCATATCATCCCCAGGTGAACGGAAAATCAGAAAGGACTATTCAAACTCTTGAAGATCTATTGAGACTCTGTATTCTAGACTTCAAATGAAGTTGGGACAAGACTTACCATTTTTGAAATTCTCCTACAATAATAGTTATCAAGCGAGTATAGGCATGGCTCCATTCGAGGCGTTGTATGGACGAAAGTGTTGTTCTCCAGTATGCTCGGACGAGGTGGGTGAAGCAACGTTGTTGGGACCAGAAATGGTATGCATGAATACAGAAAAGATTCAAATGATCCATCAACGTATACAAACCTCACAAGATCGACAAAAGAGTTATGTTTATTTTCATCGAAGGTACGTGGAATTCAATGTTGGAGATCATGTATTGTTACGTGTTGCTCCATAGAAAGAAGTTATGAGATTCGGAAAGAGAGAAAAGCTCAACCCTCGATTTATTGGTCCATTTGAAATTCTCGATCGAGTAGGAACTGTGGCTTATAGACTCGCCTTACCAACAAGTATGTCTCGTGTTCATAACGTTTTTCACATATTTATATTACATAAATATGTGGAAGACCCAAACCACATTATTGAATTAGAAAAAGATGAGATAACGGAAGATTTAACGTATAAGGAGGTACCTGTCAAAATCTTGGATAAAAAGGAACATATTCTAGGCTCAAAGGTTATACCTCAAGTCAAAGTTTTATGGAGAAACTACGATATTGAGGAAATAACCTGGGAGTTAGAATCTGAAATGAAAACACGGTATCCTCATCTCTTCGGCATACCAGGTACGTATATCAATTTCGAGGATGAAATTTTATAAGGATGGGAGGTTGTAAGACCCCAACTTTTTATAAATAAAGATTTAATTTTCTCTAAATATTATTTTGAATAGTAAGGTGTTGATTTGATATAATGCTATAGTTATGGGTGATATGTGCAAATCTTGCAAAGTAAGCAAGTTGTCATAAAATATTCGTTTGGTCGGGGAATATTCTTTTTTTTGGGGAATATACGTACGACGACGCAATCATTGGTGTACCACATAACGGAATAACTATCGAATATAGAAAGCAACATAAATAACCTTTTATAAAAATAACAAGAAAACTTTTACTAAAAGCTGTTGAAATACCGGTGATAAAACTACGATGTCTGGCGTGGTTTACGAAGCTGCAGTATTACAAGATATCTCGATTATTGATTCTTACGTGAAAAGTCACTCGGTTTCATTCAATAATTTCCACGATGGTTGTTGCATAATATCTCATATTATTGATTCAATTATTGTCACAGTATCATCTGCACAATATTTTATATTATTAAATCAATAATTGGCATGACACAATTATTCATATTATTAGTTAGCATTATTGGCAATGACTAGAAAGTTCTGTCGAGGAAAGGGGTTAGGTTATATAATTGCGCGCCAATAAGGATAAATTCTTATCGGAAAGCCCCCTCTTTCCTAGGAATGATCTAGTTGTTAATATTGCGAGCTTATAATATTAATTATGAATAATTATTATATGGTGAATATTGGTTCAATTTTGATATAAATGATGAAATTTAGCATGAAATATTTATTGAAAGTTTGACATATTTTTTTATGGAATCACAACTATTTTCTCCGATAAAATATTTATTTAAATATATTATTCTAATATTACATTATAATATTATAATGTGATAATATAATAGTATAATTTTATAATTTAAATGGTAATATTATTATAATAATATATAATTATTAGCATATGAATAAAAGTGGAGTGAAGGTTATCATTTTGGTTTTGAATTCCTTTTCCAAAACAATTGCGTGCACAATTCTCCTGCAATTGTAAAATTTTGTGGGCCTCACCCTTAAGGAATTGATGGTTAGGCAAGGAAAGAAAAAGAAAAGGAAGTTAGGCATTGAAGAAGAAAAAAAAAAAGTAGGCAGAGAATTAATTTTTCCCTCCGAAGGTGCACTATAAAAGGGGGGTAACCCTCCTTTCTAAACACACCATCTCAATATCAGAAATTCTTATTCTATAATATTGTGAGTATTTCTCTTGAGTATAAGGATATTTTGCGTGTAGCTTTTAGTGCAAGATTTTTTCAGGATAATATCCGATATTCTAGCCAAATCTAGTTTTTAATGAGGTAAAGGATATTATTTTATTTCAATACTCGTAAGGGATATCATTTTCTTTCATACTCGTTATTATGTAAGTGATATTATTTCATTTCAAATTCCTAAATTTAAACTCACTATGGTAAGTATTGCTTCTATAATTACTGAAATGATTAGAAATTCCTTAAGATTTATGCTTCATCTAATATCATTTCACTGGAATATTGGTCTGAACTTTCTTATTAAATTTTAATCTTTTCATGTCGGGGTATTATTCATGGGTACTATTCATACAGTACTATTTATGGGTACTATTCGTACGATACTATTCATGAGTACTATTCACAACATAATTTTATTTTATTTTCTGTCCAAATTATTTTTGATACATGAATATCATTCTTGAATTTTACTCCACAATTTGTTATCATGTTGACAATTTGACCATTCTTGAACTCGGGATAAATTGAATTATAAATCTCTAATATTTGTCCTTGATCTCACTTGATTGATTCTTTATATCATTGTCATCAATCTCATGCTTATATTATGTTGAAAGTCATCTTTGGCCCGTAGTGCAAAGATGGGTTATTGATTGGTATGATTATGAACAGGAATTGTGTATTGGTATAATCATGACCTTTAATGTTATAGATAAATGTTTGTGGTGAAAGTCCTCTTTGGCCCGTAGTGCATAGGTTGACAAGTGTTTGGCATGATCATGACCACTGGTGATGCAAACGATTATTGTTGGCTCGTAGTGCATAGATAATTTGTTGAATGGAAATAATTATCAATTGATGTTGTAGGGATAAAATATTTATGATGACTTTTAAATCATAGAAGATAGTAGATATCATGCTCTACTTGACTCTTCTAATGGATTGTTGTTTCCGCTGCAGTTGTTGATCTAAAACTTGTTGTCTATTGTATTCTATCATATTTTTTCTTGTTGAGGACTAATGATAATTTGTTCTATATTATCTTAGTCATAATATTCTTTATTGGGCTAGTTGAGCTCACCCTTTTCCTTTTGGTTCCATTGTTCTTCTAAGAAGGCGAGAATGTAGCTAGAACTAGTCGAGGAGTGGAGTAATGGTCCAAGATGGTTATTTTAGTAGTTCTCATTATTTTGTAAAATAGTGTGACAATAATTGTAATGAGAACTTTATTTGAGTTTGGATATTGTCTACAAGACAATATTTGTATTGAAACTCACAGCTTATATTTTGTCATATTTTACACGACAATTAATAGTTGTATAAATGAATTTTGTATTTGAATGGGTTGTGTGGACCTATTTTGGTGGCGTCACAATTACTCCACTTCCCGACTAGTCCCAGCTACACTCTCATTTCCTAAGAAGAACCGATAGAACCAAAAAAGAAAAAGGTGAGCTTAATTAGCCTAATAAAGAATATTAAGACTAAGATAATAAAGAATAAATTATCCTTAGCCTTCAACAATAACAAATCAGATAAATATAGTAGACAACAAATTTTAGATCAACAACTGCAGCGGAATAAGAAATCCAATAGAAGGGTCAAGTAGACCATCAACATTTTATCCTTGTAACACCAATCAAGAGTTCATCTTTGAACTACAGGCTAAAGATAGTTATTAGTAATCATCAATCAACAACTCATCTTTGCACTACGGGCCAAAAATATTCATTTGTACACCAATGATCATGATCATGTAAATCCACAGTTCATCTTTGCACTACGGGCCAAAGAAAACTTTCACAACAAGCCTTTGTCTGTAACATTAAAGATTATGATTATACAAATACACAATTCCTGGTCATAATCATATCAATCAACCGTTCATCTTTGCACTATGGGCCAAAGACAACTTTCACCATAATTTAAGCATAAATTGTGAATATAAGTGAGATAAAGGATAAATATTAAAAATTTGTAATTTAATTTATCCAGAGTTCAAAAATGTCCAAATTGTCAAACATGATAACCAATTATGGAGTAAAATTCAAGAATAATATTTAGGATTCATATTTCAAAGATAATTTGGATAAGAAAAAAAATAAAATTTTGTAGTGAATAATACTTCGGCATGAATAGTATCCTGGATTAATAGTACTCTGGTATGAATAGAAACCTGGATGAATAGTACTCTGACATGAAAAGATTAAAATTTAATAAGAAAGTTCAGACCAATATTCTAATAAAATGATATTAGATGAAGCGCAACCCTCAAGGAATTTCTAATCATTTCAGAAATTATAGAAGCAATACTTATCCTAATAAATTTAGAATTAAGAATATGAAATGAACTAATATCACTTACATAATATAGGGTATGAAAAAAAATGATATCACTTACGAGTATTGAAAAAAAATAACATCCTTTATCTTAGTAGGAGACTAAATCTAACTAGTATAACAGAGATTATCTTGAAGAAATCTTGCAAAATTAACTACATTCAAAATTTCTTATACTTGAAAGAAATACGCACAATATTATAAAAGAAGAATTCTCTAATTCTGGTGTGACTTTCATTTATTAACTAAGTGTAACACTATTTAGAAATAATCACGGACTAAATAGTAAACATTCACGGATTTTTAAAATTTCGTCTAATTTTTAATATTTATCTATGTGACAACCCAAAAATTTAGAGGATCTTGAATGATTAAGTTAAAGGTTAAAGTTTAAAACCTAAAGTGGAAATAGAGGCATGATTTAAAATTTTTAAGAAGAACCTATATGGTTTACTATTTGAAAGAAAATTGAGAAAATAAGGATTATGAAAATTCAAAACCTAGAAAGAGATTTTGAATGTAGAAAATTTATTTAAAGAAATAAATTTCAAATGAAAAGATATTATTAGATTGAATTAAATTTGTATATGTATAGATACATATATACTTGGAGATGTGCTATATATGATTTAGCCAAACAAGAGGATTGATTATTTAAATTAATCATATAAAATGAAAAGCTTCATTATAGAAGCTGGTTAAAATAAACTAACCTAGTAGTCAAGCGTTAGAAAGTTTATAAAAAGGAAATAAAAATGTGGCAAGTCAGAATAATATATATGGCAAGCCATATTAAAAAGGCTTATTGAATGTAGCAAACAATATTAAAAGGGTTACTAGACGTTAAATTAAATGTATAGTCTAATATATGAGTATATAAATCATTTTATGATTTATGAAAAATATGTATGTTTACGTAATATGGTAACTATATTAAATTATATTTTTATATGAAAAATAAATTGATATAAATAATTTATAATGTGTGAAAATAAAATAATTAATTATTTTCTATATGTGATGAATGCATGTTTGGTGTAACTTGTAATTGAGAGTTAATAAATATATATTAATTATATATATTTATTACGTAGGAAATAAAATTGTTGAGAATAATTTGCGTAATGAGGCAAAAAAGAGGTTTGGTTAAGTATATAATATTTATATATACTTTACCCAAGATTATTAGAATAAATTCTTATATGAAATTAATTTAATAAATAAAAATATTATATTTATCGTAATATCTTAAGGAAGTAAATAAATTATTAATTTAATTTATGTTGAGGTAAGGATATTATATTATAATATCTTGTTTATGTAAATAATTGTATTTGCATAAGAAATTATGTGTAACATATTTATTTTGTAATTATAAAATAAATACGTAATTTAAGTATGTTATGTTTTACATAATTTATATATCAAAGATGAGTTATATAAATTATATGATTTTATGAGGGTAAAATAGTTTAAAGAGATTTTATGTAGTAACTTATTTGATTAAATTAAGTTACTAAGATTGAGTAATTAAATTACTTAATAAAAACATTAAAAGAATAGTTGAATTAATTATTTAAAATCCAAAATGAGTGGATGAGAAACCCTAATTAAATGATTAGAGTAAGGTAAAATTAATGTATTGGACCATGCTATTTTAACATGGCCCAAACCATTTTAGTTAGAGAGCCCAAACATTAAATTGGAGAACTCAAACAATTATGGGACATGGCCCAAACTTTGGCCCAAATACTAAGCTAATTAAAGCAATTAAAGAAAATGCAAATATGGGCAATAGGAGGTGCATGTACCCGGTAAGGCAAGGAGGGAATATTATCACATGCTAAAATGAATTTCCACCTTTCATATCTCCTAAGATCACATAAGATAGCAAAGAGAAAATAGAAGATAGGAAACAGAAGGAGAAAATATTTGGTAGATATGAAAGATAAGAGAGAAAGAGAAAACAAAATAGAGAGAAAAGAAGAGAATGGTCGGCTAGCCACATAGAGGGAAGAGGAAGAGAAATATCTCATGCCATGGATGGAAGAAGAAGAAGAAAAATAGCATACTACAAAGGTAAAAAATCTCTAGAACCATAACCTTAAATTTATGTATTTTTTTATGGTTTGATGAAATAAAGGAGTTATGATCTTGAACTCTAAAAATCTTTGATATACATGTTTAATAGTGTTTTACAGGGTCGGCCTTGAGTTTTTAAGGGCCTAAAGCGACAACAAAAAAATGGGCCTTTTGCGAATTCCTATTAAGATATGCATAAAAAACCTAAGAACTTTCCCTGAACAAAAGAGCATCAATACGAAAGAATACAAGTTTGTCATTTGGATTTTGGCCTATTTAATTGCGTAAATTTTTTGTGGACCTGTAAATTTAATTTGACGTGGGTTGTGCTCTTTTATTTGGGTATATATATACATAACACAAAAACCTCTTGGGGGCCCTAAAAATTTATCAATTTTAGTGGGCCTAAAGCCCGGAAACCTTGGGCTTTAGCCCAGGGACGGTGCTGGTGTTTTATGTTATGATTCAATCATTTTAGGTGTTAACAGTTTGATCCAAAGAAAAAAAAGTAAAATAATTTTTAAAGCTTAGAAAAGCTAGTGACTGCTGCCCCTAAACAGAAAATTTGGGATTAGTTAGAATGCTCTTAAAATTATGGGCTTTTGGTATGTTGAAGTACACTGAATAAGCTTTCCATGGACTCTGGAACGGACTAAATCTGACTTTGGAGAAAAGAGTTATGCCATTTTAATGTATCCAAGTCAAAAATGGGAAACCCATTTCGGTTCAGTCCCTTTGCACGAATTTATGGGATGATATGTTTGGAATCTGGAAAAATATCAGTAGGTGAAAGTTTTAGTTCCTGAAGTTAGCTCCGCGTGGACTCAAGAATCGCCAAAAAATGTTTTAAAACGAAAAAGTTATGACTGTTTTAACAAAAGAGGGTAAATCTGGAAAAAAGATGAAAACTGTTGATAGTGGACATTCTTGGGGCTTGTTTTAAGCTGCCTAAGTTGTCCGAAATTGCTGGGTGATATTTTTTAAAAATACTTTGGTATGTCATGTATAACATATCCAAAAATCAGATTAATCGGAGTTACGAATAACGCGTGAGAAAATCGCGAAGTGGCTACCTCAAGATCTTATGAGTAGAAGCGGCTGACGCCTTTCTTGAAAAGCATGGCTCGTCGTCATTTCTACTTTGTCTTATTCTATTGTTGACGTCCTTTTCGCACACTATTTTGATGAACTTCCGTGATCCGTTTTTACGGTATGAAATTTTTCTAAAATACTATGACATGAAGTTTATAACATGCCCAAAATTTCACTGTTATATGACTCATGATTTGAGAATTAAAAATGAGCGATTAGGCATGTCAGAACTTGTAAACGAGCGAACGCCAAGCGTCGGCGCGTCGAGCGACTTTGACGTTCGACGTTCTGAACCGCGTTCCGACGAAATAAGAAGTCATAATAAATCTAATAAAGTCTTACGGGTGAGATTTAACTATAAATGATATTTTCTGCCGTGAAACTTGCTTTCAGGCATAAATAAAGCAAAAAAAAATATGTAATAAATATAAATTTACATATTTAAGCAAAATAAAAACTAAGGTTGCCTATAAAATTATTTTGTGGTGCAACGAAAGACAACAAACCCTTAAAAATTTATATTAATCATAAAAAATGATATTTTAAGGTTTTCGGGGTTCAAAATGAGGTTTTTGAGTTGAGATTTATGTAACCGTGTGTGTGTGTGTGTGTGTATATATATATATATATATATATATACTGATTCGGATCAAGTGCATACCCTTTATCTTACTACTTAGTGCTCACCCCCTTTAGCGACGGATCACATGACGATTCGATCATCTGAATCGTAAATCATTCTTTTAGCGACGCTATATATGTTGTCCGTCGCTAAAAGTATGAGACGACGGTTGTATGGCCAAAAATCGTCGTCGAATCCGTTGTTAAAGAGGGGTGAGCACGATAAAGATAAGAAATATGCACTGATCATCTTCTCTCTCTCTCTCTCTCTCTCTATATATATATATATATATATATATATATATATATCCTAATCGTCTGTACCTAAAAGTAACGGTTGTGATTAAAAAATAATTTAATTAGTCAGCTAACTAGCGGACGACTTAATTACCCCAATAGGTTGTCCAAGCACATGCAAGCAACAACAACATTGAAACAAGCAATATGTGCAATTAGTAGCAGCAACAACATTGAAGCAGTATCGAAAAAGACAACATGAAATCATGACTTTTACTCAAGCTGATCCATTGAATATGAACCATAATTATCATTCTAGGAGTTTTTAATTTAAGAAAGAGATGGTGGAGTTTAACTTTCTCTTGAATTGTAGGAAAGAAAAGATGATAAAGGGAGATTTTTAAATTTTTTATTTTTTTAAAAAAAACATAGCAATTTTTCTCCAAAATTCAAGTCCTATCAATTTTTAAAGAAAATTGTGGAGAAGAAAAGGGGGTTATTATTTTTCGTTACTTTTCTCTTAAAAAACTCAGTAAATTGATCACCTAGAAAAAAGTCATACACAAAATTACAAAAAGAAAAGCCATAACCCTTAAATCTAAACAAAAATGGACCAACTTTAAGTTACTAGTCTTAAAATAATTATTATTTAATAATTACTTCCAACAATATTAAAATAAATGAACAAAATCCAGAAACTTTCAACAAATCTTTCAGGAAAATCTACCAAATAAATAAATTATAAAAATAGCTAAAGAATGGCAGAGGTTTTTCAAAAATTTCAGATTTTTAATCTTTTCACAAAACAAAATTGAGTAGTTGTAAAACACATATATACATAATAATTTTTTTTTTAAAAAAACTGTCTAATGTATAAAATAAAATAATAAATCTTGAGGCTTGGAATGTAATTTCCTGCAATTTTATCAGCTAAACAGAGAAAATTTTTGCTTCCATGTTGTTGCTTGGTATTGCTTGCACGTTCTTGGGGGTCCTATCGGAGTAATTAAGTCATCCGCTAGTTAGTCTAGCAGATTGATTAAATTATTTTTTTAATCACAGCCGTTACTTTTAGGTACGAATGATTAAGATGTTATTTGCCTATTTTTGATCTATAACAAATACATGCTATAGATCATTGCCCATATATATATATATATATATATATATATATATATATATATATATATAAAAAATACGAATATTTGTAAAATGAAAAATAAAGCGAATGTGCTAGCAGGATGAAATGATTATATATACTAAACAATAGTTCGAGTGACTCATGAACGGACAAAATTATATTAAAATTATTTAAATTAAAAAAATAGTATAGTAAATTAAATTTTACTATAAAACTATGTATTAGCTATTTAAATCCCGAATTAACGAGTAAAGGTAAAAGATAATTCCAAAATAGAATAAAATGGTTTAATCTTTAAGATGTAAAATATTTACATCTTAAAATGTGTGGGACCTTTATTATTTATATTTAGAAGATGATTAAATTATTATTAAATGATTAATAATATTAGCAAATGATTAAAATATTATTAAATAATTAATAATATTAGATGATTAAAATATTATTAAATAACTAATAATATTAGTAATTGGTTTGAATATTATTAAGAGATTTAAATATTATTAAATAATTAATAATATTAGTAAATGATTAAAATATTATTAAATGATTAATAATATTAGTAAATGATGTGAATATTATTAAATGATGAATAATATTAGATAATTAAAATATTATTAAATGATTAATAATTTTAGATGATTAAAACATTATTAAACAATTAATAATATTAGAGAAGGTGTAAAAAATATTATTAAAGGATTAATAATATTTGTAAATGAGTAAGATTATTAAGTGACTAAAATATTATTAAAGGATTAATAATGTTAGACAAGAGTTTAAAATGATGGTTAAGTGATAGTAATATTATTAAGGGATGATAATATTACTAATAAGTTAAAGAATTATTCAATGTTTGATTATATGGCTAAATGTTAGCTAATTTATCATTCAAGTAATAGTATTGTGAGATAAAATACGTTATACTAATTGAAATATCATTCTTATAACTAATAAGTTTTTCATAAGAGATAATTAGATTGCTTAGTAGTAATTAGCGGTACATGCAAGTTTTCTAACTCAAACTTGAGTTAATAATTTTTAATAATACTAGTGGTTTAATTATTGACAATTATTCCACATCTATGATTATTGATTCGCACTTAGTGCACATTGCATATGTTTATCAGGTATGAAAGGCTGATCACCTTCATTACAAAAGTATTTGTTCATGGTTATTGTTGACCACTCAACGTTATTAATTTAATCATTCATGTATTGAAATTTGATTCATGCTCTTTCACAATCATTATATTGTTGAAAACTTGAAAGTTTATTCTTTCTTTCAATCATGATATATCTTTATTGTATTTAAACTTGCTGAGCAAAACAGGTGCTCACGCTTGCTATGTTATGAATATATTTTAGTTTAACCCAAATGCTCAAATTAAGAATGACAAAGGCAAAGGAAAAGATGGATATTATTTTTATAAGGACATTTATCTATTATGATAATTGGCGTAAATTGATGATGTAAACTTGTGATTTATTAAAGGTATGTATTAAGATAAAGGTTGTAGACCTTGGGAAATGTTACAGAACCATTGTGTAATAAACAATTTATGTTTATAATAATTTCGCATTAGTTTATAGAATATGTATGAAGATGACGTATTGTGACATACCAGGTCTGAGGTTCAAGGGACTGGAATTTGGGGGCGCTACAATCTAAATTATTCTAATAAAATAAATAACTTTATATATAATATAATATATTCTAATAAAATAAATAACTTTATATATATTATAAAAAAACATTCTGTTTTATACAAAAAGTTTTCTGTTTTATTATTATTATTATAACAATAAAAAAAAAACTAAAAAGTAATTTCTAGCAACGATTTGAAAAATTAACACGTCCCCCCTTGGAATAATAAGTCAAACTTACAACAAATGTCTCATGACAAACCCTTCTATTTATATCAAAAATAGAATAAATATCTACCACAAATCACTTATCTTTAGTCAACACATTTTTAATCTTTCAATAATTATTTATCATTAATATTATAACTCATAATATTGACAACCAGATCGTTCCTAAGAAAGATGTGGCTTTCTGATAAGAATTTCTTCTTACTAGCGTGAAATTAGATAACATAAATGCTTTCCTCGACAAAACTTTCTAGACATTGCCGATAATGTTAATAAATAATATCAATTTCAATAATATGAGTTACTATGTCGTGACATTTATTGATTTAATAATATAAAATATTGTGTAGATGTTACTGTAATAATTATTGGATCAATAATATGAGATATTATCGCGACAATTCTTCGAGTAATTATTGAATCTTGAGTGAGTTAAATGCGTAAGAATCAATAATTAGAAATACTTGTCAATATCGTGTCTTCTTTATTTTATCACTTTGGGTGTTTCAAATACTAATTAATGATAAAAGTTCATACAAATCGATTTTAGAAAACTTATTTTTGTCGTTTTATTCATACAACAGTTATTCTGTTATGGGACCCACCAATGATTGCGTTGTCGTACGAATATTCTCCGACAAAATGAATATTTTATGACAACTTGTTTGCTTTGTATAATTTGTACATATCACCCATAACTATAATATTTATTAAATCCACACCTTACTATTTAGAAAAATATTTAAAGAAAATTAAATCTTATTCATAAAAAGTTGGGGTCTTACAACCTCTCTTTCTTATAAAATTTCGTCCTCGAAATTGATGTACGTACTTGGCATATCAAAGAGGTGAGGATACCTTGCTCTCATTTCAGATTCTAACTCCCAGGTCATTTACACAATATCATGGTTTCTCTATAAAATTTTGACTTGAGGTATAACCTTGGAGCGTAATATTTGTTCTTTTTTATCTAAGATTTTAACAGGTATCTCCTCATACGTTAAATCATCTGCTATCCCGTCTGGTTTGAGTCTTTCACATATTTACGTAGCATTGATATGTGAAAAACGTTATGAACACGAGACATGATTGGTGGTAAGGCAAGTCTATATGCCACAGTTCTTATTCGATCAAGGATTTCAAATGGACCAATAAATCGAGGGTTGAGCTTTCCTCTCTTTTTAAATCTCGTAATTCCTTTCCATGGAGCAACACTTAATAATACATAATCTCCGACATTGAACTCCACTTTCTTTCGATGAAGATCGACATAAATCTTTTGTCTATCTTGTGAGGTTTGTATACATTACCAGATCTTTTGAATATTTTCTGTAGTCATGCGTGCCAACTCTGGTCCCAACAATGTTGCTTCACCCACATCGTCTCAGCATATTGGAGAACAAATGGAGACACACCTATACTTACTTGATAACTGCTGTTGTAGGAGAATTTCACCAATAGTAAGTACTTGTTTCAACTTCCTTTGAAGTCTAGGACGCAAAGTCTCAATAGATCTTCAAGAGTTTGAATAGTCATTTTCGATTGCATGTCCGTTTAAGAATGATATGCAGATCTGAATCGTAAATCAATACCCATAGCTTTCTGCAAGCCGACCCAAAATCGTGAAATGAATCTAGGGTCTCGATTAGAAACTATGGATACTGGCATACCATGCAGCCTTACAATTTCATTTATGTACATACGAGGTTCAAGTGAATAAGTTTCTCATATAAGCAAGAAATGAGCGGACTTAGTTAATCTATCGACAATTACCAAAATTACATCTATGCCTTGAGAAATCTTAGGAAGACCCGTAACGAAATTCATGTTGATGTGTTCCCACATCCAAAATAGACATACCAAAATAATCCAATCTTGCATTCATATAATCTTCTAGAGAGTTTTTCCCTTCGCTTGACATTGAAGGCGCCCATCACAATCCGCCGGTCGTACAATTTCCCTTCTCTGATTCATCGAAAGTTCTGCCCCAAATATTCACATCCATGTCAACTGATTGTATGCTCCAAGTTTCATTATGATCAAGACGTTTTTCTCCTCCTGGTATGGCAGCTGCCCAGTATTACTTAGGGTGATAAATTCAAAAGATACATAAAAGCCTAAAGACTCTTATAGCCAAACTGCAAAATTCATTGTGAAGTAACACTTAATTTTTTTTTAAAAAAAGGGTAAAAAATTGAAGGTATCAACTCAAACGTTTTTTTTTTACCATTTTCAGTTTGAGCAAGTCAATAATAGATATCAGTAATGGAATTAATTACTTTGAAAATCGAACTAAATGACCCATTTAATATCATATGTTTCTAACTTTTTCTACATTCAGTTTTCAGTGAAACATGAATATTAATATAGATATGCTGTTATTGAGAATTAAGTACTCCTCCATATCAATAAATTAACCTCCCTTCATTAAGGGTCAATATATATCCACTCTTCCCGACCCTCCTTCAACTCCCACAAAAGTCCCAAAAATGAAAATTTTGAACACTTTTTCAATATTATTACATCTTTTAATTAATCTTGTAACAACTAACAAATTTGTCACGAGTTCAAAATTTGAGATTCGCAACAAATGTGACTATAAAGTTTGGGCTGCTGCCTTACCAGGAGGAGGGAAACCTCTTGAACCCAACCAAACTTGGACTATTTTCGCCAACGATAACTGGCTATATGTCTGGGGACGAACTAATTGTACATTCAATGAATCAGGTAAAGAAAAATGTACATCCGGTGATTGCGATTTGATCCAAAAACCAATATCAGTCTACTGTAGCAAAACTCAGACGACTGTAGCAACATTCGACATCAACGACTTTGACTTGGGTAATGGTGTGGACGTGAACTATTTTTATATACCAATCGAAAACGGGTACAATCTTCCGATGCAACTTACGACAAGCGACTTGTCTTGGACTTATAGCATAATATGCACAAGTTATGTCAATGGCCAATGTCCAAACATGAAGTTTCCGATAGGGTGCAACAAGACGTGTTCTATTATTAAAGGTGAACAACATTGTTGCCAGAGTTGTTTTACTAAGGATGGTGAAGACGACCCCGCAGATTGTGCTGGGGAGGATCCTGGAAATGTGACAGATAAGTATCATGTTAGTACTGGTTCCACATATGAGATTCTGTTTTGCCCTTGATTAATTTTGTGTCATATGTGATACCTGATGAAGAACATTAGTATATGTAATTAATAAAGGACATTGGATCGAACATAATATTTTGTTGTTATCTGCTTTGTTTCCTTTTTTTATATATAATTTTTATCAGCAAAAAAGAAACTTTTAATCCACACATCAATCAGATAAGGTACATCTGAGACTCACCCATAACGAATGGATGGATGGATGTGTAAAAATATAGAGCAAAACAAACATATCATATAAGATTTAACTTTTATTTTTTTAAAAATGAGTAAAGTTTCATAAAATATAGATTCAAAAAAAGTATATCTAAATTTTTTAATTCTTAATTATTTTTATGAAAATTTACACATCTTTTAAAAATAAAAAATTTCTAATGTTGTTTTAAGAAAATAATTTATTTTTATTTACTTTTTGTGAATTTATATTTTATGAAACACTCATTTTTAAAATAAAAATTTCTATTTTTAGAAAAATAAAGTTTTATTTTATTTTTTTATTTTTTTGAATTTATATTTTATAAAACTTTACTCTTTTTTAAAAAAAAATTGAAAAAATTTCTAATTTCGACTTATAGCATAATTTGCATAAGGTAAATGGCCAATTTCCAAACAATAAGTTTACGGTAGGTTGCAACAAGAAATGTCCTATTATTGAAGATGAACAAGTACGTTGTTGCCAAAGCTGTTTAACTAAGCATGGTGAAGGTGACCCCGCACCTTGTTCGGAGGAGGATCCACGAGATGTAATAATTGTCATGTTGTTATTGGCAGGGGAGGATCCAGGATTATTCTCAGCAGAGAGGAATTGTTTTGAGCTGAAGTTTAGCGAGATATAGAGCAAGAATTTGAATACATTATATATCGTGTGTTTAATTTTTTTTAGATTAGTAGTAGTTTAACTCTTTTTTTGCTCTCTAAGTTTAACTTTTTTTTATAAATTTGCACTTTTAAGTTTATTAAAATTTATTTTTGCTCCTCTCATTATATTTATAAAAAAAAAATTAAGCATAAACACTGCCCCATTTGCCCTCCAAGTAGATCAGCCGGTGATTATTGGTGCACCCATGAGATTTTATTTTACCCTTATTAATTTTGTGTCATATGTGATAATTGAAGAATATTGGTATATAGAGGTAATAACAGACATTGGATCGAACATAATATTTTGTATTATCTGTTTGATGAAAAATCATATTAAACAATAGAACAACTATTGATTTATAATAATTTTTATAATTTTAATGATTACAATATTTTATTGGGTTTATATTCAATTTAATAGATTTGGTTTAAACTGCTTGGCCTGTTTAATTTGTTGATTTATTAGTTGCGCCAGATTGGTTATACAGTCCATTGGTTGATAATTTTATAAAGATATTTGATAGGTCTCATTTTTAATATATTTTGATGATAATAATTATGAAGTAATTAAATAGGCTTGAGATTGAATTAATTATTTTTACTTTTATCTAAACTATTTTCTAAATTATTTTTGAATTATTATTAACCTTAATAATTTAAATATCAAGTGCTAAATAAATTAATTCATATAAACATTTCAAGGCAAGGAGATCCTATTTTCTTCCAAAACTCACAAAAACAAAATTGGGCAAAATTGTTTTAATGCATATTTACATATATTATACAAGTCTTATATATATATATATATATATATATATATATATATATATATATATATATATATATCCGTCTGTATGTGCAAAGCTTAAGTGACACTTGGGTCAAATTAATTGGCCATGCGGATACTTTTTATGCTTTGACCGAATTAATGAGAGATGTTGAATTTAAGCATTAATTACCGCAAGTTATCAAAATGCATGGGCAAAAATTTGAATACCTTAGTGTTGACAATCCGTGTGCTTTTTTTTCTTCTAAACCATTAAAATAAACTTGAAGCAATCTCATCCATTCATTCAAAAACAGATTTCAAAAATTACCATTTTTCCTTCAACCTCAAAATTCTATAAATAGGAATTCTTTCATTCATTTAGTTTTTGCCAATTCAAGTGAAAAGAAAAACTTACTCTCCTTGCCTACATACTCTCTCTAAAGCTTTATATCTCTTCTTACAAAAGTTTTGATTATTTGAAAAGAGGAAATTGGTCCAAGTAATTGATATAAGTCATTTGATCTAATCTAGTTGAATTATTTCTTACTTGTTTTAAATTTATAGATATACGAATATAAATTGTTATACACAATTTTGTATATCTATATTTCATCTATTTATCAAATAAAAAGTTATACTTACACGCCGCAAGGCTACAAAGATATTTCTCTACGGAGAGAAAATCGAACCGTACGATTCCTTATAGTACCAAGTAACTTTTTATTGATATTATTTATATAAATATTGTAAAATAGATAATACACTTGATAGTTCAAAACGACACTGAGATATTCCTCCAAAAAGAGTGAATCATCTGAACCGAATTTAAAAATCTAAGTGATCTATTGAAAATATTTATATAAATATCAATTGTGATAATATAAATTCTGTCACACTTAGACGCCGAAAGGCTATGAAGATATTCCTCTTAAGTGAGGGAATCGAACCGTACGATTCTTTATAGTACTAAGTGACTTTATTTATAAATCACATAATAAATAAAATATTATTATATATTATTTGAGTTAAACAAATATATTTGTTATATCAAGTAATTAAATTGTTATACTTGATAATCATTATTTAAATTGATTTATTCTTTGAACTACAAGTATTTGAACACAAAGTCATTCATATAATACTTATTAGAGAATATCTGAGAAACAAGTCTTTTTGATCCATAGAAAAACACTCTTTATTATAAAGAATAATAAACAAGTTCGAGGAGGGAGCTGGGAGCTTGCTGTCCAAGATAGATTAGTTGGGAACAGTTGGAAGTTTGTCTATAAAACTTTGTAAAGGCTTCTCTGCCTATTGAAGGAGTATTTATTACTGATAGAAATAAGATCTCAAGGTCCAAATAGGAACTTAAGAATGGACATAGCAACATACCAGGGGTGTATGTTGTGAACCAGATAAATCTCTGTGCATTGTGTGATTGAATTTTTACTGTCTTGCATATTAATTTCTAACACTGCAAATTAATTATCCAAAAATTTAAAAAGGCCTAAGAAATTTTTTCAATCCATAATAATCTATTCAACTCCCCTTCTAGATTATGATTGAACTTTCAATATTATTGCTGAATATATATATATATATATATATATATATATATATATATATATATATTCTGTTTCGAATTATTAATTAGAGTAAAGATATGCAATCTTATTTAGGAGTCTATTAAGGAAACCAACTTGGCTGGATAATCTGTGGAGTATTTTACTTAGACTATCTCTCTCTCTCCTTATATTGAGGCATTTAGTATGCTTGGGTTGCTTCATAGTTGTTGTGGAGTATATCTTTTTCCGTTGGACAAAATTAATTTGCTTGATATATCCGCTGGTTTAAAACTCTTACCAACAATTTTTTTTATATTCGTTAGTTTTAATTAGCTACTAAATATCATGAGATATTATAACTCCTTCCAACTGTGATTGAGATATTCATGCTAACTTTTTATTGCTAATCAAAATTTATAGTTGTTACTCTATAATATATATATATGCTACTCCTCAGCTATCAACAGTTATATTGCACAAATATTTAATAGTTTCCAAAAGCTATTTTCAGCTATATATTCTATTGATTATTAATTCTTTTTAGCTGAAAATTAAGAATCCATTATATTCAAAATTCTTTGTATTCTGATTTAAAACATTGTTAGGCTTGTATTGTTCCAATAATGGATAGGGTTTGTTCAAAGAGAGCTTTCAAGGTTGCAGAGGTGCAAAGGTCTCAGTGGTGAGAAAGGTTGCAAAGGTGCAAGGGGATAGTAATGTCCATCAGTGTGAAGCTACTTTGAACATTGAGTTCTTTTTATTGTATTTAATTGAATATTAAGTTTAATAAAAAAAAGTCTCCAATATCAATTGGTATTGGACGTGGATTAAGCCATTAGAGGTTAATGATAGAACCACGTAAAAATCCTTGTGTATGTGGTTTGTTAATTCTTGTGGTTTGATTGTTTAAGTCTCATTTTACATCTAAACATATTCACATAATAGTATACTGCCGATAGATAAAATATATTAATGCAGACACTATCACATGTCGGCATTATAACAAAAATAAATTTACTCTAAAGCAGATACTTTCACCTATCTGTTTTAGTTCTGAAATAACAAAACAAAAATTAGTCATTGTTAGTCACGTTTTTGTTTGGACACCTATTCACCCTTCTCTAGGTATGCATATACATGAAATTATATTTGGTATCAGAGCTTGGCTCTACAAATATTGATCTTTACAGGTCGTAGGGAAAGATCCTATAGCACACCTTATTTTTCTAGAAGGTCAATCCATAAGCCAACCACCTCTGTCACTCATAAGTGAGAATTTTAACTTCTGGAAGTTCAGAATGATGATCTATCTCAAACGAGACCCATGGGAGTGGTGGGTTGTTGAAAATGGACATGTCATTCCTAAACATGATGATGGTAGACTAAAGACTCTCATGAAAATGGATGCAAATGAAAGCTACATGTTTTCCTACAACTCAAGAGCCATGAACACCTTGCTAAACGGAATGGTCCAAGCTGAAATTAATAAAGTATCATCGTGCAACACTACAAAAAAATGTGGGATACTATCTTGACAAGCCAGGAAGGTACTTCCAAACTCAAGGAGGTGAAGTTGAGTATGCTTATGCAAGCCTATGAGCTATTCAAGTTAGAAAAGGATGAAACGATCAATGAAACTCAAGCGAGGTTCCTCACTCTAATGAAATCTCTCAGCATGCTAAGGAGAAAAATTATTCAAAAAGAAATCAATAGAAAGCTGTTGAGAATCATGCCAAAAAGATTTGCTCCAAAAATTAGTACCCTCCCAAGACTCACCAATAATTAGTACCATGGAAACTCTTACCTTATTTGGAGAGCTTGAAGAATTTGAAAATCAGCTAATTAAGAATGTATGATGATGAAGATAAGGCACCAATAAAGAAAAAATTGGCACTTCAAGCTGAGAGCAACAATGAAAGTTATCACGAAGATTTTGATGAAGAAATTGAAATGCTCTCAAGAAAACTCGAGAGACTACTTCAAAGGAAGAAACAAAGGAAAAATCAAAAAGGTAGCTCAACTCCAGTGAGTAAGTTCAAAACAAAACAAGAAGAAGAAACTCTCCAACTCTGTTTCATATATGGGACTAGAAGACGATGATCAACTTGAGGTTAAAAAATTTTATGAAGCTTTTGAAATATCTACATCTGATTATCTTGCTTTACAAAATGAAAATCAACACCTTAAAAAGAAAACTGACTATTTTACGAATTGTGTAAATGAGCTAATGAATGAAGTTAAGTCATTTATTAAAGAGGGAAAAGAAAGCGAATATCTTAAAAATGAAAATGAAGTTTTAAAAGAAAATTTGAAAATGAGAGATGCATGCATAGATGTTTTAATGATGGAAAAATGATGAATGTACAACATGATGATAATGTAACAAATGTAGAAATAATATCTTTAAAAATGATCTTGCTAAATTTGTGTAAAGAGAAGAGAACCTAAATGTTATGTTAGGTGCACAAATGTATAGTCTTGATAAACAAGGGATTTGGTATAATCCTATTAAATATGTGGAAAATAGGACTAATAATAGTATTATAACAATTAAAAGTAAATCAAGGCTTATTTTTCACCATTTGTTACTTGTAAAAAATGTGGTTTTAAAGGTCATTTTGATTATAATTGTAATAAAACTAGAATAAAATAAATTTGGGTAAAGAAATATGATTTATATACTACTAACCCAAAAGGGCCCAAGAAGATTTGGGTACCAAAAAGGTAGAGACTATTTATTTATTTTGTAGATGTCTCAATATCAAAAAGGAGACGGATAGTACTTTACTTTGAGAGAGTAAGTTACCTATAAATTATTTGGCAGAATCTGTAAGTACCTTATGTTGTTTTTTTAATAGAGTTAATTATATATATTATTATGAAAACTCTTTGGATTTCTTAACATAATAGTACATATTATCATTCTAAAGTTTTTTTGTGCTAAATGCTCCATACTTAATTCACATGACAACTGTGACGCCCCCAAAATAGGTATACATCACCCATCTTGAGTCGCCAGATACATGGTGTAATAATCTGATACAAACTTAATTATACAACTGTCGTGTAATATACGACAAAACATAGTGAGAGTTTAAGCAGAATGTTGCCTTCTAGACAATATCCACTCTCAAATAGAGTCCTCATTACATTTATTGTCACACTATTTAATGATTAGTGAGGACTACTAATACACCATCTCGGGATAACACTCCGGGTTCCCAGATTAGTCCCTCTACACGTTCTAATTTCAAGAGAACAATGAAAGCAAAAGGGTGAGCTCAACTAACCCGAAGAAATATTATGACTAAGATAATGCGAATAAATTATCATTAGTCTTGATAATGTTAAACCGATAAAATACAATAGACATCAAGTTTAATCAGCGGTGAATAAGCAATTCATTAAAAAAGAGTCAAGTAGTAGAGCATAATATCTACTATCTTCTATGATTTAACATGTTTTCATCAATTTTTATCATTGAGACTCGACAATAAATAAACTACATCATCGAAGTCATCCCCGCACTTTCGAGCCGAAGGATATTCATTAAATCATCAATGGTCAAATGACTATACCGAATAATCTTTGGTCATAATCATACCAAAAATTGTCTATCAATGCACTACAGGCCACTGAGGACTTTTACCACATCATTTATAACATTATAGGTCATGATTATACCGAATAATCCCTGGTCATAATCATACCAAGTCCATCTATGCACGTAAGCCAATGACGACTTTCATCACAATATAAACATGAGGATGATGACAATGACATAATAATTCAATAAAACAAGTTCAAGAATAAATTTTAAAGATTTATAAGTTAATTTATCCCGAAATCAATAATGTCCAAATTGTCAACATGAATCTTTGCTTTGTGAGTTAAATTCAAGAATGCTCGGAAGAATATTTTCATGAAAAGATCTTTGGATGAAGCCTTGAAATATATAGAGATATTCTACTAATTTCATGGAGTATAGAAGCCAAAACTTTAACTAACTGAGTATAATAGAATATATGAAACTGTAAATGGATTTTCGCCCGCCATGCGGTAATCCACGTAGATAGATCATTTCCACAAGTTAATAAGGAATGAATACAAAGGATCATTCACTATGCATGCGGTAATCCACATGTATGAGTTATTCCAACGAGTAATAAAGAATGGAACCAGGTCGTATGTGTAATCCGTGATGCATGTGATATTCCAATGAATAATAAAGAATGGAACTAGGTCATGCGTAATCCGCACAGACAAGATGTTCCAACAGAATAATAAGGAATGGAATAATAACATAATTCACCAGGCATGCGATAGACCGCACAGACAGGTTATTCCTGTTAGGTTTGTAATATTCATCAACGCAATCAAATTGCAAAATTAAGCGGAAGCGTGTAAAATCAGAGTTTAAAAAATTTACAAACCATATACCCGGATCACCCTTTATGCATAATTATTAATTAAACGAAAAGATAAAGAATAAAATCATACCCTTGAAGATCGAGCTTCCTCGTGTACAAGTTCACCTCCAAATCCTTTCGCGTTCAACTTGAATCCACGGGTTTGGTTCCTTCCTTTGATCAACGTTAGCCACCCATATGTTTGGCCTCTAGAGGTGATCCACCAAGGAAGAAGAAAATTCAAGAAGATGGTGTATTGGCTCAAACCCTAGTTTTTCTATCTCTATAGAAAGGGTGTACTCTCCCAACAATTGGAATTATGTCGTATGTTAAAAAAGTCAACAACCCCCACACCCATAATAAGACTCCTCTTATTTATAGATGTGGGCAACCCACCTTAACAATTAAGGAATTGGGTTTTATTTAATTAATTAAATTCTTTTAATTAATTAAGCTCCCTAATCTTATTAGGTATAATTAATTAAACTCCTTTAACTAATTTTCCTTCCTAATTCAATTAGGAATAAATGAGAGTACTTATATTAAATTAATTCCTAAACTCTTTTAGAAATTAAAATAATAATAATTGTAATAATATTAATAAGACTCCTCTTATTAATTTATATTTAATATTTCAAAATATTAAATAATAAATATTAAGCTATTTAATTTATTCTATCACCATAGATTAAATTAAATATACATAACATATTATTACGATTATGTTGTTTACTTCTTAAATAATTATTCTTCCTTTTATGGTGTGACCCTTTAGGTTCTCCATATTAATCCTATTTGTGAATAAATCAATTAGAACAATTCTAATCTTATTTAAATAAATAAATTAAATAATTAATTTATTTAAATAAATAATATTTATTCTACAATAGGGATAAGCCTCCTAGCGATCAACGACTTTCCGGATAATATAGATTTCAACATTAATCATTAAAGAACCTTTGAGTAAATAGTTACTGTATAATTCAATCCTTCCACCATCTGATGTCCCAATTAAATATAAGGCATGGAATTCTTTGTCAAGTCTTATTTTATTTAATTATATGTATTTCGATTCTTAAATGCACAACTCAAATAATGCAAATTAGAAACTCCTTTCTAATTTCATTACGCCTTAACCAAGGACTCTTGGGTTGTCATTTATCGAATCACATAGGATTTCTCTTCTTTTATTAGAAGTGGTAGATTCTTTATTGATCATACATTATCTCCATGTACACTTATTATACCCAAGCATACCCTTTGATATACCCTAAGGGTCTTAAGGAATAAGTCAAAGTATAATTCATCATACACAAGATACTATGATGATCTCAAGTCCAAGGATCACTTGTACTACTATCACTACAGAATTCCTATTGACGAGACAAATAAAACTCCATTAGGTATTCCTTAGCGAGCCACGCTTCGATGAACTTATTCTCTAATAAGCACCTACATACTTGCTTTAGTGTCTCCACACAAATGATCATGAGATCAATCATCCTCATCCAATGAGCAAACAACGTATGTACTAATCTATCCTCAGATTCACTAATCCCCAATTTAGTAATCCAATGATTGGGAACTATTTTAGTTTTAAGCTTTCTAAGAATTTAGATCTCATTAGAATGATCATCATCATTATTCTAAAAGCATTGCTTAAAACTATGGGTTTATCACATATTATAAAACAAAGACATCATGTAGATAATTAAAAGCCTTTAATAAATTAATACTTTTTATTAATAAATGAATAAGATTGTTACAAAGTATATGCTTTATCATCAAACATGATTGGCTTGTGTGCATACTACTTTCAATCTCCCACTTGCACTAAAGCCAATCGCCATTGTATCTTATACTCTTCTTCTCTAAGTGACGATTATCCTGCTGTTGGATAAGCTTTAGTTAATGGATATGTAGTGTTGTTCATGAGAGTCCACTATCTCTATAGTGATTTCCCATCTTTCAATGATTCTAATAATCAAATGAACACAACACATGTTTAGATCCAAGATGAGACTTGGGAACTATTCCTAGTTCTGTAATGAACTTTTAATCCAAACAATCAACTTACAGCTTCATTTATAGCTATATACTTTGTCTTTATCACTAAACCAAAGCAACTCTTTTCTTTGTTTGGAACCTTTCGATTCACTCGCACCCTTGTTCAAGGTAACCCTTTACCTTAAAGTGGATTTTTATCATCTTGAGTGCATCTGAAAAACTTGAGTCTGTTAAGCCCTCTAGTTTTAATTCGGATCCACCATGTATGCTCACATCTTTAGTGCTTGGGTTAAGAACTTTAAGATGTTTTCAACGACTTCATAGTGAACTTCTCCATTATATGGTGATCGACATCGGTCTCGTATATTTCATTGCATACATGATTGTCACTCATGCGACCTCTCTTTTTGAGTCCGTAGGGACTATTAAGAGATTTCACTCCATAGCTCATCAACATGAGACATCTCTTGGAGTTTGCCATGCTAAACGACTTTAGCATCAAATGAATATACGTTCCTTGGGTTAAGTCGAGGATCCTTTTAAATCTATCTATATAGATTTGTATCCCCAATTAAGATACTCTTCCCAAACCATTCATGGAGGAATGTTTAGACAACTTTATCTTTACTGATTGTAGCATTAGTATGTCATTCCTTATCCGTAGTATATCAACATATAATATTAGGAATGTCACGGCGCTCTCCTTTGTCCCTTTTGTACACACTAGAACTCTTACCTCATCGTATATGTAATCGGATCATCATCTTACATGATGTGTACCTCATCATCATCATCTATGATGAATCCATACCTCCTAGGTATCTTGGTACTATTCCAGTTCGATTCGGTTGTGTGAATACAATAGGTCGATCTATAGGTTCCTCTTATTTGACTTATAGTGTTTTGTGGTTCTTGAACTCTTCAAGATCTATTATCCTCCCACTAGCCCCTTGATGATAAACACCTTTATCTTAGAAGCGCGCGTGTTTACAACAAACACCTTTTGCTAAGTAGAATTATAGAACATATGCCTAAACTTACTTTAGGATGCCCCACAAATCGACACTTATAAAATCTTGTCCCAAGCTTATCCTTGAAACCGCTTTACATAAGTTGAACAACCCTTATTTTAACATACTTAAGATTAGAATCCTCCTGTCCATAACTTTTATGGAGTCTTGAAATTTGGATTTTGAGGTTACCATTTTAAATGAGATGTCGTCCCATTTCTAGGACATTATCCTGAAGGATCTTTGGAATGTCGGTAAAATCATTATGGACCGCACCATGTCCAACAAGGTACGATTTTTCCATTCAGATACATCAATCAATTATTACGTATCAAGATGTGTCCTTTATGAGAAAACCATTTGAGATGATCAAGAAATTTATTGCACAAGTATTTATTCCTTGATCTAATCAAAGAATCTTAATACTTTGCCAATTTGTTTCACTTTTAAATTCTTTGAACCTTTCAAATAATTCACACTTGTATTTCAGCAAATACACACATTCAACTCTTTGAATGATCATCTCCTTTTCTTATACTAGTTTGTTCAATTTGTAAAATTATTTTCATGTAAGTCAAGTATACAAAATTTATTAAGTAATATTCCAGTTCTATGCAAAACATTATTATTATAAATAGAACAACAATTGTTCTTAATTATAATACCAAAGATTTCATTGTCCAACAATAAAATGGAAATAATAATATTTTTAACAAGAACTGGAATACAATAACAACTTATTGACTTAATAGATTTGCCCGTAGGCATTGCTAAACTATAAGTTTCTATGGCTAATATGGCAACCTTTGCTACATTTCCATTATAGGATTACTTATATTTGTTTAGTTTTCTACTTACATTTGGTCCTTCATAAATCTATATTTATGATAACCAAAGCCAGTATCCAATACCCAAGTAGAACCTTGACTTAAAGAAAAATTTATTTCAATCATGAACAAAAAAGCGTATTATGTAGAAACTTCACTAAGCTTCTTTGGTTAGCCTCTGCAAGATGCTTCTCATGATTTCTTTCCGGTGTCCATGCTTATTGCGGTGGAAAGCAAACTCCTTTCTATCTATATCGATTTTGTTCTTATTATCCTTTGTTTATGCCTTTCTATTTACCTTCTTTGAATCGTTCTTCTTTTGGGAAGATCCTTTGGCCCCTACCAAGAAGACATGGTCTTTCTTGGTTGGAAAGTGACTCTCGATATTTTTCAACATGTTAAGCAAATCAATGAGGTGATATCTAGCTTATTCATATGAAAAATTCACAACAATTAATGAAAGGAGTCCGGGGAGTGAGTGCAAGATCAAATCTTGGCTCAACTCTCCATCCATGACAAAACCTGTTGTCTAATTGATCAATCAAATTGATTATGTTAAGAACTTTTATGCATCTTATAGTGCCATTGGCCATTCTAGATCGGAAGAGCTCTTTAGATATCGATATCTATCGGTCCTACTTTCCTCACCATCAACTACTTGATGTGCGGGAATATAGTAGGAGTATCCATAGTTTCAAATTGTGGACGTGAAGCTCGTTACTTTCGTGGATGCGAGCATGATGCGTTGAGATAATCAGTGCATCATCATCTTGCCACTTTCTAAAAGTAGCAATCTCTTCCTCGGAGGCATTATGCGCAACCATTGCGAGGATAGGTGTATTAAGGACATAAGATAGCTTTTCACCATGAGAACTTTTCTCGATTTCCTTAACCAATCAGTTTAATTGATTACGATTAATTTAGCATCTAATATGTTTTCAGCGATGATAGTAATTTTAGACATTGTAAAATTACGTAAATAAATTTGTAATTAACAACATTTTAACATACATTCTTTTATTAATTACCAAAATAATTTAGGTCTTGTTTTAAATTGGTATCTCCCACTATTTTCTTCAAACTATATTACCCTCACTTATATAGTTAAAGCAAAATCTAATTAAAGATTTGCTAGTGAGAATAAGGATCCCATTTCAAATGTATATAGCCTTGTGGTGACACAACAAACTATATATAAATAAATAGGTAGACAACTTTTGTCAATTACATCAACTATCTGACTCCTTTTCTTTTGCCTCTTAGATTATTTTGATCAGTGGTGGCACATCCGAATCAAAATTATCCAAGCTAAGTCCCACCAAGCACTCCATATATTCAAAAAAAAAAATATCATCCTTGTGGTGACCTGACAAAACAATATTGTTCAATTTTCTTTATAAGCATCAAATGTGATAAATTAACATCTTAAATACTTAATACTTGCCTTGTGGTGACACAACAAACTCATATTAAATATTTAATACTCTATTAATTTTATCATGCTTTAGAAAGCTGACGTTCGATATTCCAAATATCTTTGAGCGCTTAGGACTTAATATAAAAATTGAGGGTTTGATATTAATTTGTCTCATCTTGTTTAAGCAGCATTTATTATATATATATATAAAATCGCGTCATATTAATGAACATGTGAAGCATGTTTGCATAATATATAATATATATAGTATAAGCATGCACATATAGAATACTATATTCTACCCGAATTGATTATGGACTTTTATTCTAGTTTGGTTCACTAGAGCCACCAAGTGAACCAAAAGGTCAAACCCCCAGGGATGCGAGAAATAATATTTAAATATAACTATTACATTTAAACCCGGCTCCATTACAAAGCGGGTCTTCAAGCGCTCCTTGCTCCTTGATCTCTAATTCTTCAAAAAATTAATTCTAACTATTCCTATTACAAAACTATTTAAAATAAATAGAAACCTTGATCGTGATCGAGGGAAGTACATAGGAGGAGATAGAATTTACATTAAGAAAAATTAGAGAAGGCGAGTCTGTGAGACCCCATTTAATAAAATCCCATACATTCAATGCATCCAACTAAAATAAATCCAATCGCATTGGTCAATAGTCCATAATCAATCTCATTTATTATCATATACATCACCACCGTATGCATCAATAAATAACATTCATCTTATGAATAATAAACATTTAATATATATATTGATATCATTTAATGGGCAAATTTAGTTAGTATAAAATCTATTTTTGAATCAAAATAAACTCCTTTATTTAAATCCAAATTTAAATCAAAATAAAACTATTTTATTTTAATTTATCCTATTTTGAATAAAATAAACTATTTTATTTTAATCAAATCTAAAAAATAAACTCCTTTATTTTAATTAATTATGGAATCCAATTCCATGTATATAAAAAAAAATCTTTAATTAAAATAAACTATTTTATTTTAATTAATTATGGAATCCAATTCCATGTAAAAAAAAATTATTAAAGGAAACACGGATATCTTTCCTATTCACAAATAAACTCCTTTATTTTGAATAATATGAAATCTTATTTCATATCTAAATAAACTCCTTTATTTTAAGGAAATTAGGATTCTCTTTCTTATTTACAAATAAACTCTTTTATTTTGAATAATATGAAATCTAATTTCATATCAAAATAAACTCCTTTATTTAAGGAAAAATAGAATCCAATTTCAACTCCAATTAGTTAGCATGGAATCCAATTCCAACTCTAATTAGTTAGCATGAAATTCTAATTTTAAAATTAAAATAAATCTTTTATTTTAAGATTAAAATAAACCTTTTATTTTAAGATTAAAATAAATTTTTATTTTAATTATAAAATAATTAAAATATATATATTATTAATATATAATAACCGTTATATATTTTAATTTTAATATATAATCCGAATGGTTAATAGCAACTTCCCTGGATGCGCACCAATTTTCATGAATCGATTTAAAATGCGGATATAGCTTATATATATATATATTATTAATATTATATATATATATATATATATATATATATATATATATATATATATATATATATATATTATTCTTCTTAATTTCCATGACATCCTGTTCTCGATTTCCTTGCACAATGTTGCTCCCTTTTTCTTTTTCTTTTTATTAAAGCATTCATAGTGAGTTCGGTAAAAAAAAAAAAATTGTTTTTTTTTTTTAAAATTTATACAATAAAATTATGCCCAATTAAATTGTTCTAAACACATATCAATATATAAATTAAAACAATTAATAATTAGCATAAAGGTTTGGCTCACGATGCCACCGTTAGGTTTGTAATATTCATCAACGCAATCAAATTGCAAAATTAAGCGAGCGTGTAAAATCGAGTTTAAAAATTTACAAACCATATACCCGATCACCCTTTATGCATAATTATTAATTAAACGAAAAAGATAAAGAATAAAATCATACCCTTGAAGATCGAGCTTCCTCGTGCAAGTTCACCTCCAAATCCTTTCGCGTTCAACTTGAATCCACCGGGTTTGGTTCCTTCCTTTGATCAACGTTAGCCACCCATATGTTTGGCCTCTAGAGGTGATCCACCAAGGAAGAAGAAAATTCAAGAAGATGGTGTATTGGCTCAAACCCTAGTTTTTCTATCTCTATAGAAAGGGGTGTACCTCCCAACAATTGGAATTATGTCGTATGTTGAAAAAGTCAACAACCCCCACACCCATAATAAGACTCCTCTTATTTATAGATGTGGGCAACCCACCTTAACAATTAAGGAATTGAGTTTTATTTAATTAATTAAATTCTTTTAATTAATTAAGCTCCCTAATCTTATTAGGTATAATTAATTAAACTCCTTTAACTAATTTTCCTTCCTAATTCAATTAGGAATAAATGAGATACTTATATTAAATTAATTCCTAAACTCTTTTAGAAATTAAAATAATAATAATTGTAATAATATTAATAAGATTCCTCTTATTAATTTATATTTAATATTTCAAAATATTAAATAATAAATATTAAGCTATTTAATTTATTCTATCACCATAGATTAAATTAAATATACATAACATATTATTACGATTATGCCATTTACTTCTTAAATAATTATTCTTCCTTTTATGGTGTGACCCTTTAGGTTCTCCATATTAAACCTATTGTGAATAAATCAATTAGAACAATTCTAATCTTATTTAAATAAATAAATTAAACAATTAATTTATTTAAATAAATAATATTTATTCTACAAGGGATAAGCCTCCCCTAGCGATCAACGACTTTCCGGATAATATAGATTTCAACATTAATCATTAAAGAACCTTTGAGTAAATAGTTAACGTATAATTCAATCCTTCCACCATCTGATGTCCCAATTAAATATAAGACATGGAATTCTTGTCAAGTCTTATTTTATTTAATTATATGTATTTCGATTCTTAAATGCACAACTCCAAATAATACAAATTAGAAACTCCTTTCTAATTTCATTCTTATGCCAAGGACTACTTTGGGTTGTCATTTATCGAATCACATAGGACATTTCTCTTCTTTTATTAGAAGTGGTAGATTCTTTATTGATCATACATTATCTCCATGTACAACTTATTATACCCAAGCATACCCTTTGATATACCCTAAGGGTCTTAAGGAATAAGTCAAAGTATAATTCATCATACACAAGATACTATGATGATCTCAAGTCCAAGGATCACTTGTACTACTATCACTACAGAATTCCTATTGACGAGCAAATAAAACTCCATTAGGTATTCCTTAGCAAGCCAACGTTCGATGAACTTATTCTCTAATAAGCACCTACATACTTGCTTTAGTGTCTCCACACAAATGATCATGAGATCAATCATCCTCATCCAATGAAGCAAGCAACGTATGTACCAATCTATCCGGATTCACTAATCCCCAATTTAGTAATCCAATGATTGGGAACTATTTTAGTTTTAAGCTTTCTAAGAATTTAGATCTCATTAGAATGATCATCATCATTATTCTAAAAGCATTGCTTAAAACTATGGGTTTATCACATATTATAAAACAGCATCATGTAGATAATTAAAAGCCTTTAATAAATTAATACTTTTTATTAATAAATGAATAAGATTGTTACAAAGTATATGCTTTATCATCAAACATGATTGGCTTGTGTGCATACTACTTTCATTTCCAACAGAATAATAAAGAATGGAACCTAGTCATGCGTAATTCGCACAGACAGGATGTTCCAACAGAATAATAAAGAATGGAATAACAACAGAATTCACCTGGCATGCGATAGACCGTACAGACAGGTTATTCCAACAGAATAATAAAGAATAGAATAACAGAAGAATTTCACCATGTATGCGGTACTTCACATAGTCAGGTTATTTAAACATAATTATAAAGAATGGAACAACAACCCTTACGAGCATTGAAAGAAAATAACTCTCTTCATGATACGAAAGAATAATACCCCTTACCTTAGAAAGAAGAGTATTCCGACTGGTAGGGCGAGGATATTCTTGAAGAAAACTTATTCTATTTTCTACACTCAAAGCTTCTTAAAACTCTAAAGAAATACGCTCAAGATTATAGAAGAAGAATTCTCTGAATTTCTGGTGTCTTTTTAATTCTAACTAAGCATCCTATTTATAGGAGAATGGAAAGGATACTATGTAATAAAATATAATATATTCTATTTATAAAATATATATATATATATATATATATATTATTTAAAATCTAATAAAACAAATAACTTTATAAAAGTATTATGTTTTATATAAAAAGATTTTACTATGTAAACACTATCTGAGCACTATCTGAAACACTATGCATAATAAAATATAATATATTCTATTTATAATCTAATAAAACAAATAATTTTATAAAAGTATTACATTTTATATAAAAAGATTTTACTATCTGCAAACACTATGTAGGCACTATGCAAAAATACTATGCATAATAAAATATAATATATTCTATTTATAATCAAATAAAACAAAACTTTATAAAAAGTATTACATTTTTTATATAAAAGTTTTCTGCTTTTATTACATTTATAATAATAATAAAACAAAATTCTTCATAATTATTATAATTCACACTATTAATCGATTGTTGGAGTTCTACAGGAAGAGGAGGCTTTCCAATAACGATTTCTCCTATTGGCATGAATTAGGTGACCAAACTCTCTCTCGATAGAACTTCTGACATCGTTAATATTGCAAATAATAATATTAATAACTTTGTCATCTCAATTATTGATTTAATAATATATAAATATCGACAATAATTGAATCAAATAACGTAAGATACTATGCAACAATTACTACAACAATAATTGAACAAAACTAAGTGACTTCTCACGTAAGCATCAATAATCAATACCGTGCTACTATGCAACCACGCCAGACATTCTTTATTTTTTAACACCGGGTGTTTCAACAGTTAACGGTAAAACTTCCGCCGTTATTTTTATAAAAATATTTTTGTCATTTTCTCGATCGATAATAATTCCGTTGTAGGGGTCCACTTAATGATTGTCTTGTCGTCGATGCGAATATTCTCTCGTTAAAACGAATATTCCCCACCAATCGAATATTATATAACAACTTGCATACTTTGCAAAATTTATAAATACTACCCACAACTATAACATTATCTCAAATCCACACCATAATATTCAAAAAAATATTTCGAGAAAATTAAATCTTTATTCGTAAAATTTGGGGTTTTACAACAATCGTGATAAATTATATAGTTGAGAAATCAATGCATATTATATTTGATGAGTTTAATCATGATCTGTCAAAAGAAGAGAAGGAAGAATCTACAGGTAACAGGAATCTGGAGCTTGGAAATCAAATAGCAGAATTCAGATAGCTTAAGCTATCTCAGATCGTAAGAAAAAATCGGTGAATCAGAAAACAAACAAATGAAAACAGACGGCTGACTCATGCATTTTAGAATAAAACTCAGACATGCAGACATTTAATTCCAGACAGCTCGAACTGTCTGTTTTAGAAGACAAATCAAACAAATGTTCAGAAACAAAAACTGACATTCTAGAAAGCCACTAGTAGAAAATAATAAATACATAATGCCTAAAAAATGTTGTAATTGGTCCCCCAAAAACATCGTGGTTAGCTGGGTCATCTATTAGACACATTTACACAACATTTTTAAAACGTTGTAGTTTGACACATCACACAACGTTTGTGTATTTATTTTTTATAAGATGTTTGATGTGTAAAAATGTTGTACATAGCATGATTCCACAACGTTTTTGACTTAAAAACATTATAATACATGTATATATATAACGATTTTGGATCTCTACCTTAGCACGCAACAACGTTTATTTTGTCAAAAACGTTGTAGTTTTAAAAAAACGTTGTGTATTTATTTTTCATAAGGTGCTGGATGCGTGAAAACGTTGTAGATAGTATGATTCCATAACATTTCTGACTTTAAAACGTTGTAATACATGCATATACGTAACGATTTTGGATCTCAACCTTAGCAAGTAACAACGTTTATTTTGTCAAAAACGTTGTAGATAGTATGATTCCACAATGTTTCTGACTTAAAAACGTTGTAATATATACATGCATATTATAACACCCCTTTCCCGAAAAGGAAAGAGAGGTCACGTGCAAAGCACAACAAACCTCAAAATTAGTAAACAGAACACTAATAACTTCAAAATATTAATAATGATATCCATCATTAAAGTACTAAATACAATTCTCCAACTAGAGTTAAAATAATCAAAACTAAAAATCGAAACAACCTAGATGGTCAAAGGCAATACTCTCATCACACTAGCCCTGAATCACCCCTGCAAACCTGCCGGAAGAAAAACACAGCATGAGCCAATTGCCCAGTACGGATATAGATATAGAAAGATGCACAACTAAAATACGAAATCAACCGAGTCAAAATTCGGAACAAAGCCTCCAGCTTAAATACCGATAAAAATACTTCAAGGTTTAAATAGAATATATTTGAATTAATAGAATTAACAAAATAAACAGAAGAGTAAAGAATGAACTGAAGTAACTAACTCAATTAATTGATCTGAACAGAAACAACCAAAACTAATACAATGAAAAAATAGGCTGAATCAAATGGTTGGGTGTTATTTTATATCGATTGAGCTCAAAAATATACATTACCACACAGGCAAGTCAAAACAATGTCACACAGGCAAGTCAAAATAATACCACACAGATAAATCAAATGATGTCACACAGGCAATCAAAATAATGCCACACAGGCAAATCACACATTGGACCGCGAATCCAAATGTATGCAAATCGGATAGGTGTGTTTGGCACAACATCACAAATCTTCAGAACAAAAAACTAGGGTCAACCCATACGCCTCCCACAATAAAACACCAAATGGCCCAATTCCTTTGGAACCCAAAACGGAGATGCCGTGGACTAATCACACCGCCACGAAAAGTGTCATGCCTCTCGTGCCAAGACGACATGTCAGTGGTACCCCCACGGCTGGTTATAGCTCAGGTATACCCTACGGTATATTCTAACAAAAATACCATGTCATAATGCATGCGACATAATACCAATAAAAATGGATACTGTGTCACAACACATGCGACACAATATCCACATAAATGGGGTTCTAATATGTATATGTTGAACCAAATCAAATCATAATCACAATGTTTTAAAAATAAAGTAACAACATGTACCACTCTACAATTATCAAAAATAAATAATAAACATGATAACCTAATTCAAAGAGTACAAATACGAGTCCTATGTATCAACTCCAAAATAAAACTTTACTATGAATTTCACAAGAAACAATTATGTGAAATAATAACGAAAATCGAAACGAGAAACAAAACGAACTAATTAAATTTCACATGAGTATTGTTGAAAGAGTACGAAAATTCGTACCTGGATTAAGCAATAAAATATCCAAAATTTATATTCCAAATATAACTCGATAATTTCCTTCTGTTCGAACTAATCAGACAAATTAACAGAAATAAATTAATAAATCATGTATTAAATTACTAATTAATAATTTCATTTTTCTCAAGATATGTTATTATTATTATTATTATTATTATTATTAAAAACCTTAAAATGAAAATAATTTAACTATATGCCTCCTCTCCCAATATAAATTATATACCTCCGTTCTAATCAATATAAGTAAAGTTCATAATCTGCCAAAATACTATAATTATAATCTCTCTTGCAATCCTACACCCTCCGTTCCAAACAAGTGATTAATCAATTTATATGAACACCTGATATCTACATATACATATACAAATATAATACTAAAAATATTAAACCATATTCTAGACCACATGTTCATTCTTTATATATATATAAAAAATTCCAAAATGAGTGAATGGAAACCTAATTAAATAATCGGGGTAGGATAAAATTAAAAGTATTGGATTATGTTAATTTACATAGCCCAAATAATTAATTAGAGAGCCTAGCAAATTAATTGGGATTCCAAACTTAACTTCAATAATACAAATGTGTGTGAAATCGACAATATATCTTATGATGAGTTTAAATATAATATTGTCTTACAGACAATATCCACACATAAATAAATCCCCATCATAATTATTGATACATTATTTTACAAAATGGTGAGGACTACTAAACAACTCTCTCTAGAACCTTCATTCCATTACCCAGAGCTAGTACTACGCTACATTCTAGCCTCACGAGAAGAAAAATGGAACAACAAGGAAAAAGGTGAGCTCAACTAGCTCGATAAAGAATATTATGACTAAGATAATATACAACAAATTATCGTTAGTCTTCAACGAGGAAAAAATCGATAGAATACAATGAATGACAAGTTTCGGATCAATATTAGCGGCGAAAATAATAATTCATAGAAGAGTTACGTAGAGAATGAAATCTACTATAATCTATGAATTTAACGGTCCATCATCAATATTTTATCCTGTAACATCAATCAATATTCATCTCAAATCAAATATTCATCTTTGCTTCTACTCTGAGGCCAAAGATATTCATCAATCGGTCATGTTCATCTCAACACTGTTCATCTTTGCATTAAAGGCCAAAGATATTCATCGATCGGTCGTATTCATTTAAACACTGTTCATCTTTTGCTACTGGGCCGAAGATATTCTTGAAATCATTCATCTTTGCACTACTGGCCCAAGATATTCAATAATATCATCATTTAAGGCGAGGATGATGAAAAATATTTTTAAAAAGCGAATCCGATGAAACAAAATGACAAGAATTAAGGATTAAGGATTAAATACTTTGTTTTATCCATATCCAACAATACCTCAAAAAATAATCATAGTGGTGTAAAATTCAGAATGATCAAAACATGGATCTGATCAAAGCTAGTATCCGAAATAGATATTTTGGATGAAAAGAAGAAATTTTATTTTTAGATGAATAGTCTTAAGTATCGTGAATATCGTATCGTGAATAGTCTTAGTATCGTGAATAGTAACTCAAACACCAAAAGATAGAAATTCCACAAAAAACATTTTCACGCTTCATGAATAGTACTCGTGAATAGTAACTTCGTGAATAGTAACTCATGAATAGTAACTTCGTGAATAGTAACTTCATGAATGAATAACCCCCAAATGAAAAAGTTCCAAATTTGATAAAAAGTTCCATCGATATTTGACATAATGATATTGAAGAAATAATATCATTCTGAAAAAAATAATATCCACTTACCTCGAAGAATCGATTTGCCGGAAGGAAAGGTCGGAAGTGATCTTTGAATGAAACTTATCTTGAGCAATGACTCTCAAAGTATCTAAATACTCACAAAATCGCTCGATAATATAGAGAGAAGAAAACTTTGTTTACGGTGTGATTTTCAATTCTAACTTAGCCCTCTGTTTATAGGAAAATGTTAGCCTTGCAAAGCGGACTTAACTTTACACTGATGGCTGATGGCTTTACTACTACTATTCCCACCCACCACATTTGAAAATTCAATTGAGCACATTTCTCACCAACCAAAAGTGGGGCCCACCAATTCTAGAATTTTCCACCAAAATCATTTATAACCTAATTTACGAATCAGTCACCTCTTAAAATTCATAATAAATTATCGCTCATTTTTAACGGTTCAAAATTTGTGGACATATACTCAACTTATATATGTATAACATATCCAAAAATTACAACGATCCAGCGGTCGGATTAAATATTATAACTCACACAATAAAGGCTATAATAACAGATTTGATCTTTTAATACCTCGATCAAATAAAATACAAATAAAACATCTCGGCATTAATTCCTTCATTAATAACCACATAAATAAATCCATCATTTATATTCATATAAAATAAATATTTCCTTATCATATGAATCAATAATTAATTATTCACAAATAATATTACGAGAATCACATTTATAATGACGAAATTTGTTCCCGGAAAGGGGGCTTTCGATAAGGATCTCTCCTTCTTGGCGCAATTAGGTGACCAAACCTCTCCTTAGAGCGAAACTTTCTAGACATTGCCAATAATGTTATCTAATAATATTATTCAAATAATATGAATTATTGATCGATAATGGGAAATCTTTGTGCGATGACAATTATTGAAACAATAATAATATAAAATATCAATGCGACAATTATTGAATCAATAAAATAAAATATTGAGCGATAACTCTTGTGAAAATTATTGAGTAGTGCCTTCTTACGTAAGGATCGATAATTCAACAATCTTGTGCAATACTGGTGTATTTTGTTGTGCGACCACGCGTATTCTTTATATTTTAACCACCGGGTATTCAATGATCTTAACTTGTAACAACTTCTGTGGTTATTTTTATAACCACCCAAACTTTGTCGTTTTCCTCATCCAATCGCTTTCCGTTATGGGGCCCACACATGGCTACTGTTTCGTGCGAATATTCCCAAGCGATCGAATATTCCACGAAATATTCCCAAACGATGAATATTCCACGACCAAACGAATATTCCCAAACAAAAATGAATATTTTATAACCACTTGCTTATTTTGAAATATTTGCGTATTTAACCCTTAACTATCCACATTAATCAAATCAACCCTTACTATTTCAAAATAATAAATAAAGGAAATTCCTTTTTATTTAAAAAAAATTTGAGGTCTTCTGACCTCCCCTCTTATGAAATTTAAGTCCTCGAAATTGGCGTGTACGTACTGGTGTTTGAAAAGGTGAGGATACCTACGCTTTCATTTCGTTTCCAATTCCCGGTCATTTCCTCTATAGCATGATTCCTCCACAAAACTTTAACTTGTGGTATGACCTTTCTTGGCGTGGGACATGCTCCTTCTATCCAAGATCTTGGCAGTACCTCCTCATCGTTAAGTCTTGGCTATCTCGTCCGGTTCTAACTTCTATAATGTGGTTCGGTCTTTCACATATTTACTGAAATGCGGATATATGAAACACATTATGAACACGAGACATACTTGGAGGTAACATGAAGTCTATAGGCTACATTTCCTACTCGGTCGAGAATTTGAAATGGACCATAAATGCGTGGATTGAGCTTTCCTCTCTTCCCCCAATCTTGTAACTCCCTTCCATGGAGCAACTTCGTAATATCATGATCCCTACATTAAATTCCACGTCCTTTTCGATGAAGATCCGCATAACTCTTTTAGTCGATCTTGTGTGCCGTTTGTATCGTTATCGAATCATTTGGATCTTTTCGGTGATCATACGTCTTAACTTTCGGGTCCCAACAATGTTGCTTCACCCACCTCATCCCAACATATTGGAAGCGACATTTTAAATCCATATAATGCTTGAATGGAACCACACTATACTTGCACGATAAGCTTTGTTGTTGTAGGAGAATTCCACCATGGTAAATACTTATCCCAACTTCCCTTGAAGTCTAGGACACGAGTCTTAATATATCTTCAAGTTTTGAATAGTCCTCTCTGATTGTCCGTCCGTTTGGGGATGGTATGCTTAGAACTAAATCGCAAATCCGTGCCCATAGCTTTTTGCAAGCTAACCCAAAATCTTGAAGTGAATCTTGGGTCACGATCCGAAACTATGGATCTGAGCATGCCATACAACCTCACAATCTCATTTACGTACATACTAGCAAGGCGTTCAAGTGAATAAGTCTCCGTATCGGCAAAAATGAAGCGGACTTGGTTAATCTATCAACAATAACCCAAATAGCATTGATGCCTTGAGAAGCCGTAGGAAGACCCATGTGAAATCCATGGTAATGTGTTCCCACTTCCATTCAGGAATCTCAAGTGGTTACAGCGGACCCTTAGGTACTAGATGCTCGCCTTTACTACGTTGGCAAGTTAAACACATTGAGATAAACTTTGCAATCTCTCTCTTCATATTGTTCCACCAAAATGTATGTAGAAGATCACGATACATTTAGTACTTCGGATGGATTGCAAATGGTGTATTGTGTGCCTCCATCATAATCTTGTACTTCAAATCGAGTCGTTAGGAACACAAAGTCTAGAGTGGACTCAAGTATTCCTTCTTCATCAATTCTAAACTTAGGAATAGCTCCTTCTTGTACTTTCTTCTTCATATACGCATCGGCTCAAGATTGGGTGGCTTGAGCGACTTTAACTTTATTGATTAAAGTCGATTATACTCGTATATCATCATCATTGGGTACCTAGAGTTTTCATCTCCATCTCTATTATTTGTAAATTATCTGAAATTAATCTTTGACAATATATCGTTTTCGTACTTGTATCTCGATCTTCTACTCAACACGTCGGCTACCACGTTAAACTTTTCGAGGATGGCATGGTGAACATGTCTTTGAAATAAGTCTCTCTTGAGTTCTTGAAGCTCTTCCCACATTCCTTGCTCCATTCGAATTTTGTATCTCTCTGAGTTAAATTTGCGTTAATGGAATAGCGATTCGAGAATATCCTTCAACGAATCTCCGATAATAACCAACTAAGCCTGAAAGCTACGTATTTAGATTCTTGACTTAGGTTGCTCTCAAGCTGTGACTCGTATCCCAATCTTGGATATGCGTCACAATGACACCTATCGATTTACTATCGCCGCGAATATAGCGTCCCTACGAGAGTGCGGCTTGGGTGAATTCCACAAAGGAAGTCACAAGATAAAGGCTCGGTACCAAATTCTATAGTTGAATTTTTAACTCACGAAGTTCAATAGGAGCCATTCGATATGAGATTTTAGAAATGAGTTTTGTCTGCGGGTTCAAAGTCGATACAAAATTTAATATCGAGGCTTTGGGAGTAAACCGAGAAATTCTTTAGAAAATCGTCGGGAAAAATCAATAACAACAGAATATTATTCAAATCGGCGTGTCTTTATTCAAATCCATAACATGGACTAAGAAAACTTGACATCCGTAATAAGCGAATGACTTCATGGCTTGATATGAAAATGTTTGACTACAATGGTTTGATTGCTTGAATTGAATAACGGGTTGCTTAGGAATATGAAAACTAACAACCTTACGAAAGAAATCAATTTGGCGTGATGAGTAGTTAACCTTAAAATCACATCAAAAGCAAATATCTCTATAGAAATAAGGTTAACGGTAATGTGATAGTGCCAACTTTGAATCAAGCAAGATTTTTAAACAACGGATGTAATGAAAGTTTCTCTAACAGAGTCTCCATAAATAGGTCAAAGTCTAATTTCTCGTGAAGTCAGTTCAAGCGTTGGCGCAAGCGAAGAGATAAAGAATGGGTAGAACCGATATCTAGTAAGGTATAAACTTGTGAAATTTATAATTAACTAACTTGTGCTAACCGTTCGGGTTCCTCGCATTTAATGAAGTCACGACAAAGCGCTCTTCGAGAACCGATTGACTTTGACTTTTACGGACATCCTTTTGAGTCACCATTCCCGTTGGTGTGGTTTTCGATATCGTCTGATCTCGGCGATATGTCCTTCTTTTCCACAATTATAGCATACCTTAAAGCTGTTGTGGGCGGTTTGGGTGATATATCCCTCTTTCCGCATTTGTAACATATCTGACCGGTGGTCGTTCTCCTCCACTTAAAACTAGTTCTTCTTGGCCGGCGTCTTCAATGGTGGTTGTTGAATCTCCTCTTTTTAAAATCTCCTCCCAGGCTAAACTTCTTTATTTTCATGGCCACGATTACCACGGAGTGGTTCTGGCCTTTGTCCGTATTCTTCTTTCTCCGTTTGTTATCGTTATTACGATGGTTTGCTATCTTGATATGATCTGGTTATGGTCCCTCGGTTGAGCGTACTCGTTATCTCGCTCTAACAATTGAGCCACATTGACAACATCTGAATAGAGAGAAAATTTATGAGAAATGAGATCTTGGCGTATCTGGGTTTCAAACTCTCTAGAAACATCCGCGTCATCGTTCCTCATTCTCCACCAAATGAGTCTGAAACACAGATAACTCATGAACTTAGCCTCGTCTTTGGGACACCGTCGTATTATTACTGCTCGATCTAATAAACTCCACTTCCTTCGTATAGCGAATACTTTCGAGGAAGTACTTGTCATTGATTATTTCTGAAATGTCTCCCATGACATCTTTGAGTCTTGTTGGATGGATGCGCTTCCACAGACTCCCACCGATGATCTGCCTGCCCATGGGAACATAAAAAGTAGCGAATGGAACATTCATTCCTCCGTGCATCCCAGACATCGAATATCTTGGTAATTTGCTTGACCCGTGTTTCCGCCGTGATCGGATCGGCTTTCCCTTAAATTCGGTGGTCCCACTCTTTGAAGCCTTGCATTTGTGACAACGGTGAATTGCTATCATTTCTCCTGTATTTTGAACACGAGTCTCCTCGTGCGATTTTTGCATGAAGCTGCAAAAAGCTTCTAAACATCCCCTCGTTCATCATACGCTTTCGATGGTGTTGTTCATGGGAGGAACATTGCCGACTGTTGCGTTCTCCTCGTTGGTGAGTCTGAGCATCTCCACGGTCTCATTTACTCCATTATTAATATTCTCGATTCGACATTCTCAAATCTTGTCATAAAATGAGGGTTAATTAAGAAATCAATATATCACATAATATCCCTATATCTTGACCAGTAACAAATAAGCTTAGGTAGGACACACTTAGCGAAGGATTTTACTCGTCTCTCCCTCCTCTAGTTCTATTCCCGATCTCATGGAGATCATATCCTAAGCTACGATACCAAGCTGTGGCGCCCCAAAATAGGTATACACTGACACCCGTTCACGAGTGCATGAATACATGATACTGAAAGAAAGCAAACTACTGACTTCATAATCTGAATGTCGTGTGAAATACGATATATATCTTGTGAGTTTAAATATAATATTGTCTTCTAGACAATATCCACCACAAAATAAATCCCCATCATAATTATTGATACATTATTTTACAAAAATGGTGAGGACTACTAAACAACTCTCTCTAGAACCTTCATTCCATACCCAGAGCTAGTACTTTCATTACATTCTAGCCTCCACGAGAAGAAAAATGGAACAACAAGGAAAAAGGTGAGCTCAACTAGCTCGATAAAAGAATATTATGACTAAGATAATATACAACAAATTATCGTTAGTCTTCAACGAGGAAAAATCGATAGAATACAATGAGATGACAAGTTTGAGATCAATATTACATGGCGAAATAATAATTCATAGAAGAGTTACGTAGAGAATGAAATCTACTATAATCTATGAATTTAACGATCCATCATCAATATTTTATCCTGTAACATCAATCGATATTCATCTCAAATCAAATATTCATCTTTTTACTTTCTGGGCCAAAGATATTCATCAATCGGTCGTGTTCATCTCAACACTGTTCATCTTTGCATTAAAGGCCAAAGATATTCATCGATCGGTCGTATTCATTTAAACACTGTTCATCTTTTGCTTTCTGAGGCCAAAGATATTCTTGAAATCATTCATCTTTTGCTTTGAGGCCAAAGATATTCAATAATATCATCATTTAAGGCGAGGATGATGAAAAATATTTTAAAGAAGAGCGAATCCGATTGAAACAAAATGACAAGGATTAAGGATTAAGGATTAAGTACTTTGTTTTATCCATGTCCAACAATACCTCAAAAATAATCATAGTGGTGTAAAATTCAAGAATGATCAAAACATGGATCTGATCAAAGCTAGTATCCGAAATAGATATTTTGGATGAAAAGAAGAAATTTTATTTTTAGATGAATAGTCTTGAGTATCGTGAATAGTATCGTCGTGAATAGTCTTAGTATATGTGAATAGTAACTCAGACACCAAAAGATAGAAATTCCACAAAAAACATTTTCACGCTTAATGTTAGTACTCGTGAATAGTAACTTCGTGAATAGTAACTCATGTAGTATAGTGAATAGTAACTCATGAATAGTAACCCCAGAAAAAAAAGTTCCAAATTTGATAAAAAGTTCGACATATTTGACGTAATGATATTGAAGAAATAATATCATTCTGAAAAAAATATATCCACTTACCTCGAAAATCGATGCTTGGAAGGAAAGGTTGGAAGTGATCTTTGAATGAAACTTATCTTGAGCAATGACTCTCAAAGTATCTAAATACTCACAAAATCGCTCGATAATATAGAGAGAGAGAAAAACTTTGTTTACGGTGTGATTTTCAATTCTAACTTAGCCCTCTATTTATAGGAAAATGTTAGCAGCAAAGGCGGACTTAACTTTTGAACTTTGATGGCTTTACACTACTACTATTCCCACCCACCACATTTGAAAATTCAATTGAGCACATTTCTCACCAACCAAAAGTGGGGCCCACCAATTCTAAATTTTCCATCAAAATCATTTATAACCTAATTTACGAATCGATCACCTCTTAAAATTCATAATAAATTATCGCTCATTTTAACGGTTCAAAATTTGTGGACATATACTCAACTTATATATGTATAACATATCCAAAATTACAACGATCCAACGGTCGGATTAAATATTATAACTCACACATAAAGTACATAATAACAAGATTTGATCTTTTAATACCTCGATCAGAATAAATACAAATAAAACATCTCGAGCATTAATTCCTTCATTAATAACCACATAAATAAATCCATCATTTATATTCATATAAAATAAATATTTCCTTATCATATGAATCGATAATTAATTATTCACAAATAATATTACGAAATCACATTTATGATGACGGTGTTCCCGGGAAAGAGGGCTTTCGATAAGGATCTCTCCTTCTTGGCGTATGATTAGGTGACCAAACCTCTCCTTAGAGCGAACTTTCTAGACATTGCCAATAATGTTATCTAATAATATTATTCAAATAATATGAATTATTGATCGATAATGGGAAATCTTGTGCGATGACAATTATTGAAACAATAATAATATAAAATATCAACAGCGACAATTATTGAATCAATAAAATAAAATATTGAGCGATAACTCTTTGTGAAAATTATTGAGTAGTGCCTTCTTACGTAAGGATCAATAATTCAACAATCTTGTATGCGTCTGGTAATGTCTTCTTTGTGCGACCACGCGTATTCTTGTATTTTAACCAAAGGGGTATTCAACGATCTTAACGGTAACAACTACGCAGTTATTTATAACCACCCAAACTTTGTCGTTTTCCTCATCCAATCGCTTTCCGTTATGGGGCCCACACATGGTGGGCTGTTGTGTCGAATATTCCCAAAGCGATCTGAATATTCCACGACCAAACGAATATTCCCAAAGCGATCTGAATATTCCACGACCAAAACGAATATTCCCAAACAAAAATGAATATTTTATAACCACTTGCTTATTTTGAAATATTTGCGTATTTAACCATAACTATCCACATTAATCAAATCAACCCTTACTATTTCAAAATAATAAATAAAGGAAATTCCTTTTTATTTAAAAAATTTGAGGTCTTCTGATTTATGCTTAGATCTAACCATTTTAACCGATGAAAAGCTTGAAAACCAAAGATCAAAAACTAATTTTCCTTCAAAAATAAGGGTCAATGGCGACGGGCACTCTGCTGACTGCAACAACGGATAATTCCATCGCTAATACACTCATTCTTAAGCCGGGCAAAGTAAATCGACTATGAATCTTGTCGAGAATGATCTTTTTTTGGCGCGGACATTCCGATGGAGGAAAAAGCTTATTGACGACGGCAATTATTTTAGTATCGACGGTAGTGTCGTCGGGAGTGACGTAATAACGACGGTGTCATTAGCGACGGGGAATGCCGGCGAGAATGATAAATAAAACCTCTTCCCCACGACGGCAACGACTCCTTTTATAAAAAAATTTCCTCTCTATATTTCTTTCCCTCTTAAATTCAGCCATTTTCGCTCCTAATTTCCCCACTGAATCTCAAATTCGGGTTATTCATTCTCTAAAAGTTCACCCATTTCGGTTTATTGCTTCCCATTTCACCCATTTCTCTCATCCTGTTGCAACCCTCCCTTATCCATTTCGCCATTTTATGCAATCGAGGCCTCAAATAGGACCTCCGCCGTACATCCATCCAAGCCGTTCGTCATTATGAGTTCGAAATTGTACAAGAGATTGGGTTGCTTTGTATTAGTAGGCTCACTATATTCAATCGCATTTCATTGTGCTTCAAATGTTGGATATATTGGGTTGTTCATTGTTGTATCCCCAAATCTTAATTTGTATATATCTGAGAGTATTTATATACCAATCTATTATACTGAGTATCCGTTTTAGCTTGATATTTCATGGACAATGTCCATTTTTAGTTTAAATTTTGTTGATAGCATGTGTAATGTGTGCTCAATTATTTAGTTAAATCTTGATTTGATTCCCCTTCATATCAGGTTCCCCATAGTTTATTTTATATGTTAAAAATGTTTATAATGGCCAAAAATAATCTTTGGTATACCTTGTGAGGTAATAGCCATGTATCACTAAACTTTTTCTCCTTGTTCATGTTTGTCAAATTGTTTAACACATTAAATTGATGATTTTATGATCTGATTTTGGTAATTTGGTTTACATATTAGATGAAAATCATATTAAAATTGAATTTAGGGATAGTATTCTACTTTAATTAAAATCTTTATGAATGCTCTCTCTGTTGTGTTTAATATGACCAACTATCGAGAATGTGTAGTTTTATCAAAATAAATAAAAAAAAAAAGTATGGTGAGGCAACGAAAACATTTATACAATGCATTTTGCTAATTTGTTCATGAATTTCAATATCTCAGCGAATCACGATGATGTTATATCAAAAGCGACGTAAAATTGTTTGATTAATATATATATCCTCGGAAAATGGATTTCAATATCCTCATAGCAAGCTATACAATTCCAATTTCAGTTTATCTAATAATTGATCTAATTAGGTAATAGTTTTGGAATAAAAATGATAGTAATCTGTTGAGCTTAGAGATAATGTATAAATGTATATTTATTGCAGTGTAAAAATTGTTGTGGTGGGGTGGGGTGGGGTGGGGTACTGGGGTGGGGTGGGTTTTAAAAAAGTTCAAATTGGAAATGGTTGTGTGAAAGGAAACACTTGATTACTAAAGATTACAAATATAATAATTAGTGTACTGATGTGCAATCTTTGTAACGTTTTTTCTTTATATTTTAGGTTTGTGTGGATATTTTGTTATTGCTTTTGTTAATGCTTTTGTATGCAAAGTGACATGTGCATATTTTCATATAGTTTAGTAGTACAAAGTGACATGTGCATATTTTCTGATAAAAATCTAGTATTCTTTTGTTATACAAAAAATAATCCTTACTTTGACATGTCGTATTTTCATATAGTTTAGGAAGCTTAGAAACCGTTTGAGATTCACTTAGTAGGAGTGAATCTCAAATAGTCCGTTTTGGGAATTTGTTCTTGTATGTTTCGATCTCACTTAGGTCGGTGTTAACGGACGACTTGAGCACTTCTTTATATTTTTTGAATTTTCGGTTGAGTATATATCTCTTAATGTTCTTGGTGCATATTTAGACTACGATATGTTAGTCTATTTAGGTGTACTTGAAGACCATGGGGAAGTCTTCTTAGAAATTTCTAAAAATTTAAAGATGTGTTCAAGTTGTTAGCATCGATGAAGTGATACATCCAGGAATGGGATAAAAGCGACCCGTTAGAGTGGGAGATGAAGTTAGAAAACTTCATAAGCTTGCATATACATTAACTTGGAGACTTGATTGTGTTTGTCTAACTTTCCATATATATAGCGAGACGGTTGTCCAAGATGTACATTGATCGAAGTTGGATGGAGCGTAGGGTAGCCAGCGATAAGAGTGGGCTTAGCTCTGAAAATGCCGTAGTGGGGTTGAACAGTTTCTCAATTTTGCGTTTGAGAAAGTCAGCGGCGATGAGATCAGATGTCTTTGTAAGAGGTGTGTGAATGAAGTGTGGAAAGAAAGGAGTGATGTCATGTGCGACTTATTTGCGTATGGGTTCAAGCAGGGTTATACAACATGGATCTATCATGGAGAAACCTGGTTGGATGAACATGAATCAGAACCGGAATCTAGAGGTGATGAAACCTTTGAATGTACTAACATGATAGTCGAAGCTGCTAGTTCATACTTCCAGTGGAATACAGACAGGGATGATAGTAGCATCGATCAAGAGCCGAATGACGGGGCTAAGGGTTTCTATGAGTTATTGCATGAAGCAGCGACGCCATTGTATGATGGGCACGAAAAGCACACCGTCTTATCTACCGTGACTAAGTTTTATACTTGAAGCGAGCATGGTATGGCGAGAGAGGTTTTAATGAACTGCTAAACATTTTGAAGGAGTGCTTACCTGCAGGCAATAAGTTACTGGAGTCATACTACGATGTAAAAAAAATGGTCAAAAGGCTTAATCTAGGGTATGAGAAGATTGATGCTTGTGAGAATGACTGTATGTTGTATTACGGTGATGTCAATAAAGATAAGAGGTCATGTGATATTTGTGGTACAAGTAGATCACGTGAGCAACATGAAAAAAGGAAAAAGAGCGTCTTGAGAAAGATCTTACGTTACTTTCCCATTGCATTGAGGCTTCGGCGTTTGTTCATGTCGACACATCTGGTCGAGTATATGAGATGGCACTCTACACAGGACACAGTTAATGGTCAACCGGCCTTTTTTAGCAGATGGGCTTGAGTGGAAAATTTTTGATAAAAATCACCCCTCGTTTGCTGAAGATGTTCGCAATGTTAGGCTTGGACTTTCTACGGATGGGTTTAATCCGTTTAATGGGCCTTACACCAAGCCCTACTCAACTTGGCCGGTGATTATTGTTGTGTATAACCTCCCGCCTTTGATGTGCATGAAAGATCCCTACATGTTCATGCCGTTACTAATTCCGGGTGATAAGAGTCCGAGTAAAGACATCAATGTATACCTCAGTCCGTTAGTTGATGAGTTGAAGATGTTGTGGGATAAAGGGGTTCAAACTTATGATGTATCTCTTAAACAGAACTTTGACATGAGGGCAGCTTTACTGTGGACCATAAATGACTTCCCGGCGTTAGGAATGATCAGTGGATGGTCGACTCACGGGGCCTTGTCATGTCTCGTGTGCGTGGGATTCGATTAAAGCTATCACGGCTCAAACATGGGGGAAAATGAGTTTCTTTGCAACATCCGACAGTTTTTGGATTGAACATCGTTATCGACGGATGAGTAGACAATTCAATCGAAAAATAGAAAACGTCAAGTACACGGGCGTCTTTACGGGAACAACGATCTTTGAGTTGGATTACTCACTTGAAATTTCCACCTCGGGGAAGAATCACAGATTAGAAGCGAGCTTATGGTTACTGTGAGGTTCACAACCGGACACACGATCCATGCTTCTTTGACCTTCCTTATTGGGCTACACTATGCATCCGTCATTGTTTAGATCCGATCATCTTGAGAAAAAAATGTATTTGATAATGTTTTTATACGATCCTAGATGCAAGTGGTAGAACAAAGGACAACAACAAGTCGAGGCTTGATTTGGTAGAAATTAACATTAGGGAACATCTGTGGGTTTGTGTCGGGAGGGTAGCAAGGCGATAACGCCTAAAAGTGATTATACTTTGACCGAGGAGCAGTTCTTATTGATATGTAATTGGATCGGTGAATTGAAGCTCCCAGATGAATATTCTTTGAATATAGCAAGGTGTTGTAAAAAAGTCGAAGAGTTGAAGTTTCAGCGGTCTCAAAAGTCATGATTGTCATGTATTCATACGAAGTTGATCCCGTGGCATTTATCGACTTATTCACAAGAAAGCGTGTGGTTGAAGCAGCGGAGGAGCTTTCTAATTTCTTGAGAGATCTATGCTAGCAGACTCTGACTCAAAGATATAGATAAAATGGAAATGCAGATAGTGGAAATAATGTGCAAGTTAGAAATGATCTTCCCTCCATCATTTTTGATTGATGGAGCATTTGCTTTATTCACTTGTCATTATGAAGCTAAGTTTGGCGGTCCCGTGCAATATAGATGGATGTATCCATTCGAGAGGTAATGACATTAATGTTTTTAATTTTGATAAAAATGTGCATTCTTGTTTACTAATTTATATATGCATATATAACACATAGGTATATACGATGTCTAAAACAAAAGGTGAATAATAGAGCAGTGTAGAGAATTCGATTCTTTGAGAGTTATGTTATGGAGGAACTTGTTAATTTCTGCTCGTTGTACTTTGAGCCAAATGTTCAGACGAGGCACAATCGCTTACGTCGGAATGAGGTTGTCCCGCACGAGGAAAATGGGGAATTAACGGCCTTTAGTCATCCTGTACAACCATTTGGCAGAAAAAGGCGATTCTTGACCGATAGTGAGTATGCAGCTGCCACATTGTATGCACTTGTCAACATAAATGAAGTAGCGCCATACATTAAGTAAGTAGCCATAACTTTTCAAATGTTATTTCATGTTACTGCTCCTATAAGTTCCTTCCATACACATTAAGTATATATAAGCGTATTACGATAAATATGATCTTTGAGATCGTGAAGCGAATCCGATTATATCGGACGAGGATTTGCAAAATTTGAGGAATAGAGAATTTGTGCAATGGTTTAAAGATCATGTAAGTTTAACAGATTTGTGATTCAATGAATCTACCATCGTAGACATAATCTTATGCCGTAATTAACTTTATAATATGTTGTGTTCATGTACATTAGGTCCTCACGGATGAGTTAGGCGACATTAACTAAAAAACTTATAGTAAGCGACCACGAAAGATCTGTGAATCTTGATACATCTTTGCATTGTCAATGATTCTGATTTAAGTGTTGCGATATTGGGGAAGTCGCTTCTTCTAATTCTGGTGTTGTGGTTAAAGGTAGCTGCTACGATAATCTTTGAGATGACTAGTATGGACGATTGCTAGAAGTTGTCATTCTCAAATATTGGGGTCATAAAGAGTTAGTTTGCTTTAATTATCATTGGTTTGATGTTGAGAATGGAGTTAGAGTAGATAAAAATTCAGGACTAGTGACTGTTAATGTTAAGTCAAAACTAAACTCAAACGAACCTTTTATTTTAGCAAGTTAAGCAACACAAGTATACTACGCGCAGAGTGTTAAAACTCCTGCAAGCCCATGGTATGCTGTAATAACCACCAAAGCCCGTGGTTTTCAAGGAACAGCTCCTCGTCCAGACAATGAACCTTTACAAGTCGAGTCTACTAGTGTCACACCTGCTGATGTGACAATTGTTAGTGAGTCTAGTGAAGAAGAGGATGAAGTCATCGCTGTCGAAAGTGAATTCGATGTTCTTGAGGAGGTAGATATAATTGAAGAAATCGTTGAGGATGATAAAGATGGTGATGAAAATGATATTGAAGATTTATTACTCGAAGATGACGATTCTGATATTGATGGCTTTGACGATATAAATGATTAGGAGTATGTACTCTTTGTGTCCTTTTAGTTGTATTCAAATGTATAGTTTGTCGACTTGTTACTATTTATGTTGTATCCTTTTAAAATGACTATTTATGTTGTATTCTTTTAGTTGTATCTGTATGTTATCCTCGTTGTTACTGTTTAAAAATATTATGCCTACGAATGTGTAATAATGTTTTTTTGATGATTTGACAGTATATATACACATGGCACGTACACCACATGGCGATCGTGGTGGGCGTACTGGTCATGGGGGACGCGAAGGGGGTGATGAGCAGGCTGGGTCGTCAGGTATAATTACATGTTTTGTTGGGATACATCTTATTATTTTTTATTTTATATAGTATTGACATTATATTTGTTTATATAAATAATGTGTATTTCACTAACACGTGGCCTGCTAGGGAATCCCCCTCAGGCGCCGATTATTTGTCGTGTTGGGACTAATAGGTAATTTCATAATCCTATATAGTATTGACATGCATATTTAGTCCTTATATATTCTTTCTGTCCAATGATGACACACAAACACACACATAGCACCACATAGGCATTTGGCGCGTTGCGACTTACGGGACTCGATTACGATATCTGGATCTTGAGTTATCGGCCGTTTTCCGATGAACCAACAAGTTAGGCAAAAAGCCGAAAAAGAGACCAAAACCCGCCTCGGTCGTCCGAACGACATGCAAATACACACATAGCACCACATAGGCATTTGGCACGTGTTGCAACTTACGGGACTCGATTTCGATATACGGATGCCAAGTTATTAGCTCGTTTGCCCGATGAACCAACAGTTAGGCAAAAAACCAAAAAAGAGACCAAAATCCGCCTCGGTCGTCCGAACGACACGCAAACACACACATAGCATCACATAGGCATTTAGTACGCGTTGCAACTTACGAGACTCGATTACGATATCTGGATCTTGAGTTATCGGCCGTTTGCCGATGAACCAACAATTAGGCAAAAAGCCAAAAAAGAGACCAAAACCTGCCTCGGTCGTCTGAATGACACACAAACACACACATAGCACCACATAGGCATTTGGCACGCATTGCGACTTACGGGACTCGATTAGATATTTGGATCTTAGAGTTATCGGCCGTTTTGCGATGAACCAGCGATTAGGCAAAAAGCGAAAAAGAGACCAAAACCGCCTCGGTCGTCCGAATGACACACGCAAACACACACATAGCACCACATAGGCATTTTGCATGCGTTGCAACTTACGGGACTCGATTAGATATCACGGATCTTAGAGTTATCGGCCGTTTTCGATGAACCAATAGTTAGGCAAAAAGCGAAAAAAGACCAAAACCCGCCTCGGTCATCCGATGACGACATGAAACACACACATAGCACCACATAGGCATTTGTACGCGTTGCGACTTACGGGACTCGATTTGATATCACGGATCTTGAGAGTTATCGGCCGTTTGTTCGATGAAACAACAGTTAGGCAAAAAGATGAAAAGAGACAAAAACCCACCTCGGTTATCCGAACGACACGCAAGCATACACATAGCACCACATAGGAATTTGCCATGCGTTGAAACTTATGGGACTCGATTCCGATATACAGATGCCGAGTTATCAGCCCGTTTGTCCGATGAACTAACTGTTAGGCAAAAAGCCAAAAAAGAGATCAAAACCCGCCTCGGTCGTCCGAACGACACGCAAACACACACATAGCACCACATAGGCATTTTATACGGGTTGCAACTTACGGGACTCGATTAGATATCACGGATCTTAGAGTTATCGGCCGTTTGCCGATGAACCAACGATTAGGCAAAAAGTTGAAAAAGAGACAAAAACTTCGCCTCGGTCGTCCGAACGACACGCAAAACACACATAGCACCACATAGGCATTTGCGCACGCGTTGCTTTACGGGACTCGATTACGAAATATCGGATCTTGAGTTATTAACGGTTGCGGATGAACCAGCGGTTAGGCAAAAAGCCAAAAAAGAGACCAAAACCCGCCTAGGTCGTCCGACCGACACGTAAACACACACATAGCACCACATAGGCATTTGGCAGCGTTGCAACTTACGGAACTCGATTAGATATCTGGATCTTAGAGTTATCGGCCGTTTGCCGATGAACCAGCGGTTAGGCAAAAAAGCGAAAAAGAGACAAAAACCGCCTCGGTCATTGAAACGACACGCAAACACACACATAGCACCACATAGGCATTTGGCACGGCGTTGCGACTTACGGGACTCGATTAGATATCACGGATCTTAGAGTTATCGGCCGTTTGCTCGATGAACCATAGGTTAGGCAAAAAGCGAAAAAAGAGACCAAAACCCGCCTCGGTCGTCCGAGCGACATGAAAACACACATAGCACCACATAGGCATTTGGCGTGCGTTGCAACTTACGGGACTTGATTAGATATCGGATCTTAGAGTTATCGGCCGTTGCCGATGAACAACGATTAGGCAAAAAGCGAAAAAAAGAGACCAAAACCCGCCTCGGTCGTCCGAACGACACGCAAAACACACACATAGCACCACATAGGCATTTGGCGCGCGTTGCGACTTACGGGACTCGATTAGATATCACGGATCTTGAGAGTTATCGGCCGTTTGCCGATGAACCAATAGTTAGGCAAAAAGCGAAAAAGAGACCAAAACCCGCCTCGGTCGTCCGAGCGACCACGAAACAAACACATATAGCACCACATAGGCATTTGGCACGCGTTGCACTTACGGGACTCGATTAGATATCACGGATCTTAGAGTTATCGGCTGTTTGCCGATGAACCAATAATTAGGCAAAAAGCGAAAAAGGGACCAAAACCCGCCTCGGTCGTCCGAACAGCGACACACATAAACTCACACATAGCACCACATAGGCATTTGGCACGCATTTCAACTTACGGGACTCGATTTAGATATCACGGATCTTAGAGTTATTAGTCCGTTGCCCGATGAACCAGCGGTTAGGCAAAAAAGCCAAAAAAAGAGACCAAAACGCGCCTCGGTCATTGAGCGACATGTAAACACACATAGCACCACATAGGCATTTGGCGCGCGTTACAACTTATGGGACTCGATTAGATATCACGGATCTTAGGAGTTATCGGCCCGTTTGCCCGATGAACGATAGTTAGGCAAAAAGCGAAAAAGAGACCAAAACCCGCCTCGATCGTCCGAATCGACATGCGAAACACACATAGCACCACATAAGCATTTGGCATGCGTTGCGACTTACGGGACTCGATTCGATATCACGGATCTTGAGAGTTATCGGCCGTTTGCCCGATGAACCAATAGTTAGGCAAAAAGCCAAAAAAGAGACCAAAACCCGTCTCGGTCGTCCGAACGACACGCAAACACACACATTGCACCACATAGGCATTTGGTATGTGTTGTAACTTACGGGACTCGATTCCGATATATGGATGTCGAGATATCAGCCCGTTTGCCCGATAAATCAATAATTAGGCAAAAAGCCAAAAAAGAGACCAAAATCCGCCTCGGTCGTCCGAATGACACGCAAACACACATATAGCACCACATAGGCATTTGGCACGCGTTGCAACTTATGGGACTCGATCTGATATACGAATGCCGAGTTATCAGCCCGTTTGCCCAATGAACCAACAATTAAGCCAAAAGTTGAAAAAGAGACCAAAACTCGCCTCGGTTGTCTGAACGACACGCAAATACACACATAGCACCACATAGGCATTTGGCATTTGCGTTGCGACTTTACGGGACTTGATTACGATATCACGGATCTTGGAGTTATCGGCCGTTTGCCGATGAACCAGCAATTAGGCAAAAAGCGAAAAAGAGACCAAAACCCGCCTCGTTCGTGCGAGCGACACGCAAACACACACATAGCATCACATAGGCATTTGGCACGCGTTGCAACTTACGGGACTCGATTCTAATATCACGGATCTTAGAGTTATCGGCCGTTTGCCACACTTGTAAACACAAACTAAAATAATTTAAATATGCTTGGTTATGTCGACTTCGTTTTAATATTTTACTTTTGTAGGGTCTTGTTGAGGAGACTAATGGGGGTGGAGGGCTGCAGCCTGACGATGCCCGTGACGGAGATGGTGATGACCACCGAGCTGATCTTGCTGATGAAACTATAGATGGTGGGACAGGCGATGGGATCGGCGATCGTACGATAGATGGCGGTGATGGTGACACTGACATTCACGATCTTGGGTTGTAGTTAGTTTTGTTTATATTTTGACTTTCATGTATGTATTTATATAGCTTTTGAGTTATGCAGATTAGACTTTTTATCTAAATATATTGATTGGATGGTAAAAGATATGAATGTTATTGATATCGTGCATTGTCATTATTTGTTTTTCTTTAATTTTTAACGAGTACAATTATGTATATGTAAATGAGCAGAAATTTTGCAATTTTAATTTTTTTTTTAAGCGGTCATTGGTGGCGGGATCATTGGTGACGGGCGTCGGCGATTACTTGCAGTCGTTAGCGACGGGGATATTGACTTCATTAAGGCGACATGCGTCATGAATAATGATAAGATAAATTAAAATTAAATAATATTTATTAGCGACGATATATCCGTCGCCCTCACTCGTCGTGATGACATATAGGCGACGTCGTATGTCATCAGCGATGCCGTCGCTAATGACTATCTTCCGGCAATGACGGCGAGTCGAAAGCGACGACCTGCAGGGGCGACGGTCCGGGCGACGGACTCTGCCATCGCCAATGACGTCATTCTGAAATGACGAAGAAGATCATTAAGCGACGGCAGAGGTCCGTCGCAATGACCCCACCACATAGTGTAATTTGACCTTAAAACCGTAGAAATCGATTACACTTTGAGGCTTTACCAACTGAAATCCACAAATTCTTTTTGTGATCCATAAAAGAGGTATGTTAGATACATGAGTTATCTGTTAAACCCAAGTGATAGTACTCAAAAATATTAAACAAGCAAGTCGTGGCATGCGTTTTCCCAAAACTCTCCAAACAGCAACAAAAATCTGGAAAATAGAAAAATTTCCTGTCCAGTTTCTTGTAGGGGTTGTTTCGTCCACTTTTTGTGCTTTAAAAATTCTAAAAAAATTTTATGATAACATGATGAGTTATGAAGGTCTTGTCCAAAGATGGCTATTTTTGGATGTGTAGAATGAAAGTTATGGATTTTACAAGAAAGTACTATTTTAAAAGTAAACTTGAATAACTCTTTGTGGTTTAATTTAATTTTAAACTTTTGAAATTTTTACGAGAAAGTACATTTATATGATAAGAACATACCCTGAAAGTTTTAGAATATTTGGACAAAATTTTGATTTATGAAAATTGCTTCAAGATTCAACTATTTTGGTCATTTTAAATATATCAAATTAAATTAAAAAAAAATAGAAAAAATATATGTGCATAAGGGAACCATATTCTGATAATTCCCAGAACAGAAAATATTTGGAGTTGTTTGGGTATTTTTCATGGATGTGCTGGAGTTATGAATAAATAATAATAAGTTATGTGATATTCAAATTTGTGTAAATGTGATTTTCTTGACAAAAGGCCCTTAATGTGATAATCAAATTTTTAAAGGGTATTTTGGTCATTTTTGATAAGATGTTATATGTATGACATTTTAGGTATATTAAATGAATGAATTATTAAAGGGTAAACAATTAAAAAATTGTTTATAAGTTTAATAAATGATTAAAATATTATTAAATACTTAATAATATTAGATTAAGATATTATTAATATAATTAATAATATTAGATTTAAATATTATTAAAGGATTAATTAATAATATTAGATTAAAGTATTATTAACAAATGATTAAAATATTGTTAGAAATTAATAATATTAGTGATTAATTAAAATATTATTAAATGATTACTAATATTAGATTAAAGTTAAATTAAAATATTATTAAATGGTTAATAATATTAGAAATTAATTAAGATATTATTAAATGATTAATAATATTAAAGTGTGATTAAAATGTTATTAAATGATTAATAATATTAGTAAATGATTTGAATATTATTAAATGATTAATAGTAGAGTGTGATTCAAATATTATTAAATGGTTAATAATATTTGTAAATGATTAAGATATTATTAAATAATTAATAATATTAGTAAGTGATTAAAATATTATTAAGTTAATAATATTAATACTATTTGTAAGTGACTAAGATATTATTAAATGGTTAATAATATTAAGAAGTGAATAAAATATTATTAAGTATGAGACAGAATTTTAAGATGATGATTAAGTGATTAAAATATTATCAAAGGACAATAATATTTCTAATAAGTTAAGAAATTATCTGATGTTTGATTAAATGGCTAAATGTTAGATAATTTATTTATAAAGTAGTTGCATTATGAGGTATACTATGATATGTTGATTGAAAGATTAATTTTAACAATGATAGGTCTTTACAATAAAGAGATTAAATTAGATTGTGTAACAGTAATTGACGGTACAGGTAAGTTCCTTAACTCAAACTCGAGTTATTATTTCAAAGCATGTTAGTAGATAATTTGTAACACTCCATTTCCAAAAAGGAAAAGAAATGTCACGCACAAACATAACAAATACAAACCTCTAATAAATTTCAAAATATCTCCAATGAAATTGAAAACTAATTGTCACATACTCCAATTTAAATAGAATGAAAAACGTCCATATACAAAATATTAGGAAAAACCAAGTCTAATGATAAGTCTCAAAAACTAATCTACTCATTTGGATCAAAGGTAGCTCTCATCCCACATATCCTGATCACCGTTGATAACCTGCCGGAAAAAGAACACAGCGTGAGCCAATTGCCCAGTACGGATATAAAGATGAACAAATATATCACAATATATGATGTAACTGAAAGAGACGAATGAATGAACACAAGTGAATTACAAACGAATTACGAATATATCAGAATTAGTGAGACCATTTACAAATGATTAACACTATCGAACGAATAATTATAGCCAAAAATTATCTCAATCAAATAAGGCTGAATCAAATGGTTGCAAGGTATTTAATTTCATACTGAGCTCAAATACAAATAGCCAAAGGCTAACAAAATACATCGGTACCATGATGTATACAAATCAAATCGGATAGTACACATGACACATACGCCACTAATCCGCCAAACAAATCGAATCAAATCAAATACTGGGTCGACCCATACGTATCTTGAACAAATATATCAAATGGCCAAAGCTCATACCCAGAGCATACAAAAGGATCTGTGGGGTGATCACCTTTGCTACGGAATGTGTCATGCCCTTGTGTCGAGAGGACATGCTGTGGTACCCCACGGTGGTTAGCTCAAGTATACCCTAAGGATCAAACTATAAAATGTAAGTTAAAGGGTTTGAATCCACAAGGCTTACATGACCATCTCCGAATGATATCGAATTATCGAATACGAACATACCCAATTATCGCAAGATATCAATGATCAAAACAACTTCCGAAAAGTGAACGAAAAAATATCAAAAAATAGAAAACAAATAAAGTCTCCAAAACATATTGATATGATTAACTAGTTGAAAAGAGTATAAATCTGAATTCTAATATCAATGCCAAAACGAAACTATCTCAATAATTTTGACAACAAGGAATAATCTGAAGGCTACCAAATTTCTAAGAGTAACAAAAGCGAGCGATTAAATTTAAAGAAGTATCATTTGAAAAAGTGCGAATTTGTAACTTAATAAAGTACCAAAATAATTCGCCGAATCCTGAAAGTAGTATGTACACAAGCCAATCATGTTTGATGATAAAGCATATACTTTGTAACAATCTTATTCATTTATTAATAAAAAGTATTAATTTATTAAAGGCTTTTAATTATCTACATGATGATGTTTTATAATATGTGATAAACCCATGTTTTTAAGCAATGCTTTTAGAATAATGATGATGATCATTCTAATGAGATCTAAATTCTTAGAAGCTTAAAACTAAATAGTTCCCAATCATTGGATTACTAAATTGGGATTAGTGAATCCGGATAGATTGATATACGTTGCTTCTTTCATTGGATGATGATGATTGATCTCATGATCATTTTATGTGAGACAATTAAAGAAGGTATCGTCACCCATCTTGGGTGCGCCACTTACATGGTACATAAATTCAATCTGACTTACTAATATAAGCGTAGTATGCAATCGACATAAAGCGTGAGTTTGAATACAAATATTGTCTACTAGATATTATACAAACTCGAAAAGGTCCTCATTACAACTATTATCACACTATTTCACGAGAATAGTGAGGACTACTAATCTTATCCTGCGGACCATTACTTAGTTCCCAGAGCTAAGTCCCGGCTATGTTCTCATTTCACGAAGAAAACGGTGAAAGAAAAAAGGTGAGCTCAACTAGCCCGATGAAATATTATGACTAAGATAATGCGAGAATAAATTATCATTAGCCTTGACGATGTTAAGCGATAAAATACAATAGACAACCGGTTTAAGCTGCGGTGAATAAGCAATCCATTAAAAAGTCAGTAGAGAATAAAATCTACTATCTTTTAGGTTTTAAAGGTTTTCATCAATTTTTATCGGCTGAGACTCGACAATAAATAAACCACCACATCTAATCATCCACATACCACGGTCGAGGATTTTCATCAAATTATCGATGGTCATGACTATCTTAGAATCACCCACAGTCATAATCATACCAAAAACTATCCATCAACATGCATTCTGAGGCCCTTTGAGGACTTTTGTCACATCATTTATATCAAGTCGTGATTATCTTAGAATGATCCACAGTCATAATCATACTAAGTTCATCTATGCGCGTAAGCGAAGATAACATAATATAACATGAGGATGATGACAATGACATAATAATTCAATAAAACAAGTTCAAAATTATTTAATCCATGAATTATTAACGTCAAATTGTCGACGTAATCTTTGTTTAAATAGAGTAAAATTCAAGAATGATCGAAGAAGAATATTTCCATGAAAGATCTTTGGATGAAACATGAATATCGAGGATATTCTACTAATTTCATGGAGTATAGAAGTCAAAGTTTTAACCAATGGGTATAATAAAGAATGGAATAACAAAAGAAATCACCGTGCATGCGGTACTTAGCATAGGCGAGTTATTCAACGAGAATAATAATAACGGAACGGTCGGTGAAATTCACTGCAAGCGGGATGTTCAACGAGAATAATAAAGATGGAACCGGATCCGGTGTAAAACACGAGATAGGATATTCAGCGAGAATGATAAAGGCGGAACCGGTCGGTGTAAAACACCTGCAGACGGGATGTTCAAGCGAATAATAATAAAAAGCGGAACCGGTCGGTCAGGTGTAAAACACTGCGAGACGGGATGTTCAATGAATAATAGAAGAATGTCACCAAGTATAGGGTAAACAAGCGTATATCTGAGTTATTCAATGAGAATAATAAGCAATGGAATAACATAAGGATTTCACAAAGTATAGGGTATCTGCGTATCTGAGGTTATGTATAGGGTATGCCACTTTTACGGAGTTATTCAACGAGAATAATAATGAATGGAATAACGAAGTTCTCTTCGAGAAGAAGAATAACACCCCTTACTAGTAAAAAATAAATGAATATAGAAGTAGTGAAGTAGCGAAATACTCTTCTTCTTTCTTTCTAATTTTTTCTCTCTAAAGCTTCTCTCTATAATTTCTCTCTCAGAGTTTGATGAATTAAATAAGAAAATAATGAAGGAATGAGCTTATTTATAGGAAAATGGAATGCGTAGTAACTAATCCATGAGCGGTCCAGTTGATTTACTTTAATCGGCGGTCCATATTTAAAAAAAAATCTTTTAAATAAAATATAATATATTCTATTTATATAAAAACATTTTACTATGCAAACAACATGCAATACTATATCAAAACTTTATATGCAAAAACTTATACGACACTATGCGTAATAAAATATAATATATTACATTTATAGAATAACTTTAATAAAGTATTCTATTTTATATAAAAAGATGTTTACATTTTATTACGTTAATAATCTGAATAAAACAAAAGCGTCATTATCATTATAATAATTCATATTATTAATCGATGATAATGGAATCAAAGCGAGTGACTTCTCACATAAGCATCGATAATCGATCTGGTGTGTTTCTTTATGCAACCACACGTATTCTTTGTACTTTTACTCTAGAGGTAGTTCAGCGGTAACCACGGTAAAACTTCATAGTTATTTCAATAAAATATTTTTTCGTTTTCTCGATCAAATGATAATTACATTATGGGGTCCACCCGATGATTGGTAGTTATGCGAATATTCCTGCTAAAGCAAGAATATTCCCAGAGCAATCGAATATAATATAACCACTTGCATACTTTGCAAAATTTATAAATACTACCCACAACTATAATATTATCTCAAATTCACACCATAATATTAAAAATTATTTTGACAAAATTTAAATCTTTATTGATAAAATCACGGGGTCTCACAATCTCCCTCCTTATGGAATTTAAGCCCTCGAAATTAGAGTGCGATACACAGTATGATAAAGAGGTGAGGATACCTTGAATACCTTTATCGTTGAAAATATTAAATTCATCTTTGCAATCCGGCGAAGATATTCATTAACAATTCATCTTTTGCATCTGGGCCAAGATATTCATTAACAATTCATCTTTTTACTACTGAGGCCAAAAGATATATAAGCTATAAAACCAATAATCTTTGAGACTTAGCTTAATAGTATCACGACCACGAATTATCCATACCTTCTTGGCGAGGATATTATTGTTTTTCAATCTGATCGTGATTATCTTAGAATAATCCGTGGTCATAAATCATACCAAGTCTATCGATACTACTTCTGACGAAGATGACTTTTACCACATCCATGAATTAATATTTCATTCTTTGAGACTCGATTCGATAATTAATCCATATCATCGAATCATCCACCTCTTCTGGCGAGGATATTCATTAGTATCACGACCACAAATTATCCATGCACTTCTGACGAAGATAATTGTGTATTCATTAGTATCCGACCACAAATTATCCATACACTGTACGGCCGAAGATAATTGTGTATTCATTATTATATCACGACCACAAATTATCCATACACTTCTGACGAAGATAATTGTGTATTCATTAGTATCCGACCACAAATTATCCATGCACTACGACGAAGAAGATAATTGTGTATTCATTAGTATCCGACCCACAAATTATCCATGCACTACGGCGAAAGATAATTGTGTATTCATTAGTATCCGACCACAAATTATCCATGCACTACGGCGAAGATAATTGTGTATTCATTAGTATCACGACCACAAATTATCCATGTATTCTACGCGAAGATAATTGTGTATTCATTAGTATCCGACCACAAATTATCCATACACTACGGCGAAAAATATAATGTGTATTCATTAGTATCCGACCACAAATTATCCATACACTTCTGACGGCGAAGATAATAATGTGTATTCATTAGTATCACGACCACAAATTATCCATACACTACGACGAAGATAATTGTGTATTCATTAGTATCCGACCACAAATTATCCATACTTTCGGCGAAAGATAATTGTGTATTCATTAGTATCACGACCACAAATTATCCATGCACTACGGCGAAAGATAATTGTGTATTCATTAAATATCCGACCACAAATTATCCATACACTCTGACGAAGATAATTGTGTATTCATTAGTATCCGACCACAAATTATCCATACACTACTGGCGAAAGATAATTGTGTTTTCAATTCTGGTTATGATTATATTATGATTGAAACAATCCACAGGTCATAATCATACCAAGTCCATCTATACTATTCTGAGGCCCACGAGATGACTTTCAACGTAATATAAGCGTGAGGATAATGATATAAAGAATCGATCAAATGAGATAAAGGATAAATATTAAACATTTATAATATAATTTATCCGAGGATTCAAGAATATCCCCATGTTATCAATCATAATAATAATCTCATAATCTAATATCATTAATATTATAACAATATTTTAATCACTTCTTAAATTTATAAACAATTTATCTTAATTGTGTTTACGCTTTACCATATAATGCATTTAATCATTCAAAATGCCATACTCATAAATATCATCACCAATTATCAAATCCCTCATCAAAAAAATATGCATATACTATATATAGGATTCTCTAGCCATAAAATCCTATTTTCAACTTTGTTACTTCACATAACATATTTAACTCATATGTTAAATTAACTAAACTATTTTCATGAAAAATACCAAATCAGTCCCAAAAATATTTCTTTTCTGGGATTTAGCATAATATAGTCCCATAATGAAAATATATTTTTCTCGAATTTTTAAAATTCATTTACTATTTTTCAAAAATCAATTTCTAATTAATTCCTTAAGAAATTAGCTACCTCAAGTTTAACTCCAAAATTCCCAAATCTTGGCAGGACCTTACACATGTTAACGTGAGCTTCTAGTTTAAATTTCATGGTCATCCAGTTATAGAACTCCGGTTATAGCGTTTTTAAATCGGAAAAACCTAAATATTGAAATAGTCATAACTTGCTCATTTAAGTCGAGAATGAGCTCATTTTTGGACAGGAGGTACTTTATACCATATACCTTCATGTCCCAAAAGGCCAGAATTTTTCTCATAATTTAAGTGGCCAAAACAGCCCTCTAAAATCATGGCGCGATGCTTTTTGGTTTTTTGCAGCTTTGCACTCCTTTGCTAAAATCAGTCCACACAAAATCTACAACACCTTTTCCAGTAATTCCACTTGGATTAGTTAGGTAACTCATAGATCTAACTCTAGGACTTGACCACATTCAAAAATTCAAAATATAATAGGAGATATGGTCAATTGAATTTCATATTCGTTTTTCACCAAAATCGATTTTCAACTCTTTGTGATTTCTAAGAAACTTTCATGTTTTCACATACTAACCAACATAACTCATCATAAAACTTACTAATACTTCATATACCCATGATTTTCATTAGTCCAATGCTTTTATTATGACTTTCATCATAAACCACGTAAAGCTGATCATTTTAGTTGAAGAAATATTTGAGGTTTAAGAAATGGGTTTTTATCTTTGGGGTCAATACAAAATTCGATTTCACGCTCTAAGGTAGGCTAGAAAGTCTTCAAGAATACGTCGAGAAATTTATTAATAATAGAAATATCATTCAAAGCTGTTACTCTCATCCAAGACTTGGATAGTCGTCACATTGATACCAAGCTGTGACTTACATCCCTTAACCTAGATAGCACCTCACAATGATACCTATAAACTTGCCATCTTCATTCACGATGTAAGCCTCTGAAAGTCGGCTTGGTGCATTCCACACAAGGAAGTCAACAACGAAAGGTTCGGGGCTCTTTACTTATGGCTTGATATAACGATGATTAACTTTTTAGGGTTTGGTTACTTTGAATTAAGTATAACGAGTTGGTTATGAATATAAAAGCTAACAACCTTACGAAAAGCATGATGAGTAGTTAACCAATTGATTCCTAAAATCACATCAAAGGCAAGTATTTTCAAAAGATAAGATCGACGAATAGCGTGAAAGTGTTTATTTGAATCAAACAAGATTAATAAAAATAGTAAGCGATAGCGAAGGCTTTCTCTAACGAAGTTTCAACCAATAAGTCAAAGTCTAACTTCTCGGTCAAATTTAAGCGTTGAGCATAAAGCAAGAGATAAAATAATGGGTAGAACCGGTATCTTATAAGGTATAGACTTATGATTTATAATTAACTAACTTGTGCTAACCGTTCGGTTTACTACGCTTTTTGAGAAGTCGTGAAAAATGCTCTTCCTAAAACCAACGACTTTGTTTTGTCCATATCCACCTTTGGTGCCCTTATCAGACTAGACTTGACTTTGGTGCACAACAAAATTGAGCTAAATGACCTTCTCTTCTTGAAATTTCCACTTCTATTATCTTTGCCGTGATTACCACCAAAGTGGTTACCATTCTTAGCATGATAATTTCCCCGATGGTTATCATTGTTACGATGGCGTTGCCACCGATATGATTATTATCGTGTTGTTGGTGCGTTACCTTTTGTTTGAAATGAATCAACACTCTCGTGTGCTTCATTGCTTATCTCGGCATTTTTAGATGTCATTCTCAAACAACATCACAAAAAAAAGGGTTAATTAACATATCACATATTATCCTATATTACGTGAGCCAATTAAATACCAAATAAACTTAGGTAGGTCATCTAGCGAAGAATTCCCGTCTCTCCCCTCTAGTTCTTATCTCACATCTTAGCGGGGATCGTATCCTAAGCTACGATACCAATTGTGGCGCCCCCAAAAATTAGGTATCGTCACCCATCTTGGGTGCGCCACTTACATGGTACATAAATTCAAATACTGACTTACTAATATAAGCGTAGGTGTATGCAATCGACATAAAGCGTGAGTTTGAATACAAATATTGTCTACTAGATATTATACAAACTCGAAAGAGTCCTCATTACAACTATTATCACACTTTATTTCACGAGAATAGTGAGGACTACTAATCTTATCCTCTGGACCATTACTTACGTTCCCAGGCTAAATCCCGGCTATGTTCTCATTTCACGAAGAGAACGGTGAAAGAAAGAAAGGTGAGCTCAACTAGCCCGATAAAAATATTATGACTAAGATAATGCGAAATAAATTATCATTAGCCTTCCAATGATGTTAAGCGATAAAATACAATAGACAACCGGTTTAAGCTGCGGCGGAATAAGCGATCCATTAAAAAGTCAGTAGAGAATAAAATCTACTATCTTTTAGGTTTTAAAGGTTTTCATCAATTTTTATCGTTTGAGACTCGACAATAATAAATAAACCACCACATCTAATCATCCACATACCACGGTCGAGGATTTTCATCAAATTATCAATGGTCATGACTATCTTAGAATCACCCACAGTCATAATCATACCAAAAACTATCCATCAACTTGCATTCTGAGACCCTTTGAGGACTTTTGTCATCATTTATATCAAGTCGTGATTATCTTAAGAATGATCCACAGTCATAATCATACTAAGTTCATCTATGCTTGCGTAAGCGAAGATAACATAATATAACATGAGGATGATGACAATGACATAATAATTCAATAAAACAAGTTCAAAATTATTTAATCCATGAATTATTAACGTCAATTATCGACATGAATCTTTGTTTAAATAGAGTAAAATTCAAGAATGATCGGAAGAATATTTCCATGAAAAGATCTTTGGATGAAACATGAAATATCGAGGATATTCTACTAATTTCATGGAGTATAGAAGTCAAAGTTTTAACCAATTGGGTATAATAAAGAATGGAATAACAAAAGAAATCACCGTGCATGCGGTGCTTGGCATAGACGAGTTATTCAACGAGAATAATAATAACGGAACGGTCGGTGAAATTCACACAAAGCGGGATGTTCAACGAGAATAATAAAGATGGAACGGATCGGTGTAAAACACACGAGATAGGATATTCAGCGAGAATGATAAAAAGCGGAACCGGTCGGTGTAAAACACTGTGAGCGGGATGTTCAACGAATAATAATAAAAAGCGGAACCGGTCGGTGTAAAACACCTGAGCGAGGATGTTCAGCGAGAATAATAGAAGAATGTCACCAAGTATAGGGTAAAGCAGCGTATCTGAGTTATTCAACGAGAATAATAAGCAATGGAATAACATAAGGATTTCACCAAGTATAGGGTATCTGGCGTATCTGAGGTTATGTATAGGGTATGCCACTTTTACGAGTTATTCAACGAGAATAATAATGAATGGAATAACGAAGTTCTCTTCGAAGAAGAAGAATAACACCCCTACTAGTAAAAATGAATATAGAAGTAGTGAAGTAGCGAGAATACTCTTCTTCTTTCTATAATTTTCTCTCTATAAACTTCTCTATATAATTTCTCTCTCTGAGAGTTTGATGAATTAAATAAGAAAATAATGAAGGAATGAGCTTATTTATAGGAAAATGGAATGCATAGTAACTAATCCATGAGCGGTCCAGTTGATTTACTTTAATCGGCGGGCCCATATTTAAAGAAAAATCTTTTAAATAAAATATAATATATTCTATTTATATAAAAACATTTTACTATGCAAACCTTTATCTGCAATCTTATATGCAAAACAACATATCAAAAACACTATACAACACTATATAATAATAAAATATAATATATTACATTTATAGAATAACTTTAATAAAGTATTACTATTTTATATAAAAGATGTTTACATTTTATTACGTTAATAATCTGAATAAAACAAAAGCGTCGTTATCATTATAATAATTCGTATTATTAATCGTGATAATGGAATCAAAGTGAGTGACTTCTCACATAAGCATCGATAATCGATCTGGTGTATTCTTATGCGACCACACGTATTCTTTGTACTTTTTACTACTAGAGTAGTTCAGCGATAACCACGGTAAAACTTCATGTTATTTGATAAAATATTTTTGTCGTTTTCTCGATCAAAATGATAATTACATTATGGGGTCCACCATGATTGAGTAGTTATGCGAATATTCCTGCTAAACCAGAATATTCCCAGAGCCAATCGAATATAATATAACCACTTGCATACTTTTGCAAAATTTATAAATACTACCCACAACTATAATATTATCTCAAATTCACACCATAATATTAAAAATTATTTTATTTAAATTTTAACAAAATTTAAATCTTTATTGATAAAATGACGAATGAATGAACACAAGTGAATTACAAACGAATTACTTAATATATCGAAATTAGTGAGACCATTTACAAATGATTAACACTATCGAATCGAATAATTATAGCCAAAAATTATCTCAATCAAATAAGGTCAATCAAATGGTTGCAAGGTATTTAATTTCATCTTGAGCTCAAATACAAATAGCGAAAGGCTAACAAAATACACTCCAGGTTACCATGATGTATACAAATCAAATCGGATAGTACACATGATACATATATGCCCACTAATCCGCCAAACAAATCGAATCAAATCAAATACTGGGTCGACCCATACGTATCTTGAACAAATATATCAAATGGCCAAAGCTCATACCCAGAGCATACAAAAGGATACGCCGTGGACTGATCACACTGCTACGGAATGTGTCATGCCCTTGTGTCAAGAGGACATGCCTGTGGTACCCCCACAGGTGGTTAGCTCAAGTATACCCTAAGGATCAAACTATAAAATGTAAGTTAAAAGGGGTTCAAATCACAAGGCTTACATGACCATCTCCGAATGATATCGAATTATCGAATACGAACATACCCAATTATCGCAAGATATCAATGATCAAAACAACTTCCGAAAGTGAACGAAAATATACGAAAAATGATAGAAACAAATAAAGTCTCCAAAACATATTGATATGATTAACTAGTTGAAAGAGTACAAATACGAATTCTAATATCAATTCCAAAACGAAACTATCTCAATAATTTTGACAACAAGGAATAATCCTGAGAGGCAATACCAAATTTCTAAACGAGTAACAAAACGAACGAATTAAATTTAAAGAAGTATCGCTGAAAAAGTACGGAATTTGTAACTTAATAAAGTACCAAAATAATTCGCCGAATCCTGAAAGTAGTATGCACACAAGCTAATCATGTTTGATGATAAAGCATATACTTTGTAACAATCTTATTCATTTATTAATAAAAAGTATTAATTTATCAAAGGCTTTTAATTATCTACATGATGATGTTTTATAATATGTGATAAACCCATAGTTTTAAGCAATGCTTTTAGAATAATGATGATGATCATTCTAATGAGATCTAAATTCTTAGAAAGCTTAAAACTAAAATAGTTCCCAATCATTGGATTACTAAATTGGGGATTAGTGAATCCGGATAGATTGGTACATCGTTGCTTTGCTCATTGGATGAGGATGATTGATCTCATGATCATTTGTGTGGAGACACTAAAGCAAGTATGTAGGTGCTTATTAGAGAATAAGTTCATTGAGCGTGGCTCGCTAAGGAATACCTTATGGAGTTTTACTTGCTTATCAATAGAATTCTGTAGTAGTGATAGTAGTACAAGTAATCCTTGGACTTGAGATCATCATAGTATCTTGTGTATGATGAGTTATACTTTGACTTATTCCTTAAGACCCTTAGGGTATATCAAAGGGTATGCTTGGGTATAATAAGTTGTGTATGGAGATAATGTATGATCAATAAAGAATCTACCACTTCTATTAAAAGAAGAGAAATGTCTTGTGTGATTCGATAAATGACAACCCAAGAGTCCTTGGCGTTAAGGCGAATGAAATTAGAAAGGAGTTTCTAATTTGCATTATTTGAGTTGTGCATTTAAGAGTCGAAATACATATAATTAAATAAAATAAGACTTGTGATAATTCCATGTCTTATATTTAATTGGGACATTGTATGGTGGAAGGATTGAATTGTACGGTAACTATTTACTCAAAGGTTCTTTTATGATTAATGTTGAAATCTATATTATCTGGAAAGTCGTTGATCATTTGAGGAGATTTATCCCTATTGTAGAATAAATATTATTTATTTAAATAAATTAATTGTTTAATTTATTTATTTAAATAAGATTAAATTGTTCTAATTGATTTATTCACAACCTAGGTTTAATATGGAGAACCTAAAGGGTCACACCATAAAAGGAAGAATAATTATTTAAGAAGTTAATGGCATAATCGTAATAATATGTTATGTATATTTAATTTAATCTATGGTAATAGAATAAATTAAATAGCTTAATATTTATTATTTAATATTTTAGAAATATTAAATATAAATTTAATAAGAGGAGTCTTATTAATATTATTACAATTATTATTATTATTTTAATTTCTAAAAGAGTTTAGGAATTAATTTAATATAAGTACTCTCATTTATTCCTAATAGGATTAGGAGAGAAAATTAATTAAAGGAGTTTAATTAATTATCTCTAATAAGATTAGGGAGCCCATTTAATTAAAAGAGTCTAATTAAATAATACCTTATTTTAATAGGGTTACTTGATATCTTTATAAGAGGAGTCTTATATCAGATATTAAGAATACATAATAATTCCAATAGTTGGAGAGTACGCCCTTTTCTATACAGATAGGAAAAACTAGGGTTTGAGCCAATACCCCTTCTTCTTGAAAATTCTTTTTCCTTGGTGGATCACCTCTAGAGGCCAAACATTTGGGTGGCTAACATTGATCAAAGGAAGGAACCAAACCCGGTGGATTCATGTTGAACGCGAAAAGGATTGGAGGTGAACTTGTACCTGAGGAAGCTTGGATCTTCAAGGGTATGTTTCTTATTCATCTTTTTCGTTTAATTAATAATTGTGCATAAAAGGTGATCCGGGTATATGGTTTGTAAAAAATTTTAAACTCTGATTTTACACGTTTCCGCATTATTTTTGCAATTTGATTGCATTCTTGAATATTACAAACCTAACAGTGGCATCAGAGCCAAACCTTTATGCAAATTATTAATTGTTCATATTTGATATGTATATTGATATGTGTTTAGAACAATTTAATTGGGCATAATTTAGTTGTATAAAATTTATTATAAAAATAAAAATAAAAAAAGGGCCGAAATTATTATTTTTCTTCGGAAATCTGTTATATCGCAGAATAATTTTTTTTTGTTTTCATCCGTGAATCATTACTTAGCAGGAGCATGCAAACTGATTTTTATTTTTTAAAAAAGGCATGATCCTATACTTTTAAAAGGAATCATGTGACCCAGCAACATTTTTTTTTTTGAAAGTGATTTCAAGCATTCACGTGATTGTTTTCATTTGAAAAAGATAAGGGAATGCCCAGGATTTCGTGGATTACTCATCACTCAAGTAATTTGTTGTCCACGTTTTTTTTGTTAACTGAAGTATGTTTAATTCTTTGATATATATATATATATATATATATATATATATATATATATATATATATATATATATATACTGTTAACAAATTACAAGGAGATTTACCTTTTCAAGAGTGATTCATGGACCATGGTGATACACGTGGGACATGATTTTAATAATATTATATATATATATATATAATATTTTAATAATTTTATAATTAAAATAAAAGTTTATTTTAATTTTAAAGTAAAAAGTTTATTTTAATCTTAAAATAAAAGTTTTATTTAATTTTAAAATTAAATTTCATGCTAACTAATTAGAGTTGGAATTGGATTCCATGATAACTGATTGGAGTTGAAATTGGATTATATTTTTCCTTAAATAAAAGAGTTTATTTAGATATGAAATAAGATTTCATATTATTTAAAATAAAAGAGTTTATTTGTGAATAGGAAAAAGAATCCTAATTTCCTTAAATAAAGGAGTTTATTTAGATATGAAATAAGATTTCATATTATTCAAAATAAAGGAGTTTATTTGTGAATAGGAAAAGAAAATCCGTGTTTCCTTTAAATAAAGTTTTTTTTTACATGGAATTGGATTCCATAATTAATTAAAATAAAGGAGTTTATTTTGATTAAAGATTTTGATTAAAATAAAATAGTTTATTTTATTCAAAATTGGATAAATTAAAATAAAATAGTTTTATTTTGATTTAAATTTGGATTAAAATAAAGGAGTTTATTTTGATTCAAAAATAGATTTTATACTAACTAAATTTGCCCATTAAATGATATCAATATATATATTAAATGTTTATTATTCATAAGATGAATGTTATTTATTGATGCGTATGATGATGTGTATGATAATAAATGGGATTGATTATATACTATTGACCAATGTGATTGGATTTTATTTTAGTTGGATGTGAATGTATGGGTTTTATTAAATGGGGTCTGCGTGCCTCGTCTTCTCTAATTTTTTTCTTAATGTAAATTCTATCTCCTCCTATGTACTTCCCCTCGCTCTTGATCAAGGTTTCTATTTATTTTAAATAGTTTTGTAATAGAATAGTTAGAATTAATTTTGAAGAATTAGAGATCAAGGAACAAGGCGCTTGAAGACCCGTTTGTAATGGAGTCCGGTTTAAATGTAATAGTTATATTTAAATATTATTTCTTAGAAAAGGAGTTTGACCTTTTGATGTGTAGATATCGATATCTAAGGTTCAAAGAATTGAGAAGTGAAACAGATTTGCAAAGTATTAAGATTCTTTGATTAGATCAAGGAATAAATACTTGTGCAATAAGTTTCTAGATCATCTTAAATGGTTTTTCTCATAATGGACACCTCATGATACGTAATAATTGATTGATGTATCTGAAAGGAAAAATCATACCTTGTTGGACATGGTGCGGTCCATAATGATTTTATCGACATTCCAGTATTCTTCTCAGGGTCATGTCCCTAGAAATGGTGATATCTATGAAAAGGTAACCTCAAAATCCAAATTTCAAGACTCCATAAAAGTTATGGACGGGGAGGATTCCTAATCTTAAGTATGTTAAGATAAGGGTTGTCCAACTTATGTGAAAAGGTTTCAAAGGATAAGCTTGGGACAAAATTTGACATGTCTGATTTGTGGGACATCCTAAAGTAAGTTTAGGGCATATGTTCTATAATCCTACATAGCAAAAGGTGTTTATTATGAAACACCCCGCCTTCTAAAGATAAAGGTGTTTATCATTAAAGGGGCTAGTGGGAGGATAATAGATCTTGAAGAGTTCATGATCCACAAAACACTATAAGTCAAATAAGAGGAACACGTAGATGAGACCTATTGTACCACAACCTGAATCGTAAATGCGAATAGACCTGAAAATACACGGAGGTATGGATTCATCATAGATGATGATGATGATGAGGTACACATCATAGAAGATGATGATCCAGATTACATACGATGAGGTAAGTGTTGTAGACACTTTCGGAGAAATGGATTGAAGCAAGTTTCTCAAATATGGAACATTCGTTTTGATGAGGCAATCAAAAGAGTTTGATTTTATCAAAAATAAGAATTAACATAGTGTGTACAAAAGGGTTAGTGGGAGCATCGTGACATTCCTAGTACTATATGTTGATATACTACGGATGAGGAATAACATACCAATGCTACAATCAATAAAGATAAAGTTGTCTAAACATTCCTCCACGAATGATTTGGGAAGAGTATCTTAATTGGGGATAAAATCTATATAGATAGATTTAAAAGGATGCTCAACTTAACCCAAGGAACGTATATTCATTTGATGCTAAAGTCGTTTAGCATGGCAAACTCCAAGAGTTGTCTCATGTTGATGAGCTATGGAGTGTATCTCTTTTAATAGTCCCCAAAGACTCCAAAAGAGAGATCACATGAGTAACTATCATGTATACAATGAAATATACGAGACACGATGTTGATCGATCATATTGCGGAGAAGTTCACTTCGTGAGTCGGTGAAAAACATCTTAAAGTGCTTAACCCAAGCACTAAGGATGTGATCATATTCATGGTGGGTCTAAATTAAAACTAGAGGGCTTAATGACTCAAGTTTTCGTACGACGGACCAAGACGACGAAAATCCACTTTAAGGTAAAGTGTTACCTTGAACGGTGGTGTAGTGAATTAGAAAGGTTCTAAACAGCAAAGAGTTGTTGGTTTAGTGATAAAGACAAAGTATATAGCTATAAATGAAGCTGCAAGTTGATTGTTTGGATTAAAAGTTCATTACTGTAACTAGGAATAGTTCTAAGTCTCGTCTTGGATCTAAACATATGTTGTGGCACTTTCATTTGATTATTAGAATCATTGAAAGATGGGAAATCACTATAGAGATAGTGGACTCTCATGAACAACATTACATATCCATTAACTAAAGCTTATCCAACAGCAGGATAATCGTCACTTAGAGAAGAAGAGTATGAGATACCATGACGATTGGCTTTAGTGCAAGTGGGAGATTGAAAGTAGTATGCACACAAGCCAATCATGTTTGATGATAAAGCATATACTTTGTAACAATCTTATTCATTTATTAATAAAAAGTATTAATTTATTAAAGGCTTTTAATTATCTACATGATGTTATTTTATAATATGTGATAAACCCATAGTTTTAAGCAATGCTTTTAGAATAATGATGATGATCATTCTAATGAGATCTAAATTCTTAGAAATCTTAAAACTAAAATAGTTCCCAATCATTGGATTACTAAATTGGGGATTAGTGAATCCGGATAGATTGGTACATCGTTCTTTCTCATTGGATGAGGATGATTGATCTCATGATCATTTGTGTGGAGACACTAAAGCAAGTATGTAGGTGCTTATTAGAGAATAAGTTCACTTTGAGCGTGGCTCGCTAAGGAATACCTAATGGAGTTTTACTTGCTGTCATAGGAATTCTGTAGTGATAGTAATCTGAAGTAATCCTTGGACTTGAGATCATCATAGTATCTTGTGTATGATGAGTTATACTTTGACTTATTCCTTAAGACCCTTAGGGTATATCAAAGGGTATGCTTGGGTATAATAAGTTGTATATGGAGATAATGTATGATCAATAAAGAATCTACCACTTCTATTAAAAGAAGAGAAATGTCATGTGTGATTCGATAAATGACAACCCAAAGAGTCCTTGGCCAGGCGTAATGAAATTAGAAAGGAGTTTCTAATTTTCATTATTTGGAGTTGTGCATTTAAGAGTCGAAATACATATAATTAAATAAAATAAGACTTGGCAAATAATTCTATGTCTTATATTTAATTGGGACATTGTATGGTGGAAGGATTGAATTGTACAGATAACTATTTACTCAAAGGTTCTTTTATGATTAATGTTAAAATCTATATTATCTGAAAAGTCGCTTTGATCGCTAGGAGAGGCTTATCCCTATTGTAGAATAAATATTATTTATTTAAATAAATTTAATTATTTAATTTATTTATTTAAATAAGATTAGAATTGTTCTAATTGATTTATTCACAACCTAGTTTAATATGGAGAACCTAAAGGGTCACACCATAAAAGGAAGAATAATTATTTAAGAAGTTAATGGCATAATCGTAATAATATGTTATGTATATTTAATTTAATCTATGGTGATAGAATAAATTAAATAACTTAATATTTATTATTTAATATTTTAGAAATATTAAATATAAATTTAATAAGAGGAGTCTTATTAATATTATTACAATTATTATTATTATTTTAATTTCTAAAAGAGTTTAGGAATTAATTTAATATAAGTACTCTCATTTATTCCTAATAGGATTAGGAGGAAAATTAATTAAAGGAGTTTAATTAATTATCCCTAATAAGATTAGGGAGCCCATTTAATTAAAAGAGTTTAATTAAATAATACCTTATTTTAATAGGGTTACTTGATATCTTTATAAGAGGAGTCTTATATCAGATATTAAGAATACGTAATAATTCCAATAGTTGGAGAGTACGCCCTTTTCTATACAGATAGGAAAAACTAGGGTTTGAGCCAATACCCCTTCTTCTTGAAAATTCTTTTTCCTTGGTGGATCACCTCTAGAGGCCAAACATTTGGGTGGCTAACGTTGATCAAATGAAGGAACCAAACCCGGTGGATTCAAGTTGAACGCGAAAAGGATTGAAGGTGAACTTGTACCTGAGGAAGCTCGGATCTTCAAGGGTATGTTTCTTATTCATCTTTTTCGTTTAATTAGTAATTGTGCATAAAGGGTGATTCGGGTATATGGTTTGTAAAAAATTTTAAACTCTGATTTTACACGTTTCCGCATTATTTTTGCAATTTGATTGCATTCTTGAATAATACAAACCTAACAAATCCAACTATAACCCGCTAAACTCCCTCAATCTGATCTAATTATCAAAATAAAATACAATACATATAATTAAATTATGAACTCATACAAATTATATTTTCATAAATTCAATAATTTTTAATATACTATATTCAGTTTGTAATCAAAAGATACATTTTAATTATAATAACAATATTATAATATTACTTATCACTTTTCCTTTTTAAATTTTTGCATATATATATATATATATATATATATATATATATATATATATATATATATATATATAAACGTAAGCCACATGTATATTTATATATAATGATTATAGTAATGCCCCTTCAAATTCATATTAGAGACTTCCATATTGGGACAAATTTTAACTACCTTGAATCTCGAACGCAATATCAAACAAAGAAAGCTTCTCATTCAATTGAAAAAAAAAACTAGTAACTTACCAGTATGATCCAATTTCCCCACTTCCCTTTGTGCGGCTGGGTCCTCCCTTTTTTTTTTCCTTCAATTGATTCGTATAGATATAATGAAGCAGTTAGGTTTTGGTTTATTTATTAATTAATATATTTTATTAATACTCTTAATTTATTAGGATTTAAAATTACACAAATATAATTTAGACCCAATTAATTTTAATGGCCCAATTTAATGTAATATTACTTATTATGGTCCAAATAAATTAACTACAATTTGACCCAAATATAAGAAAAGTCCAATTAAGTATTTTAAAGCTTACTTAAATATTTTATTTTATTTTATTATTTTATTGGGTATTACATAATTATTGTTGATTATTCCACATCTATGACTATTGATTCGCACTTAGTGCATGTTGCATATGTTCATCAGGTATGAAAGGCTGATCACCTTGATCACCATAAGGTTCAGTTAAATTTGTTCATGGTCATTGTTGACCACTCTGCATTATTGATTCAGTCATTCAATCATTGAAATTGATTCATACTCTTTCATAATTATATTATTTTGTTAAAAATTTGAAAGGTTATTAATTCCTTTTCAATCATAATATATCCTTCTTATATTTAAACTTGTTGGGAAAAGTAGTTGTTTACTCTTGCTATATCATGATAAAATTTTTAGATTAAGACGAAGGTTCGAGGAAAGACAGAGACAAGGATAAATTCCAATAGTAGCTTATTATGCGATTAACTATTATGTTACCTTAAATAGGTTGATTATGTAAATCTTTCTAATTGTTTAAGGTATGTAATGAGTTAAGGTTGTAGACCTAGGGGATATGTTGTAGAATCATTTGAAATGAACAATGTATGTTTATACAATGTGCAAGAAGATGTTATACCGTGACACATCAGATCCGAATTTGGAGGCGCTATAGCTGCTACTCCGAATTGAATATAGATACTGATATAGATGGAGAGAAAAAGGAGAGAGAGAATGGGTTTACTGATATAGAGAGAGAGAGAGAGAGAAAGAAAGGAAGTGAAAAGGTTAGAGGGAGATGAAAAAGTCTTTTGGTAGATGAAAGTTTAATTAATTTATTATTTTCTCTTTCTCTGTTTTCTCATATATCCGGAGAGTTCCCCACTATCTGAGATCTTTATCTCTTTTCCTGTAAAGTTGGGGGTGGTTGGAATATATATATATATATATATATATATATATATATATATATATATATATATAATCTTTTCTTAATCATTTCTTCTTCCTCTTTTCATCCACATGGGTCTTTTACCCCCATACTCCAAAAAGTTTTTTTCTTAATCAATTAATTATTGGGTTTTTTATTTAAGTATACAACAAATAGAAAATAATTACAAGAAAAGTGCATCAACCAAATAATTATAAAAGAGTGTAATTAAGACCCATATTACAAAAATAGTACAATTCACATTAATAAGGAAACCTAAAATCAAGGACAAATAACTGCCATAATTAATAATTCAAATTCAAATATTTGGATCTAACAACAAAAATAAATTCAAATTCAAAATAATAATTCAAATTTAAATATTCAAATTCAAATCTTCATCTCCCTCACATACACTTTGAAATAATAGTTCACCATTTACACATCATGCGAATCTCCGTTATCCAAAACGCCAATGAGAATAAGAAGAAGATTAAGCCTACAAAAAGTTTAAAAATAAATAGATGTAACTTTTAATGTTCTGAAATTTTTTTTATAACTATTTTGTTACACATTAATAATAAAATGGTTACCTTTGTATAAGGTTGTAAATGAGCCAACACAGTTCGGGCTCGATTCGGGCTCGACTCGAAAAAATACGAGCGAGACTCGAATTCGTTAATAATATGATCCAAATCTGAGCATTAAAAATAGTTCGAATAAAAATACGAGTAGAATTTGAGCAAGGCTATACTCACTTAGTTTAAGATTCAAACTACTCAATTTTTATTGTGATTCGATATATACTAGGTTAATACATATTCGATTAGATGTTCGATACATTCTCTTATAATATATACAAATTTAAATCAAATTAGGATAATTAGTTATTAATTTGTTTTATTTTTAATTTTAATTGTGATTTTATATTTGTAAAGTGTAATAATAAATATATTTTCTCATTTTTAAGTAAAATAAAAAATTGAATTTATAATTATATTTATTACAAAACTAGTTATTATGTGGAGACTCGAATTCGAGCTTGAATTTGAAGCTCGCGAGTAGTTTGAATAAATATTCGAGTCGAGTCGGATCGAATTCGAGTACTAAATAATCGAGTCGAGTAGAATCTGAGTAGGATTTTTCAAATATAATTGAATTAAAAATAATTTAAATACTTAATTTATCATTTCGAGTCGAATTCGAGTAGCTCTCTGTTTGCTCCGGTTCGACTCGTTTACACCCTTACCTTTGTATGAATGGTTGGCTACCAACTGCATCACATTCAAATGAAATTGGTAACTTAATAAAATTGAATTGGTTACCTTGGTCTAAAGGTTTGACTACCAATTGCACTATAAAAAAACTGCAGGTGTGGATGTGAATTAGTTACTTTGGTATGAAGATTTTGTTACCTTGGTACGAAGGTTTGCTTACCTTGATCTGAAGGTTTGGTAACTAACTGTACTAAGAAAAAATTTAAAGTGTGGAGGTTGATTGGTTACTTTGATATGACAGTTTGGTTACCTTGGTATGAAGGTTTGGTTACCATCATCCAGTATTCATATCCACTGCCACCACCGCCTGAATCTTCATACCCACCTCCATTTTGACCCTTCATTTTGAGAAGCTACTGGAGATATACAGTTGGTTGACTCATATATATATATATATATATATATATATATAGAGAGAGAGAGAGAGAGAGAGAAAGAAAAGAAAGAAAGAAAGAAAGAATACGTGACCTTGAAGAGGAATTCACGTGAGACTGGAGCCACTCCTCATGGCGGAGATTCGGAAGGGTAATAATAATATTAATATAATTGAACCGACGACTGTGATTGGAGAAATGATTAATGAAGAAGACAACAAATTATGAGAAGCATGTACTATTAACTAATATATATATATATATATATATATATAAAGAAAGAATATGTTGAATGAAGAAGAAGGGTGACTACTAACTGCAGTTGTTATAGATGAGGAGAGAGAGAAGAAGCCATGGGTATAACTAATCCCTAACTTAAGAAATTCTAATTGAATACTAATTCCCTAAATTAAGGAATCCTAATTGCATTAATATTGTAAAATAAATATGGAAGTGTATTAGTTATGTAAAAATTTTATGAGTGCATTATTGTTGTAATTATTTTTAAAAATGTAATAGAATATGTAAATCATCCATAAATTTGTATCCCACGTCAATTGACTTAGTTACTATACAAAGTCCAATTAAAATGCTTTAAGAATATTTATTTATTTATTTATTTATTTATTTTACGAATATTACTTTAAGGATGAGAATTTTATATGATTATATATAAAAAAATTTACAAATAAATTTATATATATATATATATATATATATATATATATATATTTGGAGCTTATAAGTGAATATGTGTTACGAGATATAAATTAAACTAGATAGTTAATTTATTTTAAGTTAATTAAGATGAATACTTAATCCATTTGATTAAAGAAGAGTAAGATAAGCTTATGTTAAAAAATTAACATAGCTTGAATGTTAACCTTGAAGGGTAAAATGAAAAGATTTCTAATCTTTAAATGATTAATTAGTATTACTAATGTAAAGTGATTATTTGAATATAAGAATAGATGTGTAATATATAACTTATTAAGCCAATTAGGACTAATTAACTTAATGAATTAATGGAACAATAAGGAAAGCCAAGAAATAAGTATATTAATTATTTAACAATATATGAAACACTTTGTGTCATATATTGAATATGTGATTAAATGTAAAGAATAATTATTTTCAATGATGATAAATATGTTATGACTTATGTAGATTATGTAGGTGATTAAATAAATATATATTATTTAAATGTGTATATATTTATTTAGCATATAATTAAAAAGGAAAAGTTACATAACCTAATTATACATTAGGAATGGAAATTAAATAACCTAAGAGTTATGATATTGAAGAATTTTAGTATTTAAAATTATACTATTCTAAGAGATTAATTTTATTATCTCAAGTTATTATTTATTTTAAAACCTAATTAAAGAAAGTCTAATTGGGTTATAAATTTAAATGTACACGAGTAATTATTTAAATTTTAAATGATTGGAATAGAAACTCTAATTAAATAATTAGGGTAAGATAAAATTAGGTATTGGACCATATTATTTTTATATGTCCCAAACAATTTAAATTAGGAAGCCCAAGTAATTAATGGATTGACCCAAACTTGAGCCCAATTCAAGTGGGTCTTCTAGAGAACTAAGTAAGCTAAACAAGCAAATAAAGAAAATTAAAAATGGACAAATGGGAGTGTGATGGGCGGAACTTTACGCTCGGTTTCTGAGTTTTAAACTGGATAGAAAAGAAAAGAATGGACGGAAAATTTAAGTTTTCTTTCCAATTCTTATGTTTCTGAGTTTTTTAATAAACGAAAAAGAAAAGAAATGGATAGAAAACTTGGTCACTTTTTCTGCCAAAGTTTTCCGTCCAAAATTGGCCTGATTTGGACGGAAAAGAAATTGGAATAAGTAATATTTTTATAATTCTCATATTATCCTCAACTTTTAATATAATAAATTTTAAATTACAACTCATGTTCTCAATTTAAATTTTTTTTTTTCTATTAAAAACTCAGAAACAACACAAAGGAAAACTTCAAGTTTTCTATTCTTTTCTTTTCTGTTCTAATTTAAGTTTTCTATTCTTTTCTTTTCTGTTCAGTGTTAGAGTAGGAATTGGAGCACATGCCATTTTAATTGTTTACTACATAAAATCTAAAAAAAATCTACCAACTCACCTACCTAGTTCCTAACCTTTGAAATTTTGATGGATTTGCTAAGATATGAAAAGATTGGCAATGATTTGGTGTATACATATATAAGTAATATGTATATTATTATTTAGCCTATAAATAGATATCTCCCCATTTACTAATAAAATTTTTCTTTCATTTCAAAAGATAAAGAGAGAGAAAAAGAAAATCAAAAAGAGAGAGAGGACCATTTGCGGCATCCAAGAGGAGAAGGAGGGGAGTAAAAATTTCCTGCTACCTAGTTTTGAAAGAAGAAGGAAGCAAGTTCAAAGATCAAGTATAAAAAAATCAACCTTTAAACACATAGTTTTTGGTACTTTAATTTAATGGTTTATATAATGAAAATAAAGATCTAATATTTTTGAACTTTAAAACCTTAGATCTACATGTTAATAAGTGTTTTATGTTTAGATCTAACCATTTTGGGTGTTTAAATATTGATCAAAAGGAAGAAAAGAAGAATAGGTTTTCTAGTTTAGAAAACTCTAATCTTTCTCTACTTTGAAAATCCACCATTTGAAATTTACATCTTTTTGTGATCTGTGAAAGAGGTGTGCTACATATGTAAGTAAACTATTAAACCCAAGTGGTAGCACTCAAAACTGTTGATTTTACAAGCCTTGGCAGTCATTTTAGTACAAACAGTCCAGTTGAAAGAAAAACGGTTGAAGGGCAGTTTCGGGCCTGTTCTTGCAGAGGCAGTTTTGTCCATTTTCTGTGCTTTAAAAATTCTGAGAAAATTTGGTATGTTAATATGAAGAGTTATATAGATCCTGTCCAAAGATGGCTATTTTTGGAAGTGTAGAATGAGAGTTATGGATTTTACAAGGAAGAGTTATTTTAAAAGTAAAGCAAAATAACTTTTTCTGTGTACCTCCAAAAATTGTGAAATTTTTACTGGAAGTACATATACATAACAAGAACATCTCCTGAAAATTTTGTGATTTTTGGACTTAAAAACTGTTCATGATAATTGTTGCAAGATCTGACTATTTTGGTCATTTTAAAAATAGTAAATGAAATCCAAAAATTCAAGAAAAATTATATGTTTATCGTGATACCATGTACTGATATTTTCCAGAAAATAAGAATTTTGAGAACTGCTTTAGTAGTTTTCATGGATGTGTTTGAGTTATGAATAAATAAGAATAATAAGTTATGTGATGTCATAAATGGCAAAAATGTAATTTTATACCTTAGAGACCCTAAATATGATGTGTCCAGATTTTTGGAAGGTATTTTGGTCATTTTTGATAAAATTTTATATTTATAGCATTTTAGGTATATTAAATAAATGAATTAGTAAAGGGTAAACAATTAGAATCAATTGTTTATTAGTTTAATAAATGATTAAAATATTATTAAGAACTTAATAATATTAGTTTAAGATATTATTAAGTAATTAATAATATTTAAATTAAAATTGGATTAAAATATTATTAAATTATTAATAATATTAGATTAAAGTTAAATTAATAATATTAGATAATGATTTAAAATATTATTAAATGATTAATAATATTATATTAAAGTTAAATTAAAATATTATTAAATAATTAATAATATATAATATTTAAAATATTATTAAATGATTAATAATATTAGATTAAAATTAAATTAAAATATTATTAAATGATTAATAATATTATTCATTGATTAAAATATTATTAAATGGTTAATAATATTTATGAATGGTTAAGATATTAAAGATTGATTAAAATATTATTAATTGATTAATAATATTAGTAATTGGTTAAGATGTGATTAATATCTGAGAATATTATTAAGTGATTATTAATATTATCAAGTGATTAAAATACTATTAAATAATTAATAATATTAATAAAGGATTAAAATATTTAAATGATTAATAATATTAGAAAGTGAATAAAATATTATTAAAGGATTAATAATATTAGACAAGAGTTTAAGACAATGGTTATATGATAATAATATTATCAAATAATGATAATATTCCTAATGAGTAAGGTATTATTGAATGTTTTGATTACATGATTACATGTTAGATAATTTATTATAAGAATAGTGGTGTTAAGAGTTATAATATGTTATGCTAATTGAAAGATCAATATTATTAATGATAGATTTTTTAAAAGAAGTTAAATTAAATTTCATAGCAATAATCAACAATCGAGGCAAGTTTCCTAACTCAACTTGAGTTATTAATTTCAAAGCATGATTAGTGGATAATTATTGTTGGTTATTCACATCTATAATGATTATTGTTATTCGCACATAGTGCATTTAATTTCATGTTCTATTATTTGAACTGTGAAATAAATTTAAAGTTCTTTTATTCATAAACTATTTATAAGTCATGTCTCAACTATTCATTTCGGCTAGACTAATAATTGATGAATCGTTCTATTATTTGAACCAAGTTGTTATTGAAAGATTTATGCTATTTATTTCGGCTAGATCAATATTGATATTATACATTGAAATCATAACATTTCTTTGAAAACAATCCAAACCATATTGTTGTGGTATGGACTCATGATGTAAGACTGAGATGAACAACCCTTATAAAAAGGAGAACTTTATTGTCGGACATCCAACCCTTGCGCTATTTTTGAGTATATATTATGCATAATATAGAGTACAATGAGGCTAATCACTTCATGTACTCGCAGAAGAGTATGATTTAATCTTTATGGTTAACTGATACTCTTGAGGTAATTCAGTATTAATTAACTGATAATTCCTCTATTATTTCTTGATCCATTTGTGATCACTCAGCATGAAATATCTGAATATCCCACTTTATTGAATATTATTACATTATTGCTAATTGTTCCTAATCAAATGAATATTATTGAATCTTCAAACAAATTTCATTCTTTTATTCTTGAAATGTTATTTATTCTGGAATTCAAGATAATTCTTGTTATTGAAAATGAGTTATTGTTCAGCTACTTCAAAATCTTTTGAACATTATTGATATTCTAGAAAGTTAGATTCTTCTATATCTTTTATTGTACGCTTTAACTTGCTGAGCAAACTCGTTGTTCACCCTTGCTTAAATAAAATATTTCAGCTAAGGGCGAGGTAGCCGAGGGCTCAAAGAAAGACAAGGGCGAAGGAAAAGTTCAAGAGTAGTTATTGTAAACTTTACTTATTATGGTACTTTATGTAAATTAATTATGTAAACCTTTTGAGTATCTAAGGGTATATAAGTTATTTTAAGGTTAGTTAACCTGGTGGTGATATAATTATGTTTTAAGTTATGTTTCTATTAAGGACATTTAATGAATGATGTATTTCATTAATGAATGGGTAGTTAGATGTGATATGTATAATGGATCGTGAGCACCAAACTCGAGGTTAGGAAACTCGAATTTGGGGGCGTCACAATTACACTACCTCCCCCTTAAAAATAATTTCGTCTTTGGAATTCAAATAAGTTACAGAAAGTTTTATTTTTATTTAAATTGTATAATTATTCATGAACTTTAGTTAAGACATAACATCGCCTTTGTAACGATCCAGACTGGTAAGTTCATCGGCCCACGAAATTATATATGTACTTGTAAAAGATTCGCTAGCTACCGCGTCAAATCTTGGTAAGGTTCTTCGTCTTGTATCGAATTAAATCACACCCTCCACTGCTTGTGCGGGTCCTTATTAATTTCCTTGATTTTTATTTTTGCAACGTACTCTTCGGAACATAATTTAAAATCACATAATTTTATTAACATCTATAACAGAGTTAGAATAACAAAAATATTAAAATTATCTTTAATTTGCAAAATGTTTATGTTCCATATATGATTAAGATCTAACAAATTATTCTTATTTATTTTATATAAATTCATACAAAACTCCAAGAACAGCATATAAACAAAACAACTAGCAAACTATATTATCAACTCACCCCAAGTCTTTAAGAGTTTCAAAATATCATAACCTCAAATCAAATTAGTTCTCAAATATTATTACACCAAAGAATATACTACTAAGATTTATTCATCATCAAACCAAACTCCAAATCATATATCCTACTATCTAAATAAGCAAACTATAACTATTCAAAATCTCTTAAATCATTACTTACTATCTAATCATTTAATAAATCAATACTTCTCTTAATGCAAACCTTAACTCAACAAATTTCAAGATCTCATCTTACTATCACAAAGAAACTTCATATAAAATAACTCCAATATTCTACCAGGAAAAATTCGCAAAATTCATTTACTCCAAATGATTAATCTAATTACCTCGAATCTCTACAACAACTCAAAATTACAAGAGATCCTATGTACTTAATAGTTTTTACTTTGTCATATTATCCCACCAATACACATAACTCAAATTATTCACAACTTAACAAAATCAAAGCATAATCCAAATCCTCAATTATAAAATCATAATAAATTGTTACCAAAAAAACTAATAAATAATTTTTCAAAACTAAATATTTGCTTATACAAATACTCATATCATAATCACATCATATATATATATATATATATATATATATATATATATATATGTGTGTGTGTGTGTGATCATTTCTCATTAGTACAAAATATAACTTTATTCTCTTTAATTAATGATCTAATCACAATTCTTAACTAATATTATTACTCCATCGCATAATAATAATAACCTTGACAATTTATTCCACCTTCCTCAAATCAACTACAAATCGAAAAGACACCAACATTTGGTCAAAATCAACACCATCCAAATAAAGAATCAAATAGAAATAAATTTCTACATCTACCAGGTGGTTTTTTTACCCACAACTCATAGGTCAAACCTAAATAGGTTTTTTACTAGAAAGAGCCTAAGCTCTTATATCATCTCTGTAACACCCCATTCCCAAAAAGGAAAGGAAGGTCACGTGCAAAGCATAACAAACCTCAAAATTAGTAAACAGAGCACTAATGACTTCAAAATACTAATAATGATATCCATTAATGAATTACTAAATACAATTCTCCAATTAGAGTCAAAATAATCAAAACCAAATATCGAATCAACATAGATGGTAAAAGGCAAAACCCTCATCACACTATCCCTGAATCACCCCTGTAAACATGTCAAAAGAAAAACACAGCATGAGCCAATTGCCCAGTATGGATATAGATATACAAAGATGCATGCACAACTGAAATATGAAATCAACCTAGTCAAAATACTGAACAAAACCTCAAGCTTAAATACCGATGAAAATACTTTAAGGTCTGAATAGAATATATTTGAATCAATAGAATTAACGAAATAAACAGAAGAGTAAAGAATGAACTGAAGTAACTAACTCAATTAATTGAACTGAACTGAAACAAACAAAACTAATACAATGAAATAATAGGCTGAATCAAATGGTTGAGTGTTATTTCATACCGATTGAGCAAAAAAAATATATATTGCTACACAGACAAGTCAAAATAATGCCACACAAGCAAGTCAAAATAATGTCACACAGGCAAATCAAACGATGTCACATAGGCAATCAAAATAATGTCACACATGCAATCAAAATAATGCCACACAGGCAAATCACACATTGGACCGCGAATCCGAATGTATGTAAATCGGATAGATGCGTTTGGCACAACGTCACAAATCTGTAGAACAAAAAACTAGGGTCAACTCATACGCCTCCCACAACAAAACACCAAATGACCCACTTCCTCCGGAGCCCAGAACAGAGATGTCATGGACTAATCACACCGCCACAAAAAGTGTCATGCCTTTCGTGCCAAGACGACATGCCTGTGGTACCCCCATAGGTGGTTATAACTCAGGTATACCCTACGGTATATTCTAACAAAAATATCATGTCACAACACATGCGACATAATACCAATAAAAATAAATACCGTGTCACAACACGTGCGACACAATATCCATAGAAATAGGGTGCTAATATATACATGTCACTACCAAAAAAATGGTCATTTGTGATGGACAAAATCCATCACAAAAAGTAGGAAAACCATCACGAAAGGTTTATGTGATGGCTTTAAGCATCACAATGGCCGTCTTGTATACGCCCATCATGAAAGGTTTTACGTGATGGTTTTGGCAATCACGCAAATACTTAGTGCTTTTGTGATGATTAATACAATCACATTAACACGTAATCTATTGTGATTGTCAAAGTCATCACAAAAAAACAAGATTTTAGGGATCAAATGTAAGAACGTAAATCTCTATTTACGTATAATTTATTTCATTGTATTAATTGTATCTATATTAATTGTATCAAATGATACTTGTAGGATTCGAACCCTCTCCCATTTACAAACTAAATAACGAGTATTACCACTACACCAAAGTCCATATCATTATTATAATTTTAAAATAAAATATAAAAGGAAACATATGTGAGTTGACTTACTAAACAAAATTACTTATACATAAGATTTGGTGATTGCAATGCAGTTACAAATACTCTATGATGATGATAAAATTAGTCATCACTAAGAGTCATCATATATTTTATTGTTTTGTGATGGCTTAAAAATTCCATCACAAAATACCTTCTTTTTGTAATTGTAAATAAAAGTTGTCACAAAAATCTATCTTTTTTAATGATTATCACGACCGTCATAAAATATTGTTTTGATTATTTCTTATATTAAAATATTAGTGATAGCTTAAATGCAATCACGAAAAGGGTATATCTATAAGTGATGACTTAGTGTGTAACAAAAAGAAAATTTATTTTACGTGAAAAATTTTGTGTGATTGACATGACCATCACAATTATAATACATTGATGGCAAGATTAATCATCACTAAGAGCCATCATATATACTATTATTTTGTGATTGCTTAAAAAGTCCATCACAAATTACTATCTTTTGTAATTGTTTTTAAAAACTGTCACAAAATTTCGTCACGTATTCTTGTTTTTCTAGTAGTGTGTTGAACCAAATCAAATTATAATCACAATGTCTCAAAAAGAAAGTAACTGTAAGACCCCAGCTTTTATAAATAAAGATGAATTTTCTATAAATATTATTTTTGAATATTATGGAATAAATTTGATATAATGTTATAGTTGTGGGTAATATTTATAAATTTTGCAAAGTAAGCAAGTTGTTATAAAATATTCGTTTGGTGGGGAATATTCTTTTTTCGGGGAATATTAAATGCGACGGCTCAATCGATGGTGGACCCCTGGCGGAAGTATTGTCGTAGTTAGAAAATGACAAAATTATCTTTCTATAAAAATAACGGCGAGGTGTTACCATTAAAAGCATTGAACTACCCGGTAGTAAAAAATACGATGTCTGGCGTGGTTGCGTAGTAGCACTGCGGTATTGATTATTGATCTTTACGTGAGAAGTCACTTAGCTATACTCGATTATTACTTTCTGATAATTCTTGCATCATATCTCTTATATTATTGATTCAATTATTGTCACGATATCATCTCATATAATATGTTATATTATTAATTGAGGCGACAAGTTATAAATGATTAATAATTGTTGAAAGATTAAATATGTGTTGATTAAAAATAAAATGATTTGTGGTAATATTTATTCAATCCTTGATGTATATAAAGAGTCACATTATGAGGCGTTTGTGGTAAGTTTGATTATTTTATGGGGGCCCATATGTCATCATCTAAGAGTCTCTTAAATCGATAGTATTTACCTTTGTGAATAGTAGTTACCTTCATCGATAGTATTTACCTTTGTGAATAGTAATTACCTTTGTGAATAGTAATTACCTTCGTCGATAGTAATTACCTTTGTGAATAGTAATTACCTTTGTGAATAATAATTACCTTTGTGAATAGTAATTACCTTAAATCGATAGTATTTACCTTTGTCGATAGTAATTACCTTCTTGATATAAGTAATTACCTTCGTCGATAGTAATTACCTTCGTCGATAGTAATTACCCCTTCATGAAATAGTAGTTGTCCTTGATATTACCAAGAGTTAAGCGCCTCTTGATTGTTCCAGGGTTAATTACCCTTCCATGAATAGTAGTTGTCTCTTGATATTACGAAGAGTCATTTTGACCCTTCGTTAAGACCAAGAGCCACCCTCGGTTTTCTATAAATAGAAAGCTCATTCCTTCATTATTTCTTACGAATTCATTTAAACTCTGAGAGAGAAACTATATAGAGAAAGAAGAAAAGTATTTATTTCACTTTTTCAATATTGAGTTCTTCTTTTCATTATTTGTTGTACTAGTAAAGGGGTGTTATTCTTTCTTATTCATGAAGAGGATATTATTATTCCATTACTTTATTATTACATTGGAATTCTTATTCATGAAGAGACACCTACCTACTTGGTGAAATTATTCCATTCTTTATTATTACATTTGGAATAACTTTTGTATCTGTGGCATACCTATACATAATCTGTATCGTGGTTTACCTATACTTGGTGACATTCTTCTATTATTACATTGGAACATCACATGCATGTGTTTTACAGGACTGGTTAAAATCTTTATTATTATTACATTGGAACATCACATGCATGTGTTTTACAGGACTGGTTCCGTCTTTATCATTACATTGGAATATCCTATCGTGTGTTTTACAGGATGCAGTTCCATCTTTATTATTACATTTGGAACATCACATGGGTGTGAATTTCACGACTTTGGTTTATTATTATTATTACATTGGAATAACTTTATACATCTGATCTGCATGCGTGGTGATTTCCTTTGTTATTCCATTCTTTATTATACCCGGTTGGTTAAAACTTTAACTTCTATACTCCATGAAATTAGTAGAATATTCTTGATATTTGCGTTTCATCCAATATCTTTTCATGGAAATATTCTTACGATCATTCTTGAATTTTACTCTACAAAGCGATATCATGTTGACAATTTGGGCGTTATTAGTTCTGAATAAATTAATTAAATGAACTTGTTTTATTGAATTATTATGTCATTGTCATCATCATCATGTTATATTATGTTATCTTTGGCTTCGTGCATAGATGAATTTAGTATGATTATGACCGGGGATCATTCGGTATAATCATGGCTTGTTATAAATGATGTGATAAAAGTCCTCAGTGGCCTGTAATGCAGTGATGGATAGTTTTTGGTATGATTATGACCAGGGGTGATTCGGTATAGTCATGACCATTAATAATTTAATGAAAATCCTTGGCCAGTAGTACGGGGATGATTAGATATTGTGGTTTATTCATTAAAGCGAGTCTTAGTGATAAAAATTTATGAAAACCTTTTAAAACCTAAAAGATAGTAGACTTTATTTTCTACTTGACTCTTTTAATGGATTGCATATTCATTTGCAGATTAAACCGGTTGTCTATTGTATTTTATCGGTTTAACATTGTTGAAGACTATTGATAATTTATTACGCATTATCTTAGTTATAATATTTCTTCTTGGGCTAGTTGAGCTCACCCTTTCTTTCACTTTATTCTCTTGAAATGAGAATATAGGCGGGGACGAGTCGGGGAGCGGAGTAATGGTCGAGAGGATAGCATTAGTAGTCCTCACTTTATTACGTGAAATAGTGTGATAATAATTGTAATGAGGACTCCTTTTGAGTTTGTATAATATCTAGTAGACAATATTTGTATTCAAACTCACGGTTTATGTCGTATTGTACCACAGCAGTTATATTAATGTAAGTTGTATTTAAATTACATACCATATAAGTGGCGACCCAAAATGGGTGGCGTATACCTAATTTTGAGGCGTCATAGTTGGTATCGAGCTTAGGATATGATCCACGGCTAAGATGTGAGACTAGAACTATGAGGGAGAAATAGGGAATTCCTTCGCTAGTATGACCTACCTAAATTTATTTGGTATTTGATTGGTGGGTTGAGTATAGTGATAATATGTTCCATGTCAATTAACCCTTATTTTGTGGCGGTGTTTGAAAATGGCATCCGGAGAATGTTGAGAATCTTTGAGATAAGCGATGAAGCACATGAGAGTGTTGATTCTCCACGAACAATAATCGGGACGATACGATAATAATCGATAATCCTGGCAGTAAACAACAACAACTAATGATAACCATCGAGGGGAAATTATCATCTGCTAAGAATGGTAACCACTTACGTTGTCAATCATGCATGTAATATAAATTGTGGAAGAGAAGGTCACTTAGCTCGATTTTGTTTGCACAAAAGACAAATTCAACTAGGATGGAGGCACCAAAGGTGGATATGGACAAAAACAAAGTCGTTGGTTTAGGAAGTGCATTTTTTCGACTTCTCACGAGGAACGAGAATCAGACACGAATAAAATTATCACGGGTTAGTTAATTATAAGCTCTTTGAAGTCTATACCTTATAAGATACCGGTTCTACCCATTATTTTATTTCACTTAGTTGTGTTCAGCGTTTAAATTTGACTCAGAAGAAGTTAAACTTTGACTTATTGGTTGAAACTTAGTTAGTAGGAGCCTTAAGTTCTGCTTATTTTTAAATCTTGTTTGATTCAAATAAACATTTTCACGTTACTGTCGATCTTATCTTTTTGAAAATATTTGCCTTTGATGTGATTTTAGGAATCAATTGGTTAACTACTCATCATGCTTTTCGTAAGGTTGTTAGCTTTTATATTCATAACCAACTTGTTGTGCGAATTGAAGTAACCAAACTACTAAAAGTCAATTATTATCATATCAAGCCATAAGTAAAGAGCCCCGAACCTTTCGTTGTTGACTTCCTTGTGTGGAATGCTGCAAAAGCGGACTTTACGTAAGCGACATCGTGAATGAAGATGGCAAGTTTATAGGTATCATTGTGAGGTCTTATCTCTAGGTTAAGGGATAGAAGTCACAGTTGGTATCGATGTGACGTCTTATCAAGTCTTGGATGAGAGTCACGATTTTGAATGATATTTCTATTATTAATAAATTTCTGGCGTATTCTTGAAGACTTCTTAGCCTACTTAGGCGTGAAATCAAATTTAAGTATTGACCCCGATTATAAAACCCATTTCTTAAACCCTCAAATATTTCTTCAACTAAAATGAGCAGTTTCGTGGTTTATGATGAAAGTCATAATAAAAGCATTGGACTAATGAAAATCATGGGTATCGTGGTATTAGTAAGTGTTATGATGAGTTATGTTGGTTAGTATGTGAAAACATGAAAGTTTCTTAAAAATCACAAGGAGTTAAAACCAGTTTTGGTGAAAAAGCGTAACATGAAATTCAATTGACCAAATCTCCTATTATATTTTGAATTTTTGGGTGTGGTTAAGTCCTAGAGTTAGATCTATGAGTTACCTAACTAATCCAAGTGGAATCAATGAAAAAGGTGTTGTAGATTTTTTAGGTGTGGACTGATTTTAGCAAAGGAGTCAAAACTTGAAAATGTCCAAAAAACTGCTGCCCACATTTTTGTAAGGGCTGTTTCGGCCACTTAATTAGTGAGAAAATTCAGGCCTTTTGGGACATAAAAATATATGGTATAAAGAACATCGTGTCCAAAAATGAGCTCATTCCGACTTAAAATGAGCAAGTTATGACCATTTCAATATTTAGGTTTTTTTGACGAAAAATGCTATAAGCGGAGTTCTATAACTCAGATGACCATGAAATTTAAAGCTGGAGGCTCACATTAACATGTGTAAGGTCCTGCCAAGATTTGGGAATTTTGGAGTTAAACTTGAGGTAGCTAATTTCTTAAGGAATTAATTAGAAATTGATTTTTGAAAATAGTAAATGAATTTTAAAATTCCGAGAAAATATATTTTCATTATGGGACTATATTATGCTAAATCCCAGAAAAGAAATATTTTTGGGACTGATTTGGTATTTTTCATGAAAATAGTTTAATTCTGAACATATGAGTTAAATATGTTATGTGAAGTAACAAAGTTGAAAATAGGATTTTATGGCTAGAGAATCCTATATAGAGTATATGCATATTTTTTGAGGATTTGATAATTGGTGATGATATCTTATGAGTATGGCATTTTGAATGATTAAATGCATTATATGGTAAAGCGTAAACAATTGAGATAAATTGTTTATAAATTTAAAAGTGATTAAAATATTGTTATAATATTAATGATATTAGATTATGAGATTATTAAGTGATTGATAACATGGGGATATTCTTGAATCTGGATAAATTATATTATAAATGTTTAATATTTATCCTTTATCTCATTTGATTGATTCTTTATATCATTATCCTCATTGCTTATATTATGTTGAAAGTCATCTACATGGCTTTGGTGCATAGATGGACTTGGTATGATTATGACCGAGGATTGTTTTATATAATCATAACCGTAATTGAAAACTTACGATTATCTTCTTTAGTAGTAGTGCATGGATAATTTGTGGTCGTGATACTAATGAATACCACGATTATCTTTGGTAGTAGTGCATGGATAATTTGTGGTCGTGATCTTAATGAATACACGATTATCTTTGGTAGTAGTGCATGGATAATTTGTGGTCGTGATACTAATGAATACACGATTATCTTTGGTAGTAGTGCATGGATAATTTGTGGTCGTGATACTAATGAATACGATTATCTTTGGTAGTAGTGCATGGATAATTAATGGTGCGTTGATCTTAATGAATATCCTTGGCACATAGTGCGGGGATGATTCGATGATATGGATTAATTATTGAAATGAGTCTCGTGAATGAAATATTAATTCATGGATGTGGTAAAAGTCGTCTTTGGTAGTAGTGCATTGATAGACTTGGTATGATTATGACCAAGGATTATTGATTATAATCATGGCCATAATAATTGAAAACACGAATATCCTTGGCGATGGTGCATGGATAATTAGTGGTCGTGATACTATTAAGTGCGTCTCGGCATTATTGGTTTCTGATTTGTATATCTTTGGCTTTGTAGTGCAAAGATGAATTGTTAATGAATATCTTTGGCGGATTGCGAAGATGAATTTAATATTTTTAACGATAAAGGTATTCAAGGTATCCTCACCTCTTTATCATATCGAATCGTACCCTAATTTAGAGGCGAAAATTTCATAAGAAGGGAGGTTGTAAGACCCGACTTTTATAAATAAAGATGAATTTTCTATAAATATTATTTTTGAATATTATGGAATAAATTTGATATAATGTTATAGTTGTGGGTAATATTTATAAATTTTGCAAAGTAAGCAAGTTGTTATAAAATATTACGTTTGGTGGGGAATATTCTTTTTGTCGGGGAATATTAAATGCGACGGCTCAATCGATGGTGGACCCCTAACGGAAGTATTATCGTAGTTAGAAAATGCGACAAAATTATCTTTCTATAAAAATAACGGCGGAGGTATTACCGTTAAAAGCTGTTGAACTACCCGTAGTAAAAGTAATGATGTCTGGCGTGGTTGCGTAGTAGCACTTGCGGTATTGATTATTGATCTTCGTGAGAAGTCACTTAGCTATACTCGATTATTACTTTCTGATAATTGCTTGCATCATATCTCTTATATTATTGATTCAATTATTGTCACGATATCATACATATAATATGTTATATTATTAATTGAGGCGACAAGTTATAAATGATTAATAATTGTTGAAAGATTAAATATGTGTTGATTAAAAATAAAATGATTTGTGGTAATATTTATTCAATCCTTGATGTATATAAAGAGTGCATTATGAGGCGTTTGTGGTAAGTTTGATTATTTTATGGGGGCCCCATATGTCATCATCTAAGAGTCTCTTAAATCGATAGTATTTACCTTTGTGAATAGTAATTACCTTTGTGAATACCTTCGTGATAATTTACCTTTGTGATAGTAATTACCCTTTGTGAATAGTAATTACCTTTGTGAATAGTAATTACCTTTGTGAATAATTACCTTCATCGATAGTAATTACCTTCGTCGATAGTAATTACCTTCGTCAATAGTAATTACCTTCGTCGATAGTAATTACCTTCTTCAATAGTAATTACCTTCGTAATAATTATAGTAATTACCCCCTTCGCAAATAGTAGTTGTCCCTTGATATTACGAGAGTTAAGCGCCTCTTGATTGTTCGAGGGTTAATTACCCCTTCATGAAATAGTAGTTGTCTCTTGATATTACGAAGTCATTTTGACCCCGTTAAGACCAAAGCCACCCTCGGTTTTTCTATAAATAGAAAGCTCATTCCTTCATTATTTCTTACGAATTCATTGAAACTACTGAGAGAAAAACTATAGAGAAAAGAAGAAAAGTATTACGCTTTACTTCACTTTTCGATATTCAGTTCTTCTAAGGTAAGGGATATTATTTGTTGTACCAGTAAGAGTGTTATTCTTTCTTATTCATGAAGAGAACTTACATTATTCCATTCTTTATTATTACATTGGAATAACTTTGATATCTGTGACATACCTATACTTGGTGAAATCCTCTGTTATTCCATTTTTTATTATTACATTGGAATAACTTTGTATCTGTGGCATACCTATACATAATCTGTATCGTGGTTTACCCTATACTTGGTGACATTCTTCTATTATTACATTTGGAACATCACATGCATGTGTTTTTACAGGACTGGTTTAAATCTTTATTATTATTACATTGGAACATCACATGCATGTGTTTTACACGGACACAGTTCCGTCTTTATCATTACTGTTGGAATATCCTATCATCTGTGTTTTACAGGATGCGGTTCCATCTTTATTATTACATTGGAACATCACATCGGTGTGAATTTCACGACACAGTTACATTATTATTATTACATTGGAATAACACATCATCTGAATCTACCGCGTGCGTGGTGATTTCCTTTGTTATTCCATTCTTTATTATACCCAGTTGGTTAAAACTTTGACTTCTATACTCCATGAAATTAGTAGAATATTCTTGATATTTGCGTTTCATCCAAGTATCTTTTCATGGAAATATTCTTACGATCATTCTTGAATTTTACTCTACTGAAAGCGATATCGTGTTGACAATTTGGGCGTTATTAGTTCTGAATAAATTAATTCGTGAACTTGTTTTATTGAATTATTATGTCATTGTCATCATCCTCGTGTTATATTATGTTATCTTTGGCTTCGTGTGCATAGATGAATTTAGTATGATTATGACCGAGGATCATTCGGTATAATCATGGCTTGTTATAAATGATGTGATAAAAGTCCTCGATGGCACATGTAATGCGGTGATGGATAGTTTTTGGTATGATTATGACCGGGGGTGATTCGGTATAGTCGTGACCATTGATAATTTGATGAAAATCCTTGGCCGTGGTAGTGCGAGGATGATTAGATATTGTGGTTTATTCATTAAAAGCGAGTCTTAGTGATAAAAATTTATGAAAACCTTTTAAAACCTAAAAGATAGTAGACTTTATTTTCTACTTGACTCTTTTAATGGATTACGTATTCAGCTGCAGATTAAAGCTTTGTCTATTGTATTTTATCGGTTTAACATTGTTGAAGACTATTGATAATTTATTACGCATTATCTTAGTTATAATATTTCTTCTTGGGCTAGTTGAGCTCACCCTTTCTTTCCTTTATTCTCTTGAAATGAGAATATAGGCTTTGGGGACGAGTCGGGGAGCGGAGTAATGGTCCGAGAGGATAGCATTAGTAGTCCTCACTATTACGTGAAATAGTGTGATAATAATTGTAATGAGGACTCCTTTTGAGTTTGTATAATATCTAGTAGACAATATTTGTATTCAAACTCACGATTTATATCGTATTGTACCGCGATTATATTAGTAAGTTGTATTTAAATTACATACCATATAAATGGCGACCCAAGATGGGTGGCGTATACCTAATTTTGGGGCGTCATAGTTGGTATCGAGCTTAGGATATGATCCACAGCTAAGATGTGAGACTAGAACTATGAGGGGAGAAATAGGGAATTCCTTCGCTAGTATGACCTACCTAAGTTTATTTGGTATTTGATTGGTCGGTCAGAGTATAGTGATAATATGTTGCATGTCAATTAACCCTTATTTTGTGGCAGTGTTTGAAAATGGCATCCGAGAATGTTGAGAATAGCAATGGAGCACAGAAGACTGTTGATTCTCCACAGATCAATAATCAGGACGATGTGCAACAGGATGGCGATAATCCTCATGTAAACAACAACACTAATCAAATGCGGAGGAGGGACACATGTCAATCAAAGCAAGCATAATATAATTGGAAGAGAGAAGGTCACTTAGCTCGATTTTGTCGTTTCATAAAAACAAATTCAACTAGGGATGGAGGCACCAAAGGTCGGATCTGGACAAACCAAAGTCCGTGGTTTAAGAGCATTTTTTTCTCGTGACGAGGAACCCGAATAAAATTATCACGGGTAAGTTAATCATAAGCTCTTGAAGTCTATACCGTGTTAGATACCGGTTCTACCCACTCTTTTATTTCACCTAGTTGTGTTCAACGTTTAAATTTGACTCAGAAGAAGTTAAACTTTAACTTATTGGTTAAAATTTTGTTAGTAGGAGCCTTAAATTCTGCTTACTATTTTTAAATCTTGTTTGATTCAAATAAACATTTTCACGTTACCTGTCGATCTTATCTTTTTGAAAATATTTGCCTTTGATGTGATTTTAGGAATCAATTGGTTAACTACTCATCATGCTTTTCGTAAGGTTGTTAGCTTTTATATTCATAACCAACTTGTTGTGCGAATTCAAGTAACCAAACTACTAAAGTCAATTATTGTCATATCAAGCCATAAGTAAAGAGCCCAGAACCTTTCGTTGTTGACTTCCTTGTGTGGAATGCCGAAGCCGGACTTTACGTAGGCGAAATAAATCGTGAATTAAGATGGCAAGTTTATAGGTATCATTGTGAGGTGCTATCTAGGTTAAGGGATAGAAGTCACAGTTGGTATCGATGTGACGTCTTATCCAAGTCTTGGATGAGTCCACGGTTTTGAATGATATTTCTATTATTAATAAATTTCTGGCGTATTCTTGAAGACTTCTTAGCCTACTTAGAGCGTGAAATCGAATTTAAGTATTGACCCCGATATAAAACCCATTTCTTAAACCCTCAAATATTTCTTCAACTAAAATGAGCAGTTTACGTGGTTTATGATGAAAGTCATAATAAAAGCATTGGACTAATGAAAATCATGGGTATCGTGGTATTAGTAAGTGTTATGATGAGTTATGTTGGTTAGTATGTGAAAACATGAAAGTTTCTTAAAAATCACAAGGAGTTAAAAACCAGATTTTGGTGAAAAGCGTAACATGAAATTCAATTGACCAAATCTCCTATTATATTTTGAATTTTGGGTGTGGTTAAGTCCTAGAGTTAGATCTATGAGTTACCTAACTAATCCAAGTGGAATCAATGAAAAAGGTGTTGTAGATTTTCGTGGACCGATTTTAGCAAAGGAGTCAAAACTTAAAAATGTCCAAAAAGGCTGCCACATTTTTGTAAGGGCTGTTTTTACCACTTAATTAGTGAGAAAAATTCAGGCCTTTTGGGACATAAAATTATATGGTATAAAGAACATCGTGTCCAAAAATGAGCTCATTCAGACTTAAAATGAGCAAGTTATGACCATTTCAATATTTAGGTTTTTTGACGAAAAATGCTATAAGCTGGAGTTCTATAACTCAGATGACCATGAAATTTAAATCTGGAGGCTCACATTAACATGTGTAAGGTCCTGCCAAGATTTGGGAATTTTTGGAGTTAAACTTGAGGTAGCTAATTTCTTAAGGAATTAATTAGAAATTGATTTTTGAAAAATAGTAAATGAATTTTAAAATTCGAGAAAATATATTTTCATTATGGGACTATATTATGCTAAATCCCAGAAAAGAAATATTTTTGGGACTGATTTGGTATTTTCATGAAAATAGTTTAATTCTGAACATATGAGTTAAATATGTTATGTGAAGTAACAAAGTTGAAAATAGGATTTTATGGCTAGAGAATCCTATATAGAGTATATGCATATTTTTTGAGGATTTGATAATTGGTGATGATATCTTATGAGTATGGCATTTTGAATGATTAAATGCATTATATGAGTAAAGCGTAAACAATTGAGATAAATTGTTTATAAATTTAAGAAGTGATTAAAATATTGTTATAATATTAATGATATTAGATTATGAGATTATTAAGTGATTGATAACATGGGGATATTCTTGAATCTGGATAAATTATATTATAAATGTTTAATATTTATCCTTTATCTCATTTGATTGATTCTTTATATCATTATCCTCATGCTTATATTATGTTGAAAATCAAATACATGGCTCAGTGCGTAGATGGACTTGGTATGATTATGACCGAGGATTATTCGGTATATAATCATAATCAGCTTCGAAAACACACAATTATCTTTGGTAGTAGTGCATGGATAATTTGTGGTCGTGATACTAATGAATACACGATTATCTTTGGTAGTAGTGCATGGATAATTTGTGGTCGTGATCTTAATGAATACACAATTATCTTATCTTTGGTAGTAGTGCATGGATAATTTGTGATCGTGATACTAATGAATACGATTATCTTTGGTAGTAGTGCATGGATAATTAAATGGTCGTGATACTAATGAATATCATTGGCACCGTAGTGCGGGGATGATTCGATGATATGGATTAATTATTGAAATTTGAGTCTCGTGATTAAATATTAATTCATGGATGTGGTAAAAAAGTCATCTTTGGTAGTAGTGCATTGATAGACTTGGTATGATTATGACCAAGAATTATTCGGTATAATCATGACCATAATTGAAAACACGAATATCCTTGGCGGTGGTGCATGGATAATTAGTGGTCGTGATACTATTAAGTCTGCGTCTCGGCATTATTGGTTTTACTGATTGTATATCTTTTGGCTTTGTAGTGCAAAGATGAATTATTAATGAATATCTTTGGCGGATTGCGAAGATGAATTTAATATTTTTAACGATAAAAGGTATTCAAGGTATCCTCACCTCTTTATCATATCGTGTAGTCGTACCCTAATTTCGAGGATTTAAATTTCATAAGAAGGGAGGTTGTAAGAAGACCTGACTTTTATAAATAAAGATGAATTTTCTATAAATATTATTTTTTGAATATTATGGAATAAATTTGATATAATGTTATAGTTGTGGGTAATATTTATAAATTTTGCAAAGTAAGCAAGTTGTTATAAAATATTACGTTTGGTTCAGAATATTCTTTTTGTCGAAAAAAATATTAAATGCGACGGCTCGAATCGATGGTGGACCCCACAATCGTATTATTGTCGTAGTTAGAAAAGCGACAAAATTATCTTTCTATAAAAATAACGGCGGAGAGTGTTACCGTTAAAGCTGTTGAACTACACCCTAGTAAAAAATGCGATGTCTGGCGTGGGTTGCGTAGTAGCACTACGGTATTGATTATTGATGCTTACGTGAGAAGTCACTTAGCTATACTCAATTATTACTACAATAATTCTTTGCATCATATCTCTTATATTATTGATTCAATTATTGTCACAAAGATTATCATCATATAATATGTTATATTATTAATTGAGACGACAAGTTATAAATGATTAATAATTGTTGAAAGATTAAATATGTGTTGATTAAAAATAAAATGATTTGTGGTAATATTTATTCAATCCTTGATGTATATAAAGAGTCTGTTATGAGACGTTTGTGGTAAGTTTGATTATTTTATGGGGGGCCCATATGTCATCATCTAAGAGTCTCTTCGTCAATAGTATTTACCTTTGTGAATAGTAATTACCTTTGTGAATAGTAATTACCTTCGTCAATAGTATTTACCTTTGTGAATAGTAATTACCTTTGTGAATAGTAATTACCTTCGTTAATAGTATTTACCTTCGTCAATAGTAATTACCTTTGTGAATAGTAATTACCTTTGTGAATAATAATTACCTTTGTGAATAGTAATTACCTTCGTCGGTATTTACCTTTACAATAGTAATTACCTTTTGATAGTAATTACCTTCACAATATAAGTAATTACCTTCGTCAATAAATAATTACCCTTCGCAAATAGTAGTTGTCCTTTGATATTACCAGAGAGTTAAGCGCCTCTTGATTGTTCCAGGGTTAATTACCCTTCATGAAATAGTAGTTGTCTCTTGATATTACCAAGAGTCATTTTGACCCTTCGTTAAGACCAAGAGCCACCCTCGGTTTTCTATAAATAGAAAGCTCATTCCTTCATTATTTCTTACAATTCATTTGAAACTACAGAGAGAAACTATAGAGAGAAAGAAGAAAAGTATTCTCTTTACTTCACTTTTCCAATATTGGTTCTTCTAAGGTAAGGGATATTATTTGTTTGTTCCGTAAGGGAAGTGTTATTCTTTCTTATTCATGAAGAGAACTTACATTATTCCATTCTTTATTATTACATTGAAATAACTTTTGTACGCTGGCATACCCTATACTTGGTGAAATCCTCTGTTATTCCATTTTTATTATTACATTGGAATAACTTTTGTATCTGTGACATACCCTATACATAATCTGTATACATGGTTTACCCTATACTTGGTGACATTCTTCTATTATTCTGTTGGAACATCACATGCATGTGTTTTACACCGGACTGTTTCTGTCTTTTATTATTATTCATTGGAACATCCTTGTGCGTGTGTTTTACACCGGACACAGTTCCGTCTTTATCATTCATTGGAATATCCTATCTCGTGTGTTTTACACCGGATCCGGTTCCATCTTTATTATTACATTTGGAACATCACATGGGTGTGAATTTCACTGACACCGGTTCTGTTATTATTATTACATTTGGAATAACTCATACATCTTCAATCTACCGCATGCGTGGTGATTTTCTTTGTTATTCCATTCTTTATTATACCCAGTTGGTTAAAACTTTAACTTCTATACTCCATGAAATTAGTAGAATATTCTTGATATTTGCGTTTCATCTAGTATCTTTTCATGGAAATATTCTTCCATTCATTCTTGAATTTTACTCTCTACAAAGCAATGATCGTGTTGACAATTTGGACGTTATTAGTTCCCTAATAAATTAATTAAGTGAACTTGTTTTATTGAATGTTTCATGGAACTTGCTCATTTTAAGTCGAAATGAGCTCATTTTTGGACAGGAGGTACTTTATACCATATACTTTCATGTCCCAAAAACCCAGAATTTTTCTCATAATTTAAGTGGCCAAAAAAATTCCCCTTAAAGTTTCTACAAGCGAGTAGCATTTCGAAATTTACAGCTTTGGCCTCCTTTGCTAAAATCAGTCCACAAAAAATCCACAACACCTTTCCCAGTAATTCCACTTGGATTAGTTAGGTAACTCGTAGATCTAACTCTAGGACTTAACCACATTCAAAATTCAAAATATAATAAGAGATATGGTTAATTGAATTTCATGTTACGTTTTTCACCAAAATCGATTTTCAACTCTTTGTGATTTCTAAGAAACTTTCATGTTTTTACATACTAACCAACATAACTCATCATAAAACTTACTAATACCACGAATACCCATGATTTTCATTATTCCAATGCTTTTATTATGACCACGTAAATCTGCTCATTTTAGTTGAAGAAATATTTGAGGGTTTAAGAAATGGGTTTTGTCTCTTGGGTCAATACAAAATTCGATTTCACGCTCTAAGTAGGCTAAGAAGTCTTCAAGAATACGCCAGAAATTTATTAATAATAGAAATATCATTCAATCTTGACTCTTATCCAAGACTTGGATAAGACGTCACATTGATACCAACTGTGACTTCTATCCCTTAACCTAGATAAGACCTCACAATGATACCTATAACCTTGCCATCTTCATTCACGATGTCGCCTACAAAAAAGTCCGGCTTGTGCATTCCACACAAGGAAGTCAACAATGAAAGGATCGGGGCTCTTTACTTATGGCTTGATATAACAAAGATTAACTTTAGGGTTTGGTTACTTTGAATTCGATAAAGAGGTTGGTATAAATATAAAAAGCTAACAACCTTACGAAAAGAATAATGAGTAGTTAATCAATCATTTCAAAAATTACCTCAAAGGCAAGTATTTTCAAAGAGACAATATCTCGACAGTAAACGTGAAAGTGTTTATTTGAAACAACAAGATTAATAAACAAAGGAGGTAACGAAGGTTCCTACTAACGAAGTTTCAACCAATAAGTCAAAGTTTAACTTCTTCTAATCAAATTTAAACGTTGAACACAACTAGGTGAAATAAAGAGTGGGTAGAACTTGTATTGAATAAAGTATAGACTTCGCATTAATTTATAATTAACTTACCCGTAATAAGTGGCGACCCAAGATGGGTGACGTATACCTAATTTTGGGGGCGTCACAGTAACAACATGTACCGCTCTACAATTATCAAATATAAATACTAAACATGATAACCTAATTCAAAGAGTACAAATACGAGCCCTATGTATCAACTCTAAAATGAAACTTTACTATGAATTTCGCAAGAAACAATTATGTGAAATAATAACGGAAATCTAAACGAGGAACAAAACGAACTAATTAAATTTCACAGGAGTATTGCAGAAGGAGTACCAAAATTCGTACCTGGATTAAGTAATGAAATATTCCAAATTTATATTCCAAATATAACTCGATAATTTTCTTCTGTTCAAACTAATCACACAAATTAACAAAAATAAATTAATAAATCATATATTAAATTACTAATTAATAATTTCATTTTTCTCAAGATTTATTATTATTATTATTAAAAAAACTTTAAAATGACAATAATTTAATTATATGCTCCTCCTCATAATATAAATTATATACCTCCGTTCTAATCAATACAAGTAAAGTTCATAATCTGCCAAAATACTATAATTAAATTCTCTCTTGCAATCCTACACCCTCCGCTCCAAACAAGTGATTAATCAATTTATATGAACACCTGGTATCTACATACGCATATACACAAATATAATAATACTAACAATATTAAACCATATTCTAGACCACATGCTCATTCTTTATATATATATATATATATATATATATATATATATAAAAATTAATTCTTATCATTTCAATTGATACCCATCATTAGTATCAAAATCAGAATAAAAAACTTTTATGATTTCCTTAACACATGCACTCCTTTTATTGTTATTAGTCTCAACTGTCTCCATTCAAAACAAGGTACTAATGCCTTATTCAAAATAAAATTATAAAAGTGATTTGGTTAATTTTTGCACAAGTAACCTAAACTACACTCATCAATTCTTTACCAACATGTTAGACATAATGTATATACACATTACATATATATGCTTATAAAATATGCTTCACCCTAATTATCTAACTGTATAACAAAATCATTCTTATTTGAATACAAAAGTTAATATACTGATGTAATTTAATGATTCAATTTATACCCTACTATGATCATGCGAAAATATTATGCATATCAAAATTTATATGAATAATGAACCACAAAAATTTACTTAATTTGGAAAAGTAAACTTACTTGTTTCTTCCTTCCTCTTTGTGGGCAAAGAAATCGTGCCTTGCTAGGATTAGGGTTTTGTGTTGGCTGAGGAGGAGAGAAATCCACAAAGAGCACGGAATTGATTGGTTGATTGAAGAAGGGAGAACGACAGGTGGGCGATTACTCCAACGACGCGTGGCAGAACTCCTAGAATCCGGGAACTGTGCAGGGATTCCAAACCCCTTTAGTGTTTTTAGGTGGAATCTAGCTCCAAGCCTTTAAGTCACCAAAAGGGTTCTTTTGATCTTCCAAGAGTCCAAGTCTTGAGTCTGAAGAGAAGTCTAAACCCTTTTTAGTGCTTTTAGGTGAAATCTCCAAACCTTTAAGTCACCAAAAGAGTCCCCCCTTCCTAGAAAGGAAGGGGTATTTATAGAGTTTCCTGGAATTAAGTAGTCACGTGTTAGGCACATGTTTTCAGGGAAATTCTAGAAATACCCTTTAATCATTAGAATAATGCACATATTCCCCTGTCCTTCTAGCCACCAATCCAATCCCTCAATCAATTCCCAAAACGAGCTGCCTTCGCGAGCCTTCTGCCTCGGGACCCGTGGAGGCTTCTCTCGGGTCTCGCCTATTTATTTTCGGCTTTTTCTTCTTCATTCCATTAGGTTATGTGAACCCTAATTTGCACATTTAATGAGGTCGCGGAACCCTAATTGTGTATTTAATTCAATTAGGTCATGTGAACCCTAATTTTCACTTGGGCCCACATTTGCCCCCTGCGCGAGAGTCGCATTTCCAAAGAGATGATCGTGCAAGAATAATGCAAGCTATTTGAACGATTTTTTTGGGCTCCACCTGCAGATCTTAAAGACAATGGTCCTAGTAGAGGGAATCCCTAGGGAGCCCAAACCCTTGGGGTTAAACCCTAGGGAGGCAAAACCTAGCAGAGCTCTTCCTTGGACGAATTGAGAAATCTTCCAAAAAATCTTTCCATAGCTTGGGCATTTGTTTCCTTATTTTTTCTGGAAATTGAAACAAGAAAACATAATCAAATATCACCAAATAGAATTTAATTTAATAAAATCTTTCTTTTCGTAAACCAAATCTTTCCTTTTTACCAAATAAAATCAAATCTTAATTTTATTTTGGAAATAAAATAAAATCTTAATTTTATTTTGAAAATAAGATCAAATCTTTCTTTATTTGATATATCTTGACAAGACTTTATATATATATATATATATATATATATTATCAAATTAAATCAAATCTTACTTTTTTCCTAGAAATAAAATAAAATATTCTAGAATCTTATTTTATTTTATTCGAAAAATAAACTTTTTACTTATCTTATTTTGGAGAAGTAAGGAGTCGATATTCATAATCCATGGCCACATATCTTGCATCTGAATTGCAGTAGAGACCCATTGAAGTTATGCATCCGAATTGCAGTAGAGACTCATTGAAGCTATGCATGTTATTCTACTAATGTACCATCAAAGTTGTTAGTGCTACTAGCCATCAAAGTCACTACAGCGTGCATGTGTCCAATAGTTGGATTTTAAACTTCAATTAGGATTGTCTCATGATCACTAGGAGCCACGAACCCATGTGCTATTTTTGTAGTATGCCTTGATTCATGTTATGTTCTTGCCATGTGTTCGGAAATTATGTTCCAAATAAAAGAAAGCAAACCAACTTCTTTATTTTTGAATTCTTCTTGATTACTTCATCTATTTGTCTTTTCAGGTAATTGTAGCCTTTCTTTGTTTCTGAGCCCCATCACCTTGATCATATCTTGGTTTTTTCCCTCGAAATTCATCAAAGAAAGGCTATAATTTTTGCGGCGAAGGAGCACTCGTTCCAAGCGGTTGATTTGTGGAGCAACAGGACCTAGGAGGTATGAAGGAAATGAAAGTAGTATGCACACAAGCCAATCATGTTTGATGATAAAGAATATACTTTGTAACAATCTTATTCATTTATTAATAAAAAGTATTAATTTATTAAAGGCTTTTAATTATCTACATGATGCTGTTTTATAATATGTGATAAACCCATAGTTTTAAGCAATGCTTTTAGAATAATGATGATGATCATTCTAATGAGATCTAAATTCTTAGAAAGCTTAAAACTAAAATAGTTCCCAATCATTGGATTACTAAATTGGGGATTAGTGAATCCGGATAGATTGGTACATCGTTGCTTGCTCATTGGATGAGGATGATTGATCTCATGATCATTTGTGGAGACACTAAAGCAAGTATGAGGTGCTTATTAGAGAATAAGTTCACTTTGAACGTGGCTCGCTAAGGAATACCTAATGGAGTTTTATTTGCTGTCAATAGGAATTCTCAGTAGTGATAGTAGTACAAGTAATCCTTGGACTTGAGATCATCATAGTATCTTGTGTATGATGAGTTATACTTTGACTTATTCCTTAAGACCCTTAGGGTATATCAAAGGGGTATGCTTGGGTATAATAAGTTGTATATGGAGATAATGTATGATCAATAAAGAATCTACCACTTCTAATAAAGAAGAGAAATGTCCTATGTGATTCGATAAATGACAACCCAAGAGTCCTTGGTTATGGCGAGAATGAAATTAGAAAGGAGTTTCTAATTTGCATTATTTGGAGTTGTGCATTTAAGGATCGAAATACATATAATTAAATAAAATAAGACTTGTGATAATTCCATGTCTTATATTTAATTGGGACATTGTATGGTGGAAGGATTGAATTATACGAAAACTATTTACTCAAAGGTTCTTTTATGATTAATGTTGAAATCTATATTATCTCGAAAGTCGTTGATCGCTAGGGAGGCTTATCCTATTGTAGAATAAATATTATTTATTTAAATAAATTAATTATTTAATTTATTTATTTAAATAAGATTAGAATTGTTCTAATTGATTTATTCACAAACCTAGGTTTAATATGGAGAACCTAAAGGGTCACACCATAAAAGGAAGAATAATTATTTAAGAGTTAATGGCATAATCGTAATAATATGTTATGTATATTTAATTTAATCTATGGTGATAGAATAAATTAAATAGCTTAATATTTATTATTTAATATTTTAGAAATATTAAATATAAATTAATAAGAGGAGTCTTATTAATATTATTACAATTATTATTATTTTAATTTCTAAAAGAGTTTAGGAATTAATTTAATATAAGTACTCTCATTTATTCCTAATAAGATTAGGAGGTTAAATTAATTAAAGGAGTTTAATTAATTATCCCTAATAAGATTAGGGAGCTTAATTAATTAAAAGAATTTAATTAATTAAATAAACCCAATTACTTAATTGTTAAGGTGGGTTGCCCACATCTATAAATAAGAGGAGTCTTATTATGGGTGGTGGGGGTTGTTGACTTTTTCAACATACGACATAATTCCAATTGTTGGGAGAGTACACCTTTTCTATAGAGATAGAAAAACTAGGGTTTGAGCGATACCCTTTTCTTGAATTTTCTTCTTCCTTGGTGGATCACCTCTGAGGCCAAACATTTGGGTGGCTAACGTTGGTCGAAAGGAAGGAACCAAACCCGTGGATTCAAGATTGAGCGAAAAAGGATTTGGAGGTGAACTTGTACGAGGAAGCTCGATCTTGAGGGTATGATTTATTCTTTATCTTTTCGTTTAATTAATAATTGTGCATAAAGGGTGATCCGGGTATATGGCTTGTAAATTTTAAACTCTGATTTTTACACGCTTCCGCACTTTTATGCAATTTGATTGCGTTCTTGAATATTACAAACCTGAAAGTGGCATCAGAGCCAAACCTTTATGTAAATTATTAATTATTTTAATTTGATATTATATTGATATGTGTTTAGAACAATTTAATTGGGCATAATTTTATTGTATAAAATTTAATAAAAAAAAAACAATTTTTTTTTTTTTACCGAACTCATTGTGCAAGGAAATCAAAGACCGCACAGAAATCGAGAAATCATGCCATGCACGGAAATTGAAATTCACGAAAAAAAAAAAAACGCATGGTAGGATGAAAAAAAAAAACCATGAAGTCACTTTTAAATCGAGAAATTGTAAATGAAGGCCACGGGTTTTATTTTTTTTTATACTAGTAAAATTTTATATATATAATATATATTATAATACGGTAATATTATATATATATATATATATAATATTCTTAATAATTTTATTATTAAAATAAAAATTTTATTTTAATATTAAAATAAAAGTTTATTTTATATTAAAATATAAAGTTTATTTTAATTTTAAAATTAAATTTCATGCTTAACTAATTAGAGTTGGAATTGGATTCCATGATAACTAATTGGAGTTGAAATTGGATTTTATTTTTCCTAAAATAAAGGAGTTTATTTGTGAATAGGGAAGTAAATCCATCTTTCCTTAAATAAAGGAGTTTATTTAGATATGAAATTAGATTTCATATTATTTAAAATAAAAGAGTTTATTTATGAATAGGAAAGAGAATTCATGTTTCCTTAAATAAAGGAGTTTATTTAAATGTGAAATAAGATTTCATATTATTCAAAATAAAGGAGTTTATTTGTGAATAGGAAAGAATCATCCGTGTTTCCTTTAATAATTTTTTTACACATGGAATTGGATTCCATAATTAATTAAAATAAAAGAGTTTATTTTAATTAAAGATTTTTTTTATGGAATTGGATTCCATAATTAATTAAAATAAAGGAGTTTATTTTGATTAAAATAAAATAGTTTATTTTATTCAAAATAGGATAAATTAAAATAAAATAGTTTTATTTTGATTTAAATTTGGATTTAAATAAAAGAGTTTATTTTTATTCAAAAATAGATTTTATACTAACTAAATTTGTCCATTAAATGATATCAATATATATATTAAATGTTTATTATTCATATGATGAATGTTATTTATTGATGCATATGATGATGTGTATGATAATAAATGGGATTGATTATATATTATTGACCAATGTGATTGGATTTTATTTTAGTTGGATGCATGAATGTATGGGTTTTATCAAATGGGGTCTGCGTACCTCGTCTTCTCTAATTTTTCTTAATGTAAATTCTATCTCTCTCCTATTTACTTCCCCTTGATCACGATCAAGGTTTCTATTTATTTTAAAATAGTTATGTAATAGGAATTTTAGAATTATTTTGAAAAATTGGAGATCAAGGAGCAAGAGGCGCTTGAAGACCCGTTTGTAATGGAGCCCGGTTTAAATGTAATAGTTATATTTAAATATTATTTCTTGCACCCCTAGGGTTTGACCTTTTGGTTCACTTGGTGGCTCTAGTGAACCAAACTAGAATAAAAGTCCATAATCAATCCGAGGTAGAATATATAGTATTCTATATGTGCATGCTTATACTATATATATTATATATTATGCAAACATGCTTCATGTTCATTAATATAACGTATATTTATATATATATATGCATGCAGCTAAACAAGATGAGACAAATTAATAACAAACCCCTCAATTTTTATATTAAGTCCTAAGCGTTCAAAGATATTTGGAATATCAAACGTCAAGCCTTCTAGCATGATAAAATTAATAGAGTATTAAATATTTAATATGAGTTTGTTGTGTCACCACAAGGCAAGTATTAAGTATTTAAGATGTTAATTTATCACATTTGATGCTTATAAAGAAAATTGAACAATATTGTTTTGTTGTGTCACCACAAGGATGATATTTTTCTTTTTTGAATATATGGAGTGCTAGGTCGGACTTAACTTGGATAATTTTGATTCGGATGTGCCACCACTTGATCAAAATAATCTAAGAGGCAAAAGAAAAGGAGTTGCATAGTTGATGTAATTGACAAAAGTTGTCTACCTATTTATTTATATATAGTTTGTTGTGTCACCACAAGGCTATATACATTTGAAATGGGATCCTTATTCTCACTAGCAGATCTTTAATTTGATTTAGCCAAACTATATAAGTGAGGGTAATATAGTTTGAAGAAAATAGTGGGAGATACCAATTTAAAACAAGACCTAATTTATTTTGGTAATTAATAAAAGAATGTATGTTAAAATGTTGTTAATTACAAATTCATTTACAGAATTTTACAATGTCTAAAATTACTATCATCATTGAAGCATATTAGATGCTAAATTAATCAGACCGAATTAAACGGATTGGTTAAGGAATTTGAGAATAGTTCTCATAGCTGAAAAGCTATCTTATATCCTTAATACGCCTATCCCTGCAATGGTTGCAGACAATGCCTCTGAGGAAGACATTGCTACTTTTAGAAAGTGGCAAGATGATGCACAGTTGGCTCAATTCATCATGCTCGCACCCATGAGTAACGAGCTTGACGTCGGCGTGAAACTATGGATGCTCCTACTATATTCCCGCACATCAAGTAGTTGATGGTGAGGAAAAGGGGCCGATAGATATCGAGATATCTAAGGAGCTCTTCCGATCTAGAATGGCCAATGGCACTATAAATACAGATAAAAGTTCTTAACATAATCAATTTGATTGATCAATTAGGACAACTGGTTTTGTCATGGATGGAGAGTTGAGCCAAGATTTGATCTTGCACTCACTCCCGACTCCTTTCACAATTGTTGTGAATTTTCATATGAACAAGCTGAATATCGCCTTTCTGGCGATTTGCTTAACATGTTGAAAATGTTGAGAGTCACTTTCCAACCAAGAAAGATCAAGTCTTCTTTGGTAGGGGCAAAGGATCTTCTCGAAAGAAGAATGATTCAAAGAAGGTATATAGAAAGGCATAAACAAAGGATAATAAGAACAAAACTGATATGGATAGCAAAGGAGTTTGCTTCCACTGCTATAAGCCTGGACATTGGAAATAAACTGCAAGAAGCATCTTGCAGAGGCTAACCAAAGAAGCTTAGTGAAAAATAATTTTGCATATTGAAAAAATTAGTATAAGAAAAGGAGATGATCATTCAAAGAGTTGAATGTGTGTATTTGCTGAAATACAAGTATGAATTATTTGAAAGGTTCAAACAATTCAGAAGTGAAACAAATTGATAATGTATTAAGATTCTTTGATTAGATCAAGGAATAAATACTTGTGAAATAAGTTTCTAGATCATCTCAAATGGTTTTCTCATAATGGACGCCTCTCTATACATAATAATTGATTGATGTATCTGAAGGAAAAATCATACCTTGTTGGACATGGTACGGTCCATAATTATTTTACCGACATTCCAGTATCCTTCTAGGATCATGTCCTAGAAATGGCTACATATCTACGAAAAGGTAACCTCAAAATCAAGCCCCAAGACTCCATAAAAGTTATGGACAGGGAGGATTCCTAATCTTAAGTATGTTAAGATAAAGGGTTGTCCAACTTATGTGAAAAGGTTTCAAAGGATAAGTTTGGGACAAGATTTGACAAATCTGATTTGTGGGACATCCTAAAGTAAGTTTAGGGTATATGTTCTATAATCCTACTTAGCAAAAAGGTGTTTGTTACGAAACACGCTTCCTTCTAAGATAAAGGTGTTTATCATTAAAAGGGCTAGTGGGAGGATAATAGATCTTGAAAAGTTCAAGAACCATAAAACACTATAAGTCAAATAAGAGGAACACGTAGATGAACCTATTGTACCACAACCCGAATCATAAATGAATAGTCTGAAAGATACCTAGGAGGTATGGATTCATCATGGATGATGATGATGAGGTACACATCATAGAAGATGATGATCCAGTTACATACGATGAGGTAAGTGTTGTAGACACTCAGAGAAATTGATTGAAGCAAGTTTCTCAAATATGGAACATTCGTTTTGATGAGGCAATCAAAAGAGTTTGATTTTATCAAAAATAAGAATGAACCTAGTGTGTACAAAAAGGGTCGATTGGGAGCATCGTGACATTCCTAGTACTATATGTTGATATACTACGGATAAGGAATGACATACTAATGCTACAATCAGTAATGATAAAGTTGTCTAAACATTCCTCCATGAATGGTTTGGGAAGAGTATCTTAATTGGGGATAAAATCTATATAGATAGATTCAAGAGGATGCTCGACTTAACCCAAGGAACGTATATTCATTTGATGCTAAAAGTCGTTTAGCATGGCAAACTCAAGAGATGTCTCATGTTGATGAGCTATGGAGTGTATCTCTCTTAATAGTCCCCACGGACTCACGAAAGAGAGGTCGCATGAGTGACAATCATGCATGCAATGAAATGTCGAGACTGATGTTGATCGGTCATATTCGAGAAGTTCACTATGAGTCGGTGAAAAACATCTTAAAGTTCTTAACCAAGCACTAAGGATGTGAGCATACATGGTGGGTCTAAATTAAAACTAGAGGGCTTAATGACTCAAGTTTTTTTCGACGGAACCAAGATGACGAAAAAATCCACTTTAAGGTAAAGTGTTACCTTGAATGGTGGTGCGATGAATTGGAAAGGTTCCAAACAAAAAAAGAGTTCTTTGGTTTAATGATAAAGACAAAGTATATAGCTATAAATGAAGCTGCAAGTTGATTGTTTGGATTAAAAGTTTATTACAGAACTAGGAATAGTTCCTAAGTCTCATCTTGGATCTAAACATGTGTTGTGGCACTTTCATTTGATTATTAGAATCATTGAAAGATGGGAAATCACTATAGAGATAGTGGACTCTCATGAACAACATTACATATCCATTAACTAAAGCTTATCCAACAGCAAGATAATCGTCACTTAGAGAAGAAGAGTATAAGATACAATGGCGATTGGCTTTAGTGCAAGTGGGAGATTGAAAGTAGTATGCACACAAGCCAATCATGTTTGATGATAAAGCATATACTTTGTAACAATCTTATTCATTTATTAATAAAAAGTATTAATTTATTAAAGGCTTTTAATTATCTACATGATCTTTGTTTTATAATATGTGATAAACCCATAGTTTTAAGCAATGCTTTTAGAATAATGATGATGATCATTCTAATGAGATCTAAATTCTTAGAAAGCTTAAAACTAAAATAGTTCCCAATCATTGGATTACTAAATTGGGGATTAGTGAATCCGGATAGATTGGTACATACGTTGCTTGCTCATTGGATGAGGATAATTGATCTCATGATCATTTGTGTGGAGACACTAAAGCAAGTATGTAGGTGCTTATTAGAGAATAAGTTCACTGAACGTGGCTCGCTAAGGAATACCTAATGGAGTTTTATTTGCCTGTCAATAGGAGTTCATGTAGTGATAGTAGTACAAGTAATCCTTGGACTTGAGATCATCATAGTATCTTGTGTATGATGAGTTATACTTTGACTTATTCCTTAAGACCCTTAGGGTATATCAAAGGGTATGCTTGGGTATAATAAGTTGTACATGGAGATAATGTATGATCAATAAAGAATCTACCACTTCTAATAAAAGAAGAAAATGTCCTATGTGATTCGATAAATGACAACCCAAAGTAGTCCTTGGCGGCGAATGAAATTAGAAAGGAGTTTCTAATTTGCATTATTTGAGTTGTGCATTTAAGGATCGAAATACATATAATTAAATAAAATAAGACTTGACGATAATTCCATGTCTTATATTTAATTGGGACATTGTATGGTGGAAGGATTGAATTGTCTACGAAACTATTTACTCAAAGGTTCTTTTATGATTAATGTTGAAATCTATATTATCTGGAAAGTCGTTGATCGCTGGGGAGGCTTATCCTATTGTAGAATAAATATTATTTATTTAAATAAATTAATTGTTTAATTTATTTATTTAAATAAGATTAAATTGTTCTAATTGATTTATTCACAACCTGGTTTAATATGGAGAACCTAAAGGGTCACACCATAAAAGGAAGAATAATTATTTAAGAAGTTAATGGCATAATCGTAATAATATATTATGTATATTTAATTTAATCTATGGTGATAGAATAAATTAAATAGCTTAATATTTATTATTTAATATTTTAGAAATATTAAATATAAATTAATAAGAGGAGTCTTATTAATATTATTACAATTATTATTATTTTAATTTCTAAAAGAGTTTAGGAATTAATTTAATATAAGTACTCTCATTTATTCCTAATAAGATTAGGAGGTTAAATTAATTAAAGGAGTTTAATTAATTATCCCTAATAAGATTAGGGAGCTTAATTAATTAAAAGAATTTAATTAATTAAATAAACCCAATTACTTAATTGTTAAGGTGGGTTGCCCACATCTATAAATAAGAGGAGTCTTATTATGGGTGGTGGGGGTTGTTGACTTTTTCAACATACGACATAATTCCAATTGTTGGGAGAGTACACCCTTTCTATAGAGATAGAAAAAACTAGGGTTTGAGCCAATACCCCTTTTCTTGAATTTTCTTCTTCCTTGGTGGATCACCTCTAGAGGCCAAACATTTGGGTGGCTAACGTTGGTCAAAGGAAGGAACCAAACCCGGTGGATTCAAGATTGAACGCGAAAGGATTTGGAGGTGAACTTGTACCTGAGGAAGCTCGATCTTCAAGGGTATGATTTATTCTTTATCTTTTCGTTTAATTAATAATTGTGCATAAAGGGTGATCCGGGTATATGGTTTGTAAATTTTAAACTCTGATTTTTACACGCTTCCGCACTTTTATGCAATTTGATTGCGTTCTTGAATATTAGAAACCTAACAGGAAAGCCCCTAGGTGGCCGAAGTCAACATGGCCGAACCCTAGGGGGTCGAAGGTAACATGGCCAAACCCTATGGGAAAATTGAAGTTTAAATGAAAAAAATGAAGTTTTAGAAGAGCAGTTACTATTTTGATCATAACTTTTAACTTATTTGGAGTTTCGGGGCCCATAATATATCAAAACGAAACTAGCGAGGAGCCCTACGAAGCCAACATGGCCGAACCCTAGGTGGCCTAAGGCAATATGGCCAAACCCTATGGGAAAAATGAAGTTTAAATGAAAAAAAATGAAGTTTTGGAGGAGCAACTACTATTTTGATCATAACTTTTGACTCATTTAGAGTCTTGGGGCCCATAATATATCAAAACAAAGATATCTACGAGCCCTACGAAGCCAACATGGCCGAACCCTAGGCGGCCTAAGGCAACATGGCCGAACCCTAGGGGAAAATGAAGTTTAAATGAAAAAAATGAAGTTTTGGATGAGCAACTACTATTTTGATCATAACTTTTGACTCATTTGGAGTCTTGGGGCCCATAATATATCAAAACGAAGATATCGACGAGCCCTACGAAGCAAACATGGCCGAAAACTAGGTGGCCTAAGGCAACATTGTCGAACCCTATGGAAAAAATGAATTTTAAATGAAAATATGAAGTTTTTGGAAGAGTATTTACTATTTTGATCATAACTTTTGACTCGTTTGGAGTTTCGGGGCCCATAATATATCAAAACGAAGATATCGACGAGCACTAAAAAAGTCATCACCAATGGCCATGACGTATGCCATTATAAATCCAAAAAAGGCTCCAAAGGATGCCTTTTGGTCGTCTGAAGTTTTTTTTAAAAACTTTCAGAAAAAAATTTCTTCTATAATTGTGATTTCTAACTCTTTCTGACATTGTTTCTTCTTCTTTTCAAGTGTTTTGAAGCTTAAATCTCAGAATTTCCTCTTTGCCATGATGAGTACTTCAAGTTCAAATGCCTCATTTCCTTGCTCTTTAGATCCCTTATGCTGAATTCTTTTTTCTTGCAGGCCTTCCCTGAGTTGAACATTCTGCAGACTTGGGAACAACCAAGGAGGCCCCGTTTCTCAATGATTGGGGAAGGGTTCCCCTCTTTTGGTCTTTCCGACATCTTTTGAGAGCGAGTCTAGACTTATGATCGTACAACACTTCCTCTGCCAGAGAAGAAAGGCTTGTTTTTATATTCAACGACTTATGGAGGTTGGGATGACTTTCCCCATTCCTATCGCATTCCCCGCATATACATAGAGAAGCAAGAATACCCTTTTAGTCCCCTTCGCTTCATGTCTTTTTCATCTGGTCTCCTTCAAGGATAGCAGGATTAGACTGATGAGATCCTTGGAAACACTGATTAAGTGGATATACTCAAGAGTGCGGGCATCCTTTGTTGTGTTCAACTATGCAGAGACCTATGTATCCAATAGAACCATCACGCCCTTACTGTATTGATCTCACGATGGTACTTTTCTACTTGCACATTCGTCACTGCCTGAGGGAATATGCACCTCTACTCTGGAGGACGTCTATGTCATCTACCAATCTACCAGTAAGCATTTGCCCCTTGCGCGTGAGTCGCGCCTTTGGTGAGATAAGCGCGCAAAATATTATAAGTGTGGAAGTCTTGATTCCAGTGTTTGAACACTTTGCGGGGCTTGATGTTTTGCAAACCTCGAAAATGAAAGTCCTAAGAGAGGGAACCTCTAGGGGAGCAAACCCTAAAAGGGCGAGCCTTAGAGGAGCTCTCCTGAGATATTTTGAAAATCTTCGATCTAATTTTTCTTACCATCTCTTGAAATTTCTCTTTTCTTTAGAGTCAAGAAGTCCTTAAGAATCAAGAAGTCTGTGAGGGCATGATAGCCTCTAAGGTCTAATAGCATCGAAGGCTTGATAGTCCCGAAGATAGCCACGAAGACCAAGCTTTAGGTATTCCTCTCTTCAATTCGACAGGTCATGGACTTTAGATCATGAACTTTCGTAGTTTTTTCCATTTCCTGTATCAAAAAATTCATGTACATATATTTCATGCAAACTAACACTTGAATCTATGCTTCTTCTTTTTTTATATAAATCAAAAGAAATAATCAAGTATAAGTGAAAGTTTAACAAATTTATTGATAATCAAATTGCTTTTAACGAAAAACATAACGTTTCATATAATAAATCTTACTTTTGTCGAAGAAAGCATAACTTTCACCACTTTTAGAGATAAAGTGCAACTTTCTTGCTTTTGTCGAATAAAGCATAACGTTCACCACTTTTAAAGATAAAGTGTAACTTTTGAGGTTGAGGGCTTATACTCAGGTGCCTCAATCACTTTTGAAGTTGAAAGTGTAACTTCTGAGGGTTGTTAGTCAGGTGCCTCGATTATTTTTGAAGGTGAAAATATAACTTACGAGGACTTATAGTCAGGTGCCTCATTCACCATTCACTTTTGATGATAAAGTGTAACACTCGGGTGCCTCGTCACTTGGGTTATCCAATTTCTTGGCAAGTGTAGTCTACGAGGACTTGAAATCAGGTGCCTCGTCACTTGGGTCATCCAATTTCTTGGCAAGTGCAGTCTACGAGGACTTGACCACCATTTAGAGTGGACCACCATCTTGGGTGGATTTTTTTTTAATTCGTCAATTTTTGTGCCTCCTCCCTTGGTCATCCAATTACTTAGCAAGGGATATTCCTGAGGACTTAAACCACCATTTTTGGTGGACCACCATCTTGGGTGGATCTTTAATTCATCTGTAGTTCAGAGTTTTTTCGATGGTAGAACCAGTATTTGGGTTCTTGACTTCCGGGACTGCACCATGGGTGATAGCGTTGCACGTTTCTTCTCCTAATTCAATCTCCCCGGCCACCAGCTTCTCATGGTATATCCTCCGCAGACTATAACAGTCCATAGTGGAATGTCCTGCATATTGGTGGTATACGCAGAAGTTCGGCCTTCTTTTCATCTCTTTCGTTACGACCAACCGGGGCCTTGGAGGCTTCACCACTCCGTGCTCAACCCATTATTCATACAGGCCCCTGAATGCCTTCTCGCTGCATGTGATAGCCTCTGGAACTGACATTCTGGTATACTTGTCACCATACTTTTCTCTACTTCGCTCAAATTTCTCATTCTTCTCCCTCTTGCCTCCTTGTGGTTTTGACTGAGAATCAGCCAAAGCCACAGTTATTGTCCTCTTGTTCTTCCATGTAACCGTCGCATGGCTAGTGGGCAATGTCATGATTCCTCCCAAGTCTTGTGCAAAAGATGAGAGGGTTGCGAAGGAATCACAAGCCTTGGTGATGAGGTGGGACTTGAAGCCATCTAAGGCACCATTGTTGCAAATGCTGACTAAGTTCTTTTCTTCAATCGGCTCTGCGCACTTCTGTGCCTGGGCCCTAAACCTGTCAACATAATCTGATAGCCCCTCATTCGGCTTTTGCTTGAACCTCATGAGCTCTACAATGGTCACCTGTTTTTGCACATAAAAAAATTTCTTAAAAAATTATAATTTTAAGTCATCCCAATCATGGACTGGCCCTTTTTCCAAATTGTAGTACCAACTGAAGGCACTATCCGTCAAAGTCTTGTTGAATTCCTGCATCAACAAGTTGTGGTTGTTCACTTCATCATATCCTAGCCACGGAGACATCGACTCTACGAACCTAGCAATATGTTCCCTGACATTTCCTTTCTCCCCGTTGTATTTTGGAAACTGCGGGGGATGCTCGATATACCCTGTCGGGTAAGCTTGCCTCCGAATGTGTGCCAGGTAAGGTGGCGTAAAGTCTAACTCCGAGGGTTGGGATGTCTGCCTGCGAAGTTGATTGATCACATCGATCATATCATCTTTCGTCACGTACTGGCTCATAGCATGAACTTTCTGGGGTGTTGTGATATATTGTTATATCGGTGGTGTGTAAGGTAAAGAGGTTGGTTGATGCACACTTGCATCGTGCAAAGCTGGCACTGGTGGCAGTTGATGGCTTACTCGCTAGACATGGCTTGGAATGGTTGGCATTTGCACCTGTGAAAATGATGGGAGAGCAGTTGGTATGATGTTTGCCTGAGGTTGGCTTGCTTCCAACCTAGGTTGTGGCACGTCACCACTGTTCTGGGCCTCCAAGTTGATTATTGGAACCGATTGACTTTCCGTCGATGGAGGTAAAATCTGGTTCTCTTTGTTGTTGCTGCCATTGTTGTTATCTTCCACTCCTATTTGTTCTCCTTGTGAACTGCCTGGGAACATGGCCTTGAAGGTGGGAATCTGCATCAACTACTGGCGAAAATTCCCCATTTTCTCTTGCTTCCTCTGCATTTCCAGCATCATGGCTATCATCATCCCTTGCCGTTCTTATGCTTCCTTCAATGCCTTAAGCATCTCTAGTTGCACAACATTCGTCTGCTCTGCGCTTGCATCCTCGCCTTGCCTTCCTGCGTTGGTTTGTTGTTGATTGGCCATATGTGGTGATGTTGAACTTCCTTCTGAGGCGTCTTCAAGGATGGGTTGATCGATGTGACGCCCCCAAAATTAGGTATACGTCACCCATCTTGGGTCGCCACTTACATGGTACATAAATTCAAATACAACTTACTAATATAAGCGTGCTGTATACAATACGACATAAAGCGTGAGTTTGAATACAAATATTATCTACTAGATATTATACAAACTCAAAAGGAGTCCTCATTACAACTATTATCACACTATTTCACGTAATAGTGAGGACTACTAATGCTATCCTCTGGACCATTACTCTGTTCCCAGACTGCGTCCCGGCTATGTTCTCATTTCACGAAGAAAACGGTGAAAGAAAGGGTGAGCTCAACTAGCCCAATGAAATATTATGACTAAGATAATGCAGAATAAATTATCATTAGCCTTCAACAGTGTTAAACTGATAAAATACAATAGACAACCAGTTTAACTGCAGTGGAATATGCAATCCATTAAAAAAAATCAAGTAGAGAATAAAGTCTACTATCTTTTAGGTTTTAAAAGGTTTTCATCAATTTTTATCATTTGAGACTCGACAATAAAAATAAACCACCACATCTAATCATCCACGTACCACGATCGAGGATTTTCATCAAATTATCAATGGTCATGACTATCTTTGAATCACCCCGGTCAAAATCATACCAAAAACTATCCATCACCGCATTACAGACACTTTGAGGACTTTAGTCACATCATTTATATCAAGTCATGATTATACAAGAATGATCCTCGGTCATAATCATACTAAGTTCATCTATGCACGTAAGCGAAGATAACATAATATAACATGAGGATGATGACAATGACATAATAATTCAATAAAACAAGTTCAAGAATTATTTAATCCATGAATTATTAACGTCCAAATTGTCGACGTAATCTTTGTTTAAGTGAGTAAAATTCAAGAATGATCGGAAGAATATTTCCGTGAAAGATCTTTGGATGAAACGCAAATATCAAGGATATTCTACTAATTTCATGGAGTATAGAAGTCAAAGTTTTAACCAATTTGGGTATAATAAAGAATGGAATAACAAAAGAAATCACCATGCATGCGGTGCCTTGCATGAGCGGCAGTTATTCAAACAGAATAATAATAACGGAACCGGTCGGGTGAAATTCACACCGGCGGGATGTTCCAATGAATAATAAAGATGGAACCGGATCCGGTGTAAAACACACGATAGGATATTCCAACGAGAATGATAAAGACGGAACCGGTCCTGTGTAAAACACGATGAGTGGATGTTCCAACGAGAATAATAAAAAAGCGGAACCAGTCCGGTGTAAAACACCTGAGTGAGGATGTTCAATGTAATAATAGAAGAATGTCACCAAGTATAGGGTAAACCAGCGTATCTGAGTTATTCCAATGAATAATAAGCAATGGAATAACATAAGGATTTCACCAAGTATAGGGTATCTGGCGTATCAAAAGTTATGTATAGGGTATGCCACTTTTACGAGTTATTCAGCGGAATAATAATGAATGGAATAATGAAGTTCTCTTCAAGAAGAAAGAATAACACCCCTTACCGTAAAAAGAACTGAATATAGAAGTAGAAAGTAGCGAATACTCTTCTTCTTTCTATAACTTTCTCTCTATAAACTTCTCTCTATAATTTCTCTCTCAGAGTTTCAATGAATTAAGTAAGAAAATAATGAAGGAATGAGCTTCTATTTATAGGAAAATGGAATGCATAGTAACTAATCCATGAGCGGTCCAGTTGATTTACTTTAATCGGCGGTCCATATTTAAAGAAAAATCTTTTAAATAAAATATAATATATTCTATTTATATAAAACATTTTACTATATGCAAACACTATGCAATACTTATGCAAAACACTATGCAAAAATACTATACAACACACTATGCATAATAAAATATAATATATTCTATTTATAGAATAACTTTAATAAAGTATTCTATTTTATATAAAAAGATGTTTACATTTTATTACGTTAATAATACTGAATAAAACAAAAGCGTCATTATCGCTATAATAATTCATATTATTAATCGATGATAATGGAATCAAACCGAGTGACTTCTCATATAGGCATCGATAATCAATCTGGTGTGCTACTATGCAACCACACGTATTCTTCGTACTTTTACTACCGAGTAGTTCAACAAGATATCAGCGGTAAAACTTCCGTAGTTATTTTAATAAAATATTTTTGTCGTTTTCTCGATCAAACAATAATTACATTGTGGGTCCACTGATGATTGAGCCGTTATGCGAATATTCCTGCTAAACCGAATATTCCCCGACCAATCGAATATAATATAACCACTTGCATACTTTGCAAAATTTATAAATACTACCCACAACTATAATATTATCTTAAATTCACACCATAATATTAAAAAAATTATTTCAACAAAATTTAAATCTTTATTGATAAAATCTGGGGTCTCACAATCTCCCCTCCTTATGGAATTTTGCCCTCGAAATTAGGGTACGTACCTGATATGATAAAGAGGTGAGGATACCTTGAATACCTTTATCGTTAAAAATATTAAATTCATCTTCTAATCCTACCGAAGATATTCATTAACAATTCATCTTTGCACTACAGGCCAAAGATATACAACTGTAAAACCAATAATGCTGAGACTCAGCTTAATAGTATCACAACCATGAATTATCCATGCACTACTGGCTAAGGATATTCGTGTTTTCAATTACGGTCATGATTACACCGAATAATCCGTGGTCATAATCATACCAAGTCTATCAATGCACTACGGCCAAAGATGACTTTTACCACATCAATGAATTAATATTTCATTCTTTGAGACTCACTCATTAATTAATCCATATCATCGAATCATCCTGCCTTTCTACGGCCGAGGATATTCATTAGTATCACGACCACAAATTATCCATGCACTACTGACCAAAGATAATCGTGTATTCATTAGTATCACGACCACAAATTATCCATACACTACGGCTAAAGATAATTGTGTTTTCAATTACGGTTATGATTATACCGAATGATCCCTAGTCATAATCATACCAAGTCCATCTATGCACGTAAGCCACAGATGACTTTGAACACATCCATGAATTAATATTTCATTCTTTGAGACTCAAATTTCAATAATTAATCCACATCGTCGAATCATCCCTGCACTACAGGCTAAGGATATTCATTAGTATCACGACCACAAATTATCCATGCACTACGGCCAAAGATAATCGTGTATTCATTAGTATCACGACCACAAATTATCCATGCACTACGGCTAAAGATAATTGTGTTTTCAATTATGGTTATGATTATACCGAATGATCCCTGGTCATAATCATACCAAGTCCATCTATGCACGTAAGCCACAGATGACTTTGAACACATCCATGAATTAATATTTCATTGCTGAGACTCAGCTCAATAATTAATCCACATCGTCGAATCATCCCTGCACTACAGGCTAAGGATATTCATTAGTATCACGACCACAAATTATCCATGCACTACGGCCAAAGATAATTGTGTTTTCAATTACGGTTATGATTATACCGAACAATCCCTGGTCATAATCATACCAAGTCCATCTATGCTCTACAAGCCCCAGATGACTTTAAAAAAAAATATAAACATGAGGATAATGATATAAAGAATCAATCAAATAAGATAAAGGATAAATATTAAACATTTATAATATAATTTATCCGAGATTCAAGAATATCCCATGTTATCAATCACTTAATAATCTAATAATCTAATATCATTAATATTATACCAATATTTTAATCACTTCTTAAATTTATAAACAATTTATCTCAATTGTTTACGCTTTACCATATAATGCATTTAATCATTCAAAAATGCCATACTCATAAGATATCATTAACAATTATCAAATCCTCAAAAAAAAAATATGCATATACTCTATATAGGATTCTTTAGCCATAAAATCCTATTTTCAACTTTGTTACTTCACATAACATATTTAACTCATATGTTAAGTAACTAAACTATTTTCATGAAAAATACCAAATTAGTCCCAAAAATATTTCTTTTCTGGGATTTAGCATAATATAGTCCCATAATGAAAATATATTTTTCTAATTTTTAAAATTCATTTACTATTTTCAAAAATCAATTTCTAATTAATTCCTTAAGAAATTAGCTACCTCAAGTTTAACTCCAAAATTCCCAAATCTTGGCAGGATCTTACACATGTTAACGTGAGCTTCTAGTTTAAATTTCATGGTCATCGGAGTTATAGAACTCCTGTTATAGCGTTTTTTAAATCGGAAAACCTAAATATTGAAATAGTCATAACTTGCTCATTTTAAGTCGAAATGAGCTCATTTTTGGACAGGAGGTACTTTATACCATATACTTTCATGTCCCAAAACACCCAGAATTTTTCTCATAATTTAAGTGGCCGAAACAGTCCCTTAAAGTTTCTGGGCAGTAGCATTTTCGAAATTTACAGCTTTGGCCTCCTTTGCTAAAATCAGTCCACACAAAAATCCACAACACCTTTTCCATAATTCCACTTGGATTAGTTAGGTAACTCATAGATCTAACTCTAGGACTTAACCACATTCAAAAATTCAAAATATAATAAGAGATATGGTCAATTGAATTTCATATTCGTTTTCACCAAAATCGATTTTCAACTCTTTGTGATTTCTAAGAAACTTTCATGTTTTTACATACTAACCAACATAACTCATCATAAAACTTACTAATACCACGAATACCCATGATTTTCATTATTCCAATGCTTTTATTATGACCACGTAAAATCTGCTCATTTTAGTTGAAGAAATATTTGAGGGTTTAAGAAATGGGTTTTATCTTTGGGGTCAATACAAAATTGATTTCACGCTCTAAGTAGGCTAAAAGTCTTCAAGAATCGCCAGAAATTTATTAATAATAGAAATATCATTCAATCTATGACTCTTATCCAAGACTTGGATAGTCGTCACATTGATACCAACTGTGACTTCTATCCCTTAACCTAGATAGTACCTCACAATGATACCTATAACCTTGCCATCTTCATTCACGATGTAAGCCTTACAAAAAGTCCGGCTTGATTGCATTCCACACAAGGAAGTCAACAATGAAAGGATCGGGGCTCTTTACTTATGGCTTGATATAACGTGATGATTAACTTTAGGGTTTGGTTACTTTGAATTAAGTATAAAGAGGTTGGTATAAATATAAAAGCTAACAACCTTACGAAAAGAATAATGAGTAGTTAATCAATCATTTTCAAAAATTACCTCAAAGGCAAGTATTTTCAAAGAGACAATATCGACGAATTAGCGTGAAAGTGTTTATTTGAAACAACAAGATTAATAAGCGATGGAGGTAACGAAGGTTCCTACTAACGAAGTTTCAACCAATAAGTCAAAGTTTAACTTCTTGGAATCAAATTTAAACGTTGAACACAACTAGGTGAAATAAAAGAGTGGGTAGAACTTGTATTGAATAAAGTATAGACTTCAGCATTAATTTATAATTAACTTACCCGTAATAACCCGTTGGGTTTTCTCGATAAACGCTTCTCGCTTAAATTATCGAGTTTGACTTTACTACTATAGGGTACATTCCACCTTAAGTGCTTCTTCACATTCTGATCCATGATTTGAATCATTATTCTCGATCCATGTCGAATTAAGGTTGGCCATATATGCGAGTAATTAGAATTGATGTTGAAATTCTCAATTCTTGTCAAAAGCAAAGTCCATTTCATCTATTTTGGCTTTATTGGATGGACGTCTTTTCTACACTATCAACGCGTTGTGCGGCTTTTACCCATGCATCGTCTATTCTCCTTCGTTCGGTTGTTTCTTCTTTCGGTGATCCTTGATTTTTAAATTCTCGATTCAACTTTAATATCTTACACCTGCAAGCGTGATTTTGTTCGAGCATCACATATCGGGTAACCCAATTTTGAATTGTTGTATCCTTTGTTCCACGACCGTTTGCTTAGTTCTTCAACTTTGTTCTTCTAGCTCACGAACACGATTTTGTAATTCTAAGTTTTGATCATAAATTTCTTCAACAATTCTCCTCGGGTTCCTCTTCTTCCTCTTCTTCCTCTTCTTCCTCACTTTGTTGCTACCTCTTACCTCTGCAACTAGCTTTAGGGTGCAATAATTAGTTCTTCATTCACTCGTGGATATCTCTAATTTGTTCCTCGTCTGCGACCTTTGCATTAACTTTGATTAGTGATTAAAGGTGTCTAGCGGTCACATTCACTCCATTGTGAATATTTTTAAATTGCCATTTCAAACACTTTGCCCACAACACAAGGGTTAATTAATATATCAAATATTATCCCTATACTACGTAGACCGATTAAATACCAAATAAACTTAGGTAGGTCATACTAGCGAAGGAATTTCCGTCTCTCCCTCCTGGTTCTTATCTCACATCTTAGCAGGGATCGTATCCCTAAGCTCGATACTAATTGTGACTCTGGACACCAACTTGTGTCGACACCTCACATTAGTACTGTCGACACCACGCAAAGGCGGCGTCCCCTACGGAGAGTGCCGGCGGTGCATTCCCCATCAACGAAGTCACCGGTGAGAGGCTCGGGGCTCTTCACACTTATGGCTCTCGATACCAGTATGGCGCCCCCAAAATTAGGTATAAGTCACCCATCTTGGGTCGCCACTTCATAGTACATAAATTCAAATACAACTTCTTAATATAAGCGCTGGTATGCAATCGACATAAAGCTATGAGTTTGAATACAAATATTATCTACTAGATATTATACAAACTCAAAAGGAGTCCTCATTACAACTATTATCACACTATTTCACGAATAGTGAGGGACTACTAATCTTATCCTCTGGACCATTACTCCATTCCCAGGCTAAATCCATTTATGTTCTCATTTCACGAAGAAAACGGTGAAAGAAAGAGGTGAGCTCATTACTAACCCAATGAAAAATATTATGACTAAGATAATGCGAGAATAAATTATCATTAGCCTTGATGATGTTAAGCGATAAAATCTGAATAAATGACCGGTTTAAGCTGCGGCGAATATGCGATCCATTAAAAAAAATCAAGTAGAGAATAAAATCTACTATCTTTTAGGTTTAAAAAGGTTTTCATCAATTTTTATCGTTGAGACTCGACAATAAATAAACCACCACATCTAATCATCCACGTACCACGGTCGAGGATTTTCATCAAATTATCGATGATTTTTCATCAAATTATCAATGGTCATGATATATACTTTTGAATCACCCCATCAGTCATAATCATACCAAAAAACTATCCATCATTTATTCATTACGTAAGCCACTAAGGACTTTAGTCACATCATTTATATCAAGTTAAATGATTATACCAACGTCCGATAATAATAATCGGAATGATCGGAAGAATATTTCCAGTGAAATTCATGAAATCGAGCGGATGTTCCAACGAATAATAAAAGATGGAACCAGATCCGGGAATAACGTAAAAATGCACCGATAGGATATTCCAATGAATAATGATAAAGAACGGTAACCGGGATCCGGTATAAAATGGACCGTAAACGTAGGATGTTCCAGCGGAATAATAAAAAAGCGGAACCGGGTCCAAGTAAAACACACCAGACGGGATGTTCAAATGAAGAATAATAGAAGAATGTCACCAAGTATAGGTAAAGAAGAATGTCACATTATACTGAGTTATTCAATGAGAATAATAAGCGATGGAATAACATAAGTTTCACCAAGTATAGGGTATCTGGCGTGATCTGAGTTATGTATAAGGTATACCACTTTTACGAGTTATTCAATGAGAATAATAATGAATGGAATAACGAAGTTCTCTTCGAAGAAAGAATAACACCCTTACCGTAGTAAAAGAATCCTGAATATAGAAGTAGAAAGTAGCAGAATACTCTTTTTCTTTATAACTTTCTCTCTATACAACCTACTATAATTTCTCTCTCAGAGTTTCAATGAATTAAATAAGAAAATAATGAAGGAATGAGCTTATTTATAGGAAAATGGAATGCATAGTAACTAATCCATGAGCAGGTCCGTTGATTTACTTTAATCGAGCGGTCCATATTTAAAGAAAAATCTTTTAAATAAAATATAATATATTCTATTTATATAAAAAACATTTTACTATCTGAAACACTATGCAATCTTATACAAAAACATTTATGCAAATCTTATGCAATACTATGCATAATAAAATATAATATATTACATTTATAGAATAACTTTAATAAAGTATTATATTTTATATAAAAAGATGTTTACATTTTATTACGTTAATAATACGAATAAAACAAAAGCGTCATTATCATTATAATAATTCATATTATTAATCGTGATAATGGAATCAAAGTAGTGACTTCTCATAAGGCGTCGATAATCAATCTGGTAATGCTACTATGCAACCACACGACATCTTGTACTTTTACTACTGAGAGTGAGTTCAGCGGTATCAACGGTAAAACTTCATGTTTATTTTAATAAAATATTTTTGTCGTTTTCTCGATCAGATGAATTTACATTGTTAAGGTCCACTTTGATGATTGAGTTGTCACGAATATTCCTGCTAAAGAATATTCCCCAACCAATCGAATATAATATAACCACTTGCATACTTTGCAAAATTTATAAATACTACCCACATTTATAATATTATCTTAAATTCACACATAATATTAAAAATTATTTTTCAAAAATTTAAATCTTTATTGATAAAATCTGGGGTCTCACAATCGAGATCTAGATTCACGCCTTGGAAAGCTTGACTTCACTTGCCTTGGGCCCCGGACCGGTGAGGTAATGTTATTTGTTGGTGAAGCTCTTCTTGTTGTCCTCCACTTGAGTTGTGGGCATACCCTTCACGAATTCTATACCTCCCAGTGATGTATGAAAATGTGGGCGAGAAATCGTGCCTTCTTTAGGATTAGGGGTTTCGTGTTGGGTGAGGAGGAGAGAAATCCACAAAAACACGGAATTGATTGGTTGATTGAAGAGGGAGAACGATAGGTGGGCGATTACTCCAACGACGTGGCGAGAACTCCTAGAATTCGGGGAGCCGTGTTAGGGTAGCAAAGCAGGATTCCAAGAGCCTTCTTGAGTCCTTGAGTTGAGAGAATGTCCAAACCCCTTTAGTGTTTTTAGGTGGAATCTAGCTCGGCCTTTAAGTCACCAAAAAGGGTTCCTTTGATCTTCGAGAGTCAAGTCTTGAGTGCGAAGAAGTCCAAACCCTTTTTAGTGCTTTTAGGTGGAATCTATTCAAGCCTTTAAGTCACCAAAGGGTTCGCTTTGATCTTCAAGAGTCCAAGTCTTGAGTGCGAAGAGAAGTCCAAACCCTTTTAGTGCTTTTAGGTGGAATCTCGGCCTTTAAGTCACCAAAGGTCCCCCTTCCTAGAATGGAAGGGTATTTATAAAGTTTCACGGAATTAAGTAGTCGCGTGTTAGTAGCGTGTTTTCGGAGAAATTTAAAATACCTTTAGTCGTTAGATTAATGTCCATTCCTTGTCGCCCTTCTGGCCACCAATCCGATCCTCAATCGATTAAAAACGAAATTGCCTTCAACCTTACCTTGCCGGGACCCATGGAAACTTCTCTCGGATCTCGCCTAGTTATTTTTGACTTTTCCGTCTTCATTCCATTAGGTTATGCGAACCCTAATTTGCACATTTAATGAGATCGCGTACCCTAATTATATATTTAATTTAATTAGATCATGTGAACCCTAATTTTCACTTGGGCCTACACTCTTTATTTTCTTATGCCTCCGCTGCTTCTCCAAATTGAAAATAGATACTGATATAGATGGAGAGAAAAAATAGAGGGAGAATGGGTTTACTGATATATAGAGAGAGGAAATGGAAAGGTTAACGGGAGATAAAAAGTCTTTTGATAGATGAAAATTTAATTAATTTATTATTTTCTCTTTCTCTGTTTTCTCATATATCCGGAGAGTTCCCCACTATCTGAGATCTCTATCTCCTTTCCTATAAAGTTGGGGGTGGTTGGAATATAATATATATATATATATATATATATATATATATATAATTCTTTTCTTAATCAGCTTTCTTCATCCTCTTTTCATCCACGTGGGTCCTTTACCCCCCACACTCCAAAAAGATTTTTTTTAATCATTTAATTATTTGTATCCCACATCAATTGACTCAGTTGATATACAAAGTTCAATTAAAATGTTTTAAGAATATTAATTTATTTATTTATTTATTACGGGTATTACACATATACAACGTTTATAAATTTTTCCTATATTTGAAAATGCACGATGGTTTAGAAGTACATACAGTGTTGACTGCTAATGCCATGATATAGTTAAAAAAGCTCTAAATTCTCATTTAAAACTAAAATGTATCAAATATTACCGATTTAAAATCGTCCCAATCTGGCCAAGTTTACGGTTCAAATTCACTTTTTAATATAATTACTACTATATTGAATTGTGAATTTGACACCATCCACAAAATATACCAAATTATCCATAAAATTAAGTTGTGGTGCACTACCTAATCATGTGCAAAACAACTAACCTTCTCCCAAAATACAAGTTTAACCGTATACATCCACCGTTAACTCAAGGGTAAAAGTAAGAAGATGAAGAAAAAGAATAAGACATGTTTGATCATTCATCATCCACTTAATATGCTCATACTTTCATTGCTCCTTGGACCTGCGCCTATATATTAATAACAAACTGTAAGGCGCACATATATTATGATGTGGTATACAAAACTAAATAAGTCGCTTCTTATTTACTTAAATGTCTCGCAAATAATAATAATAACCAGTAAAAAACATGAGTAGTTTATAAGCATGTATACACTAAAATGTGCGCGCTGGGGAACAAAAAGGTAATTAAGAAAGCAAGGGGGTTGCATCAATCCATTAGTATAACAGTAAAAGAAAAAGAAAACTAGTACATGAGCTGGAGGAAATCACCAACAGTTTAACTCCTAACCTAGTAAAAGTAACCCTTAAATTTATCTAGTGAAATGGAGATAAATGTATGATCAATAAAGAATCTACCAAACTTCATAAAAAAAAGAAAGAATGATTGATCTAACAACCCGGTGGACGATAGAAAGTAGAAAAGGAGTTTCTAATTTGCATTATTTGGAGTTATTGCGTTTAATCAATGTCAATGTAATTAAATAAAATAAGACTTGACGATAATTCCATAGCTTCCAGTGGAAGGATTGAATTGTCGAATCTATGATTAATTTAACTATATTATGGAAAATTAGAATGATATTGACAAACATCACTGTTAGCCAGAAAAATGTTATTTAAATAAATTAATTGTTTAAATTATTTATTTAAAGATTTATTCCAATATGGAGTTAACCTAAAGGGTCATACATAAAAGGGAAGAATAATTATTTAAAAGAAGTTAATAAGCATGTCGTATAATATATTTATGTATATTTAATTTAATCTATGGTGATAGAATAAATTAGAATAACTTAATATTTATATTAATATTTTAGAAATATTAAATATTTTGAGCCTTATTATTATTTCTATTATTTAATTTCTAAGAGTTTGAAATTAATTTATATGTACGCTTTCTAATTGATTGGGAAGGAAACGAGGTTAAGGACTGCAGATTATATTAATGGTTAATAATCTTTCCATTAAAACTTATGTAATTGTTGGGATGGGTTTGCTTTGTTTATAAATAAGAGATCTTATTGCTTTGGCACGTAATAATTCCAAAGTTGTTGGGGTACACCTTTTCTATAGAGATAGAAAACTAGGGTTCATAACGCATCTTCTTGATTCGCGATCCTTGATGGGATGCTTTCTGAAACAAAGTTGATCACAAGGACTGCAGTTTAAATTGGAAGAGTTAGCACGCGAAAAAGGATTGGAGGTGAACTTGTGAGAATCTTGATATGATTTTCGTTCTTTATCTTTTTCGTTTAATTAATAATTGTTGCATAAGCCAGGTGGTCAAGATTATATGGTTTGTAATATTTTGAAACTCTGATTTTGAGTGCCTTATCTTGCAGATTCTGTAGAATATTACAAACCTAATTTGACCAAACACTGTCAAATTATGTTTGATTTGATGAGAAGAATTGTAAGAATCGTTATCAAATTAGAGAGCAAAGAAAAGTAGGAAAATTAAAAAAGTTGAAACAAGAATTTTTTTAAACAATGTATAATCTAATGTCTATTAGTCGCAGTAAGAATAATTATTCTATTATGTGATTATGAATGAAGAATTGATGGCATCTAAAATCTTTTGTATACTATATATTATAATATATAGTTTATCTTCTCTTTTTGGTTATTTAATATTAAAAATAAAAAGTTTACATGTCCCAGTTATTACCTAATTGAGTTGGATTTTCATGCCTGATAATCCCAAGTGACATTTAAAATGCGATGGGTTTACATTGTGACAACCATACAATAAGTTTATTTATCATATTATTCCAAAAATAAAAGAGTTTAATTTGCGTGGACACCAGGAAAAGAGAATATCAGTTTCTACAATAAAAGGTAGTAGATTTTAAATAATTAATAAAAAGGAGTTTAATTTGTGAATAAGGAAAAAAAGTTAATGCATGGAATTCATGCATTGGATCGTGTTTTTTCATTAAAAGATTTTACTATCTGCTCATACTGATTCCATAATTAAAGATGATTAATTTAAAATAGTATGATGAAATTAATAAAAAGTCAAAATAAAATGATTAATGAATCTATAAATGAAAGAGCTTAATAAAAATAATAAGTAACTAAATCGCGTCGAATGTCAACACCTGATAATATAAATAAATTGGCGAATATTAGTACGTAATTCGGAGATATTTCGGATGCAGGATGGGATGATAATAATGCGGCCGACTGTTGCGCAGTTTTGGGCTTATTTTTAAGCAGGAGGTTTTAATAGGAAACGAGTATTCAATTTTTTTAGTCGATTCGGTAGACGGAATTAATATAAGACCCGATGAAGGCGAAATACGACTACAAGAAGGCGCTCGGTGAACATTAAATGGCAACATAAATTAGATTGGAAGTCCATTTAAACGAATAACTCGTAGAACATCTGAATACAAGTATTTCACCGCATAGCCTCTCGAGCAATACGAAGCGTATTTTATATCGGTAATGAAACATTCGACCTGAGCAATGGCATGAAACCATTCATAGCCTCTCGAGCAACCCAAATAACTTCCACATCCATTCTCTTACGAAGAGCTAGGCATATCGTAGCGACATCGATGATCATCGGTTGACAATAATTCCATCATGGGCGGTGATGGGTGAAGAGTGATATACCCAGGACTTTTCTTTTTGGAAGTTGAGATTTGACCATCAATCTGAGGCGATCGATTAATATTAAATATAGTCATAAGTAAACATTGTCTACGTGTGTTTATTCGTCCCAAATGTGATCAAATCGAAATCTTTAATTAGATCCGAAAAGGATACCGAAGATAATGCCGAAGAGAATGCCGAAGATAATACCGAAGATAATACCGAAGAGAATGCCGAAGAGAATGCCGAAGGGAATACCGAAGGGAAAAAGCCATTCTGAAGTTTATGTTTGGCAAAAGGAAAGAATCAACCTTGACATTGTTCTTCTCAACAATGAATGCCTTCTAAGGATATCGACAAGGTCAAAGAAGAACCGAAAACGACCAAGGCCACTCATCGGGTCATCAACGATATAAATGCCGATCCGTGATCAAACTAAAGGATCAAAGCATCCGGTACATCGTCGTCGGAGCTCAAGAAGAGCTCAAAGAGCTTCTGCCCTTAGAGATTTAGATTCACCAATCGAATCAAAGACTTTCGTAAGGAGATACAGTGAGAATACAAAAAATCCGTCGAAATGAACAATAAGATCGTCCATATGTATGCCAAAGGGTATGAAATCAACTGGAAGTAAAGGCAAGAAAAAGCTCAGCCAAGGTAGATCCATCTCTTCAGACTCTTTAGATGGTGACGATGACAAGGAAGAAGCCCGAGGATGACCTCTCCTTATCTTTAGGTATGTAGAACTTTACTCAGTAAAATTCTAACTTGTTGTGAATAGCTTAATATTTAAAATATCAACTTCATGCCTTATTACTTCTAAATGAACATTTCTTGTCAATAATTCAAGATCAATTAAATTGTATGAACTTAACTTAGGACATGAACTAGATAAGGCGATAACGATTAATTTATGAAATGAAGTGAATCAATTTAATGGATAGAATTTAATGAACAATATTGAATGAATCCGAACTCAACACTTGAACAAAATAAAGTAATGTATACTTATCGCTTCCGAAGTGTGAGATCGGTCATGTGTGAGGTGAATTTGGATGATCCTCCTCAGACCATCGAAATCTTGCTTACCACTCGGGTGTAACAAGTATATAAGGACCAAGATATAAGGATCAAGATATAAGGATCAAGATATAAGGATCAATAGTGACCATTGATTTACCACCCCGTAAAATCAATATAGGATCATAAGGACCTTGGGCTACCATCGAATGGCCAAATGAGTCCTACCATACCTCCTTACACCATATAGTGACCATTGATTTACCACCCCGGTAAAATCAATATAGGATCATAAGGACCTTGGGCTACCATCGAATGGCCAGCCGAGTCCTACCATACCTTCTTACACCATAGTGACCTTGATTTACCACCTAGGAAAAGGATCAATATAGGATCATAAGGACCTGTGGATGAGCCACCAAATGGCCCGTGAGGTCCTACCATCCTTCTTTCATGAATATCCTTAGGACAAGTGCTTTGCAGGATCCAACAACTTGAATGTGGATGAGATAAAATCATGCAGATGTTCTTTCATGAACTTCCAAGAACATACTCTACTTGGTCGAATGATGGAACCAAATGTTTGAGTAATGATGACGAAAAAGGTCCTTCGATAAAAATTTCATCAATGAGAGAAAAATTCGACACTCTTGTACTTGGTTTTCTTTGCAAGACTGATCCGGAAGGAAAGACGCCATCCGCCATCAAAGTTATAAGCATCTCAGAGGGCTAACTTCGATAATGCATCAAGAATTAATTATTATTATTGATCGACCCTTGATAGCCTCTTTGATCGATGTCCAAAATAGAATATCCATCTGCATGCAATGACCACGAGCTCTGCTTCTGCTGAAGAACTGCAACGGCTTTGTCAGATTCCTCGGCTTCTCTTTAACTATTATCAGCTTCGTAAAAGAATTGTCCGACCATAATGTCAACCGACTTTGGAAATATTTACATCAAGTGTTCAATTTCCAAGAGTCGCGGCTATTGATCTGCTTTGGTGACGAGTCCTTCATTTGCATGAGAACACTCAAGGCAGAGTACCTTTTTGCATTCTCGGATGAATATATTCTTGAATTGCTCCTCATCCGCTTTGTGCCATAGTCCCAGAGAACCCCTAGGATGAGGTATCCTCTTCTGATGCTTAGGAATATGGGTGCATTTTGTGTCTTTGAATCAAACCCGACAGCGACTTTAGACGGGCATCTCCAAGAAAAGTATCTATAGGCGGTGTGCCCCTAGTGGACTCTCGGGAGTGTGATTTCTGGATATACTTCGGTGAAACTCTTCGTCACGGTGATGAGGATACTCGAGGCGGATGCCTTATTTGTATTCTCGAGGTGCGAGGCTCCCGGATCGCCTCTCTTCGTCATGCTGCGACCATAATCCCGGCCGATAGGGTGGATACCCTCTTCTGTCCAATCGAAAAATGGTCATTGGGACTTCATCTACTCGCTTCAACCATCATCCCAAGACCAATAGGGGCGATTACCCTCTTCATTAAAAGCAGAAAATGGTCATTGGTCTTCATCTACTCGCTTCGACCGTCATCCCAAGACCAATAGGCGATTACCTCTTGGCCAAACAGAAATGGTCATTGGGTCTTCATCTACTCGCTTTCGACCATCATCCCGAAGACAAATAGGGCGATTACCCTCTTGGCCAATAGGAAATGGTCATTGGGTCTTCATCTACTCGCTCGACCATCATCCCGAAGACCATATAGGCGATTACCCTCTTGGCCAAAACAGAAATGGTTGTTGGGTCTTCATCTACTCGCTTCGACCATCATCTTTATCACCGACCACTTCGACTTAGGAATTATGGGAGGTGCCTTTTACTTGCCTTGGTCATGATCCTCGCTATTTATCGCCAACAAAGACCAACCATCTTCGGGCTTTGTCGTGGGATCTCGAACGAGAACCCCCGATTGGTGCCATAACTTCCGATGTAGAACAACCGAAATATTGTGATTGATAGCTCAAGAACACTAGAAAAAGCCCTCCTTCTAGCGCCCGATGTTAACGCCAGATCTTCTGCCACGTCCCAATCACGTAAGACGCGATCCTCAGACAAGAAACACGATAAACACCACAAGCTTGGCGGCTTTTGGCGTCGGGGATAGCTTTCGAGGCGTGAGAGTCGATATATGTGTTCACAAGGTTAAACAATGGAGGAATATAATGTCTGAGTGTCTCGAGAGAAAAAAATAATTCTTTGTGTATATGTGATTATGAATGAAGAATTGTATGAGAGCGTACACTCTTTGTGAAGACTTCCTCGCTAAGTTATACTCTCTTTGCTCGGATTACGGTTTACACCCACTATTACCCCGACACACCCTTGATCCGATGGGTTCCACCGATCGCATATAGTTTATCCAACGCTTTTTGGTCATTTATTCCCACCGTAGCCACGGTTATAATCTCATCCACATTAATGCATGGCGGTGTTCTCTACCAACCGTCATGCTTTTTCATCATTACAAGTCAAAGATGTAGATATTTAAATATATGATGGGTCGACACCCACGATTGGGTCCGATATCTTAGAAGAACTTAATAAAGATAATAAAGTGACTAGATCCAATAATGTCAACACCCAATAATGAAGACCCAATGGACTAACTGAATATGTAGGCCCAATCCATTCGATCCAATAGGAGAAATATCACGACCCAACACTTTCCTTATCGTCAATTTGCAGTTAATATGTTTCCCTATTTGAATCAAAGATATAATGAAGATCATTTTTAGACTTTAGTGCTTTTACATGTTGCTTCAACTTCTTTCAGTATACGTTTATGTTGTTGCAATTTTTTTTAAAACATTTGCTTCTTCTTTTTCTTATTCCATTTTTCCTAAACATTTTTCATCCATAAAACCAAGTGCAAATACCCCAATTATCCAACTAATATGATTAACACATAGTTTCCTTGTTATGCAAATAAAGTATGACAGATTGTTAGCTAATAATAGCATCCCATAATTTTTCATCTATTTATTACAAGAAAAGCAATAAAATATGATATAATAATGCTCAAAATGAAAAAATTTACCGAGCTAAATGACCTTTCCACTGCTAGATGTCAGTAGAAACTTCTTGCAAAGAGAGCATGTGTATACCCATACCAAGCTCCTTTAATAGCATCTTCGATACTCTTTCTGGACAGGTAGAGCTATCAAAAAGGATTGTAGATTGACTGGTTTGTTGCTTGCAGTACAACATTTGGAAAAGTTTTGATTTGTCAATGATTAAGCTCCTGTAGAGAGTTAATAATTAAGAGGGGAAACAAAGATTGAGAATCAAGATTTCACTAGTACATTAGTCAGAAAATTAGAGAGATTCACAAAGTAGTATCGTCTTCACTACAAGAAATTGGGTCATAGGTGACAGGGGCAATGCCGACGGCGGTTATGCGGTCGAGAATGACCCCAATGTCGACGGGTCGGAAATGACAGTCGTCGCCAATGTGGCCTTTATCCCAATACGTGCTAAAAAAAATTATTCGCGCGCGCCAAATATAAAATGCAACGGGTTAAGTCATTAGCGACGGCACTGCTGTCGATATTGACCACATTCTTGACGGGGTCAATATCGACGACAGTGTCGTCGCCAATGAGTATTTTAATAATTTCCACCCTCTAATTTTTCTCTTCTGTTTTCCTCATCTCCTGCACGCGTTTTCCTTTTTCTTGCTTGCTATCGACAGCCTCATCTCACCGTCGCCATGTGCGGCTCTTTTCCGTCGTTATCCCTCGTCTGAATCAACTCTCCTATTTTTCAAGTATCAAGCTACGTTTTCCCCCTTTTTAATTTCCTCCAATTTTGCCCTAATTCTTTCTATGTGATTTTATAATTATTCATTTGTAGTAATTTTTTTTTGCTAAATCATTCATATAGTACTCTTGCTTCCGGGTCATGTTTATTTGCATTGGTGTGCTAATTTATTCACTTTTGAATGGAAGAAAGAGCCATCTGTACTAGCTTTGATTATTATTGATGGTGATAACTCGTTTGGTAGCTACGACTGCATCATTATTTCTTATGTGAATGGTTTCTCAGTTGTCATAATATCTATTTTAGTTTTAAGAAATGGGAATAATGAAGTTTGAATTAGTCTACTTCCATAATTTTGTGATATTTGATGTCATGATATCACTTTTTGTGTAAACAAAATCAGGGTCAGCGCCCTTGAAGAGTTAGAGTTTCATGAGTTTGTTGAGCCTCTCAAAGCTTCTCTTGAAGGTTAGAAAATTCTCCATATTTGTTGGGCTCTTTTTGGTGGATTCAGTTTTAATATATCCTTTGTTAAGGTAGAAAATTTGTAATTTGGATGAATGAATTGATTAGAGTCTAGTACGTTATAATTTGACACACTTAATTTGAATTAGACAAGGTGGGTCGCATACATGTTCTGTTTATGTTCTTCTTTTCTGTTTTGGGTAAAAACAGATTGACCATTAGGTTTGCTAGCTTGTGGGGTTTGAAATTCAATCGATACAACTATTGTAGAATGGAAGATATTGTATACTGCATTCTTTTGTTAGATTGAATTCTGTATGAACTTCTCGTATCTATTAACATATATATTACCTTTTAAATTGTATACTTGCTTTTGGCATTAGTTATTTGTAGCAATTCTTACTTCTGGTGTGAAAGAAAACTTGTTAAAATATTTAACTGGTGTGAAAGAAAACTTGTGAAAACTTTTAACTATTTAACTGTACCATTAATAAATTTCTTTATTCATGGGTCTCACACTAGTGTGAACGAAAACTTATAAAAATATTAAATTTTACTTGTGAAATATCAATTTTCTTTCGTAAAGTTTTTTTATGAAAGGATTGAAATGAATCATCTTCCTTACAATTCATCAACTTTGGGAACTCTGTTCATCTATTAAAACCTATGTACTATACTTTCTTCCAAATACATGATTCCCATGTACTATAATTGAAGGAATGAATTTGATTTTTTGACCGTTTCCATCCCAAAAAAGAGAAGTTCAACTATTTTAAAATTCATAAAGTCTCCTGCAACAAAACTGGTTATATTACCCTTTTCTCCAATACCATATTTAATACTCCTATTATAGACATGGACATATCTATAAATAAATAAAAATGTATGTGAATAAAAGCTAACATTCATTAAAATATTTTCGAGTTATAACTAACTAGTATTATATTAGTGGACTTAAAAATCGAAGTTCATGGAAAATCCATTCGTTCCATAAAAAGAGCCCATTTGACAAACGACAATATATATACATTTATGTTAATATTAACCATTTCATTGCCAATGTTGCTACCTCCCTATCCCTAAGACCAGCACTGAACCACTACTAGTAGCATTACAAAAAGAGTCCAATTGCATGATTTTTATATAGTTTAGGAAGCTTAGAAACTCGTTTGAGATTCACTTAGTATGAGTGAATCACAAATAATCCCCGTTTTGAGACTGTTTCTGTATGGTTTGATCTCACTTAGGTCGGTGTTAACGACTTCCAAGGGCAGTTTAGGATTTCGTGTGAAGAGAGCCATATTTGACCAAATAGGTTTATTAAATTTTAGGTTTTGATTATTGTGCTAATTTTTAGAGAATTGTTTTTTGATTCGTCATTGATGGAATATCATCTATTAAATATTTTAAAATTATTAATGCTCTGTTTAATTATTTTGAAGTTTGTTGTTCTTTGCTCGTGAACTCCTTTTCCTATTCAGGAAGGGGGTGTTACAAAAGTACTAGTACATTAACGGTTTGTATTAAACGGATCATGTGATAATATTTTATTTATAAAATATTTTCACATAAAATACTAATTTGTAAAATTTCTTAATTTTAAAATAATAGTGGACTTAATATTGTTATATATATTAATTTGATGTTCCAATGAGTGAGATTACATCGTGTTTATTAATACCTCTAATATCGATTAATGTATATAATTAATATTAGGAACATTATTATTATCAAAACATCTATAGGATTTTTCATAAGATAATTTATCATTGATCATAGAATATTGGTTTAGTCTTTTAATATTTATTATTAAAAGGATTGATTTAATTGTTAAATCAATTTATGATCAAATAGAGATAAACTATAGAGTTATGAAATTAGTTTAAATGTATCGTAATTATATTAATTGATTTTGAAATATGTATGTACATTTATAGAGGAAATATTAACAATTTATTAGTAAAGAGTTTATTTAAATAATTTTTGGACGTAAGAGCAATTACAATTATTTAGTGGAATTAATTGTAATTAATATTTATTTTGAATATTATTACTCCCTATGTCCCTTAATATAAGTCATTTTTGAAGTTGTGCACAAATATTAAGGAAGCGATTGTATAACACATTAAATATAATATCAATTGTCTATATTGTACTTGTATTGAAAAAAGTGAAAGTTATTTATTCGGCAAAAAATAGTGATAGAACCAAAGTTATATTTACTATTTGGGGTAATATTAGAAACTAAGCAATTAATGCTTACTTGAAATCCTCAAATGACTTATATTAAGGGACAAAAATACTTCTCTAAAATGACTTATATTAAGGGAACGAGGGAGTATTAGATAATAATATATAGATAAGTATTCGAGTCAAAAGAAAAATCCCTTAGGATCCCCTCCCTAGCCTAATATGGATAAGATTCTTAAAAGAGTGTAAGGATCAATGTCATTATATATATAATTGATCAGAAACGTATTTTGGTACATTTCTATCAGAAAAAATATCAAATTTTCGTATTCTCTCTTACAGTCTAGGAAAAATAGAGTTAAAATTTTTCCAAAAGGGGTATTTTGGAGACCACACTCCAAGTTCAGCATAAGGTCATAGGAGGAAATATCTTAAGAATATTCAAAACGTGTTAATGCAACCAAGCACTAGATAACGAATTCTCTCTTTATATACATGATATATGTATATGTATATGTATATGTATATGTATATGTATATGTATGTGTGTGTGTGTGTATATAGGGGTTTCATCCACAACAACCGGTTGCTGTGGAGCAACACCTTTTTTAGCTTGTTTAATTTTTATTTTATTTTTTTGCTCCAAACCAAAATTTTAATCAGATCCAAAAGGGGTTGCTTCCACAAAGAATTCTTGTCGTGATGGATGAACCCCATATATATATATATATATATATATATATATATATATATATATATATATATATATATTATTATTTCATATATAAAATCATAAAAATGATTCTGATTTTATTTTATTTTTAAATTAAAACCTATTTTCGGAAAAAAATTTCCTACAGTAGTAGTAGATGAAGAGCAAAGAGAGAAAAAAGAGAGAGGGTACTAAATTATCCCTTTATCCTCTAGGTTGTGACGAAATTGAAATTCAAAGTTCAGGTTCTTGATTTGGGGAAGAAGAAAAGGCACAACTAACTTTAGATTTAATTAGTTTAATTAATTTAATTTTTAATTAATATATTTTAATGATGATAATACATATAATAGTTGTAAAGACATAATTGTCCTTCAAAAAATGGGTCGGGTCAAATTTTCGGGGGATTTAAATGAAATCGGGTAAAATGAATGGAATTTACCAAAAATGTCACTTTAAAAATCTAATTGACAAAAAATGAACTTTAGAGATGTTGATCGATTTCACAATCAATGAATACGTGCAAGTATACATGGTCAACAAGTAATAAAGTGAAAGTAGAGTATCGTTCCCACGAGAAATTATTAATAAAAATTATCAAGTACTAACTCTTAACCAAACTAATTTTATTTAAACAATCAATTTAAAGTTTGAATTGAATTATTTAATTAAATTAATACTAATCACCGCTAGTTTAAAATCGAATTATGGAGATTTAAGATCACAACTTCACTTATTGCTTCACTTAAATTAATACACTTCTTATCAATTATGCTTATTATTCTGAATTGTTAATCAAGAACACAAAAGTAAATATGACCATCTCTCAATGCATCATATTCAAATCAACTTAAATTCACAGATGATAGAATTAAGAAGAACACCCCAATTAACTAATTCACTATATATCTATGTGAATTACAATTAAAGAGAATTTAGAGCACAAGTTCTCTATCAGATTACATGTGATGTATAGGTATATCTCTATCCTAGACAGAAATTATGAATTTCGACGCCATGCAGAAAACATAATCACATGATATTATGATCAGATCTAAATTTATAATCTGTCTCTCAATTTCATATAGATTATCACGGTAATTGTTAGCTATGCAATTAAGCAATAAGCACAAACCATAATAGACAATCCAAAAATAATCAACAATAATTAACAAAGAAGCATACTAAAATAAACTACGTAATAAGATCTGCTGTAATCTTAAAACAAAAGATTTAGTTCATTATAATTGAATTAAAACCAAGAATCCACAATTGAATAAATATTAAAAGACAAAAATAGAATTAGAATGAAGAATAAATATGTTGTCTGCAAATCTGAATCTCCTTCAAGCTCCTACTTTTAATCTTTAATTATCTCCAAGTTACTTCAATTCCCCAAATCTAATAAAAGCTAAGATTTTTGTAACACCCCTAAATCTGGGTCCCTTGAACCTCAGACCTAGTACGTCACGGTACTACTTTTATCTCAATACATACAACCTTTATTCATAAATAACTAAACACAACCTGGCTTTTATACCAATCAATACATTTTTCCTTATGTTCCAGAATCTGTAACCTTTATAATCGGTTATTACATTTGTAGATCGTTCATGATCTACCTATATTCTTCTTAAACTATGAACAATATGTTTCATATTGACATTAATTTGTGAGTATTCATTAACTCTCAATTCAAATTTAAATATTCTTATGCGCAGTGTTCTTCAACTCAACATCTACAATATAATAATAATAACGATCATCAACATAATTAGAGACTACGCATATAAGTGTTCTAGTGTTTAACATTTTTTCTTGTATAATTACTCTAACATAATTACTCTAACATTATTACACCATTGTGCTTGTTGTTATTAAATCACCAAATATCTTTCATCACAATTTCTTCTTGTGAACCTTCGTCTATTCTGAAGTCTTTGACACTATGGTCTTTTATTTGTATCGACCTTTATCTGTAAAAATTTGTTTGCAAGGTTGAGCACGACGGCTTAGCAAGTCCAACAGTCTACACATTTCATGCTTCACATTAGGGGTGTTCATCAAGAAAAAAAGCGGACCGAACTCAAAACAAGATATCGCACTGCATACTAAATACCGATAAGAGCTAATTTCATGTCTGCTAAGACTTGGTTGGACCGATATATCAATCAATGATGTAGGTTCGATCTTTATTTTTGCCGAAAATTAATATAATTATTATTTTTATTATTATTTTAGTATTATTATTATTATTATAATCATTATTTTATTATTATTATTATTAATAAATTATTAATAATAAAAAAAATTAGAAAACTGGTATATACCAGTCCGGTTCAATAAAACTGAATCATAAAAACGTCGAACCGAAATCGATATCAAAAACCGATATATACCAAAAATTTTGTACCGAACCGGACCGATTCTTTTTTATACCGAACCGACCGGTTCAGTCTGGTTCGAAAAACCGGAAAACCAAAAAAATCGTTTAATTTGAACAACCCCCACTTCACGTAGCATACAAATTTCATATATTCATGTATCATAAATTTTAGCCAATGCATCTACTTATGCTTCATATAACTCATGATATGTATTTCTATATGCATCATACTTGTCACACAACACATATAAACTTCATGTTGTATAGCTAACATATATTTCATAACTTTCATACTTTGCACTTAGTCACATAACATTCATATAGCCAACTAGTTCACATAAAGCAACATATTTCATCAACTACCATAAACGCATGGTTTAATGCTAATTATCACATAAGAGCAAGTTACTGAAGAACTTGCCTCGAAGCGTTCCTAACGCGGTTAGGAGAATTCGTCCTTCCATTGTCCTACACGATTAATTGTATATACAACCATAATTAGCCACATAATAACGCTTATTAGTCACTTACGTTAGCTCTATTTTACATCTTATCATTAATTCTTCCTTTTTAAAATTGATACACAATGCTCAATCGTGTAATTAAATCTTTCTAGGACACTTTACTAACCATTCGGTTATTACTTTAAACTTCATTTTATGTCTTATTACGTTTTCTCTTTCTTTACACTTAACATATAACTCAAGTTTTGAAAAACTCGCGTGCACCGGCGTTTTATCATCTACTTCATCCTCATTCATAATTTGCTTCAAAAGATAACTCACAGTATTGATGAGCATCCATTTGATTAAGTAATTAATCATCATCTCGTAACTTAATTTGGTAGTTGTCTTTTCGACTTATACCAAAGTATACATCCCTTCACATTATTTTTATAATATTCGCATAAAAATATGTGATGAAATTTTTCATAGTCAAATACGTGACAAGTTGACTTATTTTAGTCGATATAACTTGCTTTGACAATTTTCTGACTCGTCAATTTATAATTATTTTTATTTCGATGAAAGTCTAATACCTTTATTAAGCCTTATTAACCGCTTTATCATTCATCTTAAACTTTCTTCTAATATTATTAATTATTTAATAATATTTTATTCCTTAACGAATATCATTAATCATTTAATAATATTTTATTCATTTACAAATATTATTAATCATTTAAAAATATTTTAATCACCTTCTAATGTTATTAATTATTTAGTAATATTTTAATCATTCTCAAATATTATTAATTCTTTAATAATATTTTTGTCATTCACAAATATTATTAATCATTTAATAATATTTTAATCTTTTAAAAATATTATTAATCATTTAATAATATTTTAATTTATCTTTAATCTAATATTATTAATCATTTTGTAATATTTTAATTTAAATTTAATATAATATTATTAATCATTTAATAATATTTTAATTTAACTTTAATCTAATATTATTAATCATTTAATAATATTTTAATTTAACTTTGATATAATATTATTAGTCATTTAATAATATTTTAATTCTAAATATTATTAATTACTTAATAATATTTTAATATAATATTATTAATTTTTTAATAATATTTTAATCATCTATTAAACTCATAAACAATTAATTTTAATTGTTTATCCTTTACTAATTCATTTATTTAATAAACCTAAAATGCCACAAATATAAAATTTTAATAAAATGACCAAAATACCTCTCCAAAATTTTGATTACATCACATTAAGGGTCTTTTGTCAAAAAATTAAATAAATTAAATTTTTACACTTTATAATATCACATTACTTAATTTATCCATTTATTCATAACTCAATCATTTACATGAAAAATACCAAAACAACTTATTATTTTTTTATCTTCTGGAAATAGTAGTATATGATATCTTAGTGATCAAATAATTTTCCTGCAATTTTTCAACTTCGTTTCCTATTTTTAAATAGGCTAAAATAGTCCAAAATGGAAACATTTATCATTAATTATCATTTTGTCCACATCTTTCGAAATTTATATGGTAGACTCACACTACCATATACTAACTCCAGTTAAAATTTCCTAATTTTATGAGTTGTATCTTAGGAGTTATTACAGTTTACTTTTAAAATCGCATTTTCTTGTGAAAGCCATAACTCCATTTCTGGACATCCAAAACTTCTAATATTTGGACAGCATCTAGTTAACTTGTTATAATAACATACCCAAAAAGCCCAGAATTTTTACATCGCTTAAAGTGGCCGAAATAGCCTTCACCAAAAACTGGCTAGAAAAGTTGTCTGATTTTCTAGATTTTTACCCAGCTGGGAGTGTTTTGAGAAAAATGATGCTACGGTTGATTGGTTTAACATTTTTGAGTGTTATCACTTGGGTTTACTAGATAACTCACATATCTATCATCCCTCTTTGACGGATCTCAAAAATAATTTGTAGGTTTCAAATGGTAGTGCCACAAAGTGGTAGATATTTAGGGTTTTTTTCTAGATTTTTCCTACTTTACCAAAAATAGTCCATACGAAAATCAACAACATCTTTTTCGATGATTCTACTTGGAGAAGTTAGAAGACTCGTTGATCTAACTCCAGAACTTGACCACACTCAAAAATTCGAAATATAATGAGAGATATAATTATTTGAATTTCATGTTCTATTTTCTAGAAAATCAGTCTTTTTCTCACTTTTATGCTTTGTAAGAAATCTTCCATGATCTCTTGATTAATCAAACATTAACCAACATAATACATTTTAATACATCCTAATACCTCTTATACTCATGCATCTACCATGATCCATGATTTATTTCATCAAACTCCCATAAAAATAAGATTAAACATAGTTTTAGGGTTAGTGTTTTATACTTTTTTTGTTTTCTTCCTCTTGATTTCTTTTTTTTCTCTTCTCTCCTTCCCTTCATCCATGGCAGCCTCTCTCTCTCTCTCTCCTCTCTTCTCATGATCGGGTGTGGAGTGGTGAAAAGGAGTAAACGATTTCTTTTTTTGTTTCCTTTTTCCTTTAGCTAAGTAATATATCATTTAGGAGAGAGAGGGAGTGGTTAGGATTAGGTAGGAGTTAGTGAGAGTTGGTGGGGGAGTTGGTGGCTCCCCATGTGCTGAAATCTCAGCTGATTTAGGTCATGTGGGTCCCGCTTTTATTTTCTCGTTTTTCGTGTTTAATCCCGTCTTTGACTTTCAGACCCGAAAAATCAAATTTTCAAGTTTATAGTCGATTCCTACTAAAGTCGACGCTCCCAACGTCGTGGACATATCCGTTTTTTCAAATTTATTTTCGAATTTTAAGTTTGACTTTTCTCCATAAAAGTCAACTATTGACTTTGACCAAAAAGTCAACCTCGACACATTTTGTATTTACAGTCTATTCTTAATAATTTCGACATTCTGGATTCAAATATCCAATTTGTGTCCCAAGATTTCACTCCTAACTCTAAGTTTGAATTTTTCTCCATAAAAGTCAATTGTTGACTTTGACCAAAAAGTCAACCCCGACACATTTTGTATTTACAGTCTTTTCTGACTAAACATGACGTTCTGGACGAAACTGAGCAGTTCATGTTTCAAAATTCTATCCTTAACTCAAATTTTGAGTTTTACCTTACTTCCTTTTATTATTAACCATATTAGCTAATCATTTATTGATTATTATTCATTTCATTTGTCATTCAAGGCCAACATTCGAGTTATGTTAATTTATAACATAGTTTTATCTTGATTCTCATGTCATTAACTCAATTGATCATATTAGCTTATCTTTTCATCCATTAGTTATTACATTTTTTCTCTCTTACAAGGATCTCATGCCGGAATCAGTATTCCGGTAACGTTCTAGTTTAGTGCACTACTAAACTCTTACACAATTTCTCTCATCGATTAACTTTATCGAATTATCTTAACATAGGTATTACTTTACCACCTCTTTCATTTCACTACAAAAAAATAGCTCATTCTTGACGACGGATTATTAAGTCGCTGCTAATGACCCTCTTGCCGTCGAAGAATGAGGTCATTAAGCGACGACACTCTCCGTCAATCAGATGGGTCGTCGCCTCGGCTCCACCGTCATTCATTAAGTAAGAGTGTCATTGCTTAATCTGGTCATTCTTGCTACTAGCCGCATTACGACTCATCACGATGGCGTTAGCGGCAAATACACCGTCGATAATATTTTTCCCGTAAAAATAAAAAAGCTATCATTCTTGACGGCATGTCATTCGTCAATGACCCTCATCCCGTCGCCAATGAGTTTTATAAAAAAAATTAAAAATTGCAAAATACCCTGTTCATTTACATATACATAATTATACTTGTTATAAACTAAAGAAAATTATAAAGAATTCTTCACTTAACGCGTATATCAATAATAATAATAGCTTTTGCTTTATCAACCATCAAATATGTAAACAACGTAATGACTTATAGATAAAAGTCGTATAATGTAAATACAAAATATAATCTAAACTCTAGTCTGCATATAACTCAAAAGTCAGTATAAATATACATATATGAAAAGTCAAAATATAAACATAATGGGTACTACAACCCAAGATCAGGAATGTCGGTATCACCATCGCCGCCGGTCCCATCGTCGGTCCCATCTACAGTCCCACCGTCGGTCCCACTTCGGTCCGATCACGGCCCCACGCTCAATAGTCTCATCAAGACGTCGAGACTACATGATCATCACCATCTCCACCACGGGCATCGCCTGTGCCACAGCCTCCACCCGCCGAAGTCTCATCAACAAGACCCTACAATTAATATTAAAATATTAATAACGAATTCAAAATAGAGCATATTTAAATTAGTTTTGTTTGTGTTCGCCGTTGTTGTTCTTGAGTTTTGCAACCAGGCGATAACTCGGATTCTCGTATGTCGTAATCGAGTCCCGTAAGTTCTAAATGTATGTTCAATACCTACGCGGTGCTATGTGTGTGTTTTGTGTGGCATTCTTGACGGCCGATGTGGGTTTTGGGCTATTTTTCGCTTTTTGCTATTGGCGAAGTTTTGCAAATCGGGCGATAACTCTCGGATTCGTATGTCGAATCGAGTCCCGTAAGTTCTAACGCTGTGTCTAATACCTATGTGGTGCTATGTGTGTGTTTTACGTGGCATTGGACGGTCGATCACGGGTTTTGGGCTATTTTTGGCTTTTTGCCTAAGTGTTGGCGAGTTTTTGCAAATCGGACGATAACTCTCGGATTCGTATGTCGAATCGAGTCCCGTAAGTTCTAACGCGTGTCTAATACCTACGCGGTGCTATATGTGTGTTTGTGTGGCATTCGAACGGCCGATGCGGGTTTTGGGCTATTTTTCGACTTTTTACCTAAGTGTTAGCGAGTTTTTGCAACCGGACGATAACTCAATTTCGTATGTCGTAAATCGAGTCCCGTAAGTTCTAACGCGTGTCTAATACCTACGCGGTACTATGTGTGTGTTTGCGTGGCATTCGGAAGGCCGATGCGGGTTTTGGGCTATTTTTTCGGCTTTTTGCCCAAGTATTGGCGAGTTTTACAAACTGGACGATAACTCGGATTCCGTATGTCGGAATCGAGTCCCGTAAGTTCTAACGCGTGTCTAATACCTACGCGGTGTTATGTGTGTGTTTGCGTGGCATTCGAATGGTCGATGCGGGTTTTGGGCTATTTTTTCGACTTTTTACCTAAGTGTTGGCGAGTTTTGTAAACTGGACGATAACTCGGATTCCGTATGTCGGAATCGAGTCCCGTAAGTTATAACGCGTGTCTAATACCTATGCGATGCTATGTGTGTGTTTGCGTGGCATTTGGATGGTCGATGCGGGTTTTGGGCTATTTTTTGACTTTTTGCCTAAGTGTTGGCGAATTTTGTAAACTGGACGATAACTCGGATTCCGTATGTCAGAATCGAGTCCCGTAAGTTTTAATGCGTGTCTAATACCTACGCGGTGCTATGTGTATGTTTTTGTGGCATTCGGACGGCCGATGTGGGTTTTGGGCTATTTTTTGGCTTTTTGCCTAAATGTTGGCGAGTTTTTCAAACTGGACGATAACTCGAATTTCGTATGTCAGAATCGAGTCCCGTAAGTTCTAACGCGTGTCTAATACTTATGTGGTGTTATGTGTGTGTTTGTTTGGCATTCGAACGGCCGATGCGAGTTTTGGGCTATTTTTTGGCTTTTTGCCTAAGTGTTGGCGAGTTTTGCAAACTGGACGATAACTCGAATTCCGTATGTCGGAATTGAGTCCCGTAAGTTCTAACGCGTGTCTAATACCTACGCGATACTATGTGTGTGTTTGCGTGTCATAGAAATATAATTACAAATTACAATTATAAATTACATAAATTAAATAAAGAAATACAGAATTTAATTATTTTTACCTGTCGAATATGTGGTGGGAAGATGTTGGCCAAGACAACTGCACAAACGCGGATGGTCTCCTCCCGTACTACACCCATGAGGTCGTCAACGGTGGCTATAGGATCTATAAAGTCGTGGACAACCTCCTGAGCCAGCTGGTAGATCCGCTCGCGTGATGGTGCACCTGACTGCACAACACCGCTCGTCATGCACCCCTCTATGATCCGTCGAAAGAAGTTATCAGATAATGAAGGGTCGGCACCCGATCCACTCGCACCACTACCTCCAGTGGGTGGGCGCCGTCGAGATCTCACAGCAGGGACTAGGGTGTAAGCTGAGACATGGGGAATGCCCGCAACTCTACCCTTCTTCGGTCCCCTATAGCTGCGCAACCAGGTCCTCTCTCTCCTCGTTTAGACGCGTGTGACTCTTCTACCGGAGTGTCACCTCTCTCAGGCATTTCCAAGCCAACGCAAGATCCTCGAACCGTCGCTGGAAAAAAACACATTAGTAGATGATACGCAAAGAATAAAATGAAATAATACAAAAGAATATCTGAATTTTACATACATACTAAATAAGATAATTACATAACTTACAGCAATGCGTTCTGCCTTAGGTGAGATATAACCACCGTCACCTTTCTTTTGGTGAGCGTGCCACCAAAACTCCAAGCGGGAGGGTGCATGCTTTAAACTCACCTCGAGTCTCTCCCAAAGATAAGGCGTGACGATCGAGACCCAGTCTGGTGTGTGGGAGAGACTCTGCTCGTGGCAATTGAAGGTCGTCTTGACATCTTCTTCAAGGTTCTCACCATCCCAAATGTTTTACATTTGGTCCCACACTGTAGCAAATATGAAATCTGGCCGGACATCCTTAAGTGTCTGTCCATCAGCCATCTTCGTCTGGGCCTTCTTCTTCCAGTCGTAGACCCACTTGTGCCAATTCATCTCTAGGTATCTGTGCAGAACAGTCATGCCATGGGCTTCCTGCCCGTCCTCAAAACGATAATATCTCTGCACATTACACATTAAGAAGCTTAGTAGACAACATAAATCAAAGAGGTAACAGTATATTCAAATGGAATATAAAACTAGCATATGAATGATTGACATCCTACCCTAAACTCATCAATAATCACCGCCAGGTAATGCGTCATCCACATCCGCCCACCCTCATCCACTTTTGGGCTTGAGAATCGGTTCATGACGATCCCAAGCAACGTGTTCCTTAGCGTGGCGTCAAGGATACTACAATCAAATTAATACATTGCAAATTACAAAGAATATTAAATACTTATGTTATAGTAATACTATATAGGATTATGAAATTAATTATCTATGAGTCCCAACACGACATATAAGTGGCGCTTGGGGGGGATTCTCTAGCAAGCCACGTGCTAGTCCCCGTGGAGGCTACGTCGATCACCTATGTAGTGAAATACATCAATATTTATATAAACGAATATAATGTCAATACAATATAAAATAAAAATAATAAGATGTATCCCAATAAAATATGTAATTATATCCGACGATCCTACCGATCATCACGCGTAGAATCGCCACTTTACCACGACACCTGCACGCCTACCACGATCATCGCCATGTGGTGTTGCGCCATATGTATGTATGTATCTTGTCAAATCATAAAAAATATTATTACATTTGAATACAACTAAAAGAGGATAACATATCTGATCTGACTATATTATTAAACATTCGTAAATACTATATTTGAGCACAATAACAAAGAGGATAACATACAGATACAACTACAAACTATTACATTTGAATATAAGTTGAAGATAATGATTGCACTACTACAAACAATTACATTTGAATACAACTAAAAGGACACAAAGAGTACATACTCCTAATCATTTATATCGTCAAAGCCATCAATATTAGAATCGTCATCTTCGAGCAATAGATCTTCACTATCGTTGTCATCACCATCTTCGTCGTCCTCAACGATTTCTTCAATTATATCTACCTCCTCAACAACATCGTCTTCACTTTCGACAGCGACAACATTATCCTCTTCTTCACTAGACTCACTAATAATTGTTACATCAGTAGGTGTGACACTAGTAGACTCGACTTGTAAAGGTTCATCGTCTGGACGAGGAGTTGTGCCTTGAAAACCACGGTCACTGGTGGTTATAACAGCATGCCATGGGCTTGCAGGGGTCTTAACACTCCGCGCGTAGTACACCTGTGTTGCTTGACTTGCTAAAATATAAGGCTCGTCCATACCACTCATCAGTCTTAGTTTTGACTTAATGTTAATAGTCACCCGTCCTAATTTTTTATCTACTTTAACTTCATTCTAAACATCAAACCAATGACAATTGAAGCAAACTAATTCTTTATGACCCCAATATTTGAGCACGACAACTTCTAGCAATCGTCCATACCAGTCATCCCAAATGTTATCGTAGCAGCTACCTTTCAGTTGCATATATTACCACAAAATAAAAACACAACAATGAAGTATATTACCACAAAATAAAAACACAACAAATCGCAAATAATAGCAATTAATATGGTGATCAAAAAGTAAGAAGTATTAAACTGATCAATCAAGTAGTAAGAAAATAAAAAGAAAAAAAAGGGAGGGAGAATAGTTTTTGTTTAACTCGTACATAATCTTGGAAAATAAAATCAGGCAGAACTAATGGCAATGAAGTGGTAAGTAGGCCCAAGATCTTGCCCTAAGCTAAAATTAGTCAATTTCATATATATTTTCAACCAAAAAAAAATGTCTAAATGCAGGGTATTCAAAGGGAAACAAATAAAAAATTTAAAATTAGCTATGCAAGAACTGAGAAGAAGAATTAGAGTGGGCTAGTGAGTACCCAATTCATACCATCGCATTAATATCAGTTAGCATTGTCCTACAAAGCTTACAAAATACTAAAATTGATAGCTAACTTCTGATACCTCTTCACACCTTTAACAAAAGCCATATGAAGTGAGAAAAACTTGCAAACATTATTAGCTAGGTTATATTTGGGGAAAACTGAAATTGGGATTACCTTGCAGTCGAGAGAGAGAGAGAGAGGGACGACGACGAAAGAGAGAGAGAAGGACCACGACAAAGAAGAAAAGGCAAGCATGACGAGGGAAGCCATGACTGGCGACAAGAAAAGGGCAAATGGGCGACGGAAAGGAAGCCTACCGTGACAACGACGAGGAAGAAGGGGGAGAAAAAAGAACGAGAGAAATGAAAAAATTTAAGCCACTGTAAGTAAATATTAACTCATTCTTGACGGACTCCAATCACCGACTTTAAAAGTAAAATCGCTTATGTCCTTTTTCCCACGCCTTGCCAAAAAATTCCCACCAAAATTAAATAGGGAAGGGTCATTCTCGACAGACCTCATTAAGCGGCAGCCACGCCTCGTCGAGATCGAGGTTATAATGGCGGGGTTCTTCTTGCCATTCTCGATGTCGTCGTCAATGCCCTGTTTTTTTGTAGTGTTTTATTATTATTATTATTATTATTATTATTATTATTATTATTATTATTATTATTATTATTATTTCATCCAATTCATGGACAACATCTATTCTTAATTAGCCCAAGTCCGATCATCTGCCTTTCTTTGGCTCTTAACTACCTGTTTATTCTCAAGTATCAATTCCTTAAATATTTCTATCATTCACCATCAATTCTCTTTACATTCTTTCAGATATTAAACCATATAAGGTTTTTTTAAAATTTTAATCATTCCTTTACTTTCAACCTAAGTTTTATTCTTTAAACTTTTATTTATTTATTCGAGATAAGTCTCATAAATTTTCGGGTTATCACAGTTTTTCTTAATCTACTCTACTCTAATCTAATGGAATTGAATTGAATTCTAATAATCCTTGTGATTTTCCTCCCTTTATATCCCTACCTCTTCACGTGGCTTTTAGCCCTCCTTTAAGTCCTTGAAACCACCAGCCCAAGCAATCCTTCTCTATCTCAATTTCTGAAAATAGCTCTTTCTCTTCCAGACAAGCCCGTCCCGGTGGGATTTTTGTACTAGAATATGCCGCCCCGATGAGGGTTACTTTTGGACTCAGCCCCGGTGGGCTTTTTACACTAGGGTTTGCCGTCCCGGCGGGCTCTCTGCTCCAAAAATTACAAAAATATCACTAAGCTCCATTTTTCATGTTTTGACCTTCCGAAGTCGTTTCTTACAAAACAAACACAAGAACAAGTAACAAAACACTAAAAATACTTAAAGTAAATAAAGAATTAAGCTCAAAAGATGTCCAAATTATAGATATAAAATTCGCTCATCAAGAGACGACTTTAAAAGTAGACGACAACTTGAAGGATATATTCCAGAAGATATATATACTTGGTAGACTTCTGGGTAGGACCCTATTCTGGTTCAAATGCGTATATATGCAGGACGTGGAGTTGTATAATTTTTAGGTTTTAAATTCAAATTCGGAGCCGCAATATATATATATATATATATATATATATATATATATATATATATATATATCATGTAGAAGACGTAATCTGTGATCGCTTGTATCTTACGGTTTTTTTGGATTATAACGACGGTTCACTAATGCCAAACCGTAATAACTATAAATTATATAGCCTTAAAAAAAATCGTCGCTATATATGCGCCGCATTTGTGTATTCTGTATTTATATATATATATATATATATATATATATATATATATATATATATATATATATATATATATATTATAAAAGTCGATCCTTTCATTCAACCACTGATGATGAAGCTCTTAATTTCTTTTGAAGAGGTTCAATTCCTACGCCGTGGCCGAACGAACCCAAAATTATGGTTGGGTTCAGAAAATGGCTAACCGGATATGGAATCTGTTAACCGAATACTTCATCTGAGTCCTTGATCACAAGCTACGGCAGTTCCATTGGATTTTGTTATGACCCTTATTTTGATGAAGTACTAGGGTTATCGGAAGGTGAATCCTCGTTACGATTTTGTTATGGCGGGTAAAAAATCAAAGTAAGAACCGGAAAAAGAGTTAAGTTTTGTATCAATTAGAGCATAAACAAGCTGGTGACAATTGTATCAGTTAAGTTTTGACCTCCCCTCTATATATACCAAAAATTACAGTTTCATTTTTTGCTTAATTTTATTTAAATATCATATGTACATTTTTGGTTTTAGACTACTAATCAAACTCGTTCCTTTTATTGTAGATAAACCGAGTATTACATGCCATAACTATTAAATTTGTACCTAGTGTTAGTAATATGTTTGGAAAAGTAAAGTATTTTTTGAAAGTTTAATTGAAAATATATCTCTAATTTTAAATCTTATGGAGTACAAGTCATGTCATTACCTAAATTACTTTTCTAGTTTTTTATGTGTCAAATTTGGTGGACCGGTGGTTTTTGAATGACACAAAATATTCTCTTGATTTCCCTCTTCTTTTCTTCTTTTGCAAGAGGCCTGAGTTACCAACTGAGTTGGTCTTCTTTCTCCTTCTTTTGAATTTGGCTGAAACTCTAAAATCAGCTACACAAAAGCACAAAAACAACTCAAAAGTAAGATCAAAAGAACACAACTACTCAAGTGCCCTATACAGAACCTACTCACAAATGATCCCATCGTTGTTAAAATCTTCCTTTTTATAGTATTAAGTACAAAAATTAATAATGTGAATGGCCAATGTCCAAACATAAATTGTCCTATTTTTAAAGATGAACAACGTTCACGCGGGTTGTAACATAATTTAAATGATAGGACTCATATATTATTTATCTTTATGTTTGTGTACAACTGTTTGTAAATTGTATACAGTTTGCGCACATAAAACTACACTAGTTACACGTAGAACATCTCCCCCAGGTATAGTTGTTGCAGGCATACGGCTCAGTTGAATCGACTACGCATTGTTGGGGAGAATTATGCACATAGTCAATGACTTGAATTTGCTTTCTATCAAAAAACCATTCACCCACAGCATCTGAAATGGACTGTTGCAATACATAAATAAATTAAAAGCTGAAATGTTCTGTTAATTAGTGCAAATAGAAAGGGGGGGGAAGGGGGGGGGGGGATTACATAAAATAAATTAAAAGCTGAAAGACTCCCTAGACTTGCCTTGTTATCCAACATAGAGTAAGGATCACCAAGCCATTTCATCTGGAACTGAGATTGGCAATGGGTATGGCAGGAATTAATGAATAATCCTCTTGAGGGGGAGCTACCCAGGTCGGTCAGTGCTTGAAAAAATTCTAATCTAAAATCTGAAATTAAAACCAAAAAGTACTTTTTAAATAGCTAGTTATTCTGAAAATCTAAAGAATCTAAGTGTGATTTTGGTTTTATATTATATTGATTTTCCTCATATTTTTATGTCCTCCCCTATCCCACCTCAAATGCTTTGCATTAATAATATCCCTCAAAAAGAGAAGGGAGATAACAAACTATTGTAAAAGTTCCTCCCTTGATCTTAGGTTTATTGTCTTTTATTTGTCAGTTCTAAGTCTTCCAAGATGACTAAATAGAAAAAAAAAAATCATTTTAACCAAATTAGTCTTTTTCTCTTCCATGAGCACTAACAGATAGAAATAAGTTTGTAGGTCCTAATTTCTGAACTGGACCCATAAACAGTTTTCTCGCTGCTAGTGCACAAACTAATAGTACTCATAGAAGTACTCTTCTTGAAGGAAATCAAAGCATAGGAACGTACAAGATAAATGGAGCATGATACAAAACTGGGAAGAAGAGAAATGTAACGAAAATTAAAGCATAGATACTAGTCCATATGATAAATTTTGAAGAATGGCTTTGGGTGTCGAAGAATTTGAGAAATTTACTTTCCCATTTTTCCAGTTGACCAGCTGGGCACTTTCTTAAATCATATTTGCAAGAGGTTTCGTTCCGGTCAGATAGTTCCTTTGGTAACAAAATGCTTGCGACCTGAAGAAAGGTTGAATTGAAGGAAAAATATTAGGGAATTGATATTTCCACAATACTTTTTGATATTTTAACATGAAAAGTGTCGCTATAGATGTATAGCGACGGTTGAAACTGTCGCTAAGATCTATAGCGACGGTTTTCATGTGGAAATAATATCATCAAACATGAGTATTAATTGTAGCTATTGATATTACCAAAGCAAAAATTATGTTACCAGAATAAATATACAATTAACGATACTTTCAGAATTATTTTAGCAACACGCTGACTTTAAGCAACATATTATTATTCTAACAACATCATTTTTGCTCTGACAATATTGACTATCTTAATTTTAAAAGAAAAAGAAACAAAAATATAATGCTATGCTTTAATTTGTGACGTATAAGATTAGAAATGATAGGATATTCGTAGCTTGTTTATGAAATCTCTGCTTAAATGAATACTTACCTGAAAAGTATCATATGCAGAATTTAACAAAAAAATGGGAGTACAAATATCAGGCACAACATTCTGAGCATTGAAGCACTGCAATATAATTAAGTAATTAGTAATGTTATAAACTTATAATTAACTGAAAAGCATACTTAACATTGTATTTAGATGTGATTACCAAGTTTGCTTTCATCTTTGATGTGCATGATGGAGGAAAATGTGTGGCTGATCCCTGCAGCCAATTATACACAGAATTATCATCCCGATTTATTAAAGATGTTAAGATCCTTGATGTAACAAAGAATTCATAGCTCATTGTGATAGAGAACTTCTCAATATCATCTTTGTTGTAAATAATTAATAGCAAAAATATTGGATATTTAGATGTACTATGAGTAGCAAATTTATTGGTATGAACCATGCCTCTCATGATTCAATGGTAAAAAAACTACTCATATATAAAACTTTGGATGCATGAGCTAAAATTTCAGTCGAATACACCAAAACACAAAAAAAAAAAAAAAAAAGTTCATCCAGGGCTTCCCCTAAGATACCGCATAAATTCGCACGAATGTGGCTCCACCCCTAGTAGTGACACAATAGTCACTTTTAGGTGGTGTTTGATAAAATTGAGCAATTAAGATCGGAATGGTTAATATATATTTTAATAAATTATAAAATATGAATGACTTTTAAATTTAAAAATATCTCAAATTAACTTTTTAAAACTCATTAATGATCTTAAAATTTGAAATGGATGGAGTACAATATTTATAAAGACTCCATAGATTTAAATTTTTCATTAAGAGATAATTTTTAATGATTTAAATTTATATCTTCCTCTTACCGACGAAGAGAAACGTACAAAATTTAGTCTTAGAGGGAGACGGGGGAATTACATGAAGTTGAGCGAGTTGGCTGTAAAACATCTCATGTGGTTACTTCCAGAAGCATTTATCCTGTTAAGCCACCAAAATAAATATTTAGTCTCACTAGTAAACAAAACCTGGGTACTAAAACTACTTGTACTTGATCAAGGACTTTTAATTAGCATATACTTAAGGACTACAATTAAGCTTACAAGAAATAACCAGCATCAGAGAGGCATTTAACATTAGTGGTCGGAGGCAGAAGATCATGGAATTTATCACAATGTAATATTGCTGCTAATCCACCTGCAGAACACCCTGAAAGAAGTGCCTATGGCACGGAGTTGTTAGTTTATGCACGCACAGAGAAATTAAAAGGAAAAATAATCAAATGGGATGAAAAGGGAGCATACACTGGTTGCATTATTCATTCCCATTTTCAAAAGCTCATCCATAATAGCATCAAAAATTCTACCTCCTCGGTAGTAAATTCCGTATTCCTGATGCATGGGCAATTATAAATTGAAAAACTTTTAATTAATTGGTCACCAAATCTTGCACCATCTTTAGATTAATTAAGTTGATCCATAACGACTATAGGATTTAATTGATCATTTTTCCCTTCCGCAATTCTACTATGTTGTTGTAGTAAAGTTGTTCCCGTATTGCATAAACTCTTACTTTTTAAAAATGTTGATTGTCAAATCTTGCAATGAACTGTACAAGATTTAGTGTCTAGTGAAGTCTTAGGAAATTGATAAATTCACAACAGAACTGTCGCTATAGATTCTATAGCGACGGTGAAAACCGTCGCTATAGATCCTATAGTGACGGTTTTCACCATTGCTATAGCTATACATCTATAGTGACAGTTTTCTTGTAGAAATATCAAAAAACATTGTGGAAATATCAATTTCCTACGATCGGTCTCTCCAGCGATCTATAGGGAGCAAACCAAAAACGAACCGGCTATAGCGACGGTTTTGTCCGTCGCTATAGCATAGAAAGCCAATTTTTTATGCTATAGCGACGGACAAAACCGTCGCTATAGTCGATTTGTTTTTCGTTCACTCTCTATGGTTCGCTAGAAAGAGCCGGACCAATTTCCTAAGTCTTATAGTCATCATTTATATATGGATTAGCTTCTATATATATATATATATATATATATATATATATATATATATATATATATATATATATATGAAAAAGATCAAGGACTTAGTCATTGATCCTACATACCTTGCATACCCCTTTTAACGATGGACCGGGTAACGATTCGGTCCGTCGCTATAGGTTCGGGCCGTCACTATATGTTGTCCATCGCTAAAAGCTAAGACGACGGTTCTCTGATATAGCGACGGACCTAACCGTCGACCGGCCCGTCGCTAAAAGGGGTGAGCATGGTATGTAAAATAAAAGGGTGAGCCCTTGAAATAGACTATATATATCCTGTTCAACTTAACCCCACTCAATTTTTGAAATCACTTGAAAAAAAAAAATTTATCCCATTCAATTTTTTACCCCCACTCAGATTTTTTTTTTAATTAGAGATACCCAAGCGGCCAAGTCTCAGCCCTAAATCTCATACATCAATATATGTTCAACACTTCAGCCACAAAACAAAGAGAGAAAGGGCAAAGCCAAACCGTGAACCATCAAAGCCTTTTGATTTATTGTTTGATACTCTAATTATTGACCCCACTGCAAATTAATCTTGGCTTTGCCACTGTATATACGGAAAGGATCAAGGGCTTACCCCTTGATCCTATATACCTTGTGTATCCCCTTTAACGACGGACCGGGTGACGGTTCGGTTCGTCGTTATATGTTGTCTGTCGCTAAAAGTTAATACGACAGTTCTCTGATATAGCGACGAACCAAACCGTCGTCCGGTCCGTCAAAAGTGGTGAGCATGGTATGTAAAATAAAAGGGTGAACCCTTGAAATAGACTATATATATATATATATATATATATATATATATTATACGGTCCGGATCTTAAGTTCACCCCTTATCCAACTCACGCGAACACACCCCTCCTTTAGCGACGGTTCGGTCATACAACCGTCGTTTATACTTTTAGCGATGCTATATGTTGTCCGTCGTTAAAAGTATAGACGACGGTTGTATGATCAAACCGTCGCATGGTCCGTCGCTAAAGGAGGGGTGAACTCGGGTGAGTTGGATAAGGGGTGAGCTTAAGATCCGGACTCTATATATATATACACACACACACGACTTCTCGATTGAAAGAAAACAACTAACGGGATCGACTTCTTGTTTATCTCCGGTGAAGGAAGAGCCATCGCAATATCTTAGGTACACTCTGTTCCAATTATAGAAGTCTGCAAATTGAAATGGATTTAGTTTATACGTAAAAATATTCAGATATGTGAACAACAAATAAAAAATTAAAAAAAATGAGTAATTCTCACATGGGTTCAACTCTGGCTTGTTACTCAATATTCCAGTGAATTCAACGCTTTTCATTTTCGTTGATGAACCCAAGCCATCGGATTTATTGGCTCTGGTTTGGCAATCTTTAGCTTTTGTGCACCAATATCCTCCCTAAAACAAGATAGGGAATTAACTAATGGCAAATGGTCTACTGTGAAACTAACTTGTAATCGATCTAAAGGGACAGCAGCCTAAAATTAACCCGCAATCTTCCACTTATTGGCAATCAACTATGTGACAATTACCGAGTGGCCTTTGGCCCAGTGGTATGACTCAACCCAGATTGGGAGTTCAAGTTGTGGGGTTATGTGTGGTGTGTATGTTCAAACTAGCAAAAAAACAAAACAAAAGTAAGTGACAACTAAAATTCATAAGTACCTCTATGTGTAGCAACCAGTGGTTTGCTCCTTCATTCTCTCCCCAATCAAGCTGGTATGCCGGCGGACTACCATCTAGACACACTGTACACATGTAACAAAATTGTAAATTAAGAGGTCCTAATTCCAAACAGTTCGAAATTGGCAGTCCATTTGCACAAAATCTATATAAACGAATTGCACAAAGTTGTATTTCGAATGACCTTTGTTATACAAGTTTTATACAATTGCAACTCTTAGTTATAAGACCGTCCAAATGGACTAATCCAACTTGAAATGCTTGAAATCCAAATCCCAAACTAAGGCAGACAGACAGACAATGAACATCATTTCAAGATTTAGCAGAATATAAAGTTACATAAACTGTTACCATAATTAAATATACTTGTTTAGTTGATTAATCACCTGCTCCTTTTGCCACAGCGCTGTTGCCATGGCTTGAAGTACATACAAACCCATAGATACTGCAAATAGCAGTACTACAACAGAAAATGGTTTCATTGCCATTTTCTTGAAGAAATAAAAAAGACAGAGCAATTAATCACAAGCAAATAAACTTCTTTCTTTTTCGCATGAACAAATGAACGTCTTCTTCTTGGCAAACGAACCTTGCAGATTTGAGCATTTGTGGAGGTACAAAACAAACAAGAATGATTTTTTTTTTTTATTGGCTTCAAGAATTTTGGCGAACATGACATGTGCCACTTGATTAAAATGGACTGTATTCAGGCCACCAATTCCAAAGTCTGTCTTCATCCCCATGGAATTGGATTTATAATAGGCGATAATGTTGGGTTATGTGTTGGGTGCTGAAACTGACAGGCAATATTGTTGTTTCTTGTGCTAAAGTAATGGCCATTAGGAGTGCAATATTGGTGCTCACAAACAAAATGTGTTCTTTAAAGGATAGGTCTCGAAGTTTTAGTTTTAGGAAGTGTTTCAAGTTTGGGTAAGTATAATACTTTGTGAAGTGTCATTAAATTATTCAATAAATATTATTTGAGATTGAAAATTTGAGGTTACTAACATTACTATTCTCTAAAACTCTTATGGAGAGTGACAGTCTCCAAGCAATTTCGAGATTGAAGATAGATGGTTTAATTTGTCTTATTGGGTAGTTAGGTGTTATTATTGAGAAATACGAGCACTTCTCGAGTGGATAATAATTTAAAATTAACAATTTATTTGGACAGTTTATAAATGCAAGTTTATTATATTTTAGAGGATCTTTGTTATAGAAGTATTATACAATTGCAATTATCAGTTATACAAATGCAACTTATTTCTATAGTGAATTGCTCAATTTGAACATTTTCGGGAATCAAATCAAATTTTTGATTTTTATATTGCCAACAAATATCTTGGTTTTAAAAATTAAAAAAAAAATAATTGTGGCTTAATATTTAATCGAGCTGCATACCAAATGACGTGTTCAAAATATCCCAGGCCCTTTGGAAATGGCCCCAAGGTTGGCTTTGATGAGTTTGATGTGACCTCGAGATTGCTTAGCAAAGATATTTGCTAAAATATCTCAGGCTTGTTTAGTGGTGTCAGCACGAGAGACTAGCGGAACAATGGTTGGTTCCAATGTTCCAATGAGGGCTCCAAAGAGGAGCTTGTCTTGGCGAAACCAAGTGCTGTAAGCAGGGTTGTGTTCAGAGGTCGACTCTGTTGTGATGGTGGGAGATGGCGACGGAAAGGTACCGTCCAAGAACTTAAATAGGCCATACCCAATAAGAGTAGCATGAATTTGGAGTTTCCATGACATATAATTGGTCGTGTTTAGCTTGAGAATGTTTGTACTTAAGCGTAACAACGACGAGAGGTGATTTTGGGTTAGCATCATTAGGGATGGTAATGGATGCCATGAGAAAAAAAATTAGGTTGAGGATACAACCTGCTTTGATACCATGAAAGGTTTAAAAATGATGATTGCTATTCAATGTAAATGTTACAATATAAATAGCTACACGTATGAGAAGTTAAAATAAGGATAAAGATAGACCAAGTCTATACATATCTATACAACAACTTAGAGATAATAACTATGTCAACAATCTATACATATCTATACAACAACTGAGAGATAATAACATTGACTATGTCAACTCTTATCTCCAACAATTACAATTATTACATATATGTTTTTCTCTTCTGTTTTTTCTTTTTTATGTGAGTTTGAGTAAAGTAATTAAAGTTTAATTGTAGGATTATATTTTCGTAAAGTATCATTATTTATTTATATGGGCAAAGGTCCAAAAATACCTCTTATGTTTACCCCGATATCCCACTTGCACCCTAAATTATTTTTTTTTCAAAAGTACCCTTAACGTTACAAATTTAAGGTCAATTGTGCCCTTCCCGTTAAAAAAATCCAACTAAATAAACGGACGTGCTAGGCGATTGACACGCGGCAAAAATATTTTTTATTCTTTTCTCTTTCTTCTCTCTCTTTTCTCTTCCTTTCTTCTCCCTCTTTTCTCTCTCTCTCTCTCTCCGTTCTTCTTCCTCTGTTCTAAAATAACAAAACAAATCTAGGTTCCCAGAACTGCCATAGAACTTCTCTCTATTTTCCTCGTATCTCGCTCATTTCTCTCTCTAAACTCTTCTGGAGGAGAGAGAGAAATATATTACAGCTAATCTTAATTTCTGACTGGTAAATTTATTTATTCATTTTAATAAATTTTCTCTCTTTTCGAGGAGAGGGGATGCCAACCACCGGTGGCGCCACCAGTAATTCCACCTGCGTTAGTCCTAGGACCAGCAGGCCCACCACACATCGCAGCCGCGTGGTTGATTTGACGACGGAAGCGGATAAAGCCACAAACTCTGTTGATTCAGTATTTTCACTCTGCAGGATACAAGCCTTTGAAGAATCAATAGAATCAAACAAACTGGAGCTTGAAAAGAATGAAGAGAAGTTAGCAGAATTTGAAGGTCAAATTGAGGAGGAGAGAAACGAAGGACTATTCTTCAAGAACCTTGGGCAAAAAAAAAACTGTTGAAAAAGAAAAGACGAAGGACGAGATGGAGAAAATTAGAGATCTTACAAAACAAAACGCCGAAATAAAAACTAGGAGGAATATTTACCTTGCAATGATTAGTCTGCTAATAATTGAAATTGTTGACTCCTTGATCACTTCGCCATCTGATTGGCTCAAAGTCCCAATTCTTGGGGTTATTTTGGTTGGTGTGCTCTCACAAGTCATCTATGAGAATAACATGTTATCAGAAACAGAACGAAAACAAGAATCAAAAACCGAGGAAGAGAAAGAGTAATAATCATCTTCCTCTGTTTATTTAATTTTAACATAGAGTTTTTCATTTCATATGAATATAGCATGATAAATAACCCCAAACGGTGATTCGGTATTTGTTGCCAGAGAGTTTGGTTTGGGGGATAGAAGATTTGGTATTGGGATTCTATAAATTTATGAATTGTTTAAAGTTGGGCAAGAATATGGGACGCAAGATGAATGTGATTTTATCGGTTTTGGTATATAAAGATTAATTATGAATATGGCTTTATCTGTTTTGGTACATAAAGATTGAAATTAAAGTTTTTATCTTTATATCATTTCTGGGTTTCTGGGATTTGTTTTGGGAGAATAAAAATAGAATCTTTTAGTAGATTTTTGGTAATTTTAGTTTTCAGTTACTTTCATATGGAGTATTTGATTATGAATTCATGTACTTTGAGATTTCCTTATTTGTTTTTCCATTGACATGGAGCTCCCAAATCTGGGTTTATATATTTGTTGTTGCTTGTGTAGATGGATTTTGTGGATGATTCGGGAGCAGTTCTGGGAACCATGAAGGTGAATCACGTAGGGATGAGGAGGTCACTATTTTATCAGGCATGTGCTTTTTATTATGAGAAGATGAAACCAGATCTGTTTTGTTATTTTAGAACAGAGGAAGAAGAAAGGAGTGAGAGAGAGAAAAGAGGAGAAAGAAAGGAAGAGGAAAGAGAGAGAAGAAAGAGAAAAGAATAAAAAAAATTATTTTTGCCACGTGTCAATCGCTTAGGACATCCGTTTGTCTAGCTGAATTTTTTTAACGGGAGGGGCATAATTGATCTTAAATTTGTAACATTAGGGGTACTTTTGAAAAAAAATAATTTAGGGTATAAGTGGGATATCGAGATAAACATCAGGAATATTTTTAAACATTTGCCCTTTATTTATATATCTCTTCGGCTCAAAACTTAGAATATGATTTGACTTGCTAAATTTAGCGGTGCACAAAATAGCCCAGCCCAAGCTGTTTGGTCCGGTCTGAAGTAATCCATAAATAAGTTTGACCGGATATTAGGGTCTAAGACCCGTTCCCAAACCTCCTTTCATCGAGTCTAGTCTGGGCTCCCTATTCTAGACCCCAAAGTCCTAACCCACCCATTGATCAAGTTTGGATTCAAATTCATTGTTTGAAAGGATAGGCCTTCACTCTCTTCTTTTAAATCAGGGCCCATTCTAGGCTGGTAAAGAATTACTTAGAACATTCATGGTAGCTTTTTTATCTCTATTCTTATTTTGCAGTGTTATTGAGTCATTCTGCAGAATAAAGATTCAATTTTTTTACTATATAATCAACAGATTCCTTATATTGATTCTTTAAATATTGAAATTTAAAATTTAAAAGCTCCAACAGTCAAAGTATGTTTTGACCGTTGTAACGATTTGACATTTGTATTGACTTCATGCGTTAGAGCTTATGATAGATGTAATATACCACAACCTCTTGTTTTTAATTATAAATCACTATTAATTTATTAATCTTTTTTGAAGTAAGTATGTGCTATTTTTAAATTTAAAATTAATATAAATTTAATCAATACATATTGTAACTTATTTAGAAAAAAATACTATTACTTTATAAAATTTATTATTTTTAACAATTACGAACAAAATTATTAAGTTTGAGAATGCATCAAATTGACTTATATAAATTAATAATAATTTTATAATTTATAAAAGAGAGTATAATTTATCAATTGTATTTTATCAGTAAAATAACTTTTATTTTATTTTAAATTTTAAGTAATTTATGGTGTCGATTATTGAATGGGTTGTGGTACAAATGTACATAAGATTAATATTAACTTTTAAAAACTTAATTTGTGATATTTTTATATTTAAATATGATTCATTTAAATTTTGAAAATAATAAATTTTATAATTAATAGTACTTTTATAATATTTATAATTATATGGGCATAAATTAAATAAATTTATAGCAATTTTAAATTTGAATACGTTTGAAATTAATTTTAAAAAAATAAGTTGATATTAATTTTATAATTTGAAAATGAAGTAGTAAAAAAGTCATGTGACAATAATGTCAAGATGTGTATGATCGATGAGTTGTCCACTTAAATGAGAGTGTGAAATGTCATTTTGTATATATAGAGAACGCTTTTTTGACTCCCTCATCCCGGTGAGTAAAATCTTATATAGAAATTAAAATAGAGAATTAAATAAGAATAAAAAAACTGTTAGATAATGATTTGTTGATATATTTTTCAAAGTTGAGGATAAAAAATTTATTAGAAAAACTGTTGTGAATACTCTTAATATTTCTTCGGTTATTTCTTCGGTTCTCAAAAGCTTAGTTTGAAGTACAAAAAAAATTATCCATAAAAGAATACAAGTATACAAATCAAATATAAAATATGTATAAAGACCAATTTACTCTCAAAAGTATACTTAAACAGGGTCTACTAAATTTAGAAAAGACAAAGATTGGTTACTATATTTACATGTAGTCACCAATGAAATCTTAATCTAATGGTTAAGACTGTGATGGCGTGACGTTTGGGTCTCAAACTCGATTCTCATTTAGGTGAATTTTTTTTTCTTTATGTGAAGTGTATTTCTTCTTTTATGTGAGATTTGTTTGGTTAGTAAATTTATAATGAGTTTATTTATTTCTCTTCTCGTAAAGCTTGATTGATTCTTGATATTGTAATATTTAATTATAAATTATATTGTACTCTCCAAAAAATAAGGTTTAGAAAAAAAATTACACGAAGTTTATTATCTTTTCACTATTTTTATTTTCCTAATTTATGTGAAATATGTACTCTGAACATCCTTTTGAAAACAAAGGAAGTACATCTGTTACCTTCCTTTCACTTGGTATTTTTGTCGTTCTATCATTCATAAAAATAATATTGTTTTGTTGTAGAAAACAAATGTTGTGACTAAATCCAATTATGAGGACAATTATTTTAGGATTATATTATCAAAATCCAGTTAGGATGAAATTATCATCAACTTCATTGTAATAAGTTCATATACCTTTAAATCAATACAATAAAAAATTATAAAAATAATCCCAACAGTTGGCGCAGTGATTCAAATGACGCCCCGGAAGAGCCGTAAACTCAGACGTCAAATACGACCAGCAACAATTTGTAAAGGCCAGAAATGATTCATGGGGTCACAGAAACGCGGGCGTAAGCCCGTATAAAAAGACTGACCCATATCTTGTAACCAATGCAATGAAAAGTTATAAAACTTACTACGGTAAAGTTGGTGACAACTGGTAAAGTTGGTGATAACTTCACCCTAACCGGATCTATATTTTTAGGGTTAACAAGCCTGCCATTTTTTTTCAGACGGAGAACGGAAAGTATATATTGGAAATTTGGTATATATAGTTGTTAACGCCAGGATCTTTTGCCGCGTCCCAATCACATAAGGCACGCCTCGATCCTGCGATAAGAAACACGATAAACACCACAAGCTTGGACTACTGACCGTTAAAATCGGGGATAGCTTCGAGCGTGAGAGTCGATGGCGTGTTCACAAGGTTAACAAAATGGAGGATGTAATGCCTAGTGTATTGAGAGAGATGATCATCCTCGAATATACGTATGTATGTGATTATGAATGAAAACGCACTACACCAGTGTAGACCTCCTTGCTATGATACACTACAGGGACACGGTTTCTGCGTGCCACTAACCCTCCCGACACCGTTAATCTCATCCCTCTGTCCACCGCCATTGCCAACCGTCCGATCCTTATTAATGCCATGTAAGATAACGATCGGCCCATATCTTTATCATCATCATCAATTCAAAGATGTAGATATTTAAGTATATGATGGGTTGACCCAATTTTTGGTCCGATATTAGAAGGACTTAACAAAGATAATAAAGTGACTAGATCCAATAATGTCAACACCCAATAGTGAAGACCCAATGGACTAATCAATATGTAGGCCCGTCCATTCGGCAATATAGAGAAATATCACGACCAACATTGCCCCCTAGTTTTTATTAAGCAGGGAGGTTTAATAGAAACTATAAATGGCATCGGTTCGGACAAAAGGAATTAATATAAGACCAATGAAGGCCCAAAATACGACTTCACAAAGCCCATCTGGTGAACATCAAATGGCACATAAATTAAGATTGGAAGTCGATTTAAAGAGCCCGCTCGGTAGAACATCTGACAACAAATATTTCACCGCCTCTCGAACAACCCAAACCTTCGCCATAAAAACCATTCTCTTACGAATCTAGGCCCAAGTCATGGCGACATCGATGATCATCGGTTCAAAATAATTCCATCATGGGCCGATGGGTGAAGGAGTGAAATACCGGACTAAAGGAAGTTGAGATTTGACCATCAATCTGGCGATCGATTAATATTGGTCATCTGCAAGTACACACTTTGTCTTCGTGTGTTTCCGCCCCAAATACTGAAAGAAGTCGAAAAGGATACCAAGATAATGCCAAGAGAATACCTTAGAAGGGAGAAAGCCATTCAAAGTCTCGTGTTTGGCAAAAGGAAAGAAGCAACCTTGACATTGTTCTTCTCAACAATGAATGCCGTCGGAAGGATATCGACAAGGTCAAAGAAGAACTGAAAACGACCAAGGCCACTCATCCGGGTCATCAACGATATAAATGTCGATCTGTCGAACTAAAGGATCAAAGCATCCGGTACATCATCGAAGCTCGAAGAAGAGCTCAAAGAGATTCGGACCCTTAGAGATTTGGGTCCTCCATCGTAGAAGACTTTAAATAAGGAGATCCAGTGAGAATCTGAGAAAATCCACCGAAATTTGAACAATAAGATCGTCCATATGTATGCCAAAGGATATGAAATCTGCTAAAGTAAAAGGCAAGAAAAAAGCTCGGACCAAGGTAGATCTATCTCTTCTAGACTCTTTAGATGGTGACGATGATGAGGAAGAAGCCTGAAGATGACCTCTCCTTATTTTTAGCTGTAGAACTTTCTGTAAAAATTCTAACTTGTTGTGAACAATTAATATTAAAATATCAACTTCATGCCTTATTACTTCTGAGTGAACATTTCTTGTTAATAATTCAGTATCAATTAATCTGTATGAACTTAACTTAGGACATGAACTAGATAAGGCGTATAACAGTTAATTTATGAAATGAAGTAAATTGAATTTTTCGGACAGGATTCAACTTAACTGAATTAAATGGACTGAACTCAACATTTAAACAAAATAAAGTAATATATGCTCATTGGTACCGGAAAGTGTGATCGATCGTGTGAGTGTGTGAGGTGAACTTAGCCGATCCTCCTTTGCACCATCGAAATCTTGCTTACCTCTCGGGTAGAACAAATATATAAGGACCAAGATATAAGGATCAATAGTGACCATTGATTTACCATCCCGGTAAAATCAATATAGGATCATAAGGACCTTTATGGGTTTTGCATCGAATGGCCAAATGAGTCCTACCATACCTCCTTACACCATTATGTGACCTTAGGACAAATAGGACCGGGATCAATAGTGACCATTGATTTACCACCTAGTAAAATCAATATAGGATCATAAGGACCTTTATGGGTTGCCATCAAATGGCCAATGAGTCCTACCATACCTCCTTACACCATTGTGACCTTAGGACAAATAGGACCCGGGATCAATAGTGACCATTGATTTACCACCTAGTAAAATCAATATAGGATCATAAGGACCTTTATGGGCTGCCATCGAATGGACAGCGAGTCCTACCATACCTCCTTACACCATTGTGACCTTAGGACAAATAGGACCAGGATCAATTGTGAAAAAGCGAATATGGATGAGCCACCAAAAATCTGTCGTCTTGACTCCGGTTCTTTCATGAATATCCTGTAAAGGGCTTTATAGGCCAACGACTTGGTCAAATGATCGCCACGAGATATCTTTGTGAATTTCGAAGAACATACTCTACTTCGGATAGAACCAAATGTTTGAGCAATGATGACGAAAAAGGTCCTTCGATAAAGATTCTCATCAATGAGAGCAAAATTGACACTCTTGTACTTGATCTTCTTTAGCCGGCATCTGATCTGAAGGAAGGACACCATATGCCATCAAAGTTATAAGCATCCGTAGTAGCCAACTTCGATAATGCATCAGCAACGGAATTGTTATTGTGATCGACCCCTTGATAGTCTGTTGTACTGATGTCCAAAACAGAATATCCATCTGCATGCAATGTCCACGAGCTCTGCTTCTGCTGAAGAACTGCAACGGCTTTGTCAGACTCCTAAGCTTCTCTTTAACTATTATCAGCTTCAGAAAAGAATTGTCCGACCATAATGTCAACCGACCTTGGAAATATTTACCAAAGTGTTCGGATTTCCAAGAGTGCGGCTTATAGATCTGCTTTGGTGACGAGTCCTTCGCTGCGGCGAGAACACTCAAGGCAGAGTGCCTTTTTTGCATTCTCGGGTGAATATATTCTTGAATTGCTCCCTCGTCTGTTTGTGCCATAGTCCCGAGAACCCCTAGGATGAGGTACCCTCTTCGGATGCTTTAGGAATATGGGTGCATTTTGTGTGCTGAATCTGAACCTGACAGCCTTAGACGGGCATCTCCGAAGAAAAGTATCTACAGGGCGATGTGCCCTCAGTGGACTCTCGGGAGTGTAATTTTTGGATCTACTTCGGTGAAACTCTCTGTCACGATGGTGAGGATACTCGAGGCAGAATGTCTTATTTGTATTCTGAGGTGCATGCTCCCTGAATCAGTCTCTTCGTCTGCTGCGACCATAATCCCAAAAACCGATAGGGCGGAATACCCTTCTTCGATCAATTAGGAAAATGGTTGTTGAATCTTCATCTACTCTGCTTCGACCATAATCCTGAAGACCAATAGGGTGGAGTACCCTCTTCGGACAATTAAGAAAATGGCTGTTGGGTCTTCATCTACTCTGCTCCGACCATAATCCTGAAGACCAATAGGATGGAGTACCCTCTTCGGATGCTCAGGAATATGGTTCTTTGGTCTTCTTTGGTCATGAGGATCACCTTGAGACATGTCCTCAAAGTGTATAGACTACTTTCCAACTCACGGTTGTCCATCTTTAGGCGTACCACATCTTTCGGGATGGACATAATTGAACGCTTTGTCCCTCAACTTGCAATCCGAAGAATCTGCACAACTATATCCTTGCTCTGCCCAGCTACATCATCGCTCCACACAGCCACATCCTCGCTCCGCTCCAAGAGAACCTCCAAAGCTCCATCTGCTTCGTCCACCATCTTTATCAGCCTGACCACTTCGGTGCCGAGTTCTAAGCGGGATGCCTTTTACTTGCCTTCGCCATGATCATGCTCTTTGTCAGCAACAAAGACCAACCATCTTCGGGCTTCGCCGCGGGATCTCGAACGAGAACCCCCTCCTTCTAGCGCCAATGTTAACGCCAGGATCTTTTGCCGCGTCCCAATCACATAAGACGCCCTGATCCTGCACAGTAAACACGATAAACACCACAAGCTTGACGGCTGTTCCGTCGGGGGATAGCTCAGGCGTGAGAGTCAGTAAACGTGTTCACAAGGTTAACAAAATGGAGGATGTAATGCCTAGTGTATTGAGAGAGATGATCATCCTCGAATGTCTGTGTGTATGTGATTATGAATGAAAACGTACCTGCTTGTGTAGACCTCCTTGCTATGATACACTACAGGACCTGGTTTACCGTGCCACTAACCCTCCTGACACCTGTTAATCTCATCCCCTCATCCACCGCCAACCGTCTAATCCTTATTAATGCCATGTAAGATAACGATTGGCCATATCTTTTATCATCATCACCAGGTCAAAGATGTAGATATTTAAGTATATGATGGGTCGACCCAATTGATTTGGTCCGATATTAGAAGACTTAACAAAGATAATAAAGTGACTAGATCCAATAATGTCAACACCCAATAATAGTGAAGAAGATGAATAATCGAATATGTAGGCCAATCCATTCTCGGATAATAGGAGAAATATCACGACCCAACAATAGTTATTAAGGCTTTGCACTGGAAATGGGTCAGTTGAGTTTGCTACAAACACATAATATACTGCCAGCAAGCTGTCCCCAAATTGAAATCTATTTATACTAACATTGATATAGCTTTTTTTCTTCTTTTTTTTTGGATCAAAACATTGATTTAACATGTTAAATTACCCTTTCTTTTCATTATTTTCATTATTTTATGAGAAAATTAAGATGCAATATAGGATCTACAATAAATCAAATTCCCTTCATAATTTCCTCCTCCTTTCAATGACTTAAATATTTCATTATTATCTCCTTTGTACTCTTTTAATATAAAAATAACACCCCCCACCCAAAAATAATAATATTGAAAATAAATAATATTCAACCCTATTCACAGTCTACACTGTTGACAAACTATGAGGCACCAAAAAGAAAAGAAAAAACCTATTGCTAAGTAAGGTAGAATTAACTTCTATATCATCAGATTCCATCCCTGATATGACCTCCTTCCTCCTTTTGCTCTTTCCGCTCTGCTGTAACATGTGTCGATCAAGAAAACGTACATTTGCCATGGCGAGCGTCTTTAGATTCTTCAAATATTTGACTTGGGGATGTGACTGAAAAACAGCAACACTATCAAATGAGTTAATTCAAATGTTTGGCTGTGTGGAGTTTGTGCCTGCACTCGTGTTTGGCGTAGTGAATATAGGGGACGATTCGAGGGTTGGATTTCCTCCTCCCATATCTCTGGTTTTGTGAAGAAGGAAAGTCCCACAGAGGATAGTCACAAAGCCAGTGACTTCACTAATAATTTGTGATGCATTTTGATTATCCCAGTCCTGAATGCATGCAAAACTACAACAGTCAAAAACTGAATTTCAAATAATATGAAATGCTACCAAAAAAAGAAAAGTTTAATACAAATACGCCATTTGACAGAGGGTGGTGACTGAACTAGTTTATGGAATCAACCCCACTTGAAATAAAACATGAATGCAATTTATATGTCCTTGGTAACCATTTCTGAGTGCCAATACATGATTGTAGAAGCTAATAAATTTGGTTCTATCAAAAATGACTAGATCTCAACATAGAATTTTTTGATAGAGCATCTTTTCTTTACCTATAGTTACCATTTCCAAGTGCCACTAATGTGACAGCTTCACATACTGTTGACCCGCTTATAATTAACAATTGTGGAAGATTGAAAATTATTAATTAGAAGAAGTATTTATTAAGGAGAAGAGGACTCTTTAGCATGTGTTGTATCCCGCTGCACCCGAATCCCCACTTTTTAAAATTTGACGAACCCCTATATCCCCGAATTGTGCACCTATATCCTGCACCTGAATCCTTGTATCCTAGAGATGTGTTATAATTTAAGATCAAAATATAGCACAATCACACGGAAATTAGATGAAGAATAGGAAAAACAAGAACACGCGACATACCCAGCTTCACCAATTTGGTTAGTCCTACCGTAGGGGATCTAACCTTGGGGCAAAGGAGTCAATTGACCCCACTAAATTTTCAAGAGTCAATTTTTTTTATTTATTTTATAAGGTGTTTAATGAAAATAAAAAATTTAGACTAAAAGACTATTTAATGTCTCAATTTCTACTAACACCAACACTCCAGTCTTTTAAATTGTTTAGTAACTTACATTGAACATAATATTTTTACAGGAATTGAAATGAGGGTATCATTGCAACAGTTTCAAGCAATAAAATCTCGAAAAATGTTATTATAAATAATATTTTAGCAATATTATTTAGTTTTGTAATTTATTTTAGAGGGCATAAGTGGTGAGGGACACCTCACATTATTGCACGGGGTGTCTCCTATAATAACAATGTTTTGAAAAATTATAAAACATCCTTTTATACATAATATGAGAAAAAGTGTACTCAATTACATAAAACGACATCAATTTTATATGATAGTTCACACAATTATTTGTCATGTCCCTCACATCCTTTTTTTGCCTTTATTTTATTGTATTTTATTTCTTTGTAGATTTTTTTTTAAAGAAATTGACCACTACTGAACTAAAGGGTTGGATCCACCCCTGAGTCATGCTTGTCTGATATATTCATTAGATGTCTCACACGCTCTACAATAATTCACATACCAAACAAAGTTTATATAGTAACTAGAAAACCTTAGTTGTTATATCTTGGCTTCAAACTCATGAGCCTCAATACATTAGTAAAACCCAAGACTAGGCCACTAATAAATCCCCAAGCCCAACGCCCACCTGCTCATCGGCAAGCGGTCGCTCAGCAGGGAGCAAATCCCCGAGTCATTAGTCGAACCCGCAGAAGTGTAAGTCAATCCCAACACGATGTCACTACCATTTCATTATTTCTACCACTACTAAACTAAACACTCAATATAGTGATAAACATGGAAGAAAAATATTTCCTTGTATACTTTGTATATGGGACTATTTTTGTGGGACGGAAGGAGTAATTGTTTATTTTAGAAGTGGCAGGAAGTATGGAACTCCAAGCATGTTAACTTCAATCTTAGATTGCTAGAATAGGTTTGCCTTTATTATCTTTATTATAGATTATTTTGCTTTATATTATTGTTTTGTTTACATGTAAGATAAAATATTAAAATTGGTTTAAAATAAGAAATCTCGCCTTAGACCCCCCTTGGCTAGGGATGCACAACAATTACTGGCTGATGCAGTGCAGCTTGGGCTGCTCGCCAGCCTTGGGCTTTGACCAGCCAAAGCAGGTAGTTGACTTTTAGCCTCTAGGCTGTGGCAAAGCCAGGCCTTGTCATTTGGTGGTCATGGCTTTGCTAGGCTAAAGCAGGACCCAAAGGCCAGGCTAAGCCCAAGATCTTGGCTAGTCTGGTCCCTTTTTTTAATATTACATATTAAATATTAAAAATATAAATAATAAAATATAAATTAATAAATTTTGTAAAAATGATGCAAGATTTTTGAGATTTATTTTATTTTAACATTCTACTACACACCAATATAAGTTGAATGATTAGAACAAAAATAAATATATTCATCCTAAATTACAAAAAAAATATATAATTTAGATGTAATGGAATATAAAACAAATTGATTTCTTAAATATATGTCTAATTGTACTATGCACATCGTATTAATATTTAATCAACTATGTAACTAACTTATCATTAATATTAAATATACTAACTAGTTATATTCATTGAAGATGTATATTAATTAAATGTATCAACAAGAAATCAAGAATGAATAATTAAAATTTTAAATTTTATTGATGTATTAATTAAAATTAATGTACTATAATATATAAATTACAACAATGAATAAGTAAAATTTTATACTTTATTGATGAATAATTATAAATTTAAAGTTTAAAAATTATAAATAATTGTATAAAAATCATGTATAAGTCTCTCTCGCTAGCTAGCCAGTGTCAAAGCTAGACTCGAGGCCGAGCCCAAGGCCAAGGCCAGTCGAGGCCCAAGGCGCAGTTTTATCTTGCTTGAGGCCGAGGCAGAGGCCAGATTTTTGTCTAAAAAAAGCGGTCTTTTCAAGTCTTCCAGGCCGCAGGCCTCAGGCCTTTTGTGCATCTCTACCCTTGATCACCCGCCTCCCGCCTAGCGCCTTTTAGAAAATTGGGCACTTGTACAAGATGAGGAATAAAATTATGAAATATAAGTATTCAATCACCTTAAACATGATCATGCTGGCTAGGATGGTGAAGGTTGTAAACATGACATAATATACTGGAGAAACTACAGCAGTATTAAAGGTGTCCAATGCCTGCAAAAATAAATCCAGAATTTAATTAACTTCTTCATAAATTAGCATTAACAAAAAGGTGCCAATATATATTGTCATTTAAATTAAGAAAAGACAAAGCAAAACCAGACAAGATCATATCTTTGGTTTGATGCCTCAAAAATCAAATCACAGATATCCCTGGGTTCCAATTATGAGAGGAAGAGTATGAAAAATATTTGCCTAACAAAGAAGTGGATAATGTGGAATTCATACATGGAACTTTAAATTGAGAGTTAGACGGAACTTTTCCTGCATTGTTGAAATTTGCAAAGGGTCATCATCTATGTATATTCTCTTATAACCATATGACTCTAAAATAATATCAGTCCCAGAATATTAGCTTTTTACAATAAGGTATGGATTATAATTAATATTAAAGTTTTGGATCAGAAATGAAACATGAACTTAGATATAAGTGTGCCATGGTTTTCTAGAAGAATTAAACATGGAATGACACCAGAATATTCAAATTCAATTTGTGGCATGATGTGATGCCCCCAAATTCGGGTATCCTTAAAACCCAACATCTGGTGCTACACAGTACTCATTCAACACATACACCCATATAAGCTTAAGACATAAATGTAATCTTAATATTATTGCAACATGTCACATTCTAATCTCATGTTCTATTAACTTTACATCTTCAAAATATACAAATAATGAATATTACATCCTTTAGCTAATACATCAATACACCTGTACTTTCATCCGTCACAACAAATACATATAAACCAGCATATAATCTTATAATCATATACTTGATCCTTTCCTTAATCTTTACCGGATTCTTCTGTCTGCTTCAACTTAATTTAAAGCAAGAGTGAGCATTTAATTGTTTAGCAAGTATAAACAGTTGAATAAACAACAAACATCATGAATAGAATAACCTTTCAAATCTTCGACAATTGAACAATACTTGTGAAGCACTTCGAATAAATAGGAATAAAAAATTTTCTTCCCCTTTAAACACCTTTTAACCCCCATGTTGAGCGGTCATCGGAACCTTAAACTTTTTTTTGAACAATTATGTTTCAACCGTTTAACGACAGAATATTTAGCAACGAAAGCTAGAAATATTCTCTGCAAATACTCTAGGGGATCATTCTATCATACTTTATATTATGCATGACATATCAAGCTCAAACGACAATATGCGTTTATTATTTTTGACACTCCCCTATGTGTTTTAACACTTCCCTGCGTCTGTTCATTTCATGTTTTGACACTCCCCTGTGTCTTGCCGGATATTCCCAACTTAAAAATACCCCTAATATTAGGGTTGTTTATCTTAGACTTACACCGGAATCCGCGCCAATTCAATTTAGTTTGGATAGTTCTACTTAACATTAAATGACTTAATAGAATTCAAAAAACACCTTAACATCCGTCCAGCCGAAGCAAATGCCATAGACCTATTTCTTAACGCAATTCATGAATAAACATAACTTTAAAAAACATTAACATCGACAGTTCAATAACGGAACATTTTTCTCAAGTGCACATAAGTGTGGATATTGGCATAACACCCAATTAATAACTCGAAGCTTGTACAAGCATATAATATTTGCATTAGCATAGAATTCGTAACAAGTCAGAATAAACTTGCACAAAACTGAACAATAATTGCATAACAGAACTAGTTAGGATACTTGTCTAGCACACTCTTTACTGCTAACAATAATATCGCTTTTTGAACGACCTATATATACAATCAAGGTCGACACACCAATTAGCCGCATAAATGACGCTACACATTGATTTACATTAACTTATTTCATATACTACGATGTTCGTATTTTACAACTCGAAACAACATATCCCAACTCCAAGAACATCGCACGATAGCACGGCGTTTTGAAGTTAGCACACTATGGTCTACTTCTTTTATTTTAGCTTCATTCATAGTTTAGACTTCAATTTTGAAGTCCCCGATGTTTGCGTTTTATAACTTGAAACATCTCAAATCATTCTCTAAATAATCCCCCCGATGTTCACCTTTTAAAGCTCAGAACAACGTAGCATAAAGTCGCATGACTACTCGGCGTTCGAAAGTCCGCATGCCATGCAAGACTACTCATTTGGCCTAATTCTTTTCTTTTTTTGTCTAAACCCAGTGTATCCCCAAAGCTGTCAACCAAGGGACTAATCATTGTCGCAACGGGTGGGCAAAGGTAAATTGCTAGCCCAATAGTTTTTTCAAAAGTGTTGGGGCTCGAATTGGACAGTGGCCTATGTATAACATGGTCTAACTACTCGTAGCTCAAAAAGTCCGAAAACAGTCCACGTTACTGTTCACTAGCAGAATGTATTTCAGCTTTACCCCGGCTCACTATTTAATTCATAACAAATTCATTTGAAGGAATTTTCCAGTGGTTCTTTCGTCTATGTCTTTGTAACTTACCCTTCTACAACTTAGCTTTATATTTCATGTCCAAATTCAAAACATATAGTTAGTTTTATATGATTTTTACAAAAAACAGATTTAAAAAATAATCCCACAGGAAACTACATATACTTTTATATGATTTTTACAAAAACAGATTTAAAAAATGTTCCGCAGGAAACTGGCTGCTTCGACAATTTTAACACCCCTACTTTGACGCTTCAGAACTAGCTCATCTAAAGTCGAAATTAGTCTGTTCTTGAGCCTACGGCTCACTAATTCTACGCTCTATCAATCCCTAGAAAATAAAAATTTTCCAGAAGCGTTATCTGACCACAAAAATGGCCCGAAAGTCACCCCTAGGTTTTCAACATTTGACATACTTTACTAAAAATTTCTCCATAACTTCATTACAACGGATTTTACCATCATTCCAATTAGATTATTTACGTAACTCAAAAGAGCAAGAAACCCTCTTCCCGGAACTTAAAAACGACATACGCACAACAATTTATGCTAGTTTGAAAAACAGTAAACAAAAAAGATTACTAGCTTTCTTCCTTAGATTCTTTATTTAAGTTATCTTCCACTTTACATACATATTACCATCGTACACCACCTGATACCATCGGATCCACAATGATCCTCCATCACACCACAACAACACAACCAACAAGCAAATAATACAAGCCTAAACATGATTAGAGTTAGAAGTTTGAGTACCTTTTGGTGTTCTTCTTCTTGACTTACTTGCTAGCTTTCCTCTTCTTTCTCCTTCTTCAATATCTGAAATCCTCTGTCACTCTCAATATTGCTAGAGTTTCTTCTCTTGGATTGGGAATTGGCAAGGATTAATGAAGGAAATGGCTTCTATTGATAGCAAACCCAAGAGATAGGGTAGAATGGTCATTAGAACAATTCTTGCAAAGCTTATAAGTTGATCACTCAACTTAGGTCTTGTCATGGTCAATCCCCTTATCTTCTCTAATCTTACTAACCATCTCCTAGGTTAAGCTAATAACCACCTTAGTTAAATTAACAAAGGTTAAAACATGGGGGAACAACATGAGTGCAAGAAGACTTTGAGGTTGCTTGTAAAAATGGAACTTTCCATTTATAGTAAGTTGCCCTTTGGCTTCTTACTTGCCCCTTGGCCTTCCCCAAGGGCCCTTTGGGCGGGTCCCCCCCTAACTCATCCGATTTGTTTCTTCTACTAGCTTTCGTAACTTATCCGATTAGTCAAAATGTTAATTTTGACTTTTCATACTTTGTAATAGAGAATACGTCTCTAACCCTCGAATAAAGGTTATGAAGTAATTCAAAAAGTCGAAAAAACGAAACATGCAATTTTTGCGTGAGTATTGTTTCGCGTTGTTTCTCGGAAAAATTTTATTTTCTTATACGAAACAACACCACCTAAATTTCATAACCTAGGTCATTAATTCGACCTTTAATCACATAACGAGTAAATACATACTCACATACCATCAAATAAATATATAATACAAATATAAAATATTTACTCATTCACCACATTTACACCAAACAATATCCATAAAAAACTTCATTTTATAGATAAATATCCATAGACCCAATTATAAGATTACACTATTTATCGAATCGTTACACATGAAATATGGGTACTTCATTGCTAGCAATCATTCACTGTCTTAAAAGTATTTCCCATCGACAAAAGATACTATAGACCTGGGACTTATTCAATTTAGAAGACTTGAGGAGAACATGTTCTTTCGCAAAATAACAATGTAAATAATGTAACGACAATGTAAGACCGTAACATCATATAAATTCCAAAAAAATATACATTTACTAAAATCATTCAAAGTTATCAGTATGAGGTTGATATTTCTTTATTTTCTCAATACAATAGCTTAATGTCGTAAACTCGTTATTCAGCAGAGTACATACTTACAAAATGATTCTTTTACTTACCATGTTCAAATAGTTCAGCTGCAAAAGACAAAAACCGATCACAAACACGGTGAAAAACCATGTTTGCAAGTATTTGAATTGATTCATTCCTTCAAATGACAGCTTCAAAGCAATTCCCAATGCTTTAACGCCCATAACCTATGTACAAAGTAGGGGAATTGAAAAGGGAAAGTGAATTAGATCAAGTAGGGAAGGGCTATGGAATATATTATATACATATGAAAAACTGTCAAATAGAAATGACTTACCGTGAGGGAGCCAGTGAGGGAGCAGATTCCAATGTAGACCATTAAATGGTTTTTCCCATAACGTGGCGCGACCACAAAAATTAGGACGAGAACGACAACCAGAATTATGCAGGCATATATAATGAAACCTGAATGATTCCAAAAGTTTCCTTGGTTAGTTTTAAGTAATCAAAATAATGCATATATTCGGATGAGAAGATGAAATATCCAAGAAGATACTAAACTGAAGAAAATTTCTAAAACTTGGTGTAAATTTTATACACCTCATAACACGAAACCAGCAAAGAGTACACGCTAGCTCTGAACTACTAGTTAAATCCGAATAGATTAAAATTTCTGAATCAGTTACCTGGCTCTGTTGCTAAGGTCCACACTTCTGTGACACTTCGGATAGTTCTCTCCTGTGGTGCATGTATAACAATACTGGTAGAGCCCACCAAACATAGAATACAACCAACAACACCAAATATATGCAATTTCTCCTCCAAAATAAAATGGGCTAACACTGCACTGAATCAGAAGTTATTACCAGATACAAAACATTAGTATTAAGTAACCGGAACTTTCTGTTAAATCTTCAACAATGATGCTATCCAGCGCCATACCTGAAAATTATACTTAAAGCTCCCAAGGGAGTTACAAGAATTGCTGGTGCGTATGCATAGGCAGCAAAATTTGCTATCTCCCCAATAATCACTATAAAAAACAAATTTTGAATTAATACAAACCAAAATATACATTTGAAAGATGTTTGCATAATGACAAATAGATTGAAACTAAAAGCAGAGGAGAATAGCAGTGCAGTATGCTGTATGCTTTTATACAATTTTACTATGAAACTACAGTAAAAGTGGGACCTAAATGATGTTTGTGCCAGCACAATACACCCCGAAAAGATTACAACTACAGATCCCTTTATTTGAAACAAAAGACAGAAGTTAGAAATAACTACAATGTTGGAGTTGAATTCTTCCAAAATAATGCTAACTAAAACATGATTGGCCACTCAATAACCACGTTACTTGGATAGTTTTAACAAAATAAATTAGATAACAGAAGAAGATAGTATTAGAGATAAAATCATAAAAGGGAATATTAATGTTTAAAAAAAACAGCTCTCAATGGAGAACACTTAAACCACATGAAAGGACCCTTCAATGAGGGAAAAATACTGGAAAATGAAGGAAGGACTTGTTGCATCAATCACAAAGGCAATAACATAATTAAAAATGTTTCAGACATTTTTCTTGTACATGCAGCAAAAAGAGTGACTATATTTATATTGCATAGGGTCACAACACAAACGAAACTAGCTCCACATAAAAATCAAATTAATGCAAGTCTTCATGATAACTTTCCAGCCATAATTCTCATTTGAACATCATCAAGAATATAGAACATGTGTTAAAGCAAACTCAAGCATATTAATCAAAGACGGAGGATGCAGAAAGACAATTTAAATAGCCATTAGTACTTACTGGCTATCATTCCACCCCACCACATGGGTTCCATCAAGTACGAGTAGCCTCCTGAACCTGATAAACAACTTGCCACAATTACCGCATGGAAATTGCATCAACCACTAAAAGATCAGTCCAAGTAGCCAAGATTTTACTTTAAATAATATAACTCTCGATAATTCTTTCCCGCCCACACATCAATCTTTCCCATTTGAAAATTATTTTTTTAATCAAAATCTTGGCTTCAATTTAACAAACTATGTAAGATCACCTGGATTTTCAAAGATATATTTTCTTCTTTTTTTATTACTTTTGCATAATTCCTTACATCTATCATACATGTATAGTAAATGAACCTTATGTTTTAGTAAGTATACTAGTAATCTTATATGTGCATTTTGAAGTTATACAATTTTAGAAGCATAGATACAATAACACAAAGGACATAGACCACATTTGGTGCATCTAAAGATTATCATATCCAAATTACGACAATCAGTTAATTCATATATATCAAGGGTTTAATAAATTTACCTACAGGTATTCTCAAATTCAGAAGATTATAAATGACTGCAAAATTCATATTCAGATAATCACCCTTTGAGCCACTTGTGCATTATCTGATTATATTCGCATAAGATGCACCAAACACATCAGCTTATTTTAAGTTATATAAGATATACCCGGTAAAAATCCACTGCACCAAACAAGTGCATTGCTTGCTACAATGGTAAAACCTTAAGCTACTAATTTTTTATAATTTTTACCCCTAAACATTTCAAGCTTCTAATTAAAAATAAATGAAATTACATAAATGTGTGTCTGCGTTAACAAATATTCATAAATATGAACTAAGAGGAATTAAATTGTACCTGCTCTGGTACCAGAAGCCCCTGCCTTCATAAGACCCTTTTTCTTAATAATAAAGCTGGAGCCAATGAAAACACTCGAGGAGATAGCCAATATAAGCCCATGCACATTGTCAGAAGATAATCCCCCCATTTATCATAAAATGGAGAGGTTAAAAAGTAATTAAAATTTTCTCAACCCAAATCCAAATTCCTGAATTAAATCAAAATCAAACATCAACATTTCCCCAAAAATAAAATATATAAAAAATAAAATCAATGAATACAACTATTCCTACATTGAATAAAAATAATAAACAAAATCAATTCCGTAAAAAGAAAATCAATGGGGGTAAAATAATCACCTTTTTGGGTCTCTAGGAAAATGGGTAGGTGGCTAAAGTGCTAGTTTATCACATGAAATATCAAGATTGATCAAAATCAGGTAAAGGGTTGAAATGTCTAGAAATGAGGTTGATGATGATAGATTTTCTCTGTATATATACGTGTATGTATACATACATACATGTGTATAATTATTATATTTCTCTCAATATTTCTCCATGGGGAAAGAGAGAGAAAATGGGGAAAGGGTGTAAGCAGGGGAAGCAAACGCCAAACGGTATGCCCGTTACATTTGCTTCTGAAAAATACCCAACAGTTTTTAACTCGAACCCAAAATGTAAGGTGGCTTATTAGCTCTACCTTCCGCGTTTGGCTTAAAATAGGTAAAAAATTTGGTTATACCTATGATGAGCATGGTGCGGTTTGGTGCGATTTAAAATCGAAATCGCATTCAAAATTGTGATTTGACATATTCAAAATCGCACACGAAATCGCTTATGATTGATGTGGTGCGGTTTTAAACCTCTTATCTGCGGTGTGTGCGGTGCGGTTTTAAACTGTGCAGTGTTGTTTCAATTGGTGCGGTTTCGGTTTCAAAACCAATTGAAACAACAAAAAGGTCTAAGCCTTTAATAGAATTTAACACAGAGCTCACATCGAGCAATTAACTTAGTATGCGCTATATAAATCAACGGAGACCACAAGCAAGAAAATTTATCTAGTTCCCAAAAATTAAAAGTATATAGTGGAGATATAATGAAATTCTATCTTATATATTGCAGGGAGGACTTATAGAATAAAATCCAAACTATACATAATTTGAAAAATAATCTGTTAGACTATTACTACTATATCATAGACCTTAACCAATGCATCAAGTGCTCGAACCAACGAATTTAGCCCCTCAGCTATAAGCCCCTCTAGTAACGCATCAAACAAATCTGAAATTCCAAAAATGCTTAATTTTTGACTCTATAACCTCTAATCATCTTCTTTCAATTGGTGAAATAATGACAATGCAAGACTGAAGTTTTCTCTGAGCGTGTTCAAGTGAAAAGTAAGTTTAGAATTTACTAAAGATAATACATGCATACACACACATGGTGCGGTTTCGATTTTATGTGTGCGATTTTGGTTTTTAACCAAATCGGAACCATAAATTTGGTTATTCAACCCACCTAAAACCGCCACATATGCCGGAATCGTTGGTGCGGTTTTAATTGGTGCGATTCGTACGGTTTTAGGTGCGGTTTCGGTTCTAATTTGATTACTTGCTCAGCCCTAGTTATACCGGTGCTATAAGGCTACGTTTGGTTACTTTAATGTGGTTGGACTGTTTAAAAATCCAAACTCATTTGATAATCTTGTTGGTTTAGTAATAACATATTTCAAAAGCAATTTATTTTATTCACAAACGTAATAATTAGGATTTAAACGCAACACACTAAAATTAGTATAATGCATTTGAAGGTTCAAACGTTGCAAACGCTACTGCAGTCAAACGTAACTTATTTTACGGTTTGTTTGCAAGAATTATACTTGAAATAAAACTATTAATTACAAGTGTCTTGTTTATTCAAATTTAGACTTGAGACTATTAATCTAGATATTATAAAATGACTTAATAGTATTAAGATTATAGGATTAAATAGTCCTAGTCACATTTTGTTTTTTATGGGATGAGATAACTTAAAATAATCTCATATTATGTTTGATTTTTACCAGATTAATTAAATAATTGGATAAAAATATCATTTAAACTATTATAATCTTACAAATAATAATATATTTTAAACTTATTTATATATCAAAAGACGTCTATAAATAAATAAAAATTATTTAAACATATCACCAGGAAACATTGCAAACGAACCGCTGGAATAGTAAAATAATAAAAATTAATTAATATAATAAAATTATAGGCTATGTTTGTACTGTTGTGTGAATTATAATAGAATATGGCTGTGACTGTAGTTTTGTGGAATAGTTGTATTCTTCCTTTCTAATTTCTAAACTCTTAAATTTGGATGACATTTTCCTATTGCATTTTTCTGATTTTCCTTTTTTAGTTACTTATAAAAATAATAAATTAAATTTATTTGAATTATATTTTAAATTATAATTTGTAGCATATGCTAGTCATATTAAAAAAAATAAAGGTTAGTTTTGTTCATAAATTTTTAATCCCACGTAATAGGATTATAATACCTAGTTAGATATGGTATTAAATAGTCTTCTATCTTAAGTCATTTTATAATACTTGAACTAATAGTCTCAAGTCCAAATCTAAAAATAAAAAAGACATGATTAATTGTCTTATCCCAAATATAATCTTTACAAACAAATATGGGATCCGGATCCTCTAGGAGGATTTCTGTGTGAGGATCTTGTGAGAGTTTTGCTGTGGAGTTGACAACACATTAAAAATGAGATCCAATAGATCACAACTCTTTTTTTGTCTTTAAAAAAAGTTTATTTGGAGGACATTTATCGAGGACTATATAATATATTAGAAAATATGGTATTTCATAGTAGTAATATTTCATCAGTTCTAAATTATAAGATTATTATTTTGAAAATCAATTTAAAATATTTTCATATTTAAAATCGAGATGATTTATTTTTAAAAATTATGAATCAAAATTATTGATTCATAATTTTAAAAATTATTGATTCATTTTTATGTCGTTTGAATTGAATGAATGGAATAGATTAAGGAATAGAATGAAGAGTGGAATGATTCGTGAGTCATTCCATACATTTCTTAAAAGAATAAAATACACAAATTTTACAGGAATGAGAATGGTTCATGTTGGGCCATGATTCGATGGGACCGTGCCACGTGACAGAATATTCCAGCCAGGAGTCTTGACATTCTAAGAAATCTACGGTTCTGATTTATTATGATTCTTGTGAGACCCCAAATTTTATGAATAAAGATTTAAATTTTCTCAAAATATTTTTTTAATATTATGGAGTAAATTTGATATAATGTTATAGTTGTGGGTTGTGGGTAATATTTATAAATTTTGCAAAGTATGCAAGTTGTTATATAATATTCGTTTGGTCGGGGAATATTTTTTTTGTCAGAAAATATCCGTACGACGGCACAATCATTGGTGGATCCCACAACAGAATTATTGTCGGATTGAGAAAACGACAAAAATATTTTTATGAAAATAACTACGGAAGTTTTACCGTTAAAAGCTGCTGAACTACTCTTGTAGTAAAAGACAAAGAATACGCGTGTGGTTGCAAAGTAGCACACTTGATTGATTATTGAAGCTTACGTGAGAAGTCACTCGCTTTTGTTCAATTATTGCTTCATAATTGTTGCATAGTATCTCTCACGTTATTTGATTCAATTATTGTCGATATTTTATATATTATTAAATCAATAATTGAGATGACAGAGTTATTAATATTATTATTTACAATATTAACGATGTCTAAGTTCTCGCCATGGAGAGGTTTGGTCACCTAATCATAGGCGTCAATAGGGATAAATCCTTATTGAAAGCCCCTCTTTCTTGGAAAAGACACGGTCGATTAATATTGTGAATTATAATAATGATGATAAATGTTGTTAAATATATTGAGGTGTCTTTTTATGAAGTCACTAAAGTTTATATATATATATATATTATATATATATAATTTTGTTTTATTAGTATTATTAATGTAATAAAATAGAAAAGCTTTTTATATAAAAAATGTAATACTTTTATAAAGTTATTTGTTTTATTAGATAATAATTAAAATATATTATATTTTATTATACGTATGTTTTTTGCATAGTAAAATCTTTTTTATATAAAATAGAATACTTTTATAAAGTTATTTGTTTTATTAGACAATAATTAGAATATATTATATTTTATTATGCATAGTGTTTGCATAAGTGCTACATAGTATTTTGCAGATAGTAAAATCTTTTTATATAAAATAGAATACTTTTATAAAGTTATTTATTTTATTAAACAATAATTAGAATATATTATATTTTATTACGCATAAGTTTTGATATAGTGCCTCGTATAGTGTTTTCAGATAGTAAAATCTTTTTTATATAAAAAATGTAATACTTTTATAAAGTTATTCGTTTTATTAGATTATAAATAGAATATATTATATTTTATTTAAAAGATTTTGTTTTATTAGAATATTTTATTTATAATTGCATAGTAAATCAATACGGACCGTTCGCTCAAAAGTAAATTAATCTGGACCGCTCATAAATTAGTTACTATTCACCATTCTCTCCTATAAATAGAAGCTCATTCCTTCATTATTTCTTACGAATTCAATCAAACTCTAGAGAGAAAACTATAGATAGAAAGAAGAAAATATTCTCGCTACTTCACTACTCCTATATCCAGCTTTCTTCTAAGGTAAGAGATATTATTTGTTGTACTTCGTAAGGGATATTATTTGTTGTGTATACCAGTAAAGGGTATTATTTCTTTCGTATTCATGAAGAGAACTTCATTATTCCATTCTTTATTATTCTGTTTGAATAACTCAGATACGCTGAAGCTACCCTATACTTGATGAAATTCTTCCCATTATTCCATTCTTTATCATTATGTTGAATAACTCTTACCTATAAAGTACATGCATATACATGGTGAAATTCTTACCGTTATTCCATTCTTTATTATTCTTGAATGAACATCCGTCATGCGTGCGCTTACGCACGACCGGTTCTTCATTATTTATTATTCTTCATTGAATATCCGCTTGGCGTATTACGCTTACCGACACAGTTCCATTAATTATTATTCTCGCTGGAATAACTCCGTCTGCGCGGCCTATCTCATGCATGGTGATTTATGTTGTTATTCAATTCTTTATTATTCTCGTTGGAATATCCATCTTGGCTGAATATCGCCTCGACTTCGGTTCCGTTATTTATTATTCTCGTTGAATAACCTATATGTATAAGGGATCTATCGCATGCACGGTGATTTCTTTTGTTATTCCATTATTTATTATACTCAATTGGTTAAAGTTTTGATTTCTATACTCCATGAAATTAGTGGAATATCCTCGATATTTGCACTTCATCCAAAGATCTTTTCATGAAAATATTCTTCCGAGCATTCTTGAATTTTACTTTACAAAGAAGTATCATGTCGATAATTTGGACGTTATTAGTTTACGGATAAATTAATTCTTGAACTTATTTTATTGAATTCTTATATCATTGTCATCATCCTCATGTTTATATTATGTTGAAAGTCATATGTGGCCTGTGAGTGCATAGATGGACTTGGTATGATTATGACTGTGGATTAATCCAGATATAATCACGACCGTAATGTTACAAATGATGTGATAAAAGTTCTCATTGGCCCGTAGTGCATCGATGGACAAGTTGTTGGCATGATCATGACCATCGATGAATACACGAATATCCTCGCCCGTAGTGCATGGATAATTTGTAGTTGTGAAACTAATGAATATCTTCGTCGTAGTGTGGATGATGTGAATTATTTATTAAGTCGAGTCTCAAATGATAAAAGTGATGAAAAATCTTTTAAATCATAAAAGATAGTAGATTTTATTCTCTACTTGACTCTTTTAATGGATTGCTTGTTCCGCTGCAGTTAAACTTGATGTTTGTTATATTTTATCGCTTTAATATTGTTGAAGACTAATGATAATTTATTCTACATTATCTTAGTCATAATATTTCTTCTTGGGGCTAGTTGAGCTCACCCTTTCTTTCTTTCACTGTTCTCTTCAGGAAATGAGAACGTAGCCGGGACTAGTCGGGGAACGGAGTAATAGTCCAGATGATAGCATTAGTAGTCCTCACTATTCTGTTAAATAGTGTGACAACAAATGTAATGAGGACTCTATTGAGTGTGGATATTTTCTAGATGACAATTTTTTTTTTAAAACTCTCAATTTATGTGTTGTTATATTTTACACGACAGCTGTATTATTAGTTTGTATTTGTATTCAGTACCATGTATCTGACGACTCAAGATGGGTGATGTATACCTATTTTGGGGGCGTCACAGTTAGTATCAAAGCTTAAGGATATGATCCCCGGTCGAGATGTGAGACAAGAACTAGGAGGGGAGAGTCGGGAATTCATTCGCTAAGTATGACCTACCTAAGTTTATTTGGTATTTAATTGGCTCATTTGTGGCGTAGTATAGGGATAATATGTGATATGTCAATTAACCCTTGTTTTGTGACAATGTTTTTGAAATGGCATCCGAAAATGTTGAGATAAACAATGGAGCAAAATAATACGACCGTATCGCAAAGACGAGGTCAGTGTTTATGAGTTATCCCGGTTTGCATCCCATTTGGTCGATAATGAGGAGCGAATGACGCGAATGTTTCTAAGAGGTTTAAAACCCGATATACGCCAATACCTCATTTCTCATAAACTTTGTTTATATTCAGATGTTGTGAATAGGGCTCAGTTATTGGAGCACGATAATGAGTCAGCACAATCAAAAGGCAATGACCAGCAACATGATAATAATCATACCGGTGGCAACGACCATCGGAACAATGATAACCATCGTGGAGGATATTATCATGCCAAGAATGGTAACCACTTCGGTGGTAATCATGGCCAAGATAATAGAAGTGGAAATTTCAAGAAGAGAAGGTTCAATAATGATGGAAAGACAGCAGCATCAGCACCTGTTTCAAAGGAAGAAGAACGACCACCGGTCGTATGTTTCAAATGTGGACAGGAGGGACACATCCGTCCAAACTGTACGTAGCAATCCAAAGCGTGTTTCAATTGCGGAAGAGAAGGTCACTTAGCTCGATTTTGTCATGTAGTGAAGTCAAGTCCAGCTGGGATAGTGATGCCAAAGGATGTCTCAGACAAGTCAAAGTCGGTAGTTTAAGTAAGAACGTTTGTCGAGGAACCCGAACGAAGTTATCACGAGTAAGTTAATCATAAATTATAAATTTAAAGTCTATACCATATTCGATACCGATTTACTACTATTCTTTTAACTCTTTGCTTGCGCTCAACGTTTAAATTTGACTCCTGAGAAATTATACTTTGACTTATCTATTGAAACTCCGTTAGTAGAAACCTTCATTACCTCCACTGTTTATAAATCTTGTTGATTCAAATCGACACTTTCACGTTACCTGTCGATCTTATCTCTTTGAAAATACTTGCCTTTGATGTGATTTTAGGAATCGATTGGTTAACTAATCATCATGCTTTTCGTAAGGTTGTTAGCTTTCATATTCCTAACCAACCTATTATGCAAATTCAAGCAACCAAACCCTAAAGTCAATCACTGTCATATTAAGCCATAAGTAAAGAGCCCCGAGCCTTTATTTGGTGACTTCCTTGTTTGGAATTTACCTAAGCCAGACTTTTCGTAGGGGACGTCGTGAATAACGGTAGCAAATTGATAGGTATCAATGTGATGTGCTATCCAAGTCTTGGATGAGGGTCACAGTTTTGAATGATATTTCTATCGTTAATAAATTTCTTGACGTATTCTTGAAGACTTCTTGGCCTACCCCAGAGCGTGAAATCGAATTTTGTATCGACCCCAAAGACAAAACCTATTTCTTCAACCCTTAAATATTTCTTCAACCAAAACGAACGTATAATGCGCCAAAGACGTTGGCTCGAGATGTTGAAGATTACGATCATACCATTCAATATCATTGTGGAAGAGAGAACGTGGTAGCTGACGCATTGAGTAGAAGATCATATGCGTTTACGAGTGCAATGTTGTTAACACAAAAACCCATTTTGTATAACTTACAAATGATGAAGATAGAGTTAAAGACTCTAGGGACCCACGTGAATATAACAAATATACGATTAGAATTGACTTTAATCGATAAAGTGAAAGTCGCTCAAGCTACATACTCAGAGCTGATGAATGTGAAGAAGAAGGTTCAAGAGGGCGTTATTCTCGAAGTAAGAATCGATGACGAGAGGAAATCTCAACCCTCGATTTTATTGGCCCATTTTAAATCTTTGATCGAGTAGGAACTGTGGCCTATAGACTCATTTTACCGCCAAGTATGTCGTGTGTTCATAACGTTTTTCACGTATCGATGTTACGTAAATATGTGGACGACCCGAACCACATTATTGAATTAGAACTAGACGAGATAGCAGAAGATTTAACGTATGAGGAGATACGTGTTAAAATCTTGGATAAGAAAGATCGTATTCAGCACTCAAGGGTTATACCTCAAGAGTTAGAATCTGAAATAAAGTCAAGGTATCCTCACCTCTTCATATACTACCAGTAATGCGACGTAAATTTCGAGGGCAAAATTTCATAAGGAGGGGAGATTGTGAGACCCTAAATTTTATGAATAAAGATTTAAATTTTCTCAAAATATTTTTTTTAATATTATGGAGTAAATTTGATATAATATTATAGTTGTGGGTAATATTTATAAATTTTGCAAAGTATGCAAGTTGTTATATAATATTCGTTTTGATCGTGGGAATATTCTTTTTTTCGGAAATATCCGTATGCGACGACACAATCATCATCAGGACCCCACAACGAATTATTGTTGATTGAGAAAACGATAAAAATATTTTTATGAAAATAATGGCGGACGTTTTACCGTTAAAACCGCTGAACTACTCGATAGTAAAAGTAATGCGAATACGCGTTCGTTAAGTAGTAGCACACGGTATTGATTATTGATGCTTACGTGAGAAGTTACTCGCTTTTGTTCAATTATTAACTTCAAGAATTGTTGCATAAGATCTCACGTTATTTGATTTAATTATTGTCAATATTTTATATATTATTAAATCAATAATTGAGATGACAGAGTTATTAATATTATTATTTTCAATATTAACGATGTCTAGAAGTTCTGCCAAGGAGAGATTTGGTCACCTAATTACGCGCCAATAGAAAGAAATCCTTATTGGAAAGCCCCCTCTTTTCTGGGAACGACCTTGTCGATTAATATTGTGAATTATAATAATGATGATAAATGTTGTTAAATATATTGAAGTGTCTTTTTATGAAGTCACGGAAGTTTATATATATATTTATTATATATATAAATTTTATTTTATTAGTATTATTAATGTAATAAAACAGAAAAGCTTTTTATATAAAATGTATACTTTTATAAAGTTATTTTTTTATTAGACAATAATTATAATATATTATATTTTATTATGCATAGTGTTTTTGCATAGTAAAATATTTTTATATATAAAAATGTAATACTTTTATAAAGTTATTTATTTTATTAGACAATAATTAGAATATATTATATTTTATTATGCATAGTATTTGCATAATGCTCGTATAGTATTTTCAGATAGTAAAATCTTTTTATATAAAATAGAATACTTTTATAAAGTTATTTATTTTATTAGACAATAATTAGAATATATTATATTTTATTATGCATGGTGTTTTGCATAAATGGTCTGTGATAAGAGTTTTTTGTATAGTAAATTTTTTATATAAAAAATGTAATACTTTTATAAAGTTATTCGTTTTATTAGATTATAAATAGAATATATTATATTTTATTTAAAAGATTTTATTTTATTAGAATATTTTATTTATACTTTGATAAGTAAATCAATATGACCCGTCTGCTCAAAAGTAAATCAATCTGGGCTGTTCATGAATTAGTTACTATTCACCCATTCTCTTATAAATAGAAGCTCATTCTTTCATTATTTCTTACTTAATTCAATTGAAACTCTAGAGAGAGAAACTATAGAGAAAGAAGAAAAATTCTATTCGCTACTTCACTACTCCTATATCCAGGTTTTCTAAGGTAAGGGATATTATTTGTTATACCCGTAAGGGGTATTATTTCTTTCGTATTTCATAAAGAGAACTTCATTATTCCATTCTTTATTATTCTCGTTGGAATAACTCAGATACACGAAGCTACCCTATACTTGGTGAAATTCTTCATTATTCCATTCTTTATCATTATGTTGAAATAATCGCATACATGCAAGTACCGCATACATGGTGAAATTCTTCCATTATTCCATTCTTTATTATTCATTGGAACATCCCGTCTCTGCGGCTTACGGCATAACCCGTTTCCGTTATTTATTATTATTCTGGAATATCCTGCTTGGTAGGTGCGTATTACGCTGACCGGGTTCCATTAATTATTATTCATTGGAATAACTCGTCTGCATGCGGCTCTATCGCATGCATGGTGATTTATGTTTTTATTCCATTCTTTATTATTCTGTTGGAATATCCTGTCGGTGCGAATATCGCCTGACCTGGTTCCGTCATTTATTATTATGTTGGAATAACTTGTATGTGCGGTCTATCGCATGCATGGTGATTTCTTTTGTTATTTCATTCTTTATTATACTCAGCTGGTTAAAGTTTTGACTTCTATACTCCATGAAATTAGTGGAATATCCTCGATATTTGCACTTCATCCAAAGATCTTTTCATGAAATATTCTTCGAGCATTCTTGAATTTTACTTTACAAAGAAGTATCATGTTGACAATTTGGACGTTATTAGTTTCTGGATAAATTAATTCTTGAACTTATTTTATTGAATTCTTATATCATTGTCATCATCCTCATGTTTATATTATGTTGAAAGTCATATGTGGCATGTAGTGCATAGATGGACTTGGTATGATTATGACTAGGGATTAATCGGTATAATCATGACCGTAATGTTACAAATGATGTGATAAAAGTCCTCATTGGCCCATAGTGCATTGATGGACAGTTGTTGGCATGATCATGACCATTGATGAATACACGAATATCCTTGGCCCGTAGTGCATGGATAATTTGTAGTTGTGAATTAAACTAATGAATATCCTTGACCGTAGTGCAGGGATGATGTGAATTATTTATTGTCGAGTCTCAAATGATAAAAGTGATGAAAAATCTTTTAAATCATAAAAGATAGTAGATTTTATTCTCTACTTGACTCTTTTAATGGATTGCTTGTTCACCGCAGCTTAAACTTGATGTTTGTTATATTTTATCGCTTTAATATTGTTGAAGACTAATGATAATTTATTCTACATTATCTTAGTCATAATATTTCTTATCGGGCTAGTTGAAATTTACCCTTTCTTTCACCGTTTTCTTCGTGAAATGAACGAACGTGGCGAGACTAGTCGGGAGAACGAATAACATTCGAGATGATATCATTAGTAGTCCTCACTATTTTGTTAAATAGTGTGACAACAAATGTAATGAGAACTCCATTGAGTGTGGATATTGTCTAGATGATAATATTTTTTTTAAAACTCTCAATTTATGTTTTGTCGTATTTTACACGACAGCTGTATTATTAATTTGTATTTGTATTCAGTACCATGAATCTAGCGAATCAAGATGGGTGATGTATACCTATTTTGGGGGCGTCACAATTCTCTTTTTTCAATTGGACTTCTACTTTTAAGAAAGCCCAATCTAATTTAATTAGGGAGGTTGGGTAGTCCGGATTGGTTTTCGACTTGTCATTCTTAAGGAGATTGACTCCTATCTAAATATGGTAACTGGTATTATAGGGAGTCCTATTCTTATTTGGGGACGTGCATATTAAGGCGATGTGGGTAACTATAAATACACATTTATACCCTAAGTTACAGGTAACATTAACATTAACGCTAGAAAACCGAGTTGTTTTAGTGTTATTTTTTTAATCACCTACTTACTGAATTGGAGGCATGACGTGTAAAGGAAAGACAGCTTCTGATCAGGAGAGATTTTTGTTCATTTTAATAAAACAACCAAACACAATTTTTTTTATTCTATAAAAATGAGTCATTTTATTCTCACTTTCATAATTTCATTCATGCAATGTAAACTTAGCACAAGTGTATTTTGATTGATGCAGCTGATAAACAAAATCCTGGTTTTTGGTTGCAAGGAAAAGTAACCGCAGAGTGCTTAAACATAAATATTTTGAAAAATCAACTTTTTACACCACCAGCCATACCAGCCATCTAAATTGAGTTTTGAAGAGAAAGGACAAAAAATTCCTCATTGGTCACTCTTCAGGCAACCCCTCCAACTTTTGAAGTGAAAATTCTAGTGAATTGAAGAGAGCTTCATCAATTGCCGGTTATGAATTACACTGCAAATCAGGATAAAGAGAGATAGTTAAGCAAGGGTACTGATGGAAGAAGTATAACTATCTAATACCGATCGCGATTTCACAAAAGTAGTCCTATTTTTATTGACTTTGGTATAAAATTAATGGGTTTTCTCAGAATGTGCCCTTAAGAGCACATGCTAAGCACGAAATTCAAGGGATAGACACTAAATTCAAGAGATGAGGCTCACTGAAATATAGTTTTTAAATGCATAAAGTAATATTTCAGTAGGGTCGTGCATTTAAAAATTACTACCTCCATTCCATAATAACTGCTTTTTTAAAGAAAAAATTTGTTCTAATTTATTTGTCGTTTACAACTTTCTAGGAGAATAAATTATTTATTTTCCTATATCACCCCTAACTTCTCTCATTGTCTCAAGAAAATTTTCTCCTTTGTATTAATAGTTTTCAACTTCACATAAAGGGGTAGTGATGAAATTTTATATAAATTTTAATTTTTAAATGTAGTAGTATTAAATGACTTTCTTAATTCATGTGCATGAAACTAAAAAGACTATTATTATGGAATGGAGGTAGTATATTTCAATAGGCCCTATCCCTTGAATTCAGTGTCCATCCCTTAAATTACGTGCTTAGCATGTGGCTTAAGGGCACATGTTAAGAAAACGCAAAATTAATCATAGCATGTTCTCAAGTTTGTCACCATATTTCCGTTATCACTTCATTATTATTAAACCAACAACTTATTAATTTTAGAGGTAAATAAGGAGAAAAAATTCATTAATATTTATAAATTTTGAAAGTGAAAACTAAAGAAGTATAAAAATCAGTGAAGTGTTGAATGGAAGGGAGATCACCTTATGACATAGTAATAGCAAAAATCAGCCAAGATAAAAGAGTGTATAAATTCTGAAATAAAATCCACCACTGGCCATATTCCTCTATATCCCCCAAGGAACAGATACTTGCCGCCTGTGTTATAAACCTATCAAAACAATATATTGCCTTAATTAATGTTACCAAATAAATTGTCCCATGATAACTAATCACTCTTCAAATAGGATAACTAAAACATTATAATCACTCTTCAAATTGTCCCATTTTTCCTATCCCTCTTTTGTCTCTAAAATTAAATAAGAGATCAGGTGTCAAAATTTAAGTGGGGAACAGAAAAAATAGAGACAAATGATCTGCTCTCATAATTACTAGTCATCTGACATGCACACGTACCTGCGTGGAAAAAATTAAAAGAGAAGAGATTATGAGAATTTATGAGGAGGTTATGAGAAAATGGGAGATTATTAGAGAATGGTTGATTTGGGCCATTGTTCAACTCATGCACATTAGAAGACACATGCACAGATTTTCTTGCTGCTCTAGGCCATTGTTTAATAATTTGTAGTATGGAACCTCCTCTTGATTCCTAGCAGTGTTAGCGGGCGATTGTCTGAACTTATTTATCTGGTTTTTTTGGCCTTTATCCTCCATTGCACCAAAAAACAGGAGATTAAAAATACGCATAAGAGAGTAAAACATAAAAATAAAAAGGAAATTGATATTTTCACACGAAAAGTGTTGATATAGATGTATAGCGACGATTTTTTAGGATCTATAACGACGGCTTTCATGTGGCAATTCATTTTATGTCAGTAACACAAAATTTTTGTGTTAATTACACTTTGTATACTCTAAATTTATTACATTTTGCACATTATATACTATAATTCAAAATGTTGCAATTTGCATCCCAATCTTTACAAAAGACAGCACATAACATCCCCGACCAAAACTCAGTCGCTAAATGTGAAAGGTAAGCGATGGATTTTATACTTTTAGCAACGAAATTTTGGTTCAGGGGTGTTATGTGTTGACTCGTCTAAAGGTTGGGATACAAAGTGCAATGTATTGAATTATAGGATAAAATATGCAAATGGAATAAACTAGAGGTATTCAAAGTACAATTTACTCTCATTTTTTTCAATAACACAGGTTTTGTTAGATCTTCAGTTGAATTCTTCTGTTGGCATAACATTTTTCATAAAAAGTAGTAACCTTACATACCATAATTATCCAATAACAGAAGCCCAAAAATCTTGAAACACCAAGTGCAAATACATAAAGTGCTGTAAAAGGTTGGACCATCTGAACACAGAAAAAAAAATACAATTAATGAGGTGAAAAAAATTAATAATAATTTTCACTTGTTTTAAATAATATCAACACAAATTAAGCTGCACATCAAGTAGGGAAAAAATTAAATTAGGTAGGAAGCCAAATTATAATACCTTTTCATTTTGCATCAAGCGCAGCTGAGGCAACATGGATACTGAACTCAAAATCACACTAAATGCCCAGAGTATGTTTATTATTCTGTTTCCAATACCTGGATGGACCACAATGGCAAGGATACCAACAGGAACCACCTGAAAAATAAAGGCCATTGACATGTATATTTTCTTTAATAATATATTCTCAAATGATCAAATTCATTAGGGGAAAAAAAGTCAATTAGGAAGCATTTTTTCTCATTTGAATACAGAAGATAAGATATGCTGCAGAAATGAAAACATGAAACATGTAGTATTTCATTAAAATAAATAGCAAAGAATTGGATTACCATATGAAGTAGTGGTAAATCGTCAAGGTCTCTATTGTAAGTGGACTTGAGTTTTCCCCTCATCATGTAAATGATCCAACAAGTTGCAAGAAATGCAGCTAAATGAGTCAAACCAATTACATAGCCGATTCTTGCAACAAAAATGCATAAAACTTTCCCTCCGAGGAATACAGCAGTAATGCATTGAGTTTTTAGGGAGAGTCCTGAAGAAACAAAGCATAAAATTTACTTGAAAATTAGTATGATCTAAGATATATCTTCTTATTACTATTTTAGAAAATCTTAAATTAAATAACTACTTACCTTAAATAATATATTTTTTATAATAATTTACCGTATTAATTGTCCCATTTATATTCTCTATGCACTAGTCATTTATAAAAAACTATGCAATTACATGAGAATTTAAATACAACTTTTTCACTTCATCTCAAAATCTCAGAGTTATGTTTGTTTGCAAGGATTATACTTGTAATATGACTATTAATCTCAAGTGTCTTGTTTGTTTTCAAATTTAGACTTGAACTATTAGTTCATGGATTATAAAATGAATTGATAGTCTTAGAATTATAATTATAATCTCGGGATTATAATTATAAGATTACTAGTTTTGAAATTATATATAATCCCGGAATTATAATGCTTGCTAACAAACATAACTCAGATGTTAAAGTGTAGCTTTCTATAGCTAGACTATATGTGGTCATGTGGGAAATTAGTGAGGTGGTCATGTGAAATTTACCATAATTAATTACTCTTGATTGGTTTTAACCAATGTCCCAAACAAGTTTCAAACCAAATCTCCATATCAAATCATGTACATTTATTACAAAAGATTTCTTCATTTCTTAATCCTAATATGATATTGGGAAAAAGAAAAAAAAAATAGCTTAGAGGAAAAGAAATAAAAATAAAATAAGAAGAAGCTATATATCTAGATTTTTAAAAATGACAAACATTGTGGGACATGCCAAGAAATGAAAATTAATGACAAATTAAATATAAATTTTTTTAAAAAAAATACCAGAGCATGTCTTCTTTCTAGTGAGCTTGTATACGAGGACCATGATCCCAAAGGAATGGATGATTTCTGCGGCAAGAGCAAAGAAGAGTATATTGCGATATCCCACAAAAAAGTTTACAGCCACCAAACAAGATATTAAAATCACCACGGTGATTAAAATTTGTACTGTCTTTGACTGTTTTCCAACCCATTCAAAAAGCTTGTTTACTTTCAAGCTTTTTCTGCTAATTCCCATTAGTGTATATATAATATTAAGGGTAGAAATTGGTAGGTACGTAAAAAAAATGGAATCAAGAAGAGGGAGTAGAAACTTGCAATTGATAGATAAGAAAGAGCAATCAAGTTGAGCAGGAATATATATATATATATATATATATATATAGAGAGAGAGAGAGAGAGAGAGAGAGAGAGAGAGATTGTGAGTGTATTTAATTTTGATTAATGTATATGATAATTAATGTAACATTAATGCAATTTTGACTAATTAAATTTGTACTATAATTTAAATTTTTGAATTTTGCAAATTAATTAAAACCAAACTCAAACGGAAATGGTTTTTAGGGAGTAAATTTTTGTTTCCTATATTAGTCTTGGTTTGGTTTGGTGTGGTGCATGCAGGAAGATCAGATCATCGTAATCCGATCATAATAATGAAAATTATTGGGGCATATCACTATATTTAATGAATTTTCGTTTTTTGAATATTTATGGCAGTTTAGAAAATTAATTAAATGATCGCCTAATTTAAATATATATAAGACAAAGACAATTTGTGCTTCAAACTTTACACAACTGTTGACTTTGCACTCCAAACTGAAAAAGCTATCTAAGTATACCCCAAACTTCAGTTATACATAACAAAATGCACAAACAGATTAAAAGTGACCGGCTAAACCTGTAATATTTATTACAGAGGGGTACTTTTGGTAGTTTACATTACATGCACTTTTCTGTGCCTCTTGCTTTATCGTCCATCCCTATTTGACTCTATTCCACTCCCCATATAAATGAAAATTGGCAAGAGGATACTGGAAGGTGATACACTGATACTTGCTTTTCCAATGTTGATTTTGAGAGAGAAGACGAATGTGGGATATGCTAAGAGCCATGCACAAAAATTGTCTTGCCTAATTGCTGTCATGCCATGTGCATCAACTGCTACCATGATTTGTAACTGATTGCTTATAATCTCGTCTTGTATTATACATATCTTTTACCATTAATGCCTGATCTCGAACTTCTTGCCAATTTACAGGAACACAAGATCGAAGTCTTTCCCCTTTTGTCGTGGTAGCATAAAGAGAGTCAAGTCAAGAGACTTATGGGTTCTAACTTGTGGTGACGATGTAATTGACACTGAAACATTTTTGAAGGAGGACGTGCTGCGCTTCTACCTGTATATTAACAAGCTGCCTAAAGATAATCCAGATACCCTTTTCTTAATGAACTATGAATACTTGATTTAATCTCAATGAAGTTGAAGGAATGTTGTACAGATGGTAAAAGCCGACCTATAAAATGTACATAGAGTCCGGGAGAATGCGCACCAGAAAAGAATGAGGAGAGAGAACCCTAGGCATTAGCATTTCGTGTATCTGTGCAGTGGCGGAACCAAAACAAAATTTGAGGGGGGTCAAAATTTGAGGACGGTTACCGGAGATTCGGAGCAGCGACGTATAGGTTGCAGCAGCGAGGGAACGTAGTTAAAGTCCTTGGGTTTGATTTTGACCCAGATTGAAAAAAATGAAAAGTATATTAGCGGTCTAATGCATACCGATCAGAGAATCGTGGCCCAATGCACAAGGCAGTACGCTACCGGCAAGAACACCAATAATTAGACCCAACTGATTGATTGCAACACATGGAACTCCGGATCACTAACAATATCATTCGGATTGAACTCCAATATTGTTAGATGTTTTTAGACTCTAAAAACTAACAATATTGTTAGATGTTTTTAGACTCTAAAAACTCCAAATCAGTCACGCACTAATAAATAGTGTTATTTCTCCTCCGCTGTACCAAAAAAACAGAAAAAAGCTCTAAAAAAATTTAATTCATCCTTATATTTAACATGAACCAAATATATAGAGTATTTGTCACGTAACATGCTTTCCTTTTTTCCCCTAAATAAATGATTTTAATTCACTTGCTACAATTTTGTTGGTGTTAAAGGGTCACACTTTTATTTAATTAAAAAGTTATGTCCTATTTTTAAATTTTAATACTCCTACTTAATAAAATGCAGGAAAAAAACAGAGTAATGGTCATGTTACTCTTTTGAAAAGATTGGGAATGGGCAAATTGGTAACTATACCAAATAGATTAGAAGGTGAGAGAGATTTACAGGGAGTACGATTATCTCTATCCCTTATTAGCAATTACAGTAGACGGAGGAGAGAGAGCAAATCAGAGAACCGAAGTGAAAGAATGGTATGCAGTGCTCCATATCTGTAGCAGTCATTTTCTACTTTTCTCTCTTCACAAACAGTGAGCTTCTTCTCCATGCCAATGTTGACACCTTCATCGTCTTTCGTTCTGCAGTTCTCATCTTTGTTGCTATAGGAGAGGCTGACTATTGCTTGCCGGCGCTGACGGCTGCCCCCGCCCCCTCCCCCTCCCTCTCCCTCTCCCTCTCCCTCTCCCTCTCCCTCTTCCTGGCCGCCACCCTACTGGGGTCAAATTCCCCCACTGGTTCCGCCTCTGTATCTGTGTATGAGCCTCCAAAAGCATAGACGATGATTTCAATCGTTTATTCCCACAATTTCTGGTACTATCAGCTCTATTCTCATGCACATATATAGAACCACCGGGAATTGCTCTCAAATCATATTCCGAATCGTCGGCGTAGATCTGATTAATTTGTTTTCCATTCGTCTTCGGCGTAGATCTGATTACTCTGTTTTCGACAGCTGGAGGTGGCGCCATTGATGAGGAGCTTTCTTCTTTCTCACGCTCGCAATCTCTCTTTGTAATCATTTTGGTGGATGGATTTGATTTTCAAAAAAAAAAGGTGAATTTAATCAAGGGTACAATGATATGAATGAATTGGTTTAAAGAAACATGGATGATCTCAAGTGGGTGGATAGAAGCTGTTGTTGAGGTGTGTTTGATTTAGATGGGATGATTGTGGCTGAAATTGGTTTGGTACAGTGGGATTTTTGTGGGGGAACTTGGGGATTGAGAGCAATTGACTGGCGGCAAAGAGAAGGTGAAAAAACAGGGGAGAAGAATTAGCTGATGAAAAAATATGAAAAAGACTTAAACACCCATTCAGATTCACACGTGTGCCTTAGCCGGTCACTTTTGATTAATTAACTGAAGAAAATGTGCATTTTGTTATGTATAACTGAAATTTAGAGTGCTTAGTCACGTTTTTCTGTTTGAAGTGCAAAAGTCAACAGTTGTATAAATTTTGTAGTGCAAAATATTGTCTTTATAGTCTTAAATACTACATCCGTTCCTTAATATAAGTCGTTTTAGAGAAATTTTTTTGTTCCTTAATATAAGTCGTTTGAGAATTTCAAGTAAGCATTAATTGCTTAGTTTCCAATATTACCCCAAGTAATAAATGTAACTTTGGTTCTATCACTATTTTCATCCAATAAATAACAATCTCTTCTTTCAATCTGAGAAATGATATAGATAATTAATAAGATATTTAATGCTTTCTGATCATTTCCTTAAGGAAGAGAGGGAGTATAAGAGTTTGTTCATTTAATTTTTTTTTAAATCAAACAGTTCAAAATACAGTGAATCTGGCCAAAGCCAGCTGCTAATTAAATGATCGCCTAATTTAAATATAAGAGTTTTGTGTCATTCGAATTTGGTATTTAACCTAAATCATTACATTTACATATGCAGAGCCGGCCCTGGGCAAGGGCCACCAGGGCAACCGCCCAGGGCCCACAGTTGAGAGGGGTTCAAATTTTTTTATAATTAAGTTTATGTATTTATGTGTATAAAAAAAATAAAAAAATAAAAACATTAGGGATATTATGCATTGAAAATGATATGTTAAAAAATATTAAATATAATAGTATAATTGATGATTTTGCATCTAAAAGTGCAACAAGAAGACATTTTAAATAATATTTTTTGTTTAGATTTCATTGGGCAAAACTAAAGAAATACCCACCGTAATTGGTAGGTTTTACTGATTACAACATATATTGAACTTTTAATTTTTCAAATTACACCACTAAAATAATTATTATTTTAAAATTGGGTCATTCTGTTAAAAAAAATAAACGGACCTTAATTTTTTATCTACAAACCTAATTAATTACCCGTTGACACATTTTACTGATTACACCATTGAACTTTTAATTTTTCAAATTATCCTATCAAACTAATTAAAAATAATTATTTTAAATATTTTTAAAAATAATTATTATTTTAAGTAAAAAATTAGAAGCTTTTTTTTCTTCATAAAATGAGTAGAGTTTCATAAAATATAGATTCAAAAAAATTAAAGGGGCACACTTGAGAAAATTTACCAACTACAGTGGGTATTTCATTAGTTTTACCGATTTCATTGATTTTTTTTATTTTGTAGGTACATGTGATGATTCTTTGCTTCGATGATATTTTAAAATGTTCTTTCTTATCATTTGTAAATTCTTATAATTTTAATAAAATTAATTAGTTGATAATTTATTTATTTTTTATTTAATTTATATAAAGGGGCACACTTGAGAAATTTTGCTCTGGGTCTTAGAAAATCCAGGACCGACTCTGTACATATGGATACAAAATTGAGACAGTGAATCTGGCCAAAGCCAGCTGCATGTTTTTGGTTCATTTTTACGTGAAGTCGATCGTATGATTATTAATTGAAAGATAATACGGACTTGACAATATGAGTATGGCAAGCAAGTAGGAAAGATTAGGGAAATTCCACAATAATATGAATTTGGCAAAGCAAATTGAAAACATGTATGATGCTTCATTCATCAAAACAGCTGGAAAGGGGAATGTACGTGGGCTAATAAATCAAGAATAGTAATGTTAGTTTGTTAGTATAATTTTCAACAATATTAATTGTAAGTTTGTTATAAGTAAAAATATGAGGGTTGAATATGGGATGGTAATATGTTCTCCGTATTAATTATTCTATTGGTTCCTTAATATAAGTCGGTTTAGAGGTATTAAAAAAAGGATCGTATAACATTAAATATAATACTCCTTCCATCCCATTATATTCGACGTTCTAGAATGATAGATGTATTTTTATTATTTTACCCTCAATTAATACTTTGATCTCATTTAATTCTTCATTAACACCAGACTTGGTTTTACACTCTCTCCCCTAATTTTCTCTCCTAATTAAAGAATAGAATTTGAACTGTTTTTTTTCAGAAAAAATAGCCATTAATGGTGGTGGAGAAGGAAGGGTAGAAAAGGAAACAAATAGGCAAAATATTCTTGATTTTGTAGAACGCCAAATATTTTGGGAAGAAAAAAACTCTCTAGAACGTCAGATATAATGGGATGGAGGGAGTATCAATTAGTACTTATATTGTTCTTGTATTGGAAAAAAAAGAATGTTAAAATAATAAGAGAATTAAAAATTATAATTTAATACCTGAAATAATATTAGAAACTAAACAATTAGTAAATTCTCAAACCATATTTCTGTCGGTATTAATTATTAGGATAAATATTGGCAAATATTTTCGTTGATAGCAGGGTTGGTAATAAAATCTCAGTATTCATTATTAGGATAAGGTCTCATTAATTCTTAGATAAATACTGAAAAATATAATTAATCTTATCCAATTCTCATCCGTTTCTTTTTGCCTTTTCTCTTCCTATTTAAAAAGTTATAACCTTCATCAAAGATCTGGACAGAATCATCCTATTCTCATTTTGTATACCCTTCTTTTCTTAACTAGTATTATACGGGAGCTTAGATTTCCCTTTAATTAATCATGTGAGATTTTATTTTCTTCATAAGATTGTTGATTTCAATCGTGTTTTCTTTATTCTGTTATTCCGTTATTTATGTGGAATATCTGCATTATTCTATTGAATTTTTCTTCAAGTAGAGTTTGGCTGTATATTAGGAATTTACTGTGTATGCTCATTATTATTATGATTAATCATTTTCTTAATGTTATAAGTATTTGTTATTTGTTTGTAAGAATTCGGGTTCAAAATGGGTGAATTCTATAATTTATATTACTAATATTTATAATGTCTATATTTCATGAGTAAAAAATTATGGTGTTCACCAACGTTTTATTATTATAATTAATTCATCTTTTCTAGTTTAATCCGTTAACTGTTTGAAAAATTATATTTATATTTTATCATAATTTTTTATAATCAATATTAGCAAGACAATAAAAATATGTTCAGATACTTTTATTTTGGGAGCACTATTTTTATATGAGTTTACTCTTTTATATGAATAATGCTAGAGACACAAATTATTTTACAAATTGCTAATGTGACATACTCCACTTTAGTATATTGTGTGGGGCCGAAGACTATATTGAAACAATTTATTGATCAATATCCTGAGGTGGAGTAGGATACATCAGCAGTTTGTAAAATAATTTATGTCTGTAGTATTACTCTTTTTATATTTTCACGTAATTCTCTCTCACATAAAAATAAGATCCATTCATTCGAGAAAAAACTATGTAAAAATATCAAAAAATACGTAAAAATATCAATTTCCTTTTATTTTTCTTGACAATAAAAAATGCCCTCTAATTATCTTTATTGCACCCGTTAATATAATTCTCCAATTTTTTTAGAACTCTTTTATGTGGACAGGAAAATTGAATATGAATATATTTGAATTTTATCTATTTATATTTTTATCTCATTAAGGTCAAAACACAAAGAGCAGTTGTAAGCGGATAAAAAAATTAGACATGAGTGTATTTCAATTTCACATATTTGTATTTTTACCCACTATTGAGAGTCAAAATATAAATAAGTGAAATTCAAATACTTTTATATTCAGGTAGAGTTTTTAAAACACAAATATATAAAATTTAAATACGATAATTTCTTTTTTTTTAATCCAATTTGTTGGTCCATATAGAATTTTTTTTCCGTGTAATTAGACCTGGCAAAAATCGGCCCAAACATGCGGGTCGGTCTAACCCGTCCGTCAAAATGCAGGTTTTGGGTTTTATTTTTCAGCCATCAAAACTTCGATCGTTTTGGTCCAGCCTGTCGATGGCCCAATCCGTTTGAACTCAATCCATAAATATGTCAAAATTTAATCATAAATCAATTCAAGCCCGTAAATCGACCTGTCAAAATGCAAATTTTAGATTTCACTTTTTTAAGTCACCAAAATTTAAGCAGTCTGACCCGTTTGTCAGGTCTACGTGTAACCCCGAGAGGTAAAACACTTTTTCCTAGTTTACTTTCAATAAGCAAATACTTGGACACTTGGTCGACCCCTCCACCATATACACAATTTTTTTTATATATATAACTATATAAGTATTAAAAAATTACTCATCTTCCAATTCTCCTTCAAAACCCCAATTTCCATAAAAACTTTGATCGGAAAAGAAAAACCAAGATATGTGCAGCAGCAGCAGTTGTAGCTTAGCATCTCCAACAACGAGAACCATCCCTCCTCGATTCTCTCTCCTCCCAACTACTCGTACTGATCCAATTCTCCATTCCTCCTTCAACACCCAATTTCCAAAACCCTGTATTTCCCTCCAATCCAGGGTCGGATCCTCCAAAACCAGAGCCGCAATCAACGATGGGTCTGTAATAGCGCCTCCGCTGTCGTTCATGGAGGCGATGAGCTTCTATGAGCTTCTGGGCATACCCGAAACCGGAACGCTGGGGGAGATCAAGCAAGCGTACAAGCAGTTGGCCCGGAAGTACCACCCGGATGTGTCACCGCCGGGTCTGATTGAGGAGTACACGCAGAAGTTTATTCGGGTGCAGGAGGCTTACGAGACGTTGTCGGATCCGGGTCGGAGGGCTTTGTATGACGAGGACATGGCCGAGGGGCTTCACTTTGCTTTCTCGGCGAGAAAAAGTTACAAGAATGATGAGGTTAGCATTTTCGTAATTATTTGGTTTTTTGGCTGTGTATATTTTGTGTTTGTTTTATTTTACAATTATTTTTAATTGGGTTGGGTTAGTTGTTTGTTTAGTGGGAATTAAAATGGGTTTAGGCGGATTTGGGCAATTTCTTGCTGGATTCTTGTTTTTTTCAGTTTCTGTGATTGAGCCGGTAATAGGGTTTCCTATCAATTTATTTGTTGTTTATAACTTTCTAGTTAAATAAATTATTTACCTTCTCTCATTGTCCCACTAACTTTCCGTAAAAGGATGTTCTAGAAGAAAAGATTTATTTCAATTTATTTGTCAGTTTACAATTTTCTGAGAATAAATCCTACCTTTTCTCATTATTCCAATAAATTCTCACCCTTAGTATTAATCAACTTTCCATAGAAGGGTATTTTAATTATTAAATGATAGCATTAAATGACTTTTTAATTTATGTACAAAAATCTTAAACAATACTTATTTAAGAATGGATGGAGTATTAAATGACTTTCTTAATCTGTAGTATTAAATGACTTTCTTAATCTATGTGTAAAAACCTTAAAAAACACTTATTTAGGAATGGAGGGAGTATTAAAGTAGTATGTCACACCTTATTTTGTGTGTTTTTTAAGTAATATAATTATATTAGATATGGGCTATGTGCACAATTGGGTATAGTTTAATTTGTGGCTCTTTCATTTCTATGTACTCAATCAAGGTTTTACTTTTTAGTTGGTAGGATTTTCTGTGGTGTTTTGTTGTTCTCGTCTTCTTTTGGAATTCTAAAATAATTATGGGTACATATGAATCTTTGGTCTCTAGGCACCAGGTTAACTTCACTATTCTGTATTATATTACGGTTTGATTGAGTTGTATAACATAAAGATGTAAACTTTATTATGTTTACTTGGAATATATGAATAGATAATGTTTTGTTTCCGAATTATGTTCTGTTTTGCTGCCTCAGAAACTTATCACACGACTTCAGTTCCTCAGCTATGTTAGAATATTTTTTTTGTAAATTAAAACAAGAAATAAAGAATAGCAACTTGATTTGATTTATCTAATAAGAAATAAGAGAATAATTGGCTGCCTTGACGATTGTTTACGTTGAAGTGCGGCTGCAATTTTATGTCTATTTGTCAAGGCACTTGTAGTTTTCTAAGTCACTATTTGCATTGGTAGTATTTTAAGTCACTATTTTTCTTCATTGCTTACTGCATCAAGCTATTTTGCATGCAAAGACAACTAATTCCAAAAACTGAAGAATATTGCTCTTATGACTTAATAATTCATTTCTGGATTTCCCTATAGAAAAGATGGAGTAGTTTCATAAACAAGCATGTATAGGTGCGGTATACATGCTTTTAGTTGTGAATTCATTTTGTACCTTCATGTTATGATTTTCTTTCAGTTATGTGTATACTGTAGCTATTTCCGGATTATGCAAGTTGCTTTAAGCTTTTGGTTCTTTTCCTATCTGCCACATATTTACGTTGACATTTTTTCTCAATCAGAAGATGGAGGACAGGCGAGAATGGAAGAGTCGTTGGCAGTCTCAATTATCAGAGCTAAAGAGAAGAAGCATGTACAAGGAGGCCAGTGGAAGTATGTCGTGGGGAGAACGGGTGCGTAGACAGAGGAATGGGTCTTCATCTTATTAACAAATAAGGTCTTAAATTTGTACATGTAGCATTTTAGGTTTTTACTCGGTTCTACTTATCAAATAACAAAAAAAGAAAAACCTTTTTTTGAGTTTTTGAAAGAGAATCTGAAGATGGTTAGTGTTGCTTTGAAGAGCAGGATATGTGCTTCCAAAATGCTAACCAGTCAGTAGTTAGATATAGACCAGAGATGACCTTCTATACGTGTTTACCTGATATGACCAGAAACCAAATATTCTGTACTAAGCAATATTTCCTCGTAGTATAAATATGCCTTTTGTTGATTTTCTGAGTTTGACTTGGATATTATTTACATTATATTATGTTTTCGTTCTTGCTCTATGATCTTGGTGGTTTGGAATAAAATTTATGGAGAACCTTATGTTGGATTAATTTTCATTGAAGTCTCATGATTAGGGATTTAAAGTGCACATGAATAAGATTTTACTTTTGACAAATGGGTCTGAAGCAGATAGAGCATCTGCAAGCATATTCTTGGAGTATATTCAAAAGATTTATAGAAGTGATGTTATTGTTGTTTGCGAAATTTCTCATGATTTCGAAATCATTATGATGATGTTACTTTTACTATTAGCTGCTTCATTAGTCCTCTTTAATTCTAGCAAATGCAGAAATTAAAAATTATCATTTGTATATTTCATATTTGTAATAACTTCTTGTTGATAATTTTTTTGACAGTTATTTAGTTAGAACCTTGTGCATATAAACAATGCTGACATCGTCATTCTGATCTAGCCGTTCATTAGCTAGCATTATGGTTCGACTTGCTTCTAATTGAGGCGACGTGATAAAAAAAAAATCAACCCAGTTGGAAGTTCAAACTTTGACAGACCACTTCTTGATAGACTTCATCATAGAGTTCTGCTCATTTGGTGTTTCCCCAAAAGTTATGTTTATCTACTTAGAAAATATTGAAAGTTGAGCTTATCTACAAGGAATTGTGAATGAAACATATTTTAGAGTCGATGATTATTAGAGGAATTGTGAATGACGCTGATTTATAAGTCAATTATCAGCTGTCCTTCCTCAAAGAACCTGCCAAAATTTGTGCTACTTGTGTGTTTATTTGTTGCACTCAACTATTGTAGAAGACTGAGCTTGAAAGCTTAGCTTATTACGAAGAAGTGTGACTGCCACTGCTCTTTGTGTCGATTATTAGACGTCTCTCTCAAGGGGCTGGCCAAATATCTTTAGGTTGTGGACCTGGCTGGATAGCGTCTTTGCTTTGTTTGATGGTGAGAGAGATAAACCCCAGTTTTGCTTCTTGTTGTGTGCATTAGATTTAGTTGTTGACTATTTTATACATGTGGTTGATAATGTTAGAGCAATAATTTTGTTACCGGAGCAAATATGCTATTTAGAGACGCTTTTACATTTGTTTTAACAACACTTTGAACTTTTAGCGACACTCGTTACTCTTGGCAGCAAAATTATTGTCCTGACATTAAATCGAGATACTTATTTTGACTATTTTATAGATTAGGGGTATTTTATTTTTAAAATTATGGGGACATATTGAAAATATATAATGAAAAATAGGGTCTGAAATTTTTTGGAGGCATAATATGTTCCCCATATTGCCATATCTACATTTCTTCCTTTTGTGTGCATTAAGGTATGAGTAATAGGACCACATCTTATTTCTTCTTGTGGGCCTTTTTATTTTGAGGGCGAAGCAAGAATTTTGGTCGTGTTAATAAATCGAGTTAATTATTTTGATTTTTTATAGATTAAAAATAGGCTGTTCAGCGATATTTATGTTGTCAGAGTAACACTGCTGTTTACGAGCCAAAGCAGAAAAAAATAGAAAATTTAAATTAGTAATGTAAAAAAAAAAAATAGAAAATTTGAAGTTTTTTCTTCATTGTTGTTTACGAGCTTTTTAATAGAAAAGAATAGAAAATTTAAAATTGAGATACGAATTGTAATTTAAAATTTATTATATTAAAAATTGAGGATAATATATGAATTATAAAAATATTACTTATTCCAATTTCTTTTCCATCCGAATCGAATTAATTTTGAATCGGAAAACTTTTAGCGAAAAAAGTTTTTCTCCATTTTTTTTTTTCTTTTCCGTTTATTAAAAAACTCAGAAACATAAGAATTGAAAAGAAAACTTAACTTTTCCGTCTCATTTTTTTTTCCGTCCATTTTAAAACTCAAAAACAGAGCATAAATATGCATTTAACGATACTTTTATACTTGTTTTAACAATATTCAATCTAGCAAATGGCCTTTATATTTGGCCCCATAAGTCCATGACAAATGTATTCAATCCAGCAAATGGATTTATATTTGGTCCCATTTATTTGGTAAAATATCCACTGAGATAAGTAGGGCACAGTTGCCGAAAGCCAGAAAACCTTGTAATGTTATGCCAACCAAACGGGGATGAGAATGACTGGTGAATGTAAATTCCAACATTGCCCTTACCTAAATGAATTTCATAATTTGTTAAGAGGGGTAATATTAGCACAACAACATCCTAAGGATGTGTGGGGTAGTTGATCTAATGCCAAGTGGTTTTTAATATTGAAAATGAACTTGAGATGAGGGAGTATCATTTTTAGATTCTTAATTATTATTTTGGTTTATAATATGACATAAATTAGATACAAACTCGCGCGTTGCGGCAGAATTATTTAATTTTTAATAATAAATCTATACGTATAATTAATAAATTAAAATATACTAAAAAGAATAAATTATTGTGTGATGATAAAATTTTACATAAAAAAATAAATAAATATACATTGTAGGGGTAGTGGTGAGAGTTTACCGATCTATGCATTACATTATAAGTATCTGACTATTGTTTTTAGGCTAGTGGCAAAATAAGTGACCTCAACTTGTGGACAAATAATTTTTCTACTCTTCCCTTTTTCTATTTTTTTTTTCAATTTTTCTTGACCAAAGTATAGCCAACTGATAGCAACAAACCTGCACTTAGCATATACATTTTCAATTTTCTCAGGAGCTACGTATTCTCCCTGTGACAACAAATCTAACATTCTAACATTCTTTGCAGGAAAGAGGTAGTACAGTTTTTGTTTTGGAAAATATTATGGAGATCTTCCACCAATAAAAGATCTATATCATAATAAGCAAACATATTAAATAGGTGAGTATAACTACAATAAAGTGCTTAACCTTAACATGATTTGGTAGCTGTTATAGAACTAATTTTGTTTGTGGTCTTCTATTATATGCTGCAGATATTGGCATCAATCATCAACCCATGACCTAGTTATTATCTGAGAATACACAAACAAATTTATGACCATACACAATGAGCATAAAACTTAGTTTTAATTGTAAAAATATAAATAAGTAAACAAAAGCACTCTGGATACAGAATGGTTTGGTAGCTGTTGTAGAATATGGCATGTTAGCCAGCAACTACCGTATCATGGTCTTGCATAACAATCTGGATACAGAATAGACAATAAAATTATTCCAACTATCAAATTTCAACTCAAGCTCATGTGCATTTGCAAGTTAAAAACAAAAATCTCAACTTATACTGCTAGCATACTCCTGGCTTGACAATACCATCTTCTTGAATTTCTTCATATGTTGCCATTATATTGTACGGTGTCATAATCTTAACTTTCATGAGAACTTTAGATTGTGTTATATTGTACGGTGTCATAATCTTAACTTTCATGAGAACCATAGATTGTGTTGTGTCCAGATAAAGACATGTCTCCTTCAAGAGCGCGAACCAAGAGCGTAGACAAAGACATGTCTCCTTCAAGAGCGCGAACCAAGATTGCGAACAACCTGATAAAATTTTAGTAATTAGTTATTTGCTTAAGCTTATAATATATAATACTTATTCTTTTTATACAATTAATTACTGCATAATTGTCAAATCTATAACAATATCCCGACTCTTGGAAATACTTATTCTTTCCATTCACGATTTTCTTAATAATTCACTGGTCCAAGCCCAAGAACGTGCCTAAGAAAATCACATTGTCAAGTTTGTAAGAATGAGGAATATGAGCATACCATTAGAAACTACATCATTTCTGACAGGACACAAGTACATACAGTATAACATTTTATATACAATGAACCAGTTAAACGTACCAGAGATTTAACATGAATTTATTGGTTTTTTTACCACAAAGGCCTAGTACTGCTAGAATCCTGTCAAGTTCACATTACCATTACATTTTGAGTAAAAGACTGACTTGAGTCGTGGGAAATAAAATCTCGGCTTCAATTTAGTATTCTCTTCTTGTCCTCTGTATATTACAACAGTTTCTGGGTAGAGGATCAGAGGTCGCAACCTCTGCATACATGTTCTATTGCTTTGGCAAAGTACGCCTTCACTTGAGGTCTCTTGATCTAGAAGCAGGTTCTTGTACTTTTAGAGAATCAAATGTCATTAACTGCAAGAAGCAAAGCAAACAGATTGAAGCACAATCAACCTAAATAGAAAGAAAAGGGGCCAAAAAGGTTTGAACAGGGACCTAGACTGTACGAAATCCCAAAACATAAGATAGCTTAAAAGAAAATACATTAGGGCACAAGGACGCCATACCAAAAATCAAGCTACACGAACAGAAATACAAAACCCACATCAAAACTAAAATTTCTGGAAAAGCAAATCACGAACTGCACACTAAACTTGATTTTGGCACTTATCAGGTTGTAGATTTTGTATAATTATATATTATATAATGTTAAATATTAAAGTGATTTCTATTACTTTGCTTATAATTTAATTTATTTTTCCTTTCAGTCTCACTACCACCTCACCAAAGCATAACAAAGCCAAAAAAAAGAAATTTTTTTAAAAACAAGTTGTTTCAAAAATCACAATTGATAAGAGAACGCACCAAAATAATCAGCTATGAGGTATATATTCTCACTTGTATTTTAAAATGCATATATACAACCATTTCCCTGAATTCTTTCAAAACTCCTTGCAATAAGTTTTGTACTGAAACCCAACTAATAAGCTTTTTTAATCTCGGCTTCAATGTGGTTCTATTAAATCTTACCATTTCACTAAGTAATTAATGCTGACCAATAATGACAGTTTGAAAAGATTAATCAGTTGGTGTACACAAACTGAACCTTAGATGCCAGCCAAAAAATAAGTCAGGAGAAACCAATTAAAAAATAGAAAGGCTAACACATAGTTGCATACTCACAAGGTCTTCCCAAGTTTAATCACTTCTTCTTTTGCATAAGCAAACCCATATTCAGGCAAATCAACTAAGCTTAAAAAAATTGATAGTCTGCAAAAGAGCAATTCATATCATGTATTCATGTACATCTTATATATACTAATTTAAGCTATAGAATAAATTAGTACCTGAGTGAGGCCAGGCTTATCAGATGTCCGTACAATACCCCATTGGCGGGTAAGTGCATTTAGTAAATGGAGGAAAGAGAAACAATTAAATTCTAATTCAAAATTAAAGTTATAGCAAACCAAAGAAACAAATAAAAAAGACATTTAATCAACGTCTAAACACTTATGTTGAGCTGGTTTGTAATAACTTTGGAAAACAATACAAAAAGAAACATACAATTCCAATTCTAATATCCTTTTAGTTTCCTCCAAAGTAAAAATATATTATTTTTTTTATTTAAAAAAAAAAAGAAGAAGAAAAAAACATAAGTTCTAAATAAAAACGCATAAGGAAACATCTAGTTCGTCTAGGAAAACACCAAGGCACCACCTACGTAACCCATGCGCTAAGTGTCCCTCCACTGCCTAGGTCGGCCTAGCGATTTTTAGAACACTGAAAAAAGGTGCACATTTGTCAGAATGACGGTGAGCTTCCTTCCTTTTCATAGCCTCCATAATAAACCACTATAAATAGAAAACTACAGTATTTCCATTATGTCGATGTCAATTGCATGACCAAGTTCGCCTCTGCAACCATACATAACATATTACAGTAATATATTCCTTAATGACCCTTTTATTGCAATAAAAAATATGCATAAATGTCAAGTTAGTTGAAACAAACCAGATAAACCTGTTTATCATTTGATGATCATCAATTAGTAGTACTGAAATTAACTACTACCTTCAGATTTGATGTCTATAGCAAGAATTCAGGTAAATGATCAATAAATCACATAGATCACTTAAAATTGATCTCAAGTATATCACAATTGAAAATAAACAGAGAAAATTATGAGAAAATTGTCGAACCTTTACTTTTGGAATGACCTTAACAACAACTTTTTGTCCTTTAAGCTAACCCTTCTTGAACTTCGCCCTACATGTATACCCAAAATGCCCCCTCCCAACTAAAAATTTAACACATGTCATGTACAATTAATGTTCCTTAAGACCCTTAACAAAAATGTTCAACTAACATAACAAATGAGGTTGAAACAAACCTAAATTTATTCCCCTAAATTTGGGATCAACTATTCAAATATGGCATCTAAAATAAAATTTAAATAACAAATAATATCAATCGTAAATTTGGGATCAACTATTCAAATATGTTTTTTATCATTTCAGACCCGAAAACCCAGTCTGGCATGATAAAAAAACATTACCTTAGTTACAAACTCGAGGTTTCTCATCACATAAAGTGTAGAACACCAAATATAAATTAGGATCAGATTATAGTTCAATTAGGAAGAAATGTTTGGAGCAATTTTTAGAAATAAAGCAGGAATTTCAAGGAATTTGTTATTTTGTGATATGTTATCCATATGTGACCCAGTGAGTAACATAAGTAAAACTACCCCTCTATATATAAATTCATAATTGGGGTATATATTAACTTGATATTCTATAAATTGAGAATCTTAGCAGTTACCAATACTTAACCAAATGCACATTAAACTTCCATTGGAGGTTAACCAAATACGCCCTCAAAGTAGAATATTAAGAACCATGATGCAATCTTAGAGCATAAATAAATAAGACATGATGATTATGAAGAATTTAAATATAAATAGGCAGAGTAAACATTTAAATAGCCAGCTAAAAACTGTCTAGTAATGAAAACTGATAATGTAGTTAAAAAGATAATTGATGCCAATTAATCATAACAAAACTCATTATATTGGGTGTTTTTCTAATGGTTGATCTAGGTTACCTAAAACGTGGATCATTTCACCTACTATGACAAGCAGTTGTAACAGGGATAGGCTTATAGGAATATTTTGACAAAACTATTCTTATATCATCTATATTAAAATCACCAAGCAGGTAAAATTGTGATTATTTATTTCTATTTGCAAATTGCAATGATTCTTAAATAAAATCAAAATTTTGTAGAAAATTGGATTTTTTTGTTCAAATAAACTTGGATATTGCAGAAAGGACCCCCTTTGTGTATGACAGTTTTTTAGAGAGAGAAAAGAAATGAAAAGAAGGGAAGGGAAGAATTCTTTCCTTTTTTCACTTTCTTTACAAAAGTGCGAAGAAAACTTTTGGGCCCAAATAACCCTAATTTTCTCTTATTTTCTCTAGCAACTTAAACTCCAAGACACCTCCGTTTTGTTTTCTAAGATATCCTCACTTTTTTTTCCTCCAACTTTCTTTTATTTTCTCACAAATTTAAAAACAAAGACAAGTGGCCTTATTCATCACAAATTAAAATAACATTGTTCCCAAGACTGCAGTTTCTCTCTGTCTCTGTCTCTCTCTGTGTTCACAACATTCAATAGCCTTCTCTCTTTCTCTTCACTCTCGAATTTGTGTGGTCTTGAGCACAAATAAGCGAATTATAAAACGTAAAAAATAAATAAATAGCCTGGAGCTTCTTAAACAATGACTCGGCATTTATTAACGTGGCATTGTAATGGGTGAATCCTTCTACCATCAATTACAGAACACATGCGTAACACAAAATTGAAAGCCCACTGCCTACATACTGAATAATGATGCAGATGTTTCCTTAGCTGGAGCACATGACTATTAGCAAAAAGAAGAAAAAATAAATTTGACCAACCTCATGCACTTTAAGGAGTTCCAGATCGAATTGCCAACACTATGTCATTCACATAGCAGTAACCAGAAGCCTCATATTTCTTTGCATGATGAAATACCAATCTGTTTTTCAGTTAATTTAATGATTAAACACACAGTTAATTACAATTATAATATAAAAATGCTAACAAAAAAGAATGAACACAACATAAAATTAAAAAAATCAAATGACTAACAGCAGCAACTCCTCCTTTATTCTGAGGATTTTTTCTTTAAATTGTACTCTGAAACCCTTCCTGCAACAAAATTGATCCAGCAAATATATCAAAACTGTGTGTGTGTGGATAATTCAGGATTTTATGTTTCAATTAGCCGAAAGAGGAACCGGATCTGGGAAAAAAAAGAAGGAATTTACCTGTCAGAGTTTTTGGATTCTGCCTTCGAATTAATAAAAAAAACAACACAATGATAATCGATAGAACACGTTCAAAAAAATAGGTAGAAATATTCAACTTAAAATCGATCTACCGATCAGAATAGGTGTAGCCAAGCAGTAACTTGAAATCGATAGGAACAGTTGATCGTAGCGTGTATGAGCAAAATACTCCATCAATTGCGCCGGTCGAATTGCGTCGGTCGAAGGATATTTTAGAGTGGTTCTGTTTTGAACTGTATTTTTCTAAAGGGTATTCTAGAGTGGGTCTGTTTATAAATGTCAGATGTACAGGTGTTTAAATTTTTTAAGGACAGATGTCAGCATATGAAAAAGGACGGATATCAAAATATTGTGTTATGTACTGTGATTTAGTATATATAATAGATTCTTTATTTTATCTAGCATTAAATTATCACTCATTTATCCATGTATTTCTTATTTTTTTCATAATTAGAAACACGTTTATTTTTTAATTCGTTTAAAATAAGATACATTTTTATTTTGGACAATAAATGACATAATTTCCTTATTTTTTTCATTATTTTATCTAGCATTAAATTATCATTACTAGATTCTTAATTAATATTAAGGATAAATTTGAGAATATAAAATATTCTTAAAAGTTATTTAAAAATGTATTTATATTTTCAAAATCCGGAGGGTTAATGTAAGACCTCAATTTTTTATAAATAAAGATGAATTTTTATAAATATTATTTTTGAATATTATGAAATAAATTTGATATAATATTATAGTTGTGGGTAATATTTATAAATTTTGTAAAAGTAAGCAAGTTGTTATAAAATATTCGTTTGGTTAGGAATATTCTTTTTTTGTTTAATATTAAATACGACTACTCAATCATCAATGGACCCCATTAACCAAAGTATTATCGTAGTTAAAAAACGACAAAAATTATTTTTCATAAAAATAACTACGAGGTGTTCTGAATTAAAAACTGTTGAACTACCCGTGGGTAAAAAATACAAGATATCTGCATGGTCAGCGTAGTAAGACACCAGATTGATTATTGATCTTTACGTGAGAAGTCACTTAGCTATACTCAATTATTACTTCATAGAATTAACGCATCATATCTCTTATATTATTGATTCAATTATTGTCACAAGATCATCTCAGTATAATATATTTATATTATTAATTGAGACGACAAGTTATAAATGATTAATAATTGTTGAAAGATTAAAAATGTGTTGATTAAAAATAAAATGATTTGTGGTAATATTTATTCAATCCTCACGATATATAAAGAGTCATGTTATGAGGACGTTTGTGGTAAGTTTGATTATTTTATGGGGGGCCCATATGTCATCATCTAAGAGTCTCTTCAATCAATATAGTAATTACCTTTGTGAATAGTAATTAACTTTGTAAATAGTAATTACCTTCGTCGATAGTATTTACCTTCAATCGATAGTATTTACATTCGTCGATAGTAATTACCTTCACAATAGTAATTACCTTCTTCAATAGTATTTACCTTCGCGATAGTAATTACCTTCGTCGATAGTAATTACCTCTTCGCAAATAGTAGTTGTCCTTCAATATTACCAAGAGTTAACTCGCTTTTGATGTTCCAAAGGTTAATTACCCTTCGAAATAGTAGTTGTCTCTTCATATTACCAAGAGTCATTTTGACCATTCGTTAAGGCTAAAGAGCCACCCTCGGCTTTTTCTATAAATAGAAAGCTTATTCCTTCATTATTTCTTACGAATTCATCAAACTCTGAGAGAAAACTATAGAGAGAAGAAAGAAAATACGCTACTTCTTCACTTTTCCAATATTCAGCCTCTTCTAAGGTAGGGAATATTATTTGTTGTATCTCGTAAGGGGTGTTATTCTTTCTTATTCATGAAGAGAACTTACATTATTCTATTCTTTATTGTTCATTGGAATAACTTTTGTAAAAGTGGCATACCCTATACATAACTTGTATATGCGACATACCCCTATACTTGGTGAAATCCTTATGTTATTTCATTCTTATTTATTACATTGGAATAACTCAGATAATGTGGTTTACCCTATACTTGGTGACATTCTTCTATTATTCTCTTTTATTATTACATTGGAACATCCTCGTGCATGTGTTTTACACCGACTGGTTCCGCTCTTTATTATTCTACATTGGAACATCATCCATATGTGTTTTACACCTGACCGGTTCCGTCTTTTATCATTCTGCTGAATATCCTATCTTTATTTTATTATCTGTTCCATCTTTATTATTCTGTTGAACATCCCGTCAGTGAATTTCACCGACTTTGGTTCCGTTATTATTATTCCATTGGAATAACTTTCGTCATCAAAGTACCGCATGACATGTGATTTCTTTTGTTATTCCATTCTTTATTATACCCAATTGGTTAAAACTTTGACTTATACTCCATGAAAATTAGTGGAATATCCTTGATATTTCAAGCTTCATCTAAGATCCTTTCATGTAAATATTCTTCTCAAGATTCTTGAATTTTACTCTACAAAGCGATGATCGTGTTGACGATTTGGATGTTATTGGTTCCTAGATAAATTAATTCTTGAACTTGTTTTATTGAATATCATTGTCATCATCCTCATGTTTATATTATGTTGAAAGTCATCTACATGGCACAGTAGTGCGTAAATGGACTTGGTATGATTATGACCAGGACTATTCGATTGTAATCATGATCGTAGTAATGTTACAAATGATGTGGTAAAAATCCTCGATGGTAGTAGTGCATTGATGGACCGATTGTTGGCATGATCATGACCATTAATAAATACACAACTATTCTTGGCCGTAGTGCATGAATAATTGTGGTCGTGATACTAAAGAATATCCTCGGCCGTAGTGCGGAGGGTGATTCGATGATGTGGAATATTTATTAAAGTGAGTCTCAAATTTATAATGATGATGAAAAACATTTTAAATCATAAAAGATAGTAGATTTTATTTTCTACTTGACTCTTTTAATGGATTGTTGGTTCCAATCGTAGTTAAACTTGATGTTCATTATATTTTATCGGTTTAACACTTTGTTGTAGGCTAATGATAATTTATTCGCATTATCTTAGTCATAATATTTCTTCTTGAGCTAGTTGAGCTCACCCTTTCTTTCACCGTTCTCTTGAGAAATGAGAATATAGGGGAGACGAAGTCGGGAACTGAGTAATGGCCTGCAGGATAGTATTAGTAGTCCTCACTATTCGTGAAATAGTGTGATAATAATTGTGATGAGGACTCCTTTTGAGTTTGTATAATATCTAGTAGACAATATTTGTATTCAAACTCACGGTTTATATCGTATTGCACCATGCATTATATTAGTAAGTTGTATTTAAATTACATACCATGATCCCACTACCCAAGATGGGTGATGTATACCTAATTTTGGGGCGTCATGGTTAGTATCGAGCTTGAGATATATGATCCTGGCTAAGATGTGAGAATAGTACTAGGAGGGAGAGAGGGAATACTTTTCGCTAGTATGACCTACTAAGTTTATGTGCTATTTTATTGGTCGGTGAAATATAGGGATAATTTGTTATATGTCAATTAACCTTTTGTTTTGTGGCGATGATCTGAAAATGACATCCGAGAATGTTGAGAATAGCAATGGAGCACAAAGCGATCGTCGTTGATTCACCACATATCAATAATCGAGGATAATGTGCATCGGAAGGCGACAATCCTCATGCAAACAACAACACCGACCAAATGATGAATGATCAAATGTTCGAGGCTTTATGCAATTTATGCAACAAAGAAAGTAGAGCGACTCATCCCAAAACGTAGGTGGAAACACGGAAAACTCTCGGGCGGTCACCGCTTAAACAATTCAAGGAGCTGGGACCACCGGAGTTTAAGGAGAAACAAAACCATTTCGGCGGAAGCATGGATAAAGCAGATTACAAGATATTTGATGTCTTGGGATGCTCCGAGAGCAAAAGGTTCCCTTCACGCCTTTTATGTTCATGGCGAGAGGCAGACATCTTGGTGGATTCGGTAAAACGTACTCAACATCTTTGTCTTCAAGATATCTTGGGAGAAGTTCCAGAGGCGCATTCAACGACAAATACTTTCTGAAAGTATTCGCCACACATGAAGGAGGTGGAGTTTATCAAGTTGGAACAAAACAATATGGCCGTGTCGCAATACGAGGCAAAATTTGCGGAGTTATCACGGTTTCGTCCCACTGGTGGATAATGAAGAGAGAATGGCGCGAATGTTTTTAAGAGGTTTGAAGTCGGGAGATACGTCAACATCTTATTTCTAAAAGCGTGTTTGTATTCGGATGTTGTAAATAGGGCTCGATTAGTGGAGCGCGATAACGAAAGTCAGTCAACGAAACTAAAAGAGAGCGGTAAGCAAAATTATAATACCAAATGAGAGTAGTCATCGAAGCGGTGACAACAAGCGTGGAGAGAATCACCGGGCGGATATGGTAACCACTTCGGTGGTAATCGAGGCCAAAACAATAAGAATGGACATTTCAAGAAAAGGAGATTCAACAATGATGGAAAGACGTCAAGACCAAAGACCATTGTTAAGGAAGGAGAAAGACCACCTATCATATGCTTCAAATGCGGAGGAGAGGGACACATCGATCCGAATGCCATGTCATAGTCAAAACATGTTATAATTGTGGAAGAGAAGGTCACTTAGCTCGATTTTTTTACTTTTCTGAAGACACAAATTCAACTAGGATGGAGGCACCAAAGGCCGTCCCCGGAAAAAGTCAAACCCAGGTAGTGCAAGGGAGGCGTTTGTTGTGACCTCCCGAGAGCAAGGAACTCGAATGAGGTCATCACGGTAAGCTTATCATAAACTCTAATGAAGTCTATACTTTATTTGATACCCTGTTCTACCCATTCTTTTATTTCTTTTACTTGCGCTCATCGATTAAATTTGACTCAGGAGAAATTAGACTTTGACTTATTTGTGGAAACTCCGCTGGGAGAAACCTTCATTACATCTCATTGTTTATAAGTCTTGTTTGGTTCAAATCGGTACCCTCACATTACCTGTCGATCTTATTTCTTTAAAAATACTTGCATTTGACGTGATTCTAGGGATTGATTGGTTAACTACTTATCATGCAAAAATTTATTATTTTCGTAAGGTTGTTAGCTTTCATATTCCTAATCAACCTATTATCTTAAATTCAAACGACCAAACCATTAAAATCAATCACGGTCATCTCAAGCCATAAAGCTATTCGTTTATTAAAAAAGCGGATGTCAAGCTTTCTTAGCTCATGTCATAGATTTAAACAAAAATACGCCGGTTTTGACGATATTTCTATTGTTAATAAATTTCTGACGTATTCCCGAAAGAACTTCTGGCCTACCCCGAGGCGTGAAATTGAATTTTGTATCGACCTTGAACCCAAAGACAAAACCTATTTCCAAAGCCCCATATCGAATGGCTCTATTGAACTTCGGGAGTTAAAGACCTAATCGCATTTAATTGTTAGACATTGGATTTATTCGTCCCTAGTACTTCTCCTTGGGGTGCTCTTGTTCTATTCGTAAAGAAGAAAGATGGGAGTATCGACTTTGTATTGATTATCGGGAGTTGAATCATGTCACCATCAAAAATAGGTATCCATTGCCACGTATTGATGACTGTTTTGACCCGGTTTGCAAGGAGCCAAATTCTTTTCAAAGATTGATCTTCGTTCCGGATATCACCAATTGAAGATTAGAACCACCGACATTCCAAAGACGGCTTTCGAAACTTCAGATGCGGGCATTATGAATTCCTAGTCATGTCCTTTGGATTGACTAATGCTCATCTTTGCCTTCATGAATATGATGAACCGAGTATTCAAGGAATATTTAGATCACTTTGTGTTCGTCTTTATTGATGACATCCTTATTTATTCCAAAAGCCGTGAAGATCATGAGCAACACTTGAGGCTGACACTCCAAAAGCTTCGTGAATATAAGCTTTATGCCAAGTTGAAGAAATGCGAGTTACGGCTTGAAGAAGTAGCATTCCTTGGGCACGTGGTATCAAGTCATGGAATATCTGTTGACCCAAAGAAAGATTGAAGCTATTCAAAGTCGGGAACAACCTAAATCGATGAATCAAGTCGTAGCTTTCTCGGTTTAAATTTGGTTATTATCGGAGATTCGTGGAAGGATTTTCTCGAATCGCTACTCCATCGACTCAAATGACTCGAAAAATATAAAAGTTCGGTTGAGCGAAGAATGTGAGAAGAGTTTTCAAGAACTCAAGAGGAGACTTATTTCAAAGACTGCTCGACAATACCATCCGGCTCGGAGGGATTTGTCATCTACAAAGTGATGCTTGAGCAAAGGGTTGGGATGTGTTCTCATGCAACATGGAAAAGTTATAGCCTATGCCTCGCGATAACTCAAAGAATATGAGAGGAATTATCCTACTCATGATCTAGAGTTAGCGGTTGTTGTCTTCAGCACTTAAAATTTGGAGGCATTACTTGTATGGGGAGAAAGTGGAGATCTTTACGGATCATAAAAGCCTCAAATATTTCTTCACTCAAAAGGAACTCAACATGCGACAACGACGTTGGCTTGAATCTGTTGAAAGATTATTATCATACCATCCAATACCATCCTGAAAAGCGAACGTAGTAGGCGGCGCGTTGAGTAGAAGATCATATGCAAGCACGAAAGTGCGTTATTGTCAACGCAGAGCCCATTTTGTGTGACTTGCAAAGGATGGAGATAGAGTTAAAGACTCGAGGACGCGTGTGATGATAAGCGAGTATACTGAGTAGAACCGACTTTTTAATCGATAAAGTTAAAATTCGCTCAAGCTACTGACACTGGAGCCGATGCGTATGAGGAAGAAAGTGCAAAAGGTGCTATGCTAGGAAGCAAGAATCGATGAAGAAGGAATACTTGAAGTCAACTCCGCACTTTGTGTTCTAACGACCACGATTTAAAGTATAATATCATGATGGAGGCGCACAACACACCATTTGCAATCCATCTCGGGAGTACCAAATGTATCATGATATTCGCCATACATTTTGGTGGAGCAATATGAAGAAGAGAGAGATAATATTTGTTTATCTCAAGGTGTCTAACTTGTCAACGAGTTGAAGCGGAGCATCAAGTACCAAAAGGTCCATTACAGAACCACTTGAAATTCCGAATGGAAGTGGGAGCACATTACCATGGATTTCATTCTGGGCCTTCCTAAGGTTTCTCAAGGCATTGATGCGATTTGGGTCATTGTTGATAGATTGACCAAGTCTGCTCATTTTTTTTACCGACGAGAAACTTATATACTTGAACGTCTTGCTCAGATGTATGTACATAAACGAGATTATTATAAGATCGCATGGTATCTTAGAGGTATCCATAGTTTCGATCGAGACCCAAGATTCACTTCACGATTTTGGGTTAGTTTGCAAAAAAGCTATGGGCACAGACTTACGATTTAGCTTGGCATATCATCCTCGGACGGACCGGACGATGGAGAGGACTATTTAAACTCTTGAAGATCTATTAAGACTCGTGTCCTTGATTTCAAGGAGTTGGGACAAGTTCTTACCATTGGTGGAGTTTTCCTACAACAACAGCTATCAAGCAAGTATTGGCATGGCTCCATTCGAAGCGTTGTATGGAAAGAAAGTGTCGCTTCTCCAAATCTTTGGGATGAGGTGGGTGAAGCAACGTTGTTGGGACCGGGAGTTGGTACGTATGACTACGGAAAAAGATTCAAACGATCCGACAACGTATAAAAACCTCACAAAATCGACAAAAAGAGTTATCTTGATCTTCATCCGAAAGGACGTGGAATTCGATATAGGAGATCATGTGTTGTTAAGAGTCGCTCCATGGAAAGGAGTTACAAGATTTGGAAGAGAGAAAAACTTAATCCTCGATTCATCGGTCCATTTTAATCCTCGATCGAGTAGGAATCGTAGCCTATAGACTCGCTTTCTGCGCCAAATATGTCTAAGTGTTCATAACGTTTTTCACATATCCATGTTACGTAAATATGTGAAAGACCCGTACCATATTATTGAGTTAGAACCCGGACGAAATAGCGGAAGATTTGACGTATGAAGAGGTTCTGTTCAAATTTTGGATAAGAAGGAACATATTCTACGCTCCAAGGTTATACCTCAAGTCAAAGTTTTGTGGAGGAACCACGATGTTGAAGAAATGACTTGGAAGTTAGAATCAGAAATGAAATCAAGGTATCCTTACCTATTCGACATACCAGGTACGTACCCTAATTTCGAGGGCGAAATTTCATAAGAAGGGGAGGTTGTAAGACCCCATTTTTATAAATAAAGATGAATTTTCTATAAATATTATTTTTGAATATTATGGAATAAATTTGATATAATGTTATAGTTGTGGGGTAATATTTATAAATTTTGCAAAGTAAGCAAGTTGTTATAAAATATTACGTTTGGTGGGGAATATTCTTTTTTGTCGGGAATATTCGTGACGACTTTTTCAATCATTAGTGGACCCCATTAACGGAAGTATTATTAGTAGTTAGAAAGCGACAAAATTATTTTTCTATAAAAATAACGGCAGAGGTGTTACTGATTAAAAGCGCTGAACTACCCGGTGGTAAAAAAATACGATGTCTGGCGTGGTTGCATAGTAGCACACGGTATTGATTATTGATGCTTACGTGAGAAGTCACTTAGCTATACTCAATTATTACTTACAAATAATTCTTTGCATCATATCTCTTATATTATTGATTCAATTATTGTCACAAAGATCATCATCAGATAATATGTTATATTATTAATTGAGACGACAAGTTATAAATGATTAATAATTGTTGAAAGATTAAAATGTGTTGATTAAAAATAAAATGATTTGTGGTAATATTTATTCAATCCTTGATGTATATAAAGAGTCTCATTATGAGACGTTTGTGGTAAGTTTGATTATTTTATGGGGGGCCCATATGTCATCATCTAAGAGTCTCTTCAATCGATAAAGAATTACCTTTGTGAATAGTAATTACCTTTGTGAATAATAGAATTACCTTCGTCGATAGTATTTACCTTCACAATAGTATTTACCTTCGTCGATAGTAATTACCTTCTTCATAGTATTTACCTTCGTCAATAGTAATTACCTTCGTCAATAGTAATTACCCTTCACAAATAGTAGTTGTCCTTCATATTACCAAGAGTTAACTCCTCTTGATTGTTCCAAAGGTTAATTACCCTTTCATGAATAGTAGTTGTCTCTTCATATTATCAAGAGTCATTTTGACCCTTCGTTAAGACCAAGAGCCACCCTCGCTTTTTATATAAATAGAAAACTTATTCCTTCATTATTTTTACGAATTCATTGAAACTCTGTAGAGAGAAAACTATAGAGAGAAAGAAAAAAGTATTCTCGCTACTTCACTTTTCCAATATTCAGTTCTTCTAAGGTAGGGAATATTATTTGTTGTACTTGTAAGTGGTGTTATTCTTTCTTATTCATGAAGAGAACTTACATTATTCCATTCTTTATTATTCTTCTCGTTGGAATAACTCTTGTAAAAGTGGCATACCCTATACATAACTTGTATATGCTGGCATACCTATACTTGGTGAAATCCTTATGTTATTCCATTCTTATTTATTCATTGGAATAACTTTGTATCGTGGTTTACCCTATACTTGGTGACATTCTTCTATTATTACGTCTTTTATTATTCCATTGGAACATCTTGTGCATGTATTTTACACCGACTGGTTCCGTCTTTATTATTCTGTTGGAACATCACATCGTGTGTTTTACACCGGACTGGTTCCGCTTTTTTATCATTCTTAGAATATCCTATCTCGTGTGTTTTACACCGGATCCGGTTCCATCTTTATTATTACATTGGAACATCCCGCTTGCAGAATTTCACCGACCGGTTCCGTTATTATTATTACATTGGAATAACTCCTATCTATCTAAATCACCGCATCCATGGTGATTTCTTTTGTTATTTCATTCTTTATTATACCCATTTGGTTAAAACTTTGACTTCTATACTCCATGAAATTAGTGGAATATCCTTGATATTTAAGCTTCATCCAAAGATCCTTTCATGGAAATATTCTTCTCAAGATTCTTGAATTTTACTCTACAAAAGCGATGATCGTGTTGACAGTTTGGATGTTATTGGTTCCTAGATAAATTAATTCTTGAACTTATTTTATTGAATATCATTGTCATCATCCTCATGTTTATATTATGTTGAAAGTCATCTGTGGCTTTGTAGTGCATAGATGGACTTGGTATGATTATACTAGGGACTATTCGGTGTAATCATGGCCGTAATGTTACAAATGATGTGGTAAAAATCCTCGATGGTAGTAGTGCATTGATGGACGATTGTTGGCATGATCATGACCATTAATGAATACACAACTATTCTTGGCCCGTAGTGCATGAATAATTGTGGTCGTTGATACTAAAGAATATCCTCGGCCGTAGTGGAGGGGTGATTCGATGATGTGGAATATTTATTAAAAGTTGAGTCTCAAATATATAAAGATGATGAAAAACCTTTTAAATCATAAAAGATAGTAGATTTTATTTTCTACTTGACTTTTTAATGGATTCTTTGGTTCACCAGTAGTTAAACTTGATGTTCATTATATTTTATCGGTTTAACATCATTGTAGTAGCTAATGATAATTTATTCGCATTATCTTAGTCATAATATTTCTTCTTGAGCTAGTTGAGCTCACCCTTTCTTTCACCGTTCTCTTGAGAAATGAGAATATATATTTGGAGACAAGTCGGGGAGCGGAGTAATGGCCCGCAGGATAGCATTAGTAGTCCTCACTATTCTGTGAAATAGTGTGATAATAATTGTGATGAGGACTCTTTTTGAGTTTGTATAATATCTAGTAGACAATATTTGTATTCAAACTCACAGTTTATGTCGTATTGTACACGACAGTTATATTAGTAAGTTGTATTTAAATTCTGTACCATGTATCTGACTACCTAAGATGGGTGATGTATACCTAATTTTGGGGGCGTCACAGTTAAGTTATTTCATAACACAGGTGTTAAATATGTAGATGAGGTCTTAGCCTATTAGTACAACAACCTTTATGTGAGTTTATTTCTTTTTGATGTAATTAATTATAAAATTATATTGTATTATTAAAAAAATGGGACTTAAAAAAAAATTAAATATAAATTATTATTTTGAATTATTGATATTTTTTCACTTTGGTGATTATTCTTTTAATTTTTGCAATCAGCTGATCATATTTATAGTTTTTTTTTTACTTACATTCATTTAGTCATGTCACATTATAAATTGATGAATTGGTGAAGAGGCCAAGAGGATATGTATAATTTTAAAAAAACGAGGTTATTTTAAGTGAGATTATTCACATTTGTTAAACATCAAATGGTAATTAAAAATATATCAATTTCAAGAATTTTTATCATTTAATGTTTAATAAATATAAAAAAAGTAATTTAAAATAACAATTTTTAGTTGCACATAAGCACTGATTGACCTAGTCAGCTGGCCGCATAAGTTGAAAAAATATGCTTATTTTTAACTGCACGTAAACACTAAATTTATGATGTAACATGTCCAATTAAATGTAAGTAGAAAAAATTAAAATTTTAATTATAAAAATTAAAAAATCAGTTATCTAAATAAAAAAAATTCAATAATTCATAATAATAATTTATATTTAAGCCAAACTCCATCAGAATAAGGGTGAGCAATCCTCAACAAAAGCTCGAACTGGCTAAAGTATGACCTAATCAAACTTATTTTGAGAACCATTTAGGGAAAGGATCATCTCTCTGTTTCACACACACAAAAAGTTTCTTTTTACAAAATATATAAATTTTAAGAATAAATTTTTATTCCATATTACTCGTAATTTGGTTAACGTGATATTTGTTATTTTATACTATTATCAAAATAAATAAGACATTTTTAGAAAAATAAATAATAAATAAGGATATTTTTTGTGAAATAAATAGATAAAGCCCAACCCATCATCAGTAAACATAAATAAAAATAAGGAAACCTAAAATCAAGGACAAATAATTGTCATAATTAATAATTCAAATTCAAATATTTGGATCTAACAACAAAAACAAATTCAAATTCAAAATAATAATTCAAATTTAAATATTCAAATTCAAATCTTCATCTCCTTCACATACACTTTCAAATAATAGTCCGCCGCTACACCTCACATACTCCGCCGCTACACCGCCGCGAATCTCTGTTGTCCAAAACGCCAATGAGAATAAGAATAAGAAGAAGATTCGCCCTACAAAAAGTTTAAAAATAAATAGATGTAACTTTTAATGTTCTGAAATTTTTTTTATAACTATTTTGTTACTCATAAATAATAAAATGGTTACCTTTGCATGAATGGTTAGCTACCAACTGCATCACATTCAAACGAAATTGGTAACTTATGAAAATTGAATTGGTTACCTTGGTCTGAAGGTTTGGCTACCAATCTGCATTTATGAAAAAAAAGCTGCGGTGTGGATGTGAATTAGTTACTTTGGTATGAAGGTTTTGTTACCTTGATACGAAGGTTTGCTTACCTTGATCGAAGGTTTGATAACAAATTGTACTAAGAAAAAAAATTTAAAGTGTGGAGGTTGATTGGTTACTTTGATAAAGACAGTTTAGTTCTTGGTATGAAGGTTTTAGTTACCATCATTCGATATTCATATCCACCGCCATACCTTTGAATCTTCATACCCACCTCCATTTTGATCCTTCTGCATTTCACAAGCCCCAATCATTACAGCGTGACCTTTCGGGTCAATTGTTAAGTACTGACCAGGAACAATCCGGCGACAGCCATTTTTCAAAAGTTTCTTGGTGAATTTTATCAAACACATTCTTTTCTTTGTTGTATTCAAGGATTACAATGGGATCTGAATCAGAACCAACAACAACGTAATCTCTTTGAGCACCAGTTAAACGAAATTGAGCTAAAGAACGAATAGCACCAAATACTTGAACCGAGAGAATAGTTTGGATCTTACCATTATCGCCAGATTCGCATGAGATCGAGGACTTTGCATGAAAGCAACCATGATTTTTGGGATTATCCGTAGGTGAAGTTGTTGCTAATTAACCACGATATATATATATATATATATATATATATATATATATATATATATATATAGGAAAAATACTTTGAATGAAGAAGAAGCGTGATGACTAACTGCAGTTGTTATAGATGAGGAGAGAGAGAAGAAGTCATGGGTATAACTAATTCCTAAATTAAAGAATACTAATTAAATATTAATTCCCTAAATTAAGGAATCCTTATTGCACTAGTATTGTAAATAAATATGGAAATGTATTAGTTGTGTAAAAATTCTATGAGAGCATTATTGTTGTAATTATTTTTAAAAATGTAATAGAATATATAATTCATCCAAAATAAAAATAAAATAAAAGACCTAACCCTTTTATATCCAATCAGACACAAAAGATATAACAGTCCATAGAGGCAAAAATATTTCCTTTTTTCGAGATGGGCCATAAATATTTATTAAAAAAATTAATCAATATTTCCAGTTATTTGGATTCTTTTGATTATTGTACATATTGAATATTTTAACTTTGTTTTTTTTTTTTTTTTGGGAATTCCCAATATCTTTTAGGTTTTTTTCTTCAGGAAATAAAATATTCTGCGTTTTCTTTTATGCTAAAAGAGTCTTTCTACGTGGACAACTTTTTAAGACTAGAAAATTGGACCGGTCCAATTTTTTATTTTTTTTTTGTTTACGGGGACTAGAATCTAATAATCCAGACATAATAAATCAATCCAATCTCCTCAATTTATTATATTATGCAGAAACAAAAAAAAAAAATCATAAAAGACAAATAATTTAAAAACTTATTGGAGCTTCTTAAAAATATAGGTTATGTTTATTTGTAAGAATTATAATCCCGAGATTATAATTCAGGATTATAATCTCGGGATTTTTTATAATTCACGGGAATATAATCCCAAAAACTATTAATCTTAGGATTATAATTCCGAAATTATAATTATAATTACAAGACTATTAAGCCATTTTATAATCCCTAAACTAATAGTCACAAGTCTAAATTTGAAAACAAACAAGACACTTGAGATTAATAGTTCTATTCCAAGTATATAATTCTTGCAAACAAACATAACCCTAATGCAGTATGTTCTAATATTTTTTTAAACTATTTTATAAAAATACAAATAACTAAATTTATGCTCATTAAAATAGTTTTCTACACTTACATGCGTTTTTATATTTTATTTCCCTCGATTTCGCTAAGTTTATTTTTTCTTGTCTGACTTTATTATGTATTTTCTATAGATATACGTTGAGAATTCGAATTTTGTTGACAGCATATTATTATGAAGACAAGTTCAAAAGGTGGTGGCAAAGCGATGAAGACAGTAAGTTATCCATTTTCCACCTAAACCTCTCTCCCTAGATTAGGATAAATTATTGTACTACATTCGTTCCAAAATTAGATATACATTTTAATTTTTTAGAATCAATTTGTAAATTCTTAAAAATCAAAATTGATATAATTTCGTTCAAATTTTGAAAACAAAAAAGATAATAATTAATAATACTTTATAGTTAGTTTACAATTGTTATATTTGTTTGTATTAATCTAAATAATTTTCATATTAATTTTGAATTTTAGGATTTTATAAATTGATTCTAAAAAATAAAAATATATTTCTAATTTTATAACAGAGAGAGTATACATGTTTGATTACATTAATGCATTCTTAACAGTCCACCTCTTAATGCATTTTTAACATTCCACATTTGTGTATTAAGAGGTCTTTGAATAGTTTAGACTCATATTTATATCTTAACTATTATTCAGATGATCTCTTAATATAAATATGTGGGCTCTTAAGAGTCATTAAAATGTAGACTGTTAAGATTCATTAAGATGCAATTAAACACCACTAGACATTAACCATTACCTACGAGGTAATGGTTAACTCAGTGGTAGGTAAGATTGTAAAATGAGCAAACAGTTCGGGCTCGATTCGTACTTGCTCGACTAAAAGTTCGATTCGAGCTCGACTCAAAATATAAATGAGTCAAATATGAGCAAATTTTAAAATTCGATAAATTACTCGAACCTTCTCAAATTACAATTTTCTATTGATACTCGGACCACATTCGTTCAAAAATTTAAACTGCTCAGGCTCAATTCGGGATCGTGTTCGACTCGATAGCTAAATGAGCCTCAATCAAACCTTATTTTATACTCGATATATTTTGTGAACCAAATCTGAGCAACTCAATACTCGGCTCGACTCGGTTTATTTACACCCTTAGTGGTAGAGGTGTGTGCAACCTAAAATACTGGCACCGAATCCGGATAGATCTTGCAATTAGTCAAATTTTGATATCGATCTTCATGCTATTGAACCGATAATCTTAAATCGATTTTTATCGAATAAATACCGAAAATTAATATAATTATTATTTTATTACTATTATTTTTATTAATATTATTAATATTATTATTATTTTTATTATTATAATAATTATTTTATAATTATTATTATTATTAATTATTTATTAATAATAAAAGAAATTGGAAAACCGATACGTTCGATAATATCGAACTATAAAAACTCTGTATCGAAACCGGTTTTTGTACTGAATCGGCCGATTCGATTCGGTCCGAAAATTCGAAAAAAAAAAAAAAACCAAAAATTATACACACCCCTACTCAGTGGTCTTGGTACTTAATTGGTCTCTGATTTTAAACTCCAATTGTAGCCTTGTAGGGTTGAATGTGATTGAAGATCAAATGATTTAGTCGTATTAAATTTTCTGGTAAATTGTCCCCATCACCAACCTTCTCTTATGATAATAATAGCTGCTTTTGGATTTTCTCTTTTTTGTGCGTTTGTGATTTTAAATATTTTTTTTTATAATTTTCAAGTTCCAAACTTATTGCAGTGTTTTTTATGCAGTGAATTTGGGAGAGAATAGTATGAAGTTAATTTTTGTCAATTGATCAATACAGTGTCACGCGCATATCGGTAGGTGATCTCTCTATGTGTTAATACTGTATTGATAAATTGACTAACTTATTATGAAATTAATTTTATAGTAACCGAATTAAGTGAATTTGGTACTTAAAGGTCGTGTTTATAAATTAAAAAAAATTATGTTTAAATAAATTGTATTTAAATAAATAAAAATTTCAAATGAGTTCGAAGTTGGAAATTGGAATGTATGTCCAAATATTCGGATTTGGTGGAGAAAACCAAAAGGCAAAGTTTATAATCAAATTCTAAGTCGGGGGTCATGGTAAGTTGATTGTAAATGATGTCTGGATCTGATGATTAAAATATGTTATTCCCTCTGTTTCATAGTTATATCCTGATTTTTTATTTTGAGATATCTCAATATATAAACTATTTACTTTTAAAAAAATTAGTTGGTTCATTATTTTATTTTTATGTCCTTATAATAAATATTCAACCATTACTCTTTTTTTGAAGAAACAACCTTCAATGTTATTATTTTTATCACCACATTTAATGTTGTTGTATTTTCAATAAAAAAAATTCAACTTTTTAGGCTAGTTTAACATATTTTGTGTATAAAAGGCAATTGTACCAGCAATCAATGAAGTTAAGAGTTCCAATTTGACAAATAAGGAGTAATTAATTTATTCATTAATTCTATATTAAGGGGTATATGTGGAAAATTTACATTAAAATTAACTTAAACCGATTTTCTTAAACCAATCTTAAAAAGAAATCATTTTATATAACTATGGGACGGAGGGAGTATATTCTTTTAGAAAAGTTTAATAAGTATGTCACATACTCATTCGATTTCATAATAATTGTATTTTTTTTTGAAAAAAATTGTTTTAATTTATTTGTTTTTTTACAATTTTCTAGGAGAATAAATTATTTATTTTTCTATATTATCCCTAACTTCTCTCATTCTCCCAATAAATTTTCTCCCTTGCATTAATAGTTTCTAATTTTCCATAAAGGGGTAGTGATGAAATTTCATATAAATTTTAATTTTTAAATGATAGTATTAAATGACATTCTTTATTCATATGCATGAAGCTAAAAAGACAATTATTATAAAATCGTGGGAGTATAATTTTGTAGTTTATTATATATTAATAATAAATTACTAGTCAAATAACATCTTTTTGATATGGGAGTGAGATAGTGATATAAATTTATTCACTTGAATTTCTGATGTCTAAATATCTTTGCCAAAGAGATAATACTATTTGTTTTCGTATCTCCACTTTCGATAATTTAATCGATGACTTGACCAGACTCGACTCAAATTTTCGAAAGTTGACTATGATATCACATATAATAACTCGGATCAAAATTTTGAGTCTAAAATAAATCTCTAGTCAAATTTCAAGTTCATGTCAAATCATATTAATCAATCAAAATAGGCCTTAAACTACTAGTCCAATAATATATTTTTTAAAATCATTTTAGTTCATCATAAATTTATTTAAAATATAATAATTAAAAATACTATTATTAGTAATTTAATTTTTTCTCAAACATAAATTCTTCCTGTATTTTTTTGAGTGCTTGTAATCGGTGGAGAAAGTCATGGACCAACCATGTCCCAAGTATATCGGACAGTGTACTCTAACCAACAATATGTAACATTTATTATTCTTAATGTGATTGACCAATTAATATTCAAAAATATTTTTAATATAATGTTTAATATATCCTTAAAATTATATTGTTTAATATATCTACTAAATATAAATTTGTATATTATAATTTTTACTTAACTTGATCTAATTAATTAAATTATGAACTTGTGCAATAAATAACATAAATATCAAAAATAATAAATATTCATTTTATTAGGAAAATAAAGTCATACACTCTTTGCTAATTAAATTTTTCAAAGATTAAAATTTACATAATATACATTCAAATATATTGTGAGACCCCAGATTTTATGAATAAATATTTAATTATCTCGAAATAATTTTTTGAATATTATGGTGTGGATTTGATATAATGTTATAGTTGTGGGTAGTATTTATAAATTTTGTAATGTATGCAAGTTGTTATATAATATTCGATTGGTTTGGAGAATATTCTTTTTGTCGGAGAATATCAAATGCGACGGTATAATCATTAAGGACCCTACAACGAAATTATTGTCAGATTGAGAAAATGACAAAAATATTTTTATGAGAATAACGGTGGAAGTTTTACTGTTAAAAGCTGTTGAACTACTTTCGGTAGTAAAAGAAATGCGATGTCTGGCGTGGATTACATAAGAATATACGATATTGATTATTAATCTTTATGTGAGAAGTCAACCGGTTTTGTTTTATTAGTATTATTAATGTAATAAAAGCGGAAAAACTTTTATATAAAATGTAATACTTTTATAAAGTTATTCGTTTTATTAGACTATAAATAAAATATATAATATTACTATTATGCATAGTGTTTTGCGTAGTAAAATCTTTTTTATATAAAAAACAAAATACTTTTATAAAGTTATTTATTTTATTAGACAATAATTAGAATATAATATATTTTATTATGCATAAATATTGCGTAGTCTTCAGATAGTATTTTTTGCATAGTAAAATCTTTTTTTATATAAAACATAATACTTTTATAAAGTTATTAGTTTTATTAGATTATAAATAGAATATATTATATTTTATTTAAAAGATTTTGTTTTATTAGAATATTTTATTAAATCAATCTGGACCATTCATGAATTAGTTCTTATCGCGGTCCATTCTCCTATAAATAGAAGCTCATTCCTTCATTATTTCTTACGAATTCAACGAAAACTCTAGAGAGAGAAACTATAGAGAGAGTTCTTCTTCTATAATCTTGGCGTATTTCTTTAGAGTTTAAGAAAGCTTTGAAGTAGTAGTAAGTTTTCTTCGAGTATATCCTCGCCTACTACCAATTGAATACTCTTCTTTCAAAGGTAAGGGATATTATTTGTTGTACTTTCGTAAGGGGTATTTTTTTTTATATTCATGAAGAGAACTTACATTATTCCATTCTTTATTATTACATTGGAATAACTTTTGTATCTGTGATCTACCCTATACTTGGTGAAATTCTTCCATTATTCCATTATTTATTATTCTCATTGGAATAACTTTGTCATCTGATACCGCATACACGGTGAAATTCTATTGTTATTCCATTCTTTATTATTTTGTTGGAATATCACATGCATGCGTTTCTGTGGGACTGGTTCCGCCTCTTTATTATTCTCATTAGAATAACTGTTTATGCATGCGTTTTACTGTGGGACACAGTTCCGTCTTTATTATTACATTGGAATATCCTGTCATGCATTTTATTCCTAGACTGGTTCCGTTATTTATTATTCTCATTGGAATAACTTCGTCACATCAAGTATCTTTGCATGCATGGTGATTTCATTGTTATTCCATTCTTTATTATTACATTGGAATATCACATCGGTGAGTATTACGCTTTGACCGGTTCCGTTATTTATTATTCGTTGGAATAACTTTATACATGTGAAGTCTGCATGCATGATGATTTCTTTTGTTATTCCATTCTTTATTATACTCAGGTTGGTTAAAGTTTTGACTTCTATACTCTATGAAATTAGTGGAATATTCTTGATATTTGCGCTTCATCCAGTATTTTTTCATGAAAATATTCTTCTGAGCATTCTTAAATTTTACTCTACAAAGAAGTATCATGTTGACAATTTGGATGTTATTAGTTCCTGAATAAATTAATTCTTGAACTTGTTTTTATTGAACTCTTATATCATTGTCATCATTCTCATGTTTATATTTTTTTTGAAAGTCATCTGTGGCCTGTAGTGCATATATGGACTTGGTATGATTATGACCAGGGATTATTCGGTGTAATCGTGATTGTAATGTTACAAATGCTGTGGTAAAAGTCCTCATTGGCTCGTAGTGCATTGATGGACAGTTGTTGGTATGATCATGACCATTGATGAATACACGAATATCCTTGGCCCGTAGTGCGTGGATAATTTGTGGTTGTGATACTAATGAATATTCTTGGCCGTAGTGCTGGGATGATGTGGTTTATTTATTAAGCTGAGTCCAAGCGATAAATGTGATGAAAAATCTTTTAAATCATAAAAGATAGTAGATTTTATTCTCTACTTGATTCTTTTAATGGATTGTATGTTCCGCTGCAGTTAAACTTGATGTCTATTGTATTTTATCAGTTTAACATTGTTGAAGACTAATGATAATTTATTACGCATTATCTTAGTCATAATATTTCTTATTAGGCTAGTTGAGCTCACCCTTTATTTCAATTTATTCTCTTGAGAAATGAGAACATAATAGGGACTAGTCGGGGAACGGAGTGACTATCTGATGATATAGTATTAGTAGTCCTCACTATTCTCATTAAATAGTGTGACAATAAATGTAATGAGGACTTATTCGAGAGAGTGGATATTTTCTAGAAAATAATATTTGTATTAAAACTCACAAATTTCTCTTTTGTATATTAAAGATTGTATTTGTATTACAGATCATGTATTTGGCGACTCGTAATAGGTGATGTATACCTATTTTGGGGGCGTCACATATATTTTTTTGTAATTAAAAGGTAAAATTTTAATACCCAAAAAAGTATAAATTAATGCAAAAAAAAAATTTAATTATTTTTCTCAAATATTAAAATTTACGTAAAACAAACTTATTATTACGAACAAATCTTATTATTCATATAAAAAGTATTTAAAATTATATTAATTATTTTGCTCAAATATTAAACTAAGCATAAGTAACACTTGGGCATAATTATTTACAAAGAAAATGACAAATGTTGTTACTCCAAAAATATATATTAAAAAAACTTTTTACAAGATAGAGGTAGTAATAAATATTATTATATTTTCTTTTATTTAACATTGCACAAAAACAACACTAATCGTATATATTAAAAAATGTAATCAAAATCACAAACATCCCAAATTTTGAAATATATATACTCAATAAAATTTAATATATAAAAATCATAATATGAAACTTTCAAATAATAATTTTTTGTCGTTAAACACCAAAAAACTAAACTAACAACATACTCAATCACTCATTAGAACAACTCCATTAATAATTTAATTTAAAATTTATAATATTTGTATCATTTATCCGAAAATATGTGCTAATTAAACTAAATTAGTTTTTTTATAAGTTGCCAACAATTTGAATGAGATAGTCTTAATTACAAATAAAAATATGATTAAAATATATTGTATTAAAAAAGATAATTAAACATATATTTATATTATTTAGGAATTAAAATTTTATAACATACAAAGGTAAATATGTAACTTTATCTATTTAGCCAACCCTAAAATCTTGCAGGGGTATTAACTATTATTTAAAAGACTAGAGGGGAGGTGAGTGTTATTATAGTTATTTAGATGGGGTGTTATTGTATTTTACTCAAAGTCATTTCATTTTCCTCTCATTTATTCAATTTAAGTACTCCGTCTCATAATATATGACGTTTTAGATGATTTTATTTTTTAAAATTATTTGTCGTTTTATATAATTTAGAAGAATTAAACAATATTTCCAAAATTACCCTTCATGAGAAAATGTTCAGATGAGAGAATGTATGAGATAAGTATGGTTATTATGGAAATTTAAAGGTATTATAGATAATTAATATTATATTTAATGATATATAATTATTTTTTTAATTTTTATGCACAACTCTAAAATGTTACTACTTCCGTTCCTAAAAGATTGTCGTTTAAGGTTTTTGCACATAGATTAAGAAAGTATCATTTACCAAGTAAAATTTATTTGAAATTCCATCACTACCCTTTATGGGAAGTTGAAAACTATTAATATGCAGGAGATAATTTCTTGGGACAATGAGAGAAAGTAGTAGGTAATAATATAGAAAGTAAATAATTTATTCTCCTCGAAAGTTGTAAACGACAAATTTTTTGGAATAAATTTTACCTTCTAAAACGACAATCTTTTAGAAACGGAGGGAGTATATATTAAGTATGTTACTGAAAAGTAGTTGGTAACCTACAAATTAATGAACCAACAACTACTTAACATTCCAAGCCTACATTTACTCTAGCAGTCCAATGGTACAATTTAATCATGCTACTAACGAGGCTATGATTCACAAAATAATTAATATGGGTGATATTCCCATGAAGTTGATTGACATGTAATTTTTAGGAGAAATTATATATTTTATTATATTTTTTAAAATAATTATAACAATAGTGCACTCATAAAATATTTACATAATTAATACACTTTTAATATTTATTTATAATATTAGTGCAATTAGGATTTCTTAATTTAGAGAATCAAGATGCAATTAGAATTTTTTAATTTAGGGGATTAGTATTGATTTACTTATTAAATTAAGTAGTTAATAAGTAAACCATATATCGAACCTTGTCTCTCATCTCAATAAAAGTCATACTGCAAATGCATAAATTAAAATCGACATTGAAGCCCTAGAATATATAATATATACATATAGAGAGAGAATTGGTTACCAACCCGGTGGAAGAGAAATCGTCATTAGGGAGAAGAGGATCAAGCGAAACAATGACCTTGGCGGAGGGCCCACACCGAAAAAAGAAGAAGAAGAGGAAAGATTTAGTGTTGGTTGATTTCAATCAATGAATACGTCTTGATATACACGATCAAACAAGTAATAAAGTGAAATTAGAATATCTTTCCCACGAGGAATTATTTAATAAAAATTACCAAGTACTAACTCTTAACCAAATCAATTTTATTTAAACAATTGCAAAGTGTGATTTTTCTAATTAAGAAAACTAAATTAACTAATTAAACCGAATTGCTTTATAAATGAATTCAAATAAATAAAGATTAAGACTCCTATATCCCCAATTATGAACTATAAACCAATTATCCAATTATCCCAATTATTATGCATACTGAATTGTTAACATGAATTCTCAAATGCCAAAAGTCATTTTCCAAGTGATCAAATGACTTCTATTTAATCCAGATTAATCTTGCTATATTCCTATGCAAAACAATTGAATTAAACTCCTTCAATTCTAATTCCTTATGTGTTACACGCGGTGAACAAATATTTTCATTCAATTCACGAGCCTAATTATTCGTCATGCAAATAACTAAGTCACATGTTACCATGCCCAGTTCTAACCCTAGATCTCCTCTTTCAATTCCTTCTAGAGTAACAAGGTAATTACTGATCAAATAATTAGTCAATGAGCATAAGACAAGATAAACATTTCACTTTGACACAAATAATTGGAATAAATTGAATAACTAATTTATAGACATAAAAGGTTCAATTGAAATCTTAATGAAAGAATTAGTTCATAATTAAAAAATGAAAACAAGAATCCATAATTGAATAGACATTAAAAGATAAAAGTAAGATTAGAGTGAAGAATAAATCTGTTGTCAGCAAATCTCCATATTCCTCAAGCTCCTGCTCTTTTTCTTCAATGGTCTTCAAGTTGCTTCAATCTCCAAAACTAATAAGAACTAGGGTTATGTTCTAATCTAATGGAGTGTATCTCTAATCTAATCTATGTAATCTCTCTTTATTTTATGCCCTACGTCATGTATTTATATGTTACAAGTCTAATTTTTAGCTTAGGAACAAACCTAATCCAATTTGAAGTTAGAAAAGTGTCAAAATTTGCCCCAAAACGCTTCCAAGCCTCACCAAACTCTTCCCCAGCTCCCCGACACTGGGCATAGCGCTGAAACACTGCCCCCTAGTGCCCCGGCGCTGCAAATAGGCATGAAATGGGTGCCCAGACGCTGGGGCCTTTTCTGGAATTTTTTTTCTCCAACGTCCATTGGAAAAATGGCCATAACTTCTTAGTTCTAACTCCAATTTTGAGGATTCAAGATGTTCCGGAAAGAGGAGACGTAGATCTACAACTTTCATTATTTGAGTTTTTCGAAATAAGGTCCAGAGAAATACTCAAATTGGCTCTAAAGTGACTGTTGTGTAAATGACAAGCCGAAAACGTGAATCTAGCCACCCCAAAGTCGATCCAAGTAACTTTTGTCCCAATTCCTACAAAACTATGTAAAACATGCATGAATAAACACAAACACTTAAAAACATCCAAAAGATTAAGCTCAAACGTACTCAATTCATGTGTATAAAACTCACTAATCAAATACCCCCAAACTTAAACATTTGCTTGTCCTCAAGCAAAAATACAAAAGAACTAAAAATAAACAACCGAACTCAACTAGATGAATGCATATGCATGATCTACTTCCTAATATACCTACGAACCTAGTAATAAATCAGTATGATATATAGCAACAGGCCTCAAAGATACCATTGGTACTCAAACAATATATCCAATCAAGTCATAATCCATAACTCTAACCAATTAGTCAATCCAAACCAGTCATCACTCATGTTGTGTGTGTGTGCTTGTTAACCATTCTAACCAACCACACTTCAAGATAATCACATAACAAACTTCTTAGAAGGAAAATTTCAGTTCCAATTCAATTACTTTTGTGAACATGACAACTCCATTAAAACTAAGCAATTACCAAGTCTAAGGGTAAATACAGGATTTATTTCTACTTTTATTCAATCACGAGGGCATTTTTGATCTTTCTCGTGTTTTATTCATTTTTATATTTTTTTCTCATGGATGTGCAATGTCTTATTCCCTTAGGCTTTTCAGTGCTACCTTAACGAGCTTTCGACCAACGACTCCCAAGCCATTAAGACCTTAGGGCACTAGGTGTAAAGACAATCCCCTCGGGTTTACTTACTCAAGTAGCAAAGGCCACAAAACTAGACAAGCATGTCACGGTGTTTATTCTCTTTTTTTTTCTTTTTCTGGATTTTTTATTCTTTTTTATTCTTTTCATCATTTCTTTTTTTTTCTCTTTTTTTTCTTTTTATATATATATACCCCATAGATTCCCCCAAACTCAAGCTTTTACGTCATTCCAACCTTTACTGCCAGTTCGCTAATTTCTTTAAATTTTAACCAAGATTTTCCCTCAGAAATAAATTATGAAACCCTTGAACCAAGTGGATTAAAACAGTTAAACTTTAAGTGCTAACCGGTTACATAAGTTTAAGACAGGCTCAAATTATCATCATGATTAAAATTAGAACTCATCATCAATTATCAAGACTGTTCAAGTTAACATGCAAAAACAATCTTATCATAGGCCGAGCTAAGACCACACCAACCGATCACACAGATTCATGCAAAAAAAAAAATACAATTATATTACATGAACACATACTAATGCAACACATATATGAATATGCAAATAACTACCATGTATTATATGAAACCTAAAAACAACACAATGCTAACACATAAAAAAAATGAACTACCATGCAGATAACTAACTATATGCAATACGACACTAAAGTGCCCCTAAACTTAAACTAGACATTGTCCTCAATGGCTGAAATAGAAAAAAGTAGAGCAGAGGACTTCCCTGAAAATATAACAATCTTCCTCCTTGTCCACTAAGTTTGGAGAATTTGCTAAGCACATGGAACAAATTGGGCATCTCACTTGAATTTGACTTGAATAACCTGTAAAACATGATAGACTCAATTTTATTAAATCCTAAATAAATGCAAATTCAAAACTACTAATATAAAATCTAATAAAAACTAAAAATAAAAATTAAACTTGGGTTGCCTCCCAATAAGCGCTTGTTTTATAGTCTCAGCCTGACTTCTTCAATTCTCTATCCAATTCCCCTACGAAAATTGAGGAACCCTCCATCCATCAGAAGAAATATCTCTTTTGGGAGGTTCCCATTAGTAATGACCCTTGAATGAAAGTCACCTAGCATGCTCTTTGTATATATGTTCCCCATTAAGAACATCCAAAAACTAGGCGTTTCCTCCATTATGTCGATGATCAGATTAGGGCATTGAAGCTTAATAAACATAGTGGAATCTTCCTCTATCTTCTCCTTTTCATCCCACCATGACTCTACAACTGTACTAGCTCTTATGTCACAAAGAGCTTTGCCGACGACATGACTGCCAATTGGGCATGGTTTTGCAAAACTGCCCGGATTATTGAACTTTGGTGGAGGAGGCACATGGGATACTAATAAAATTGGTTCATCTTCGTTGAATCTTACAGTTAAATCTTCGTCGATCTCCTTTTCCTTGACTGTGTCATGCAAATCCTTTCCACTAAATAGAGTCACAGCCTTGCAATGCTCATCTCTGCCCGGATTTATCTCTGTATCAATAGGGAGTGTTCCATGTGGTCGGGTGTTCAACGCATGTGCTATCTGTCCCAATTGATTTTCCAGATTCTTTATCGAAGCACCTTGGCTTTTCACATTCATATCTACCTGATTCAGTAACTTGTCTTGTGCATCGATCCTTTTGTCCATAACTAAAATGAATTTTTCCAAAGCTTCTTCCCAACTTGGTTTTTTCTCTGGATGTTGTTGGGTTTGAATTTGAAATTCGGATGTGTTTTGCTGTCTAGGCGCTTGAGCTTGATTTTTACTCCAAGAAAATCCCGGATGATTTCTCCAACTCAGATTATATGCGTTTTGATTCGGATACGGTTGGATCGAATCATTGTCCCTCCTTAATCGAAATGATTCAAAGATTTATGGCACATTGATCTCATAACATGACTCCCAAAGACATAACTCACAAACCATAGCTACTTGTCATGTGGATGGTGGACTCCATGTTTCCATTTTTTAGCTATCATGGACACAGGTCTTTGCCAATCTTTGAAAGTGTCGCAAGTCCGTCGATCTCTGTTTCCATTGGTTGAGTCATGTTTGCCATCCTTCGCCTCCGTTGGCGCGTGATAACTTCCAACGTCTTCTTCGAATTTGCCTCAATTTGTATTGGCTCTCTAGAAAATGTATTAAGTCCATCAATCCTGCTTTCCTTGGTTGAGTCATGTTAGTGTATGGCCATTGATACACAAAAAGTCATCCATGGTACTGAAAAAGAGAGAAATATAGGAAGAAATTAAAAATAAAATAAAAATATTTAAATTAAGACTAATTTGATTGAAATTAATATTGGTAAATAATTATTAAATTAATTCTCCGAAGCAATGCCAAAACTTGTTGGTTGATTTCGCAATCAATGAATACGTGCAAGTATACACGGTCAACAAGTAATAAAGTAAAAGTAGAGTATCGTTCCCACGAGGAATTATTTAATAAAAATTACCAAGTACTAACTCTTAACCAAATCAATTTTATTTAAACAATTGCAAAGTGTGATTTTTCTAATTAAGAAAACTAAATTAACTAATTGAACCGAATTGCTTTATAAATGAATTCAAATAAATAAAGATTAAGACTCCAATATCCCCAATTATGAACTATAAACCAATTATCCAATTATCCCAATTATTATGCATGCTGAATTGTTAACAGGAATTCTCAAATGCCAAAAGTCCTTTTCCAAGTGATCAAATGACTTCTATTTAATCCAGACTAATCTTGCTATATTCTTATGCAAAACAATTGAATTAAACTCCTTCAATTCCAATTCCTTATGTGTTACATGCGGTGAACAGATATTTCCTTTCAATTCACGAACCTAATTATTCGTCATGCAAATAACTAAGTCACATGTTATCATACCCAGTTCTAACCCTAGATCTCCTCTTTCAATTCCTTCTAGAGTAACAAGGTAATTACTGATCAAATAATTAGTCAATGAGCATAAGACAAGATAAATAATTCACTTTGACATAAATAATTAGAATAAATTGAATAACTAATTTAAAGACATAAAAGGTTCAATTGAAATCTTAATGGAAGAATTAGTTCATAATTAATGAATTAAAACAAGAATCCATAATTGAATAGACATTAAAAGATAAAAGTAAGATTAGAGTGAAGAATAAATCTGTTGTCAGCAAATCTCCATCTTCCTCAAGCTCCTGCTCTTTTTTTTCAATGGTCTCCAAGTTGCTTCAATCTCCAAAACTAATAAGAACTAGGGTTATGTTCTAATCTAATGGAGTGTATCTCTAATCTAATCTATGTAATCTCTCTTTATTTTATGTCCTACATCATGTATTTATAGGTTACATGTAAGACCCCAAATTATTAATAAATGAAATTTATTTTCCTCTATTTATTATTTTGAAATAGTAAGGGTTGATTTGATTAATGTGGATAGTTAAGGGTAAAATACGCAAATATTTCGAATAAGCAAGTGGTTATAAAATATTCATTATTGTCGGGGAATATTCGTTTGGTCGTGGAATATTAAATCTTTGTTGGGGAATATTAAATGCTGACGGCGCGATCTTTTATGTGGGCCCCATAACTGAGCGATTGGATGAAGAAAACGACAAATATAAGTTATTTATAAATAACGGCGTAGTTATTCTCAGATTATCTTTGTTGGAATACCCGGTGGGTTTAAAACACACTAATCGCGTTGTTGAACAAGAAGCACTATACGGTATTGCACCAATTATTGATTCTTACGTAAGAAGGCACTACTCGATAATTATTACGATAATTACTGCTCAATATTTTTATTTTATTGATTCAATAATTCTTTGCATTGATATTTTATATTACCGTTGTTTCAATAAATTGTCATTACACATTATTTTCCATTATCGGAGCAATAATTCATATTATCTGAATAATATTATTGGATAACATTATTGGTAATGTCTAGAAAGTTCTGTCTAAGTAGAGGTTTGGTCACCTAATTGCGCCGCCGTAAAGGGGAGATCCTTATTGAAAGCCCCCTTTCACAGGAGCGACGACACGGTTGCGATCTTGTGATTCTGTAATATTATTTGTGAATAATTAATTATTGATTTATATGTTGAGAAAAATATTGATTTTATGTGGATATAGATGGAAAAAATTTTTAATGTGACAATTGTTGAAAATTAATATTTTATCTTTTTCGATAAAATAATTCATTTAAATATATTATTTTAATAATATATTAACGGTGATATTTTTATAATGAATGTAGGATATATGAGTATATGAGGAGGAAGAGTATTTTTGTGGAATTAAATGTTTAACACATATTTTGTGTATTGGTGGACACAATTATTGACCGAAATTTGATTATAGCTTGTAAAATAGCCCGTTTATGGATTTCGATCAATTTCTGTTTGGAATTTGGAAAAACTTTCTTCTGCAAAGTTGTAGAGAATTGAATTTTCTATAAAAATTTGCGAGATTTGAATTTTCTGATAAAAGGGCTATTTATTATAAATTATTGAAGTTCCGAAGCTCCGAAATAATTGATTTTTGGAAGTTTAAATTAATTTAAATAAGAAAAACGTTTTTGGAATGTTTAGGTGGATTCATTTAACATGTGTAGGAGCTGAATTCAGTTGGCAAGTGTGCGTATGAGGTTTTGGAAAATATATATTAATATTATATTAAATTTTCTACTTTGGTGTTCTAAGCATTTTCCTATAAATAGGGTGCTTAGGTTAGAATTGAAAATCACACCGTAAATCAAGTTTTCTCTCTATATTATCGAAATTCTTGTGAGTATTTTGAGTATACTTTGAGTATTGCTATACTATTCTGAGTTCAAGTCATAGCCTATATCAGGTTTTTGACTAAAATCTTATCTTTCGAGGTAAGGATGTTATTTTATTCGAAAATGATATTATTTCTTCAATATCATTATCTTAGAAATATTGGTTGGAAATTTTATCAAATTTGGAACTTTTTCATGATGAGGGTTACTATTCATGAGTTACTATTCATGAGTTACTATTCACGAGTTACTATTCATGAAGTTACTATTCACGAGTTACTATTCACGAGTACTATTCACGAAGCGTGAAGATGTTTTTTTGAAATTTCTATCTTTTGGTGTCGAGTTACTATTCACGTATCAAGACTATTCACGTATCTGACACTTTTCACGAATCACTAACTATTCACGTAAAAATAAAATTTCTTCTTTTGTCCAAATATCTACTATGGATACTAGCTTTGATTGTATCCATGTTTTGATCATTCTTGAATTTTACTCCACTCGATTACTTATGAAGTATTTTTGAACTTTGATTGTTTAAAATACTGAATCCTTAATATTGTTCTTTTGTTTCACCGGATTCGTTTCCTTTAAAATATTTTTCATCATCCTCAGGTCCTAAATGATGATATTCTTGAATATCTTTGGCCCGTAGTGCAAAAGATGAATGATTTCTTGATGAATATCTTTAGCCCAGTAGTGCAAAGATGAGCAGTGTTGAGATGAACATAATTGATCGATTAATATATTTAGCCCGTGTAAGTGCAAAGATGAGCAGTGTTTAGATGAAAATGACCAACTGATGAATATCTTTGGTGCATGGTGCAAAGATGAATATTTGATTCCGATATATATTGATTGATGTTACGGGGATAAAATATCGACGATGAACTTTTAAATCATATATAGAAGATAGTAGTTTGCATTCTCTACTTAACTCTTCTAATGAATTGTTGTTTCCGCTACAATTGTTGATTTAAAACCCCATTGTCTATTGTATTCTATTAGATTTTTCCTGTTGAAGACTAACGATAATTTGTTGTATATTATCTTAGTCAATAATATTCTTTACCGGGCTAGTTGAGCTCACCCTTTTCCTTTTGTTCCATTTTTCTTCTTAGGAGGCGAGAATGTAGCGAGTACTTAGTCGGGTATGGAATGAAGGTTCTAGAAAAAGAGTTGTTTAGTAGTCCTCGCCATTTTGTAAAATAATGTATCAATAATTATGATGGGGATTTATTTGGGTATGTATATTGTCTGCAGAAGACAATAATTGTATTTAAACTCACAAGATATATGTTGTCGTATTTTGCACGACAAATGTATTAATAAAATTGTAGTTATTTCTGTACCATGTATTTGGTGACTCAGAATGGGTTGGATGGAATTGACCTATTTTGGGGCATCACAGTTAGTATCGAGCTTAGGGATATGATCTCTGGCGGAGATCGGGGAATAGAACTAGGAGGGGAGAGACAGTAAATCCTTCTACAGTGTGTCCTACCTAAGCTTATTTATTAGTTGGTTAGTATATAGGAATATTATGTGATATATTGATTTCCTTAATTAACCCTTGTTTTATGATAGTATTTGAGAATGTCGAAATGAGAATATTAACAATGGAGTAAATGAGACCGTGGAGATGCTCAGATTTACCAACGAGGAGAACGTGCAACAAAGTGTAAATGTACCTCCCGTGAACAACACCACCGAGCGGATGATGAACGAGGGGATGTTTAAAAGCTTTTTGCGATTCATACAAAATCGAATTTGAGGGAGACTCGTGTTCAAAATCTTTGGAGAAATGATAGCAATTCACGGGTGATCACAAATGACCAAGCGATTGAAGAGTTGGGACCACCATAATTACAGGAATGCTGGATCCGATTAAAGGCGAGACGTGGGTCAAACAAATTACCAAGATATTCGATGTCTTTGGATGCACGGAGAAACAGAAAGTTCCATTCGCTACTTTTATGTTCCAGTAATGAGGCGATTCTTGGTGGGAATCAGTGAAGCGTACCCATCCATCCACCGCACTCAAAGATGTCATGGGAGATGTTTGAAAGCAGTTCAATGACAAGTACTTCCTGAAAGTATTAAATCATATGAAGGAAGTAGAGTTTATTAGACCGAGCGAATAACGTGGACGGTGTCCCAAAGACGAGGCGAAGTTCGCGGAGTTATCAGATTGCACCTCATTTGGTGGAGAATGAGGAACGATGACGCGGATGTTTACGAGAGGTTTGAAACCCAAAGATACGTCGAAGATCTCATTTCTCATAAATTTTCTCTCTATTCGGATGTTGTCAACAAGGCTCGGTTGTTAGAAGCGAGATAACGAGTACTTTCAACCGAGGGACCATAACCAGGGATCATACCAAGATAGCGATCATCGAATAACGATAACCACGGAGAAAGAAGAATACTGAGACAAAGGCGGTAACCACTCTGGTGGTAATCGTGGCCATGAAAATAGAAAGAAGCGAGTCGGGAGGAGATTTTAAAAGAGGAGATTCAACAACGACTATGTGAAGACGTCGGCGCCAAGAGGCCGGGTTCCAAGGAGGAGAAAGACCACCGGTCAGTATGTTACAAATGTGGGAAAGAGGGACATATCATTGAAACCGCCTACAACAGCAGTTTAAGGTATGCTATAATTGTGGAAAAGAAGGACATATAAACGCTCGAGATTATGCGATATCGAAACCAGATCCAATGGGAATGGTGACTCAAAAGACTATCCCGAAAAGTCAAAGTCAACGATTCTGGAAGAGCGTTTATCGTGACCGGTCAAAATGCGAGAACCCGAACGAAGTTAGCACGGTTAGTTAATTATAAATTCTTGCGAAGTTTATACCTTACTGAATCTAGGTTCTACCCATTCTTTTATCTTTCTTGCTTGCTCTCAACGTTTGAACTTGACTACGGAGAAATTAGACTTTGACCTATTTATGGAGACTCAGTTAGGAGAAACTTTCATTACATCCGTTGTTTAGAAATCTTGCTTGATTCAGTTGGCACTATCACATTACTGTTAACCTTATTTCTATAGAGATATTTGCTTTTGATGTGATTTTAAGGTTAACTATTCATCATGCCGAAATTGATTACTTTAAATAAGGTTGTTAGTTTTCATATTCCTAAGCAACTTTGTTATTCAATTCAAGCAATCAAACCATTGTAGTCAAACATTTTCATATCAAGCCATGAAGTCATTCGTTTATTACGGATGTCAAGTTTTCTAGTCCATGTTATGGATTTGAATAAAGACACGTCGATTTGAATAATATTCCGTTGTTATTGATTTTTCCCGACTTATTTCTGAAGAATTTCTTGGTTTACTCCTAAAGACCGATATTAAATTTTGTATCGACTTTGAACCCTGATGACAAAACTCATTTCTAAAATCTCATATCGAATGGCTCTATTGAACTTCGAGGAGTTAAAAATTCAACTATAAATTTGGTACCGAGAGCCTTTATCCGGTGACTTCCTTTGTGGAATGCACTAAAAGCCGAGACTCTCCGTAGGGGACACCATATTCGTGCGATAGTAAACTAATAGGTGTCATTGTAACGTGCTATCCAAGGTTGGGATATGAGTCACAGTTGAGAATAACCTAAGTCGGTAATCGAAATACGTAGCTTTTTAGGCTTAGTTGGTTATTATCGGAGATTCGTTGAAGGATATTCTCGAATCCCATTAACGCAGCTGACTCGTAGAGATACAAAATTCGAATGGAGCAAGGAATGTAGGAAGAGCTTGAAGAACTCAAGAGACTCATTTCAAAGACATGTTACGACCATGCCATCCCGGAAAAGCGAGCGTGGTAGGCGACGTTGTAAGACCCCAACTTATTATTAATGAAATTTAATTTTCTCTATTTATTATTTTGAAATTGTAAGGTTGATTTGATTAATGTGGATAGTTAGGGGTAAAGATACATGAAATATTTCAAAATAAGCAAGTGGTTATAAAATATTCATTGTTGTTAGGGGAATATTAGTTTGGTCGTGGAATATTAAATGCTTTGTCGGGGAATATTAAATGCGACGTAGCGACCGATGTGTATGAGCCCCCATAACTGAAAGCGATTGGATGAAGAAAACGACAAATATAAGTTGTTTAAAAATAGCAGGCGTGGTTATTCACAGATTAATCTTGTTAAAATATCCGGTGGTTAAAACACGATGCTTACCAGTATTGCATCAATTATTGATCCTTACGTGAAGAAGCACTACTCGATAATGGTTACGATAATTCTTGTTCGATATTTTATTGAGTTAATAATTGTTGCGTTGATATTTTATATTCTTTGTTGTTTGATAATTGTCATTACACGATATTTTTCATTATTGAAGCAATAATTCATATTATCTGAATAATATTATTAGATAACATTATTGGCAATGTCTAGAAAGTTACATCTAAGGAGAGGTTTGGTCACTAATTTGCTTGCCAATAAGAAGAAATTCTTATTGGAAAGCCCCTCTTTCACAGGCTACTGCTGGTTTGTCGATATTGTGATTACTGTAATATTATTTGTGAATAATTAATTATTGATTCATATGATGAGAAAAATATTGATTTTATGTGGATATAGATGGAGAAAATTTTTATTGTGACAATTGTTGAAAATTGAAATTTTATCTTTTTACGATAAAATAATTCGTTTTAAATATATTATTATATTTTAATAATATAATAATGGTGATATTTTTACAACGAATGTGGGATATATGAGTATCTGAGGAGGAAGAGTATTTTGTTGCAATAAATGTTTAAAACATGTTAAACATGTCGGTGGACCCCATTTATTGGTTGAATTTGATTATAGCTTTAATAAAATCGTCCGTTTGTGGATTTCGGTCAATTTCTATTTGGAATTTGGAAAAACTTTCTTACGAAAAGTTGTAGAAATTGAATTTCCTATAAAAAGCCATGCGAGATTCAATTTTTCTGATGAAAGGGCTATTTATTATGAATTATTGAAGTTAGAAACTCAAAATAATTGATTTTGGAAGTTTAAAATATTTAAAATTAGAAAAACGTTTTTCTTACTTTTTTCTAGAATGTGGCATGTGTTTGATGGCTGAAATCAGATTCTAGGCATGTGTAGGAAATTTATATAATTATATTATTAATTTATTAAATTTTACGCTTTGGTGTTCTAGCGATTTCTATAAATAGGTCTTGGGTTAGAATTGAAAATCACACGAAACTGAAGTTTTCTCTCTCTATATTATCGGCGTATTCTTGTGAGTATTTTGAGTATACTTTGAGTATTGCTATACTGGTCAAGTCCAAGTCATAGCCTATATCCATGGTGTTTAATTTAGAAATCTTGATCTTTCGAGGTAAGGGATGTTAATTTCTTCTCAAATGATATTATTTCTTCAATATCATTATCTTTGAAATATTGGTTGAACTTTTTATCAAATTTGGAACTTTTTCATGTCGGGGTTACTATTCATGAGTTCTTTATTCACGAAGTTACTTATTCATGAGTTCTTATTCACGAAGTTCTTATTCACGAGTACTATTAATGAAGCGTGAAGATGTTTTTGTGAAATTTCTATCTTTTGGTGTGTGAGTTACTATTCACGTATCTGACGGCACTATTCACGATATCGACACTTATTCACGTATCGACACTATTCAATAGAAAATAAAATTTCTTCTTTTTGTCCAAAATATCTATTACGGATACTAGCTTTGATTGTATCCATGTTTTGATCATTCTTGAATTTTACACCACTATGATCATTTTTGAGGTATTTTTTGAACATGGATAAAACAAAGTATGAATCCTTAATCCTTAATCCTTGTCATTTTGTTTCCTTTGGATTCATTTCTTTAAAATATTTTTCATCATCCTCGAGTCTTAAATGATGATATTATTGAATATCTTTGGCACATAGTGCAAAGATGAATGATTTCTGAAGAATATCTTTGGCAGTAGTGCAAAGATGAGCAGTGTTTAGATGAACAACATGACCCGGTGATGAATATCTTTGGCACATGTAGTGCAAAGATGAATATTTGATTCGGATGTATATTGATTGATGTTACTGAGGGGATAAAAGATGAGCGATGAACTTTTAAATTCATACATAGAAGATAGTAGTTTGCATTCTCTACTTAACTCTTCTAATGAATTATTATTTCATTGCGAATATTGATTTAAAATTTGTTGTCTATTGTATTCTATTAGATTTTTCCTGTTGAAGACTAACGATAAATTTGTTGTATATTATCTTAGTCATAATATTCTTTCTTGGGCTAGTTGAGCTCACCCTTTTCCTTTTTGTTCCATTTTTCTTCTCGGGAGGCGAGAATATAAGCGAGTGCAGTCGGGGTATGGAATGAAGGTTTAGAAAGAATTGTTTAGTAGTCCTCACCATTTTTGTAAAATAATGTATCAATAAATTTGATGAGGATTTATTTGAGTATAGATATTATCAGAAGATAATATTTGTATTCAAACTCACGATTTCTGATTTGTAATAATAAAGTTGTAGTTGTTTACATGCCATGTATTGACAACTCGGAATGGGTGATGTATACCTATTTTGGGGGCGTCATAGTTGGTATCGAGCTTAGGGATATGATCTCTGGCGGAGATCGGGAATAGAACTAGGTGGGGAGAGGCAGGTAAATCCTTCGCTTAGTGTGTCTACTACCTAAGCTTATTTTTTTTAGTTAGTCGAGATATAGGGATATTATGTGATATATTGATTTCCTTAATTAACCCTTGTTTTATGACGATGTTTGAGAATGTCGACTAAGAATATTAACAATGGAAATGAGGCCGTGGAGGCGCTTTGTACTCACCAGCGAGGAGAGCGTGCAACAGTGGCAATGTTCCTCCTGTGAACAACACCACTGAAAGCGAGATGATGAGCGAGGGGATGTTTAGAAGTTTTTGCGATTCATGCAAAATCGAGACGAGGAGACTTCGTGTTCAAAATATAGGAGAAATGATAACAATTCACGGGTTGTCACAATGACGATTCGAAGTTTGGGACCACGAAATTTAAGGAAAGCGGATCCGATCATGGCGGAAACATGGGTCAAGCAAATTACCAAGATATTCGATGTCTTGGGATGCGGGAGAACGAAGGTTCCATTCGCCACCTTTATGTTCCGTGGTGAAGCGACTCTTGGTGGGAGTCTTTGAAGCGTACCCATCCACCCGCCGCATGTCTTAAAAAACGTTTGAAACTATTTAATGACAAATACTTTCACGAAAGTGTTAAATCGTATGAAGGAAGTGGAGTTCATCAGTTAGAGCAAAACAACATGGCGGTGTCTCGATGCGAGGCAAAGTTTGCGAGTTATCGAGTTTGCACCTCATTTGATGGAGAATGAGGAGCGTATGGCGGATGTTTCTTAGAGGTTTGAAACCCGGCGTACGTCGATATCTCATTTCTCATAAACTTTCTCTCTTCGGATGTTGTAAGCGAGGCTCAATTATTAGGCGAGATAACGAAGTACGGTCAATTGAGAGACCCTGACCGAGGATCGTACGAGAGATAGCGATCAGCGAGAATAATGATAACCAGGCGGAGAAAAGCAGACGGACAAAATGGTAACCACTCTAGTGGTAATCATAGCCATGAAAATAGAAGAAGCGAGTCGGGAGGAGATTTTAAAAGAGGAGATTTAACAACGACCATATGAAGGCGAGCGGTCTTGCGTGAATCGCGGGTTCTAAGGGAGGAGAATGACCACCGGTCATATCTTCTAAAATCTGGGAAAAGAGGACATATCGGTCAAAGCGTCCACTGTGAGTTCAAGGTATGCTATAATTGTGGAAAGGAAGGACATATCGCTCGAGATTATGCGATGGCGAAACCTAGTTCAATGAGGATGGTGACTCAAAAGGATATCCCGAGAAAAAGTCAAAGTCAACGATTAGGGAAGGCGTTTGTTGTATTTGGTCATAATCGAGAGAACCCAAACGAGGTGATCACGGGTAAGCTATTTATAAATTCTTGCGAAGTTTATACCTTACTTGATCTGGGGTGCAACCCATTCATTTATCTCTCTGCATGTGCTCAACGTTTAAACTTGACTCGGAGAAATTAGACTTTGACCTATCTGTGGAAACTCCGTTAGGAGAAACTTTCATCACATCCACTTGTTTATAAATCTTGTTTGATTCAAGTTGGCACCATCACCTTACACATTGACCTTATCTCTTTAAAGATACTTGCTTTTGATGTGATTTTAGGGATTGATTGGTTAACTACTCATCATGCCAAAATTGATTATTTTAAATAAGGTTGTTAGTTTTCATATTCTAACCCAACTGTTATGCAATTCAAGCAACTAAACCATTAAAATCAATCATTTGTCATATCTAATCATAAAGCTATTCGTTTATTGAAAAATGGATGTTAAGCTTTCTTAGCCCATGTTATGGATTTGAATAAAGACACGTCAAATTTGAATAATATTCTGTTGTTATTGACTTTCCCGACGTATTTCTAGAAGAACTTCGGTCTACCCCGAGCGTGAAGTTGAATTCTTTATTGATCTTGAACACAGTACAAAGCCCATTTCTAAAACCCCATATCGAATGGCTCTATTGAACTTCAAGAGTTAAAGGTCCAACTACGAGAATTGTTGGACATCGGTTTAATTAAATCTAGTACATCTCCTTGGGGTGCTCTGTTTTATTTGTAAAGAAGAAGAGCGGGAGTATGCGACTTTGTATTGACTATCGGGAATTGAACAATGTCACCATCAAGAATAGGTATCCTCTACCTCGTATTGATGACTTGTTTGATCGATTTGCAAGGGGCACAATTCTTTTCAAAAATCGATCTTAGTTACGGATATCATCGGTTTGAAGATTAGGCGAGGATATTCAAAGGCGCCTTTAGAACTTCGATGCGGGCATTATGAATTCTTAGTCATGTCTTTCGGATTGACTAATGCTCCTATGACTTTCATGGATATGATGAACAAGTATTCAAGGAATATTTGGATCGGTTTGTTGTTGTCTTTATTGATGACATCCTTATATATTCCAAAAGTCGTGAAGATCATGAGCACCATTTGAAGTGGTACTCCAAATGCTTCGTGAAAACAAACTATATGCCAAATTAAAGAAATCGCGAGTTACGGCGAGAAGTAGCATTCCTTGGGCACGTGGTGTCGAAACATGGAGTATCTGTTGATCCGAAGCGAAGATTGAAGCAATCTGAAAGTTAGGAACAGCAACCGAAGTCGGTGGTGAAGTCGTAGTTTTTTGGGCTTAAATTTGGTTATTATCGGAGATTAGTGGAAGGTTTTCTCGAATCGCTACTCCATTAACCCAACTAACTTCGGAAGGATACAAAATTCATTTGGAAGAAGAATGCGAGAAGAGTTTCCAAGAGCTTAGAGGAGACTTATTTACGGCTGTTCTAACAATACCATCTGGTTCGGATGGATTATTTATCTCTGATGATGCTTGAGCGAAAGGGTTAGGATGTGTTCTCATGCAGCGTGGGAAAGTCATAGCCTATGCCTCGCGACAACTTAAAAGAGTATGAGAGGAATTATCCTACTCATGATCTAGAGTTAGCGGCCCGATCGTTTTCAGCTTAAAGATATGGAGGCACTATCTATATGGGAGAAAGTGGAGATATATTCGGACCATAAAAAGCCTTAAATATTTCTTCACTCAAAAAGAACTCAACATCTTGGCGTGACGTTGGCTCGAACTATTGAAGACTACGACCACACTATTCAATACCATCACGGTAAAGCGAGCGTGGTAGGTGAGCGTTGAGTAGAAGATCATATCACGCGGAACGAGTGCGATGATGTCAAGTATACCCATAGAGCCAACTTTAATAGAAAAGTTAAGGTTGCTCGAAACCATCGACCGGAGTGATGCGTATGAAGAAGAAAGTCTTGAAGGAGCTATTAGGAGCGAGAATTGATGAAGAAGGAATACTTGAGTCCACTCTAGACTTTGTGTTCCTAACGACTACGATTTGAAGTACAAGATTATGATGGAGGCACACAATACACCATTTGCAATCCATCACGGAAGTACTAAAATGTATCGTGATCTTGACATACATTTTGGTGGAACAATATGAAGAGAGAGATTGAAAAGTTTATCTCGATGTGTTTAACTAGTCAACGTGTAAAGGCGGAGCATCTAGTACCTAAGGGTCCGTTGCAACCACTTGAGATTCCAAAATAGAAGTAGGAACATATTACCATGGATTTACGTTCACGGTCTTCCTACGGTTTCTCGGGGCATCAATGCTATTGGGTTATTGTTGATAGATTAACCAAATCTGCTCATTTCTTGCCGAATCACGGAGACTTATTCACTTGAGCGTCTTGCTAGTATATACGTGAATGAGATTGTGAGGTTGCATGGCATGCACCAGATCCATAGTTTGGATCGTGACCCAAGATTCACTTCAAGATTTTGGGTTAGCTTGCAAAAAAAGCTATGAGCGCAGATTCTGATTGATTCGGCATACCATCCTCAAACAGACGGACAATCGAAAGGGACTATTCAAACTCTTGAAGATTTATTAAGACTCGTGTGTCCTGAGACTTCAAGGCGGTTGGGATAAGTATTTACCATTGGTGGAATTCTCCTACAACAACAGTTATCGAGCAAGTATAGGTGTAGCTCCATTTGAAGCATTATATGGACGAAAAGTGTCGCTCTCGATATGTTGGGGACGAGGTGGGTGAAGCAACCTTTGTTGGGACCCGAGTTTGAATACGTATGACTCTGAAAAGATCCAAATGATTCGACAACGTATACAAAAGCGGCACAAGATCGACAAAAGAGTTATCTGGGATCTTCATCGAAAGGGCGTGGAATTTAGTGTAGGGGATCATGTATTATTGCGAGTTGCTCCATGGAAGGGAGTTACAAGATTTGGGAAGAGAGGAAAGCTCGATCCACGATTTATTGGTCCATTTCAAATTCTTGACCGAGTAGGAAATGTAGCCTATAGACTTGCGTTACCTCCAGTATGTCTACGTGTTCATAATGTGTTTCACATATCATGCTTAGTAAATATGTAAAGACCGAACCACGTTATAGAATTAGAACCGGACGAAATAGCCAGAAGACTTAACGTGTGAGGAGGTACTGTCAAGATCTTGGATAGGAAGGAGCATGTCCCTACGCCATGAAAGGTCATACCACAAGTTAAAGTTTTGTGGAGGAATCATCTTTATAGAGGAAATGACACAGGAATTGGAAGCGAAAATGAAAGCGAGGTATCCTCATCTTTTGAAACACCAGTCGTCGTCAATTTCGAGGAAAATTTCATAAGGAGGGGGAGGTTGTAAGACCCCAACTTATTATTAATGAAATTTAATTTTCTCTATTTATTATTTTGAAATAGTAAGGGTTGATTTGATTAATGTGGATAGTTAGGGGTAAAATCATGCAAATATTTCAAAATAAGCGAGTGGTTATAAAATATTCATTGTTGTTAGGGAATATTCGTTTGGTCGTGGAATATTAAATCTTTGTCGGGAATATTAAATGCGACGGTAGCGACCATGTGTGGGCCCATAACGAAAGCGATTGGATGAAGAAAAGCGACAAATATAAGTTGTTTAAAAATAACTACGTAGTTATTCACATTAATCTTTGTTAAAATACCGGTGGGTTAAAACACACGATAGCACACGGTATTGCATCAATTATTGATCCTTACGTGAAGAAGGCACTACTCAATAATGGTTACGATAATTCTTTATTCGATTATTTTATTGAGTTAATAATTGTTGCGTTGATATTTTATATTCTTTGTTGTTTGATAATTGTCATTACACGATATTTTTCATTATCGAAGCAATAATTCATATTATCTGAATAATATTATTAGATAACATTATTGGCAATGTCTAGAAAGTTACATCTAAGGAGAGGTTTGGTCACCTAATTTACGCGCCAGATGAAGAAATTCTTATTGGAAAGCCCCTGCTCTGAGGAAGCTGCACAGGTTATCGATATTGTGATTACGTAATATTATTTGTGAATAATTAATTATTGATTCATATGATGAGAAAATATTGATTTTATGTGGATATAGATGGAGAAAATTTTATTGTGACAATTGTTGAAAATTGAAATTTTATCTTTTTCGATAAAATAATTCATTTAAATATATTATTATATTTTAATAATATAATAATGGTGATATTTTTACAACGAATGTGGGATATATGAGTATACGAGGAGGAAGAGTATTTTGTTGCAATAAATGTTTAAAACATGTTAAACATGTCGATGGACCCCATTTATTGACTGAAATTTGATTATAGCCTGTAAAATCGTCCGTTTGTGGATTTCGGTCAATTTCTATTTGGAATTTGGAAAAACTTTCTTCTGAAAAGTTGTAGAGAATTGAATTTCCTATAAAAAGTCGCGAGATTCGAATTTTCTGGTGAAAGGGCTATTTATTATGAATTATTGAAGTTCCGAAGCTTTGAAATAATTGATTTTTGGAAGTTTAAAATATTTAAAATTAGAAAAACGTTTTTTCTTACTTTTTCTAGAATGTGGCATGTGTTTGATGGCTGAAATCAGATTCTAGGCATGTGTAGGAAATTTATATAATTATATTATTAATTTATTAAATTTTACATTTTGGTGTTCTAAGCGATTTCCTATAAATAGGGTCTTGGGTTAGAATTGAAAATCACACCGAAACTGAAGTTTTCTCTCTATATTATCGGCGTATTCTTGTGAGTATTTTGAGTATTCTTTGAGTATTGCTATCTATGGTGCAAGTCCAAGTCATAGCCTTTATATCAGGTGTTTAAATTTAGAAATCTTGATCTTTCGAGGTAAGGGATGTTAATTTCTTCTCAAATGATATTATTTCTTCAATATCATTATCTTTGAAATATTGGTTGAAACTTTTTATCAAATTTGGAAATTTTTCATATCGGGTTTCTTATTCATGAGTTACTTATTCACGAGTTACTTATTCATGAGTTCTTATTCACGAGTTACTATTCACGAGTACTATTCATTGTAAAGCGTGAAGATGTTTTTTATGGAATTTCTATCTTTTGGTGTCGAGATTACTATTCACGTATCGGCACTATTCACGTATACTCTGACTTATTCACCAAAAAATAAAATTTCTTCTTTTTGTCCAAAATATCTATTACGGATACTAGCTTTGATTGTATCCATGTTTTGATCATTCTTGAATTTTACACCACTATGATCATTTTTGAGGTATTTTTGAACATGGATAAAACAAAAGTCTTAATCCTTAATCCTTAATCCTTGTCATTTTGTTTCCTTTGGATTCGTTTTTTAAAAATATTTTCATCATCCTCGGTTTTAAATGATGATATTATTGAATATCTTTGGCACATAGTCAAAGATGAATGATTTCTGAAGAATATCTTTGGTAGTAGTGCAAAGATGAGCAGTGTTTAGATGAACATGACCAATGATGAATATCTTTGGCTGTGGTGCAAAGATGAATATTTGATTCAGGATGTATATTGATTGATGTTACGAGGATAAAAGATGAGCGATAAATTCATAAATACATAGAAGATAGTAGTTTGCATTCTCTACTTAACTCTTCTAATGAATTATTATTTCATTGCTAATATTGATTTAAAATTTGTTGTCTATTGTATTCTATTAGATTTTTCCTGTTGAAGACTAACGATAAATTTGTTGTATATTATCTTAGTCATAATATTCTTTCTTTGGGCTAGTTGAGCTCACCCTTTTCCTTTTTGTTCCATTTTTCTTCTCGGGAGGCGAGAATATAGCGATGCAGTCGGGTATGGAATGAAGGTTTAGAAAGAATTGTTTAGTAGTCCTCACCATTTTGTAAAATAATGTATCAATAAATTTGATGAGGATTTATTTGAGTATAGATATTGTCTAGAAGATAATATTTGTATTCAAACTCACGAGTTTACTGTTGTAATAATAAAGTTGTAGTTGTTTACGTACCATGTATTGACAACTCGGAATGGGTGATGTATACCTATTTTGGGGGCTTCACGACGTGTTGAGTAGAAGATCGTATATAAGTATGCAGAGTACGATATTGTCAAAGACTAATTTCAGTATAATTTACAAATAATAGAGATGGAGATGAAAACTCTAGGTACCCACGTGATGATATCTGAGTATAATCGACTTTAATCGATAAAGTTAAAAGTGATCAAGCTACTGGACACTGGAGTTGATGAATATGAAGAAGAAGATCTGAAAGTCGTTATTCCAAAAGCGAGAATCGGTGAGGTGAGGAAAGCTCAAACCTTCGATTTATTAATCCATTTGAAATTCTCGATCGAATAGGAACTGTGGCCTATAGACTCGTTTTACCACCAAGTATGACGCGTGTTCATAACGTTTTTCATGTATCGATGTTACGTAAATATGTGGATGACTCGAACCACGTCATTGAGTTAGAACCGGACGAGATAGCCGAAGACTTAACATACGAGGAGGTACCTGTCAAGATCTTGGATAGGAAAGAACATGTCCTATGTACCAAGGCTTTACCACAAGTTAAGGTTTTATGGAGAAACCATGCTATTGAAGAAATGACCTGGGAGTTGGAAACTGAAATGAAAGCGAGGTATTCTCATCTTTTCGAAACACCAGGTACGTACGTCAATTTCGAGGACGAAATTTCATAAGGAAGGGAGGTTGTAAGACCCCAAATTATTAATAAATGAAATTTATTTTCCTCTATTTATTATTTTGAAATAGTAAGGGTTGATTTGATTAATGTGGATAGTTATGGGTAAAATCATGAAATATTTGAATAAGCAAGTGGTTATAAAATATTCATTATTGTCGGGGAATATTCGTTTGGTGCGTGGAATATTAAATGCTTGTCGGGGAATATTAAATGCACCAATGAGCGATCTTTTGTGGACCCCATAACGGAAAGCGATTGGATGAAGAAAATGACAAATATAAGTTGTTTATAAATAACTACGTAGTTATTCACAGATTATCTTGTTGGAATACCGGGTGGTTAAAACATACTAATACGCATTGTTGAGCAAGATGATACATGGTATTGCACCAATTATTGATTCTTACGTGAAGAAGGCACTACTCAATAATTGTTACGATAATTCTTGCTTCAATATTTTATTTTATTGATTCAATAATTCTTTGCATTGATATTTTATATTCTTGTTGTTTGATAAATTATCATTACACGATATTTTTCCATTATCGAACAATAATTCATATTATCTGAATAATATTATTGGATAACATTATTGGCAATGTCTAGAAAGTTACATCTAAGGAGAGGTTTGGTTCACCTAATTGCTGCGCCCGTAAGGAGAGAGATCCTTATTGAAAGCCCCTCTTTCACAGGAACGGCACGGTTGCCGATCTTTGTGATTCTGTAATATTATTTGTGAATAATTAATTATTGATTTATATGATGAGGAAAATATTGATTTTATCTTGATATATAGATGGAGAAAATTTTTAATGTGACAATTGTTGAAAATTAATATTTTATCTTTTTTACGATAAAATAATTCATTTAAATATATTATTTTAATAATATATTAATTGTGATATTTTTATAATGAATGTGGGATATATGAGTATATGAGGAGGAAGAGTATTTTTGTGGCATTAAATGTTTAACAAATATTTTGTGTGTTGGTGGACACAATTATTGGTAAAATTTGATTATAGCTTTGTAAAATCGCTTGGTTTATGGATTTGGTCAATTTTTGTTTGGAATTTAGAAAAACTTTCTTACGCAAAGTTGTAGAGAATTGAATTTCCTATAAAAATTCGCGAGATTTGAATTTTCTGATAAAAGGGCTATTTATTATGAATTATTGAAGTTCCGAAGCTCCGAAATAATTAATTTTTGGAAGTTTAAAATAATTTAAATAAGAAAAACGTTTTTGGAATGTTTAGGTGACCTCATTTAACATGTGTAGGAGCTGAATTCAGTTGGCAAGTGTGCGTATGAGGTTTTGGAAAATATATATTAATATTATATTAAATTTTCTACTTTGGCGTTCTAAGCATTTTCCTATAAATAGGGTGCTTGGGTTAGAATTGAAAATCACACCGAAATGAAGTTTTCTCTCTATATTATCGGCGTATTCTTGTGAGTATTTTGAGTATACTTTGAGTATTGCTATACTGGTGCAAGTTCAAGTCATAGCCTATATCAGATGTTTCATTTAAATCTTATCTTTCGAGGTAAGGATGTTATTTTATTCGAAAATGATATAATTTCTTCAATATCATTATGTCGAAATATTGGTTGGAAATTTTATCAAATTTGGAACTTTTTCATGACAGAGTTACTATTCACGAGTTCTTATTCATGAGTTACTATTTACAAGTTCTTATTAAGCGAGTTCTTATTCACGAGTTCTTATTCACGAGTACTATTCACGAAGCGCGTGAAGATGTTTTTTGTGAAATTTCTATCTTTTGGTGTCGAAGTTACTATTCACGTATACTACAGACTATTCACGAATCTGACACCTTATTCAATAGAAAATAAAATTTCTTCTTTTGTCCAAATATCTACTATGGATACTAGCTTTGATTGTATCCATGTTTTGATCATTCTTGAATTTTACTCCACTCGATTACTTATGAAGTATTTTTGAACTTGGATTGTTTAAAATACGAATCCTTAATATTGTTCTTTTTTGTTTCTTTGGATTCGTTTCCTTTAAAATATTTTTCATCATCCTCGGTCCTAAATGATGATATTCTTGAATATCTTTGGCTTTTAGTAGTGCAAGATGAATGATTTTTTTTGATGAATATCTTTGGCCCGTAGTGCAAAGATGAGCAGTGTTGAGATGAACATATTGATCGATGATTAATATATTTAGCCCGTAGTGCAAAGATGAGCAGTGTTTAGATGAAAATGACCAATGATGAATATCTTTGGCTGTAGTGCAAAGATGAATATTTGATTCGGATATATATTGATTGATGTTCTGAGGATATAAATATCGATGATGAACTTTTAAATTCATATATAGAAGATAGTAGTTTGCATTCTCTACTTAACTCTTCTAATGAATTGTTGTTTCCGCTTCTTTGATTGTTGATTTAAAAGCGGTTGTCTATTGTATTACATTAGATTTTTCCTGTTGAAGACTAATGATAATTTTTTGTATATTATCTTAGTCATAATATTCTTCTTTTCGGCTAGTTGAGCTCACCCTTTTCCTTTTTGTTCCATTTTTCTTCTTAGGAGGCGAGAATGTAGCGAGTACTAGTGGGGTATGGAATGAAGGTTCTAGAAAGAGTTGTTTAGTATTCCTCGCCATTTTGTAAAATAATGTATCATTAATTATGATGGGGATTTATTTGGGTATGTATATTGTATGAAGACAATAATAATTGTATTAAACTCACAATATATATGTTGTCGTATTTTGCACGACAAATGTATTAATAAAATTGTAGTTATTTCTGTACCATGTATTTGGCGACTCAGAATGGGTTGGATGGAATTGACCTATTTTGGGGGCGTCACATTACAAGTCCAATTTTTAGCTTAGGAACAAACTTAATCCAATTTAAAGTCAGAAAAGTGTCAAAATTCGCCTCAAAACGCATTCAAGCCTCACCAAACTCTTCCCCAACGCTGGGCATGGCACTGGAACACTGCGCCCTAGTGCCCCGGCGCTGCAAATAGGCATGAAATGGGCGCCCCGGCGCTGGGGCCTTTTTTGGAAATTTTCTACTCCGACGTCTTTTGGGAAAATGGCCATAACTTCTTCGTCCGAACTCCGATTTTGAGGATTCAAGATGTTCCGAAAAGAGGAGACGTAGATCTACAACTTTCATTCTTTGAGTTTTTTGAAATAAGGTCCGGAGAAATACCCAAATTGGCTCTGAAGTGACTGCTGTGTAAATGGCAAGCCGAAAACGCGAATCTTGCCAGCCTAAACGTCGATCCAAGTAACTTTTGTCCCAATTCCTACAAAACAATGTAAAACATGCATGAATAGACACAAATACTTAAAAACATCCAAAAGATTAAGCTCAAACGTACTCAATTCATGTGTATAAAACTCACTCGTCAACGAGATTTTAAAGAGCGAGAAACCATTGGAGAACATTTCATCAGCAATACATGTCTCTGAACTCTTCATCTCTCTCTTAGAAACACAAACTCAGTATGTTACCTTTTTTTTTCTATGTTGTTTCTAATTTCTCTCTTTTTTAATCCTACATAACAATTAATGGAGAATATATTGATTCACCTCCACACCTATAAATTTTTTAAAGTGCAGTTGGTTGCCAAACATTCATACTAAGGTAACCAATTCAGTGTTATTAGGTTACCAATTTATTTTGAATGTGATGTAATTGGTAGCCAAACCTTCATGCAGTTGGTTGCTAAACTTTCAGACCAAGGTAACCAATTCATACTGCAGGTGTGGAGGTAAATTGGTTACCTTGCTATAAAGGTTTAGTTACCTCGGTATAAAAGTTTGGTTACCTTTTTTAAGAAGGTTTGGTTATCAACATTACATTACACATCACTCTCTTATCTCTCTTTCCTATGCAGTGTTATTATTTTCTTTTGGACATGAAATTGGGTCTCACCGGCGAAGGGGAGGAGGAAGATGACCGGCGAAGGGGAGGAGGAATATGTTGTTGCCAAACTTTGAATATTTGAATTTGAATTTGTTTTTGTTGTTAGATCCAAGATATTTGAATTTGAATTATTAATTATGGCAGTTATTTTTCCTAGATTTTAGGTTTCCTTATTATTATGAATTGAATCCTATACTAATTCCTTAAATTAAGGAATCCTAATTGCACTAATATTGTAGTATATTATTTTTGTAATTATTTTATTGATGGACTAATAATGTAATTACTTTCTAAATGTTGTATATTATTGTAAAGGACCCTAATTTTTAAATATTTTGTTTCTTCACATCAATTCTTCAATATAAAGACAAGGATGACATTAAATGTTATCAGCAAATTAAATCAATTTAAGAAATTATTTTCTTCAATTTAAAAAATCACTGAGTTAACTCAATCAAAATTGCGAGTTAACTTAGTTAAATTAATACGATTGTTTTTCCTTCCTCCATTGACTTTTTTGAGTCTTACTGTGGCTGTTTATAACATTTTGGCAATGCCAATTCGGCTCTTCCCGTCTCTTCATCTCTTCTCCTTCTCTTAACTTTATTCTCCCATCTCGAGAGAAACTCACAAACCATTTTGTACGAAAAGGTAGAATATATCCTAGATTTTTTTCCTTGCATCCAATCTCGCACCAAATCTCAAGGTACGTTCTATTTTCAATTCATTTGTTCTTTGTTTTAGGTTTTTTTTATTGATTTTGGAATCGTCTCTTCATCTCTTCTTCAATCGTGTCTTTGTCTCTTCTTTTCGACCATGACCCTTTTTCACTTTATTAAAAAATTGTTGGTTCTCCAACTTTTAGGAATATTTTGATGATAACAATAATTAGTAAATAGGATAATTAAAAGGGTAGAATCCTCTCCACAGGATTTGTTTTATAATTATTTTTAATTATCTTATTTTCTTTGACCAAAAATATTTTTCCAAACATATTGAATAAATATTTTTCCAAATATTCTTAAGGCAAGGAGAGTCCTTATATCTTAAATGATTTTTTCACTACAGGTTTTCAAAATAAATATATATAAGTTATTTTGAATAAAAGGCCTTAGCCATTATTCCCTCCTTTATCCGAAAATGAAAGCTAAAATGGGAGCTTTGGAGAATATTAAGTTCTGTGGGCCCATGAGCTTGAAAAACTTGGATAATATATTTTTTGGTAACTGTATTAGGGTCTGATTTTTATTGTGGTTATCGAAATTTTTTTTGTTGCAATCGAATAACTGTACTCTTAAAAATTATAAAATGGTCATTATTTTTAATTTTCGTCCAAAAAAATTTAAAACCTTATATATTCTAACAAAAGCCACTAGACCAATCACCCATCATGCTGAAATTTATGTAACATTAAAATTTAAATCATCTAGCATCGTTTTTGGTAGAATTGTAATAATAATAATAATTGTAATAATTATTATTGTAATAATAATAATAAATTTTAAATAATTAAAATAATAATAACAATAATAATAATAATAATAATAATAATAATAATAATAATAATACATGACCAAAAAAGGGATAATACATTGTATTATTAAAATAATAATAATAATAATAATTATTATAATTAAAATTTTAAATAATAATAAAATAATATATATATATATATATATGTGTGTGTGTGTGTGTGTGTGTGTGTGTGTGTGTGTGTGTTTGTGTTATATATAGCTGGAGTTTACATGGATTAATTAATTAATTAATTTTAGTCAAGATCGAGTATGGCCATGGGGCAGCAATTTTACAAGCGCATGGCATATTTGTATTGCGTAATAATAATAATAATAATAATTAAAGTAATTATTATTGTTACAATAATTATTATTATTTTATTATTATAATTATTATTATTATTATTATAACAATAATTATTACAATAATTATTTTATTATTACAATAATTATTATTATAATTATTATTACAATAATTATTATTATTTTAATTATTATTACAAGAAAAAAATGCAGTGTTACTTATGTAGCATACAACATTGATTAATCTGCATACAGCATTGTTTTATTTTCTTGCATTGTTTTAAGAAACAATGCATTATTATTTTAATTATTATTACAATAATAATTATTATTTAATTACAATAATTATTTTATTATTACAATAATAATAATAATAATAATAATAATTATTATTATTGTAATAATACGATGTATTATCTCCTTTTTGGTCACCGTATTATTACAACAATTATTATTATTATTTTAATTATTTAAAATTTATTATTATTAAAATAATAATTATTACAATTATTATTATTACAATTCCACCAAAAATGATGCTAAGTGATTTAAATATTAATGTTACATAAATTTTAGGATGGTAGGTAGTTGGTCCAGTGGCTTTTGTTAGAATATAAGGTTTTTAGTTTGGAGAGGTCTTGGGTTTGATACTTGTGAGCCAACTTTTTCTTTAAGGAAATTTTTTACCCTCCACGTACGTCAGTCCACGTCAGCAAAAATAACGGCTAATATGCACAGTCAGCATTCCGTCCGGTTTTTGGGATGAAAATTAAAAATAATGACCATTTTATAATTTTTGAGAGTACAGTTATTCGATTGTAACAAAAAAAACTTCGGTAGCCACAATGAAAATCGAACCCTAGTACAGTAACCAAAAAATCTATTATCCCTGAAAAACTTAATGCTTCCATGTGCTTAAAATGAAGGAATGAAAGTTGGAAGGCTATTTTTCCTTTAACCGTAGATGTGGTGGGCATTTCGGAAATTAATTAGACATGTGCTAATTGAAAGTAGTATGCACACAAGTCAATCATATTTGATATGATAAAACATATATTTTGTATCAATTTTATTCATTTATTAATAAAAGTATTTATTTATTAAAGGCATTTAATTTATCTACATGCATGCATGTACTGTTATTTAATATGTGATAAACCCATAGTTTTAAGCAATACTTTAAGAATCATGATGAGATCATGCTAATGAGATCTAAATTCTTAGATAGCTTAAAAACTAAAATGTTCCCAATCGTTGGATTAATAAAGGGGAAATTAGTGAATCCGGATAGATTGGTATATACGTTAGTTGGTCATTTGATGAGGATGATTGATCTCATGATCATTTGTGTGAATATACTAAATCAAGTATGTAGGTGCTTATTTTGGAGAATAAGTTCACTGAACGTTACTCACTAAGGAATACCTAATGGAGTTTTACTTGTCTGTCAATAGGATTTCTTGTAGTGATAGTAGTACAAGTGATCCTTAGACTTGAGATCATTATAGTATCTTGTGTATGATAAGTTATACTTTGACATGTCCCTTAAGACCCTTAGGGTATATCAAAGGGTATGCTTGGGTATAATAAGTTGTGCATTGAGATAATGAAAGATCAATAAAAAATCTACCGTTTCTAGTAAAAGGAGTGAATGTCTTATGTGATTCGATAAATGACAACACAGGAATCCTTAGCCAAGGTGGAATGAAATTAGAAAGGAGTTTCTAATTTGCATTATTTGGAGTTATGCATTTGAGAATTAAAATACATATAATAAAATAAAATAAAACTTGACAGTAATTTCATATCTTATATTTAATTGGGACATTGTATGGTGGAAGGATTGAATTATACGACAACTATTTACTCAAATGTTCTTTTATGATTAATGTTGAAATCTATATTATCTGAAAAGTCGTTGATCGCTAAGGAGACTTATCCTTATTGTAGAATAAATGTTATTTATTTAAATAAATTAATAGTTTAATTTATTTATTTAAATAAGATAAGAATTGTTCTAATTGATTTATTAATAACCCATTTAATATGGAGAACCTAAAATGTCACACTATAAAAGAAAAATATTTATTTAAGAAGTAAAAGACATAATCGTAATAATAAATTAAATCTTGTATTTAATTTAATCTATGATGATAGAATAAATTAAATAGCTTAATATTTATTATTTAATATTTTAGAAATATTAAATATAAATTAATAAGAGAAGTCTTCTTGTTCTTCTTCTTCTTATTATTATTATTATTATTATTATTATTATTATTATTATTATTATTATTATTATTATTATTATTATTGTGGCGCCCAAAATAGGTATACATCACCCATCTTGAGTGCCAAAAACATGGTACAAAAATTCAAATACAAACTAATAATCTGACGAAATGTGTAAAATACAACAAAATATATCTTTGTGAGTTTAAATACAAATATTGTCTTCTGATAATATCCATTCTCAAATAGAGTCCTCGTTACATTTATTATCACACTATTTTACAGAATAGTGAGGACTACTAAGACACTATCTCGGACCATCACTCCGTTCCCCGACTAGTCCCAACTACGTTCTCATTTCCTGAAGAGAAGAGTGAAAGAAAGGGTGAGCTCAACTAGCCCAACAAAAAATATTATGACTAAGATAATGCAAAATAAATTATCATTAGCCTTCAACAATGTTAAACTGATAAAATACAATAGACATCAAGTTTAACTGTAGCGGATCAAGAAATCCATTAAAAGAGTCAAGTAGAGAATAAAATCTACTATCTTTTATGATTTAAAAAATTTTCATCACTTTTATCGCTGAGACTCAGCTTAATAAATAATCCACATCATCCTTGCACTACGGCCAAGGATATTCATTAGGGTCACGACCACAAATTCCATGCACTACGGGCCAAGGATATTTGTGTATTCATCAATGGTTATGATCATGCCAACAACTGTCTATCAATGCACTACGGCCAATGAGGACTTTTACCACATCACTTGTTACATTACAGTCATGATTACACCGAATAATCCCTGGTCATAATCATACCAAGTCTATCCATGCTCTACAGGCCATAGATGACTTTAAAAAAAATATAAACATGAGGATGATAACAATGATATAAGAATTCAATAAAACAAGTTCACGAATAAATTTATTCAGGAACTAATAACGTCCAAATTGTCAACATAATACTGCTTTGTAGAGTAAAATTCAAGAATGCTCAAAAGAATATTTCCATGAAAAATACTAGATGAAGCGCAAATATCAAGGATATTCTACTAATTTCATGGAGTATAGAAGTCAAAATTTTAACCAACTGAGTATAATAACGAATGGAATAACAAAAGAAATCACCATGCATGCGGTATTCAGCGTAGGCGAGTTTATTCAACAGAATAATAATAACGGAACCGGTCGGTGAAATTCACAATCGATGGATGTTCCAACGAATAATAAGTGCGAATAATAAAGAATGGAACCAGTCCGATGTAAAACACACGATGCAGGATATAAGCGAGAATAATAAAAATGGAATAATAAATAATGGAACCAAATTCCTGTAAAACACACGCATATGATATTCCAATGTAATAATAAAGAGAATAATAAAGATTTTAACCAGTCCTGCCAGAAAAAGCCTGAGACGAGGATATTCCAATGTAATAACCGAATAATTAAAATGGAACCGTGTCTCGTATAAGCACAGCATGTGATATTCCAACAGTAATAAAAAGATGAATAATAGAAGAATGTCACCAAGTATAGGGTAGATCATGCGTATACGAGTTATTCCAATGAAATAATAAACAATGGAATAAAAAGCGTTCTCTTCATGAATAAGAAAGAATAACACCCCTTACCGTAAAAAGAAAACTGAATATAAGAGTAGGAAGTAATGTAATACTTTTCTATAGTTTCTCTATAATTTCTCTCTCTGGAGTTTCAGTGAATTCGTAAGAAAATAATGAAGGAATGAGCTTCTATTTATAGAAGAATGGATTACATAGTAATTAATTCATGAACGGTCCAGATTGATTTACTTTAATCTGACGGTCCATATTTAAAGCAAAATCTTTTAAATAAAATATAATATATATTATATATATATATATATATATATATAACACATGTTTTTCAAAATATTAATATCAATATAATATATCCACCACTTAATTTTTCTCCCCCATAACCAACATCAATCCCCCACCCACCCAATAATCAAATTCACTACACTCTTACACATCACTATCACACTACCACTTTTCCACCATTTTCCACTCACACACCCATCACACACCTATCACTTTCACATATCATTTTCTCCTACCATATACTCAATACATACATATACTTCCATACATATACTCTTTCATTTTCAAAATCATTTTTCCAACACATATGGGCCCCTTATGTGGCCCCCACATGTGGGCCCCACCTTTAAAATTTTCTACCGATTATTTTTGAAAAATGGGTAAATGGAGATCCATAAAATAAGCAGACTTCATAAAAATCACCTTAATAATTTTAACAATATTTATCATCTTTATTACAATTCACAATATTAATCGACCAATGTCGTTCCTGGGATAGAGGGCTTTCCATAAGGATTTCTCCCCATCATTGGCGTAAATTAGGTGACCAAACCTCTCCTTGGTAGAACTTCTGAGACATCGTTAATATTGCAATTTATAATATTAATAACTCTGTCATTTCAATTATTGATTTAATAATATATAAAATATCGACAATAATTGAATCAAATAACGTGAGATACTATGCAACAATTACAATAGCAATAATTGAACAAAACTGAGTGACTTCTCACGTAAGCATTAATAATCAATACTGCGTGCTACTATACAACCACACGTATTACTGTACTTTTATTACCGAGTAGTTCAACAGTATTAACAGTAAAACTTCCGCCGTTATTTTCAATAAAATATTTTTGTCGCTTTTCTCAATCGTGATAATTACATTTGTGGGGTCCACTAATTATTGTCTTGCGTCGTCTGCATTTAATATTCCCCGACACAAAGAATATTCTCTGACCAATTGAATATAATACAACAACTTGCATACTTTGCAAAATTTTCAAATACTACCCACAACTATAACATTATCTCAAATCCACACCTTAATATTCAAAAAAATATTTTGAGAAATTTAAATCTTTATTTATAAAATCTAGGGTCTCACAATTATTATTACTATTATTATTATTTATTTCTTAAAGGTGTTTGAGAATTAATTAATAAAGGTACTCTCAATTATTTCTAATTGGATTAGGAGCCTAATTAAGTAAAGGAGTTTAATTAATTAAATCAAAACCTTATTTCTAAATGGTTTAGGAGGGTTGCCTACATCTATACATAAGAAGGTCTTATTATGGATTATGGTTACACTGACAATTTCAGAAGTTGAGAGAGTACGTATATTCTTTAGAGATAGAATTAGGGTTTTACCAAACATCCATCTTCTTCATGAATACTTGTTCTTCTTTGGTGGACCACCTTTAGATGCCAAACACTTGGGTGGCTAACGTTGATTAAAAGAAGGAATCAAACTCAGTGGATTCAAGTTGAACGTGAAAAGGAATTGAATGTGAACTTGTACTTGAGGAAGCTAGTTTTTACAAGGTTATACATCTGATCTCCATCTCTTTTCTATTTAATTGATAATTATGCACAAAGCATAATCATGGTGATAATTTGTATGAAAATTTTTAAAACTCGTTTCATCACGCTTTTGCTTCGTTTATATGATTTGATTGTATGATCACGCTAAATACAAGCCCAACACTCGTTAATTATGCAAACTTTTACAAATGTTACATGTGCTAAATTCGTTAAAGTTTTCTGACAAATAATCTTCCTTTCCTCCATCCGTGTGATGTTTGCTTAAATCATCTACACCGTCATTTTTAATTCAAAGCAATCCAAGCCGTTGGTTTCAAAATAACAAGTTAACCCTCGGCCAAAAATTTCATATAAATAAGGGAGTTTTTCTTCACTTTTAATTTTCCAATTTACAAGAAAAGAAAAGTTCATTTTTCCTTGTCCACATACTCTCTCTCTAAAGAAACTTTCTCTTTCTTCTACTTAAAGTTCTGATCTTTTGAAGAAGAGAAAATTGGTTAAAGTATTTGAGATAAGCTCTTAAATTAATTTATTATTGTTATCTCATACTTGTGCAAAAATATAGATATACAAAAAGATATTTGTATACACATTTATATATATCTATATTTCATTTATTCATATCAATAAAAAGTCTTTTTTAGATACTGATTACTTGGAGACATTCTTTAAATAAGAATATCATTCGAACGATTATTGAAATTCTAAGTGGCTCTTTATCGATATATAAATACTGATATTTGGAGGTATTCCTTAAACAAACTTAAACAAGAATATCATTCAAACGGTTATTGAAGTTCTAAGTGACCTTATTTAATATTCATAGGATAGATAGAATATATCATTATATGTATCTTCAAGTTTAACAAATTTATTTGTTATATCAAGTATTAGTTAATTGTTTAATTTATTATACTTGATATCTGGCTTCCAAGTATTTGAACATTTATTTAATTATTCATAATAAACTTTTTACAAAATATAAAAGTTATTTAAACAATGCATAAATTTATATATTTGCTTACATAGAAGCATTATTTGATCTAAGTATAAATTAATATCTGATTGTAAAGAAGCATATTTTCTCAAGTATAAAAGGTTTTGAACTTTTTAAATATATATGCTCTTTAATTGATATCTACTTATTTGAAAAAACTTTAAATATAAAAGTTATTAAACTTTTATATATTTGTACTAATTTGTATCTGGTTATTTTAGAAGCAAAATTTTGTTAAATATTTTGTGAAAATGAAAATGGGTAGAGTTAGTTTATTTTATGTACTTGTGAGAAAGATGAATAATTCTTTTACCAAGACCAGAGTCTTAGAGAGGTCAACTGTGAGTTGGGCCTCTAGTGTACTTATGAGGTGAGGAAGAGACTATCGTTTCAAGATCAGATCATAGAATAGAACTTAACTCAAAATATGTACAACTAAGCTTTAGGAGGGAGCTGAGAGCTTGTTGTCCAAGATAGTTTGATGGGAATTGCATATTAAAATTTGATGTTGAAAGTAAATAAATATGCTTATGTGTAAAGACCTTCAAATAACATATGTACAAGGACTTAGATGGTAGATCAAAATTGTTAGGTTGATCTGTGCTTAATGTTTATCATTCTGTAAATGAATGTATAGAAGAAAGATCAAAGCTATTAGGATGATCTGTTTTGAAATGTAATATCGTAGTCTGTCAAGCTGCCGAGAGATTGTAGAAGCCAAGGCAGAATTGTGGAGTATCAAAAAAGTTGCTTCAGAATCGTAGTCTGTCTTGGAAACCACACTCAGAATTGTGGAGTATCGAAAAAGTTGCTTCAGAATCGTAGTCTGTCTTTGAAATGCCTTTAACGGACACATTTCAAAGGCTCCTTTATAAGCAAATCAGACATAGAAGCAGTAAAAGAAGCAAGCACAAAACAAAAAGCTCAAGAACACTCAACGTCCAAAACTCTACGATCAAGAAAGAAAATCTTGCTCTGCTACTCAGTTCTTTCGAACGTATGCTTAACTGCAACTGAGTAGCACAACTCAAGAACTCAACTCTCATCAAATGTATTCCAAGTCTGCTGGACTTGAAGAGTTCGAAGTGAACTAAGAAGTTCCAAGACTGTTGGTCTTGAAGGATTCTAAGTGATTCAAAGATTGTAAAGATATCCTTAGTGGATTTCCTACTCGTGGAGTAGAAGAAGAGTGGACTAGGAGTCTTGAATGCTCTGAACCACTTAAAATCACTGTGTCTTACATATACCTGCTATAACTGCTATATCTGTCATTACTGCTTATCACCTGTAAACTTGGTTTATCTTAAAGGGGAAAAAACAAATCATATATTCCATTGTGGTTAATTTATTAACAAAGTTAGTTGAGAATATCTATTCAACCCCCCTTCTAGATAACTATTATGTCTTTGGGAACTAACATAGTTAGTTGAGAATAATTGGAAATTTGTCTATAAAACTTTTTAAAGGCTTCTTTGCCTATTGAAGGAGTATTTATTGTGACGCCCCCAAAATAGGTATGTAACACCCATTCTGAGTCACCAAATACATGGTACAGAAAGCAAACTACAACTTTAATAATACAATTGTCGTGCAAAATACGATAACATATACTGTGAGTTTAAATACAAATATTGTCTTCTAGACAATATCAACACTCAAATAAGTCCTCATTACAATTATGAGAAAAAAAATGGAACAAAAAGGAAAAAGGTGAGCTCAACTAGCCCAGTAAAGAATATTATGACTAAGATAATATACAACAAATTATCATTAGTCTTCAACAGGGAAAAATCTGATAAAACATAATAGACAACAAGTTTTAGATCAAAACTGCAGCGGAAACAACAATCCATTAGAAGAGTCAAGTAGAGAATGAGTTCTACTTTCTTCTAAGACTTAAAAGTCCATCATCAATATTTTATCCCTGTAACAACAATCAATATACATCTTTAATCGAATATTCATCTTTGCACTACAGGCCAAAGATATTCATTTGTATCACCAGTTGGTCATATTCATCTCAACACCTGTTCATCTCTGTACTATGGGCAAAAGATATTCATCAGTTAATCATTCATCTTTGCACTAAAGGCCAAAGATATTCAATAATATCATTATTAAGGACTGAGGATGATGAAAAACATTTTAGAGAATGAATCCAGTGAGACAGAAGGACAAATATTAGGGATTCGTATAACAGCTTATCCAAGATCAATAATACTTCATAATAACTAATTGAGAAGCAAAATTCAAAAATAAAGATCAAAACATGGATACAATCAAAGATAGTAACCATAATAGACATCTTGGACAAAAAGGAAAAATTTTATTTTTCGGTGAATAGTGTCGTATTCGTGAATAGTGCCGTATACGTGAATAGTGCCGTATACGTGAATAGTAACTCCGACACCAAAAAGTTCCAAATTTGATTAAAAAGTTCAAACCAATATTTCGGCATAATGATATTGAAGAAAATAATATCATTTAAGAAGAAAAAATAACATCCCTTACCTCAAAGAAACAAAGATTTCTTGGAATGAAAGGTCGGAGTAATGCTAAATGAAACTTGTCTTGAACATCAACTCTCAAAGTTTCTAAATACTCACAAAATATACCGATAATATAGAGAGAAAGAGAGAAAGCTTATGTTTACGGTGTGATTTTCAATTCTAACTTAGCCCTCTATTTATAGGAAAATGTTAAGACGCCAAAGCGGACTTGACTGCTACTACCATGGCTTTACCTGCTACTATTGTCACCCACCACATTTGAAATAAAATTCAGCACATTTCTTCACCAACCACAAGTGGGGCCAACTCAATTCTAGAATTTTCCACCAAAATCATTTATAAATCTAATTTCCGAATCAGTCACCTCTTAAAATTCATAACAAATCATACGTCCGTTTTTAACGGTTCAAAATTTGTGGACATATACTAAACTTATATATGTATAAAATATCCAAAAATCACAATGATCCAACGGTCAGATTAAAAAGTATAACTCACGCAATATATCGTAAAAATACTGATTTGATTTTTAATACCTCCATTCCGACAAAAATACTGATAAAACACCTCAACATTAATTCCTTCAATTATAACTACATAAAATAAATAAATCCATCATTTATATCCGCATCAAATAAATATTTCCTTATCAATAATTAATTATTCACAAATAATATTACGAATCACAATAATGACAACCAGCAGCCTTCTGAGGAAGAGGGGCTTTCAATAAGGATTTCTCCTTCTTGCCGCAATTAGGTGACCAAACCTCTCCTTAGAGCGAACTTTCTAGACATTGCCAATAATGCTATCTAATAATATTATTCAAATAATATGAATTATTGATATGATAATGAGAAATATTGTGCAGTGACAATTATTAAAATAACAATAATATAAAATATTAACACAACAATTATTGAATTAATAAAATAAAATATTGAATAATAATTATTGTAACAATTATTGAGTAAAGCCTTCTTACGTACGTAAGGATCAATAATTCAAAAATCACTGCAATCTGCAGGTATCTTCTTGTGTCAACCACGCGTATCTTGTATTTTTAACCACCGGGTATTCCAACAGTGTTAACGGTAATAACTACGCCGTTATTTATAAAAACTCATACTTTGTCGTTTTCCTTCATTCAACCATTTTCCGTTATGGGGCCCACAAATGGTTGCGACGTCGTACGAATATTCCCCGACAACAAGAATATTCCACAACCAAACGAATATTCCCCGACAGAAATGAATATTCTATAACAACTTGCTTATTTTGCAAAATTTGCACATTTCACCCATAACCAAAGCATTATATCAAATTAACACCTTATTAATTTAGAATAATGAATAGAAAAAAATTCAATTTTATTTATAATAAGTTGGGGTCTTACAACCTCCCCTCCTTATAAAATTTCATCCTCGAAATTGACGTACGTACCTTGTGTTTCAAAAAGGTGAGGGTACCTCGCTTTCATTTTCGATTCTAACTCCCAGGTCATTTCTTCAATAGTATGGTTCCTCCACAAAACCTTAACTTGTGGTATAACCTTGGTGCGTAGGACATGTTCTTTCTTATCCAAGATTTTAACAGGTACCTCCTCGTACGTTAAATCTTCGGCTATCTCGTCTGGTTCTAACTCAATAATATGGTTCGGGTCTTTCACATATTTATGAAGCATAGATATGTGGAAAACATTGTGAACACGAGACATACTTGGAGGTAATGCGAGTCTATAGGCCACATTTCCTATTCGGTCAAGAATCTCAAATGGACCAACAAACCTTGCATTGAGCTTTCCTCTCTTTCCAAATCTTATAACTCCCTTCCATGGAACAATACGTAACAGTATATGATCCCCAATATTAAATTCCACGTCCTTTCGATGAAGATCAACATAACTCTTTTGTCGATCTTGTCGAATACGTTGTCGAATCATTTGTATCTTTTTTGTAGTCATGCGTACTAATTCTGGTCCCAACAACGTTGCTTCTCCCACATCGTCCCAACATACTGGAGAACGACACTTTCGTCCATAAAACACCTCGAATGGAGCCATGCCTATACTTGCTTGATAACTGTTGTTGTAGGAGAATTCCACCAATGGTAAATACTTATCCCAACTCCCTTTAAAGTCTGGGACACAGAGTCTTAATAGAACTTCAAGAGTTTGAATAGTCCTCTCTGATTGTCCATCTGTTTGAGGATGGTATGCCGAACTGAATCGTAAATCCGTGCCCATAGCTTTCTGCAAGCTAACCCAAAATCGTGAAGTGAATCTTGGGTCACGATCCAAAACTATGGATACTGGCATGCCATGAAATCTCACAATCTCGTTCACGTACATACGAGCAAGACGTTCAAGGGAATAAGTTTCACGTATAGGAAAGAAATGAGCAGACTTGGTTAATCTATCAACAATAACCCAAATCGCATCTATACCTTGAGAAACCTTAGGAAGACCCGTAATGAAATCCATAGTAATGTGTTCCCACTTCCATTTCAAAATCTCAAGTGGTTGCAATGGACCTTTTGGTACTTGATGCTCCGTCTTTACACGTTGACAAGTTAAACACCTCGAGATAAACTCCGCGATCTCTCTCTTCATATTGTTCCACCAAAATATATATCGAATATCATGATACATTTTGGTACTCCCAAGATGGATTGCAAACAGGGTGTGGTGTGCCTCCATCATGATTCTATGCTTCAAGTTAGAATCGTTAGGAACGCAAAGTCTAGAGTTGAATCGAAGTATTCATTCTTCATCGATTCTTGCTTCTGGAATAGCACATTCTTTCACTTTCTTCTTCATACGCATCAGCCCCAGGTCCGTAGCTTGAGCAGCTTTAACGTTATCGATTAAAGTCGATTCTACTCGTATATCATCACATGGGTCCCTAGAGTCTTTAACTCTATCTCTATCGTTTGTAAATTATACAAAATAGGTCTTTGTGTTCAACAATATCGCACTCGTACTTGCGTACGATCTTTTACTCAACGCGTCAGCTACCACGTTCGCTTTTCCAGGATGGTATGGTCAGAACAAGTGCCGAAATGAGTCACCTCTTGAACTCTTGGAAAATCTTCTCACATTCCTCGCTCCAGATGAATTTTGTATCTTTTCGAGTTAACTAAGTTAACGGAGTAGCGATTCGAGAAAGTCCTTCCACGAATCTCCGATAGTAACCAATTAAGCCTAGAAAGCTAGATATTTCGATTACTGACTTAAGTTGTTCTCATATGTGATTCATATCCCAATCTTGGATTGCACATCACAATGGCACCTATCGTTTTACCACCACACAAATATAGAGTTCCCTACGGAGAGTCTGGATTTGGTGCATTCCACAAAGGAAGTCACCAGATAGAGGCTCGGGTACCAACTTTTGTACTTGGGTTTTTAACTCCTGAAGTTCAATAGGAGCCATTTGATAAAAAATTTTAGAAATGGGTTTTGTACCAGGTTTAAAGTCGATACAAAATTCAATATCACACTCTGGGGTAGGCCAGGAAATTCTTCAGGAAATACATCAGGAAATTCTCTAACCACAGAAATATTATTCAAATCTGACTTGTCTTTATTCAAATCCATAACATGGGCTAAGAAAGCTTGACATCCATTTTTCAATAAACGAATGGCTTTATGGCTTGATATGAAAGTTTTTGACTTCAATGGTTTGGTTGCTTGAGTTCGCATAACAGGTTGGTTAGGAATATGAAAACTAACAACCTTACGAAAACAATCAATTTTGGCATGATGAGTGGTTAACCAATCAATCCCTAAAATCACGTTAAATGCAAGTGTGACGCCCCCAAAATAGGTATACATCACTCATTCTGAGTCGCCAAAAACATGGTACAGAAACAACTATAACTTTTATTATTACAATTGTCGTGCAAAATACGACAACACACATGCTGTGAGTTTAAATACAAATATTATCTTCTAGACAATATCCACACTCAAATAAGTCCTCATTACATTTATTGATACACTATTTTACAAAAATAGTGAGGACTACTAAAACAACTGTCTAGGACCATCACTCTTTATCCCGACTGGTTCCTGCTATATTTTCATCTCCTGAGAAAAAAAATGGAACAAAAAGGAAAAGGGTGAGCTCAACTAGGCCAGTAAAGAATATTATGACTAAGATAATGAATAACAAATTATCGTTAGCCTTCAACAAATCAGATAAAATATAATGGACAATAAGTTTTAGATCAATATTCGCAGCGAAAATAACAATTCATTAGAAGAGTTTAGTAGAGAATGAAATCTACTATCATCTATAAATTTAAAAGTCCATCATCAATATTTTATCCCTGTAACATCAATCAATATAAATTTTGAATCAAATATTCATCTTTGCACTACAGGCCAAAGATATCCATCTGTATCACCAGTTGGAAATGTTCATCTCAACACCTGTTCATCTTTGCACTACAGGCCAAAGATATTCATCAGGTAATCATTCATCTTTGCACTACAGGCCAAAGATATTCATCAAGTATCACCATTATGGACTGAGGATGATGAAAAACATTTTAGAGAACGAATCCAGTGAGACAAAAAGACAAAGATTAGAGATTCGTACTTTAGATAATTCAAGTTTAAAAATGCTCCATAATAATCCATAGTGAAGATCAAAACATGGATTCAATTTCAAGAATAAGGGTCACAACAGATAACTTGAAAGGAAAAAAAAATATTTTTTTTTGTGAGCGATGCACTGTGAACATTACCCCCTGAGCGATTACGTGAAGCGAATGGCGTGAATGATGCCGTGAAACGATGACTTCGATCATGAAAAGTTCCAAATTTGATTAAACTTTCAGATCATATTTCTATGAAATGATATTAGATGAAGCAAAATTTCTAATCATTTCTGTAAGACCCCAACTTATTATTAATGAAATTTAATTTTCTCTATTTATTATTTTGAAATAGTAAGGGTTGATGTGATTAATGTGGATAGTTAGGGGTAAAATACGCAAATATTTCAAAATAAGCAAGTAGTTATAAAATATTCATTGTTGTCGGGGAATATTCGTTTGGTCGTGGAATATTCATCTTTGTCTTGGGAATATTTGTACGACAGCAAGACCCTGATGTGTGGGCCCCATAACTGAAAGCGATTGGATGAAGAAAAACGACAAATATAAGTTGGTTAAAAATAATCAGGCGTAGTTATTCTGCTAATTAATCTTGTTAAAATACTCTTTGGTTAAAACACAAGAAGACACCAGTATTGCACCAATTATTGATTTTTACGTAAGAAGGCACTACTCAATAATGGTTACAAATAATTATCGCTCAAGATTTTATTTTATTGATTCAATAATTCTTTGCGTTGATATTTTATATTCTTTGTTGTTTCAATAATTGTCATTACACAATATTTTTCATTATCGAAGCAATAATTCATATTATCTGAATAATATTATTAGATAACATTATTGGCAATGTCTAGAAAGTTACATCTAAGGAGAGGTTTGGTCACCTAATCACGCCAAAGAAGGAGAAATTCTTATTGAAAGCCCCTCTTTCCTGCAGAACCGCCCTGCAGTTGTCAATATTGTGATTCTCATAATATTATTTGTGAATAATTAATTATTGATTCATATGATGAGGAAAAAATTGATTTTATGTGGATATAGATGGAGAAAATTTTTAATGTGACAATTGTTGAAAATTGAAATTTTATCTTTTACGATAAGATAATTCATTTAAATGTATTATTATATTTTAATAATATAATAATGGTAATATTTTACAACGAATGTGGGATATATGAGTATACGAGGAGGAAGAGTATTTTTGTTGCAATAAATGTTTAAAACATGTTAAACATGTCTGGTGGACCCCATTTATTAGTCGAAATTTGATTATAAACAGTTAAAAATCCCCGTTTGTGGATTTCGATCAATTTCTGCTTGGAATTTGGAAAAACTTTCTTGGCAAAGTTGTAGAGAATTGAATTTCCTATAAAAATCGCGAGATTCAATTTTCTGATAGAAGGGCTATTTATTATGAATTATTGAAGTTCAAGTTCAAATAATTGATTTTGGAAGTTTAAAATATTTTAAATAATAAAAACGTTTTTGTTTGTTTTGTGGGCTACAACATGTGTTATTAATTGCTGAAATCAGATCTTCAAAGATGGGCTAAGGAAATTTATAATATATATTAATATTTTATTAAATTTTACGCTTTGTGTTCTAAGCATTTTCCTATAAATAGGGTCTTGGGTTAGAATTGAAAATCACACCGTAAACTCAAGTTTTCTCTCTATATTATCAAGCGTATTCTTGTGAGTATTTTGAGTATACTTTGAGTATTGTTAGGCGGTGCAAGTTCCTTCAACACTATACCCGGTATTCCAAATTTAAAGTACTAATCTTTCGAGGTAAGGATGTTATTTTCTTCTCAAATGATATTATTTCTTCAATATCATTATCTTTGAAATATTGGTTGGAACTTTTATCAAATTTGGAACTTTTTCATGTCGGGTTACTATTCATGAGTTACTATTCACGAGTTACTATTCATGAGTTACTATTCACGAGTTACTATTCACGAGTACTATTCATGAAGCGTGAAGATATTTTTGGGAAATTTCTATCTTTTGGTGTCGGAGTTACTATTCATGTATACGGCACTATTCACGATATCTGCACTATTCAATTTGAAAAATGAAAATTCTTCTTTTTGTCCAAAATATCTATTCGGATACTAGCTTTGATTGTATCCATGTTTTGATCATTCTTGAATTTTACACCATTATGATTATTTTTGAGGTATTTTTGAACATGGATAAAACAAAAGTACGAATCCTTAATCCTTAATCCTTGTCATTTTGTTTCAATTGGATTCGTTTTTTAAAATATTTTTTCATCATCCTCGGTCTTAAATGATGATATTATTGAATATCTTTGGCACAGAAGTCAAAGTTGAATGATTTCGATGAATATCTTTGGCCAGTAGTGCAAAGATGAGCAGTGTTTAGATGAACATGATCAATCGATGAATATCTTTGGCCAGTAGTGCAAAGATGAATATTTGATTCTAGATGTATATTGATTGATGTTACGAGGATAAAAGATAGACGATGAACTTTTAAATTCATACATAGAAGATAGTAGTTTGCATTCTCTACTTAACTCTTCTAATGAATTATTATTTCATTGCGAATATTGATTTAAAATTTGTTGTCTATTGTATTCTATTAGATTTTTCCCTGTTGAAGACTAACGATAATTTGTTGTATATTATCTTAGTCATAATATTCTTTTATCGGGCTAGTTGAGCTCACCCTTTTCCTTTTTGTTCCATTTTTCTTCTCGGAGGCGAGAATATAAGCGAGTACGCAGCCTGGGTATGAAATGAAGGTTTTAGAAAGAGTTGTTTAGTAGTCCTCACCATTTTTGTAAAATAATGTATCAATAAATGTGATGAGGATTTATTTGAGTATAGATATTGTGCAGAAGATAATATTTGTATTCAAACTCACGCTTTCTTGTTGTAATAATAAAGTTGTAGTTATTTCTGTACCATGTATTGACAACTCAGAATGGGTGATGTATACCTATTTTGGGGGCGTCACAATTTCAGGAATTATAGAAGCAATACTTACCATAGTAAGTTCAAATTTAGGAATACGAGATGAAATAATATCGCTTATATAATATGGAGTATGAAAGGAAATAATATTTCTCACGAATATTGCAATAAAATAATATCATTTACCTTCGTAGAACTGGATTTGATTGGAGTATCAGATATTATTCTGTGTAAATCTTGCAGAAAAACTACACTCAAAGTATCCTTGTACTCAAGAAAAATACTCACAATACTATAGAATAAGAATTTCAGATTTTAGAAATGGTGTGATGAGGAAGGAGGGGTTACCCCCTATTTATAGGAACGGAAGGAGAAAAGAAACAGATACAACGCGCCTAACATTTCCTTCTTTTTCTCCTCTGCCTAATATCATGCCTAACTTTTTATATTTTCAAATGGGTGGGGCCATCCCTTTGAAACAAGCTTGCATGCAACGTTTTTTTTTCACCAACAAATGGCCTAACAAAACACTAACCACTCATTTCTTCCTTATAGGTGAGGTCCACATGGAAAATCCCATACCATTATGCTGACATTAATTCATTCAAACCACCAACAAAGAATACAAAGAATCCACCAACCCACTTAGGAAAAACATAAGCAGAATACACTATCTTTGAAAAAACAAAAACAGCTACTGCATTACTTTTGAAATTAGAAACCTTTTACAACTTCCCCACTAACTCCGCTCCTTTATCACATGTTTATACACACACACACACACACACACATATATATATATAATAACCCTCTTTTTTTTTTAAAACAATTTTAATATATTATAATAATATATTTGAATGAATATTTTATAAGAGAAATAATTGTAATTCCACAAAAATATGTCAAACTTTTAACAATTATTTCATGCTAAAATTCCTTCATTTAAATCCACATAAAATAAATATATCCATCAATTATATCCACATTAAATAAATATTTCCTTATCATATAAATCAATAATTAATTATTCACAAATAATATTACAGAATCACAATAATGACAACCAGGCCGTTCCTAGGAAAGAGGGGGCATTCCGATAAGGATTTCTCCTTACTGGCGCGTAATTAGGTGACCAAACCTCTCATTGACAGAACTTTCTAGACATTGCCAATAATGCTATCTAATAATATTATTCAAATAATATGAATTATTGATCTGGTAATGGGAAATACTGTGCAGTAAAAATTATTGAAACAACGATAATATAAAACATCAACGCAGCAATTATTGAATCAATAAAATAAAATACTGAATAGTAATTACTGTAACAATTATTGAGTAGTGCCTTCTTACGTAAGAATCAATAATTCAAAAATACTGTGCAATACCGTGTGCTACTGTACAACCATGCATATTACTATATTTTAACCACCGGGTAATCTAACATTGTTAACGGTAACAACTACGCCGTTATTTATAAAAACTCAAACTTGTCGTTTTCTTCATTCGACAGTTATTCTGTTTTGAGGCCCACAAATGGTTACTACTGTCAGCATTTAATATTCCCCGACAATAAGAATATTCCACGACCAAACGAATATTCCCCGACAAAAATGAATATTTTATAACCACTTGCTTATTTTATAAAATTTTAACATTTCACCCTTAACCAAAGTATTATATCAAATTAACTCCTTATTATTTCAAGATAATAAATAGAGAAAATTTAATTTTATTTATAATAAGTTGGGGTCTTACAGCAAGTATCTATAAAGAGATAAGATCAACAGGTAATGTCATTGTGCCAACTTGGATTAAGCAAGATTTATAAAAAGTGGAAGTGATAAAGGTTTCTCCTAACGGAGTCTCCACAGATAAGTCAAAGTCTAATTTCTCCGAAATCAAGTTTAAACGTTGAGCACAAGCAGGAGAGATAAAAGAATGGGTAGAACTGGTATCTAGTGAGATATAAACTTCGTAAAAATTTATGATTAACTAACCCGTGATAACTTCATTTGGGTTCCTCACATGTTGGGAAGTCATGACAACCGCTCTCCCTTGAACTACTCGGCTTTGACTTGTCTGGGGCAGCATTTGGTGTCATCACTACCGTTAAAATTGAATTTTCTATAGGGCATATTCCACCCTCAACTGCTTCATCGTACTCCTGTTTTATGATCTGAATCATTAATCTTCGATCCATATCGAATTGGGGTTGACCGTAATGTACAGGGTAATTCAAAACTCGACATCTTTGGGTTCTCTCAATTCATTCAAAAAAGAGAAATACATATCGTCTAGTTTAGCCTTCTTAGATCGGACATCTCTTTCCACAATATCAACGCGTCGTGCGGCTTTTACCCATGCATCACTCATTCTCACTCTTTCAGTTGTTTCTTCTTTCAACTCAGATTCCAGCTTTATCGTCTTATACTCTGTCAAAGAGTGCTTCTGTTCAAACATCACATATCGGGTAACACAAGCTTGAATTGTTGCATCCTTTTGCTCCACGACCGCCTGCCGTTCTTCAGCCTGCTCTTCTACCTCATGAATTCGATTTTGCAATTCTAAATTTCGATCATAAAACTCTTCTAACAAATTCTCCTCAGGTACCTCTTCTTCACCTTCTTCCTCACTCTCAGCTGCTACCTCTGCGACTATCTCGGGTGCAACTATCAATTCTTCACTCACAACATGGATATCTGTAATTCCTTCTTCTTACTTTGACATCACATTATCTTTGGTTGGTGATTAGAGGTGTCTCCACAATCTCATTCACTCCATTGTTAACGTTCTCAGCAACCATTCTTAAATACTGCCATAAAACAAGGGTTAATTAAATAAATTAACATATCACATAATATCCCTATATTACCATCATCAACAAATAAGCTTAGATAGGACACACTAGCGAAGGATTTACTCATCTCTCCTCCTAGTTCTATTCCCGATCTCCGCCAGAGACCATATCCCTAAGCTTTGATACCAATCATGACGCCCCAAAATAGGTATACAACACCCATTCTCGAGTCGCCAAATACATGGTACGTAGAAGCAAATCAGAATTTCAATAATACAATTGTCGTGTAAAATACGACAACACATACTGTGAGTTTAAATACAAATATTGTCTTCTGTAGACAATATCAACACTCAAATAAGTCCTCATTACAATTATTCATACACTATTTTACGAAAATAGTGAGGATCTAAAAACATCTTTCTAGAACCATCACTCCATACCCCGACTAGATCCTGCTTTGTTCTCACCTCCTAAGAAGAAAAATGGAACAAAAAGGAAAAGGGTGAGCTCAACTAGCCCAGTAAAGAATATTATGGCTAAGATAATATACAACAAATTATCATTAGTCTTCAACAGGAAAAAATCTGATAAAACATAATAGACAACAAGTTTTAGATCAAAACTACAGCGGAAACAACAATCCATTAGAAGAGTCAAGTAGAGAATGAGTTCTACTATCTTCTAAGATTTAAAAGTCTATCATCAATATTTTATCCCTGTAACAACAATCAATATACATCTTTAATCGAATATTCATCTTTGCACTACAGGCCAAAGATATTCATTTGTATCACCAGTTGGTCATGTTCATCTCAACACCTGTTCATCTCTATACTACGGGCCAAAGATATTCATCAGTTAATCATTCATCTTTCCACTAAAGGCCAAAGATATTCAATAATATCATCATTAAGGACTGAGGATGATGAAAAACATTTTAGAGAACGAATCCAGTGAGACAGAAGGACAAATATTAGGGATTCGTATAACAGCTTATCCAAGATCAATAATACTTCATAATAACTAATTGAGAAGCAAAATTCAAAAATAAAGATCAAAACATGGATACAATCAAAGATATGAACCATAATAGACATCTTGGACAAAAAAGAAAAATTTCATTTTTCGGTGAATAGTGTCGTATTTGTGAATAGTGTCGTATACGTGAATAGTGCCGTATACGTGAATAGTAACCCCGACACCAAAAATTTCCAAATTTGATTAAAAAGTTCAAACCAATATTTTGGCATAATGATATTGAAGAAAATAATATCATTTAAGAAGAAAATAACATCCCTTACCTCAACGAAACAGTACTTCGGAATGAAAGGTCGGAAGTGATGCTAAATGAAACTTGTACTGAACATCAACTCTCAAAGTATCTAAATTCTCACAAAATACGCTCGATAATATAGAGAGAGAAAGAGAGAAAACTTATGTTTCTAGTGTGATTTTCAATTCTAACTTAGCCCTCTATTTATAGGAAAATGTTAGCACGCCGAAGCAGACTTGACCTGCTACCTGATGGCTTTACCTGCTACTATTGTCACCCACCACATTTGAAATAAAATTCAGCACATTTCTTCACCAACCACAAGTGGGGCCCACTCAATTCTAGAATTTTCCACCAAAATCATTTATAAACCTAATTTCCGAATCAGTAACCTCTTAAAATTCATAACAAATCATACGTTCGTTTTTAACGGTTCAAAATTTGTGGACATACTAAACTTATATATGTATAACATATCCAAAAATCACAATGATCCAACGGTCGGATTAAAAAGTATAACTAACGCAATATATCGTAAAAATACTGATTTGATTTTTAATACCTCCATTCTGACAAAAATACCGATAAAACACCTCAACATTAATTCCTTCAATTATAACCACATAAAATAAATAAATCCATCATTTATATCCGCATCAAATAAATATTTCCTTATCAATAATTAATTATTCACAAATAATATTACGTAATCACAATAATGACAATCGGTAGTTCTGAGGAAAGAGGACTTTCCAATAAGGATTTCTCACTTCTTGGCGCATTGATTAGGTGACCAAACCTCTCCTTGATGTAACTTTCTAGACATTGCCAATAATGCTATCTAATAATATTATTCAAATAATATGAATTATTGATATGATAATGAGAAATCTTGTGCGGTGACAATTATTAAAACAACAATAATATAAAATATCAACGCAAAGAATTATTGAATCAATAAAATAAAATATTGAATAATTATTATCAGTAACAATTATTGAGTAGTGCCTTCTTATGTAAGGATCAATAATTCAAAATAATGTGCAATACTGGTAATACATCTTTGTGCAACCACGCATATTACTGTATTTTTAACCACCGGGTATTCCAATAGTGTTAACGGTAACAACTACGCCGTTATTTATAAAAACTCATACTTTGTCGTTTTTCTTCATCCAACCGTTTTCCGTTATAGGGCCCACAAATGGTTGCGACGTCGTACGAATATTCCCCGACAACAAGAATATTCCACAACCAAACGAATATTCTCCGACAGAAATGAATATTCTATAACCACTTACTTATTTTGCAAAATTTATACATTTTACCCATAACCAAAGCATTATATCAAATTAACACCTTATCAATTTAGAATAATGAATAGAAAAAAATTCAATTTTATTTATAATAAGTTAGGGTCTTATATTTGTTACTGATAGTAATAGGATTACAAGTCCTGGAGAGAGGACCTTGAGACTAGACGTAGCAACATACCCGGGATGTATGTTGTGAACAAGACAAATCTCTGTGCATTGTGTGATTGAATTTTTATTGTCTTGCATATTAATTTTAACACTGCAAATTAATTAACTAAAATTTTAAAAAGGCCTATGATAAATTTTTAAACGGTAATAATCTATTCAACCTCTCTTCTAGATTTTTATTGGACTTTCAAAAATGAATTAGGTACCGTATGTGATTTGGGGGTTTTTTGTTCATAAATTTGTTCAAAAATAAATGGGTATGTGATTTGGGATTTTTTCTTCATGAAAATTGGTTATGTGATTCGAGTTTTTATTTGTTTTACATAAAAAATTGGGTATGTGATATGGGATTTTATTTTCATCAATTAGTTCAAAAATGAAATTGTTCACTAATTTTTTATGGTTTCGTGTTGATGAGATTCTTTAATCAGTCACCAGTGATTCAAAGTGTTGCTTTGGTACTTGCTTTTTTTATCAATTTAACCATCATGTATGGGTTTTCATTTTATATTGATGAAATCGTATATAATACATGGATGACTTCAAAAAAGGAAATAAGGAAGCTAACCTAGATAATAAGAGTGTTTCAGTGGTACAACTAGATACAAACTCGTGCGTTGCGGTAGGATTATTCAAATTTTTAATAATAAATGTGTACGTACAATTAATAAATTAAAATATAAAGAAGATGGTAGATTGTTGTACGATAATCAAATTTTACATAGAAAAACAAATGAATATACATTGTAGGGGGTAGTGTTGAGAGTTTACCAGTTTGTGCATTACATCTTTTGCTTTGTTCCAAGGTATTTTTTGTAACAATTGTTTCAGGCCTTTGACCAAAGTTAACTTCATGTAACCTCTTCTATTTTTCATGAAAGAGCAATTATTCAATTCATAAACAAAATATTGATAGGACTGAGTGACACATCTCATGGTGTTGGTTCAAACCTTAACCCAAAAAAAAAGATAGAGCCAATTCTTTTTCAAGTTAAAGCAGATTTTTTTCTAGGAAAGCAGAATCCTCTCAACCCAAATTTTACCTTAAACCCCATCATCTTTGATCAATCCCCCAGAAAATTTGAAAGAAAGAAAATACAGATACTACCACAGAACAAAAAGATTAAAGTTATTGATTTACCATTTTACCGCCAGAGGAACAAAATAATTATTGTAGTGCCAAGTAATACAAGTCTTGTTAAACATTACCACAAACAGAGTAAAAAAAGCTGAAGAACACATAATAACATACACAAGTTCAATATTATATTCATGAGATTTTAATCAATTTTTGTATCCATAGAAAAGGGAAAAATAACACTCAAAAGATAACCACCACCTCACTTAAAATCATCGAAATACTTTTCATTTTAGAATAAAAAGAAAACACAACTGAATTCAGAAAAAAAAATCATAGCCAATCATTGTCACTTCCAGTAGTGCCACACACCATCAAATACTTGTATCATCATTTCACTGCAAGCACAGTGGTGGAACCAGAACATATTTTAAGGGGGACAAAATACATCAATAAAAAAAATTTATTTATTGACGCTTGATGAGCTTCTTTCTATTTGTGATGAGTGAGAAGCGGATAATCAGATCCTCATGAAGTTCAAGATAGTTTGAAAACGTCTCAAAATTTGTTCGTTTTCAATTGTTGAAAAAATGCTCTTAGCCAAAATCAACACTTGGGATAATATGGTCCAAGTTAATTTTAATGGGTGAGATTAAGTCTTGAAAAATTAAAGGGACAAGATTAAAAGTGTATAGACCCTATTCGGCTGACATTTCTTCCTTCATTTTGGCCGGGAAGAGGAGGAGGAATCTTCTTCCTTTTGTGTCACTTTTGTATCCCATACGAGTCATTTAAAAAGGCTTGAAGCCATTTGAAAATTTTTAAGCTTAAATAGCTTTAAGCAAGGCTTTCTTAATTTAAGGTATTAAACCATCTTAATTTTTATAATTAAAAATAAAATTCATTATTTTTATAGAATAATTTTCTAAGATAGTTTATAGAGCAATTTTTTAGGGTTTAAAAAAATCATTTTAGTTAATCTCTTTTTCCTTGGGAAATATTGCTTTATGAGCTTATTTCTAGTAATTATCAAGATTACTAGAAATTTACTCAATAATTTTGTAAAGAAATTTTTGGACTATTTTTAGATAAGAAAAAGAAATAAAGAAAATTCTATGGAAATAATTCTATATTTATTTTTATTCTTTTCTTATATTCCTAAATTTATTTGTCATCATCAAAATTACATAAAACGTGGAGACCTAATTAATAGTATGCATATTTAGGCTAAATTAAAATTAATAGTACCAAATTTGAAAGACATTTAGGTTAAATTAAAATTAAAAATTAGTTAAATTACTTACCAAAGTCCAAAGTAGACAAGAAGTGGAGGCGTGAGGCAAGTAGCATGGCAAGTGAGTAAGTGGCGTGCAAAGGCAAATGGCGGAGGAGGCGAGCCTTGACACGCAGTGAGTGGAGTTGTGGAGGCGAAGAGGGAAGTGATGAAGAGAGCCAGAGAGGGAAGTCTGTAAAGATAAAGAGGGAGAGGCGGAAGACATAAGGTCCTAATAAAAAAAAATTATTTTTTAATTTTTTTTTAATTTAACGACGTCGTTTCATGTTATTTTGAAAAAAAAAAGAAAGTCAAAACAGATTGCTGTTGCGTATGTGAGTCTCTTGAGTCGGAGAGAAGAAGAATAAGCTCGATGCTCACGGCCGCGCTGCTTCACCACCCCCCCCACTCCCCTAGCTCCGCTGGACCGCCACCCTCCACCGGGTCAACTGTCCCCCCCCCCCTTCCCGCCACCGCCTAGTTCCTCCTCTGTGCAATCATTTAAAAGCAAATAATTAGCCAAAAGCATGTAATGATGCCAAGAAAGAAAAATGTGACAATAACAACTCTTACCAAAGTAACTAATATTCATTATCAATAAGATCATTACCAAGCTTTTCAACAACAATGTTGCACTGCAAGAGAGTCATTGGCTCATCGTATATGCCAAAAATCAAGCCCTGGTTGGTCTTCAAAAACAATAAGTAAACTTATTGTTTTTGAAGTGGATTAGTTTATTACTGTTTAATTTTTAGAAAATATATATATATTTCAAGAAGACTATAAAATAAAATATATATTTCAAAAAGAGGGTAACCAACAAATGAAACTATGAGTAAAAGCTCACAAAGGAAATGGATTTGAAGCATCTTCAGCAGTCATGGTAATATCATCCTTCACAGCATACAAGTCATATACAAAGTCATCTTTAGATGATGCGATTACTATAACCAAAACAAAATGATGCAAATTCCCACAGGTGTAATTATAGCCCACTCCTTGAAAAGGAAAACAGAAAAACTATACATTTTAAGTTTTTAACCAATCTAGGTTTTTTATCGCCCAACAGGCTATTTCGCGTGGTTACACTAAGCTAAAGCAAATTATTAGTGAAAAATTGCTAAATATAGAAAATGTGTATTTAAAAATATCAATTTTTGATCATCCCAGACACAAAACAGAAAAAGAAAAGAAATGAGATGAAACATTATATAGGGATAGACCTCATTTGGACATGTAATCGTCAATTTCAGATTCTATTTCTGAAGTAGCACTTGGAATGAACTCTCTTAACAGAGGCAGAAAAGATGACATAATCTTTTGATCCTCCAATTCTGAGTCTCTTAAAAAAATATTAAAAATTGAATCATTATCAGCAAGAAGTTTCAAGTAAAAATAATAATTTAGATTATATCATTACATGTACTTATTCCTGCTCTTTCACCTCATTAGTCGTTTTCACAACATCAACACGAACAAAATCGTAGAGATGATACATCTCGCTTAATGCTTCATCGTGATTTGAATCTTTTTAACCTTTCTTCCTCCAATTTTGTTCAAAGCGAGCAATTTTTGACGTAACCTGACAGAGGAAAGAAGATAAAGTAATCACAAATCAATATCATATGATACATATTCAGAATTCATAATTTACATTCAAAAAGAAATAATTAATTATCAAATAGCAACAGAATGTATAAAAGTAAATATGAAAATATTTTTAGATATACAAACGGCAAAAAAGAAGAAACCGAATTAGAAAAGAAAATGCATAGATTTCTGAGTGAATTTAAGGGACAGAGAGAACCCGTTCCAAGATCATAGAATTACCTAAAAAGATTCAAATAGATTATAGTAAACATTTCAGGAGATATAATAATAAAATAGTCAGGGTTTACACTAATAATGAGCAGCAAAAAGATAATATCTAGAAACAGTCATACCTTTTTACATTAAATTGTGAAAAACTTCCTTGAAAACTACATTCTTTGTAGTATTGTATGTTTTTCCATCATTGTCATTATGATGTTGATCTTGTAAAGGTGGTTTCAACGATCCTTAAAACTTAGAAACAGATTGTCGAACATCATTAAAAGAAGACGTGTTGACAACATCGAGTAATGACCACATCATTAAAAGAAGATGTAATCTAAAGATAATTGAGCTGCAGACAGTTTATCCGGGAGGTTTGAGAAAAAAGGAGTTGCAAATTCACTCCATGATGAGGACATGGAAGCTCTTAAGGAAGGGGGAATTGTCAAGCCCCAATAGTTTTAAGTAATAGCTGAGGCTATTTTAGGAAAAGTAGTTATTAAGAAATATCTAGAATAAACTCTGAACATGTGATTTGGATAAAAAGAGGGTGTAGATGTGGTACAAGATAGCATGAGAGGGGGAGTATCTTCTATATAATGTAATGAGCTCACTTTAAGTAATGACAAATATATAAAAACTGAGCTTGGCTCATCTTCTTCCTCAAATTTCTTCCCTTTTTTTGCCCCTTCTCTCTCCCCCTACTCTATTTCAATCTTGCTTAGGTCCATTTATCTTATTTTAGTTAGTTCAAGCCTTGAGGGCTAGATAGCTACAATGCAATATTATTTTTTTCAAATAAGTATACATGAGAATAGGAAATAAAATTTAAAGAACTTAGATCAAGTATTTTACAATGATTGGAGAGCTGATTCTGTGTTCTATGACAATAATTAACATCTATATCAATTAATATTATTTTTATATAAGTAAAACATAACATGCATATAAATTCATATAGTTTATCATAAATAAAAATTATCATGCATATAGATAATAAATATAAGAAAAATAGATGCCTTCAAAGTCAATAAGCACATGTGCCACCAAATAAACTCCCCAACCAAAAAGAGAGGGGGGATGGGGGAATAGCTAAATTGGTCAGAATAAACAATCTCTAAAAAAATAGGTTAAAAAATTCTACATAAACTAAAATCAAGACCCCATGGCAACCATGACAATGGCAAAGAGTATTGGAACCATAAGTATTTTAACTTATAAATATCTAACAAAACACATTTACTTTGAGTTTAAATGATGAGCTACTAAGCAAAGCCAATCCAATTCATGCGGTGATTCGGTTTCAAAGTCGATGGCTATTGCTAGTTTCAACAAAACACACTAAATCGCGCGCGATTTGCTCTGCAATAGAGCCAAAATGGGGAACAAAAGAATGGGCGATTTGTGACGCCCCCCAAAATAGTATACATCACCTATTCCGAGTCGCCAAATACATGGTACGTAATACAAATATAATCTTTAATATACAACAAGAAAGTCATGAGTTTTAATACAAATATTATCTTCAGACAATATCCACTCTCGTAATAAGTCCTCATTACATTTATTGTCACTATTTAATGTAATAGTGAGGACTACTAATACTATCATCTCGAACCGTCACTCCGCTTCTCCAACTAGTCCCGACTACGTTCTCATTTCCGAAGAGAACAAAGGAAAGAAAGGGTGAGCTCAACTAGCCCAATAAAAATATTATGACTAAGATAATGCGAATAAATTATCATTAGTCTTCAACAGCGTTAAACCGATAAAATACAATAGACATCAAGTTTAATCGGTAATGAACATGCAATCCATTAAAAGAGCCAAGTAGAGAATAAAATCTACTATCTTTTATGAATTAAAAGGTTTTCATCACTTTTATCATTGGGACTCGACAATAAATAATCCACATCATCCCTGCACTACGACCAAAGATATTCATAAGTATCACAACCACAAATTATCCATGCACTACGGGCCAAGGATATTCGTGTATTCATCAATGGTCATGATCATGCCAATAACTATCCATCAATGCACTACGGGCCAATGAGGACTTTTACCACATCATTTGTAACATTACGGTCATGATTACACCGAATAATCCCTGGTCATAATCATACCAAGTCCATCTATGCACTACAAAACACAGATGACTTTAAAAAATATATATATAAACATGAGGATGACGACAATGATATAAGAGTTCAATAATACAAGTTCAAGAATTAATTTATTCAGGAACTAATAACATCCAAATTGTCAACATGATACTTCTTTGTAGAGTAAAATTTAAGAATGCTCAGAAGAATATTTTCACGAAAAGATACTGGATGAAGCGCAAATATCAAGGATATTCCACCAATTTCATGGAGTATATAAGTTAAAATTTTAACCAGCTGAGTATAATAAAGAATGGAATAACAAAAGAAATCACCATACACGCGGTACTTGTGATGCATGTGTTTATTCCATCGAATAATAAATAATCTGAACCAGTCGGTATAATACGCACCGGCGGTGATATTCCAATGAATAATAATAAAGAATGGAATAACAACATAAATCAACATGCATGCGATACTTATATGCAGTTATTCCAATGTAATAATAAATAACGGACCAGTCCCACAGAAACGCGCATGCATGTGATATTTCAATAGAATAATAAAGATTTTAACCAGTCCCGTAAAACGAAACGCATCTGATGTGGATATTCCAAATGTAATAATAAATAATGGAATAATGAAAGAATTTCACCAAGTATAGGGTAGACCATGGCAGATCACAAAGTTATTACAACGAATAATAAAGAATGAAATAACAGAAGTTCTCTTCATGAATATTAAAAAAAATACTCCTTACGAGTACAACAAATAATATCCCTTACCTTATAAAGAAGAGTACTCCGACAGTAAGGCGGGAATATACTTGAAGAAACTTGCACTAAGCTCAAAGCTTTCTTAAACGCTAAAGAAATACGCTCAAGATAGAAGAATAATTCTCTCTACAGTTTCTCTCTCTAGAGTTTCAGTGAATTCGTAAGAAATAATGAAGAAATGAGCTTCTATTTATAGAAGAATGGATCTAATAAGAACCAATCCATGAAACGGTCCGGATCGATTTACTTTAAACGGACGGTCCATATTGGTTTACAATAAAATATAATATATTCTATTTATAATCTAATAAAACGAATAACTTTTAAAAAGATTTTACTATGCAAACACTATGCATGCACTATGAAAAAACTATGTATAATAAAATATAATATATTCTAATTATTGTCTAATAAAACGAATAACTTTATAAAAGTATTCTGCTTTATATAAAAGATTTTTTACTATTAGCCTAATAAAACGAATAACTTTATAAAAGTATTCATTTTATATAAAAAGTTTTTCTGCTTTATTACATTAATAATACTAATAAAACAAAACTTCATCATCATTATTATTATTCACACTATTAATCGACCGGTCGTTCCTCGTGAAAGAGGGGCTTTCCAATAAGGATTTCTCCCTATTGGCGCGCAATTAGGTGACCAAAACTCTCTTTGGTAGAACTTCTAGACATCGTTAATATTGCAAATAATAATATTAATAACTCTGTTATCTCAATTATTGATTTAATATTATAAAAAAAATATTGACAATAATTGAATCAAATAACGTGAGATACTATGCAACAATTCATCAAGCAATAATTGAACAAGACCGAGTGACTTCTCACGTAAGCATTAATAATCAATACTGTGTGTACTTATGCAACCACCAGCGTATTCACGTACTTTTTAACACTGGGTGTTTCAACAGCTTAACTGTAAAACTTCCGCCGTTATTTTCATAAAATATTTTTTGTCATTTTCTTAATCCGACAATAATTACATTGTGGGGTCCACTAATGATTGTCTTCATCGTCTTTAATATTCCCCTGTTAAAACGAATATTCCCCAGAGCCAATTGAATATTATATAACAACTTGCGTACTTTGCAAAATTTATAAATATTACCCACAACTATAACATTATATCAAATTCATTCAAAAATGATAATTATAAAAAATTCATCTTTATTCATAAAAGTTGGGGTCTTAAAATCTCCCCTTCTTATGAAATTTCGCCCTCAAAATTAGGGTACGTACCTGGTATGTCGAAGAGGTAAGGATACCTTGATTTCATTTCAGATTCTAACTCCCAGGTCATTTCCTCAACATCGTGGTTCCTCCATAAATATTTGACTTGAGGTATAACCTTGGAGCGTAGAATATGTTCCTTCTTATCCCAGATTTGAACATGAACCTCTTCATACGTTAAATCTTTTGCTATTTCGTCCGGTTCTAACTCAATAATGTGGTTCAGGTCTTTCACATATTTACGTAACATGGATATAAGAAAAACGTTATGAACTCGAGACATACTTGGCGGTAAAGCAAGTCTATAGGCTACAGTCCCTACTCGATCTAGGATTAAAAATGGGCCAACGAATCGAGGATTGAGCTTTCCTCTCTTTTCAAATCTCGTAACTCCTTTCCATGGAGCAACACGTAACAACACATGATCTCCAATATTGAATTCCACGTCCTTTCGATGAAGATCAACATAACTCTTTTGTTTGCTTGTGAGGTTTTTATACGTTGTCGATCGTTTGAATGTTTTCCGTAGTCATACGCACTAACTCCGGTCCCAACAACGTTGCTTCACCCACCTCATCCCCGTGATAATCGAGAATGACACTTTCTTCCATACAACGCTCAATGGAGCCATGCCAATGCTTGCTTGATAACCGTTGTTGTCAGAGGAAAACTCCACCAATGGTAAGAACTTGTCCCAACTTCTCTTGAAGTCAAGGACACAGAGTCTTAATAAATCTTCAAGAGTTTGAATAGTCCTCTCTCGATTGTCCGTCTCGCTTTGAGGATGATATGCCAACTAAATCAGAATCCGCGCCCATAGCTTTTTGCAACTAACCCAAAATCGTGAAGTGGATCTTGGGTCTCGACCAAAACTATGGATACTTCGCATACCATGCAATCTTACAACCTCGTTTATGTACATACGAAAGCAAGACTTTCAAGTGTATAAGTTTCTCGTATAGGTAAAAAATGAGCGGACTTGGTCAATCTATCAACAATGACCTAAATCAGATCTATACCCCGAGAAACCTTGGGAAGACCAATGATGAAAATCCATGGTAATGTGCTCCCACTTCCATTCGGAATTTCAAGTGGTTGCAATGGACCTTTTGTTACTTGATGTCTCACCGACTTCGTTGACACGTTAGACACCTTGAGATAAACAAATATTATCTCTCTTCATATTTGCCCCACCAAAATGTATGTCAAGATCATGATACATTTTAGTACTCCCACGATGGATTGCAAACGGTGTGTTGTGCGCCTCCATCATGATTTTATACTTTAACTTCGTGGTCGTTAGAACACAAAGTCCGAGTTGACTTAGAAGTATTCTTTCTTCATCGATTCTTGCTTCCTAAGATAGCACCTTCTTGTACTTTTCTTCCTCATATGCATCACCTCCAAGTCTCAGAGCTTGAAAGCACTTTTAACCTTATCGATTAAAGTCGGTTCCACTCGTATATTCGCCATCATCACTTGGGTCCCTGGAGTCTTTATCTCTATGACGGAGAGCAGTTGTTACATTGAATTAAAATTATCAAATTAAATTGATTTCAGTCTTGAGAATATTAATCTGGAAGATATATTAGCATGTGAGAAAATAAAATTCTAAGATGGTAGTGATATTCAGTTGCTTTTAGTTATTGAGTAATGAGTATTGGAGTTAGTTTATTACTCAAAGATTTGTCTATTCAAGTAATACTTCTAAAATGGGATACAATGATGGTTGTTTAATCAGTTCTCTGTCGGCTAAGCTTTTGAGCGTCATACTTTTAACTTAATTTGTCTATAAAATGATAAAAAAAAAAATGAATTGGTAGCCTGTTGAAGTATGATAATGAAACTCTTGAATGACAAGTTGTAACTAAAATTTGATTTCATTTTATTGATACACAATTAGAATGCACATCTCTTTTATGTTGAGGTCCTATTGTTATCATGCTCCTAAAACTTTTTCTGGTTGAAAAAGTTCTCAGAAGCAATTAAATTATGCAATTCTGTGTTGCGTTTACAATTGTCATTGGTTTTCTAATATTTTCTAAATATGTTCTTGAAAAATTTGACGAGAAAATAAACACGAGTCTATCATTTTGTAAGTTATGTTTAAATTAGTAATATTTTTTTGTAGGGAAGATTTTTTGCCCTTTGCAAAAAAATTGTTTTAAGAGTTTTGGAGATCGAGTTATGTATTGGACTACAATCAATGAGCCAAATTTGTTTGTACAAATGGCCTATATCAATATGAGCGTGGTGTATCCACCAGCTCATTGTTCAATACTTCAATCCTTTTTGGAAACTATTCCATTGGCAATTCAGTTGTGGAGCCTCTTATCGTGTTGCACAACATGTTAATGGCTCATGGCAAGGCTGCCAATCTATACTGGGAGAATTTTCAGACAATCAATTGGCCTTGAAGTATATTGTATGATATTTTCTTGTTTTCTAGAACTTGAGTTTAATTTGACTTTTAATTAGGAATATGTTTGTGTAGTCTAACCAGGATGTAATTATAGGGATTGTTATATATATGTTCATGTACGAACAATTGACAGATGATAATCTCGATCAGGAAGCTGCAACTTGGGGCTTGACTTTTAATGCAGCCTGTAAATGGTTAGCTACACGGGGAAAGAAAATCATCTTTACAATAAAAAAGAATAGTAGCTTAAAAGTAAAACTTAGTAAAACAATGATTTCTATTAGCTTAAAAGTAAAACTTAGTAAAACAATAATTTTAACAGGCCAAAAAAAGGAGTTGCTGTAGATGGAACCCCTATATATATATATATATATATATATATATATATATATATATATATATATATATAGATCTAAAACACTATCTTTAATAGACAATTGTTCCAACTACTTAATTTCTTAAGAGATATTAAATCATTTTAATGAACAAGAAATTAGTAGATGTATTTTGAGAATGAATGTTTAACTATCGACTTGGCCATGGTGAATGTATTACATAGTCAAGCTCCCTTAAATCTGTGTAAATGAAAGGAAGAGTCTTTGAATGTTGCGGCGGCAAGCCCAATATCGATAGAGGATGCTTGCAGAAATTAAGTAGAACAAAATGTAAGGAGGGATAAACGTCGATTGCAATATCGACGTAACATCATAGCATCCATCTGTGATGGTTCGTAAACATGTATTTTGATTAGTTGTTCTCAGTGTTGTTTGAAATTGTGGATAATTTTAATTACTTTTTTTTGGTTGATAGACAATTTTACTTCTAAGGTTACAACAAATGTGCAATCGGAAAGTGATTAATATTGAACCTTAGTTTTTGATGCAATAATTGGTTGATATGAAGTAGGTTCGAGTGTGTGTATGTGATTAGCATTGTGCGAGTTGAATTTTCAATTGTCAATTTATGTTTTTTTAAATATATGTTTTTGAGTGGTGTTTTAACCTTTTACTTAGCAGTGAGACATTGAAAGGGGCTCTTGGTTTGAGTTACATAGAATGTAATTTTATTCAATTTTAGTTGAATAGAATTATAATGACATTAGTAAATTTTTACTAGGCTCTGACCATATTTTTGCAATGACTATAATGATGTATATAATAAATGTGTTTTGGTTTGAAGTGGGGTGTATAGAAAGAGGAGTTACAATGTAGGTATAAATGTGATATATGATAAGATTGATTTCAAAAGTGAATCTAACAAGGATATGTAACTTCTATTTTAGCACTCAAATAAAGTGTAAGTGAGTGTGCAAGTGTTATTCAAATTCTTTTATTTGATAGACTTTTTCAGTAGTATCAAATCCTGGGGTCTTACTATTTATATTTGGAAGCCTCATATCTTCCGATATATTTGTCTCATACTCTTTGGTGCATTACTTTATTTAATAGGGATGAAGAACTCAATTCCAAGGAAGCAAATTCAAACGAAGACTACCAAACCAAAGACAACTTAAATTTTTGGAAGATATGATACTGTATTTTTATGCGGTGTTTAAATTTCATGATGTAAAATAGATTGCGTTGAGTTTGATAACGTTTGTAATCAATTTTAAAGATGAGCGTGTTAATAAATTATATAATCCATTATTCAAACTAGCCCGTGTATTACACGGCTTACCAACTTATAAATACACTAAATATTCTTTAATTCTTCTTGTAAAGATGGTAGACCTTAGTTAAGTTTTGTTTAGTGTAAAATAGATTTATACAATATTTTGAATTTAAACTATATATTTTAAACAATCTTTATGAGATGAAAATGATTGTATTTCAGTTATTTTTGGGGGACGGACATCTTTTATTTAACAGTGTGTCCTATTATATATATTACTCGTTAAACTAAACTATTTTAAAAGGTTAAAAGATTATATCAAAGTGTGACATATATACAAACTTTAACATTTAAAAAGTAAAAAAAATAAAAATTAGAACTCTATTTTCCATATAAGAGAAGTAGAACTGAAACAACAAAATAAAATTCGTCACAATAAAATCCGGCGCAGATAAAAGTGTTGTTAAAAGTTATATTTGTGTTGTTAAATGTGTATTGAGAAAAATTAAAAAAATAATCGTAATAGAAGGGATCCAAATCCCTTCTTTTCTTATTTGATAATTAAAAGTTAAATATTTTGATTGTATTATAATTGTATTTGGTTTGGGGATTTATAGTTGGCTGTTAATCATTAATTATGTGTCATCTACTTTTTTTGCCACATGAGAACGGGGGGTGGTTCTGGTAACATGTAATGTCAATTGTCAAACACTGTCCCAATTAATTCGTTTCAACTAAACTCACTATATATCAAGGTTTATCATTACTCCTACAAAGAGAGGTTTTGTTGGATTATTAGCGTTAAAGGCGTTCGAGACAGTAGTATTTGGTATGTTTTGACCTTCAAATGTACTGTTTAATTTTTAGTATGACGCATTTGAGAATAAATTATAGAATGTTTGCGAATTAAATAAGTTGTATTTAAAATTACCTGTTTCTAAATAAATAATATTTTTAAATACGTTTAGAATTTTAAATGTAACAAACGCACAACATGCACCAAACACCTTATAATAAAACAAACCTAAAAAGAAAAATTAAGTTACCCTTAATTAGGTTCCTTTTTTCGGTGGTCCCGGATATACAGATTAAATTTACGACATGAAACTTTGAAGTTGTTATATTTTTTGTTATTTTCTCTCTAATCATATTAGAAAAATTTACAGAAAAATAAAATAAGACGGTCAACCTTAACAAACCATATATTTTATTATAGAAAAACACTAGATTATTCGAGTAAGCTTCATCTTTAAAAGCCCCATAACATCATCATCAATCAACTTTCACCGTACAAACCACATATTTTATTATTCATCTTCAAACCCTACATAAAATAAAATGATAAAAACATCCAAATTCTCCAAAACGTTACTTAAAAAAAAAAGAGACTCAAAGGTAATGTTATAGTTACAAACCGCCCTAATAATCATTACTTAATTCAAAGGTAAATGTTACTTAATTCATATTCACTACTAATAATCATTTATCAACGATTCACACCATTATTGACGACAGATCATTCTTTTTTAGCTCGTACTTAAGATCCAACAACTCATTCTCAGGTAATGTTATGGTTACAAACCGCCCTCCACCACCATCTTTAGGTGTTGGAAGTACCAAAATTACCCCTTCATCTCCAACCCCATCGACCGAATAACTTACATGGGTCGGGGTTTGTCCCTTCACTTTCATGTCATAAAATGTGGCCTCTTCCATGTCCACAAATGTCAAATTCGCTCCATACATAATGACATCGGATAATCCATTCTCACTTTCCAACGTTTCTTCTATTTTTTTGCGTTCATCAACGGCGTTATTCATAACAAGCGTCGCTAATTCCTTAAGATCGCTATCAATTATAGAAAATTCCCCCTTAACTATGCTTATAACTTGATTATCATTGAAAATCCCTTTCTTTTTCTTGCATGAATCATATTTGACTATTGTCACCACTTTGGGCTCCGGCCCATTTTTAACTTTTGCAACGCAATGCCAAATTACTGCACAAAGAGACTCAAAGGGTGGAACCCGGCCCGAGTTTTTCGGGCCGGATATATTGGATTGCAACTGACTCAATTGTTTGGCAGAAACATGGAAGGAGAATGTGTCCATCTTGCTGTTACTTGTAGCTATCCAATTATCTCCAACCGGGTCAACCCATTTAAGAGAAAGTGGATCCTGTCTGAGCTTTTTTGGGCTCGGTAAAGTTTCAATCTTTCTATATTGGGCTAAATTTGGTAGTGCTTCTCGATCCTGACCACCCATAGTCTTGCCCCACATGTTGATGAACTCAGAAGCAAAGTAGACATCACCCAGAACATGGGCCCAGCTTAAGCCCACTGACATTCCTCCACATTTGAACTTGGTTAACTGCATTAAGCATGCCTCACAAAATAAATAGTCAAATAAAGAAACAATTATGAAAATATATCTTTGACCAATGACTAAAAAGTACTGTACTAGATATATATTGACCACTAGAAAATATTTTTAGTGAATAAAAATATTCAAAGCACTGTTGGTGTAAGTGTAAATTATATTTTTAAAATTATGATGTGATTTTTTTAAAAAAAAAAATTATTTAGAAAGTTTTTAATTAAGAGAAGACATTTATGTTTGCAATAAAGGTGTTCAAGTGTGAAGGACAGCAAGGATCTTTTCATGTACTTTCATTTGTCTATATTCTTTACTCATTTTCATTACTAGCATATAGCATTATTCTTGACATTATTATCATAAAATGTCCAAATTAAATACCAACCAACTACTACTAGTAGTACTATTTATTATAAATAATGAGATTTGATACATTGATTTTACAACAAATTAAAAACCTTCAATTTTGGACATGCCTCTTTCTCTCTCTCTCTCTCTCTCTATATATATATATATATATATATATATATATATATATATATATTTGTTAATGAACCGACTATAGCGATGGTTCAGACTTTGGTCGTAGTGTAAAAAAATCGTCATCATAACGCCATAACTGGTTCATTAACAAACCGATCTAGGAGAGATTTTCATATATATATATATATATATATATATATATATATATATATATATGCATGCATGATGCATACCTGAATAAAAACATTTGGAGAAAATGCTAGTTGAGGACCAATGGGCTGGCTAAAAATAAGCATCTTCTTAAGATAATCATCATTATCATGCTTAATCATCTTTAGCCATTCATCTATAGTTTTGGCACACTGAGCCTCTATGAGCCTCACCCCACAATCATTACACTTGATGTACGGCCGGCCGGACTCGGATCTCCGAAAGCGGCCGCATACTACATAGAACTGGTTCAACCATTTGAACATGGTTTCCTTAATATACATGATGGTCATGCCCTCAAAAGCTTCATGACTCTTAAAGTAATAAACTCCTCTAAGGTAGTGAAGCTTCATGGCCAAGTTTATGTTAGTTGGCTCATGCGTTAAGTCGGGTCGGGTCATATGGCCCGGCCCAACTGAGGAGAGCTTCACATTGTATAGGAGGGTTTCCTCTTGGGAAGATGATGATACTACCATGGTGGATGTTGAGAAAGAAGGATAGCTAGGTAGGGTTTTGTGGGAAATAATTCTTGGGACAAATTAAAGAGTGGAGGAAGATTTATGGGGGGAGAGAAAGAGGAGGCAGGTGGGGATATTTATGGAGATTTTATGGCCTGTGATCTTTCAGGGAAGTAGTTATGCACTTATAATTGCATTAAATCTTTTGTAGTAATATTACAATTGGAAGCAGTGAAAAGTTAATCTGCAAAATTGGAAGCACATGCAGTAAAATTTCCTATTTATTTGAGGTTTTATATATAGTGTTGAGCAATTATTAAAAAAGTCATTTATTACTTTAATTTTATCGATAAGATGGATATGTATTATCACAAATATATATCCTTGCATGAATAAAGAAAATATGTATAAAGTTGTATAGATAAATGACAGAGAAATTACAAAAAAAAAAGATACTTGAAGACAATATAAGAAAATTTGTAATTAATGCTTGCTAAAATTTGTTAATGTCAAATATATAAGAAAATTTTGAACCGCCTAAAATGTCTAATAATTAAATGGGAATGGAGGAATACATTTTATATGCATGCTCCCACTTTCTAAAATATAAGATTGAATTTGATTTTTTTAAGTCAATATGTTCTTAAATTTAAAATTGATATAATTAATTCCATTCAATTTGAGTTCATACATTATGAATAAGGTTAACTATCTATAGAGTAAAAAACACTACTACATATAGGAGTTACTCTTCCTTTTTATTTTTATTTTGCAAAAGGTTAAATATGATATAATCCTGAAAAACATATCCTAAAATCTAAAAGAATTAGATAATAGGATATAAGATTACAAATATGTTTGTTGCATACAAAAGTAATAAAATATTAAAGTAATAAAATTTTGAATTGAAATTGTCACAATTTGACTTTAAAATATCAAATTTAATCTTATATTTTAAAATTAAAGAAATATTAACTTTTCACTACTTTTAATTGTCATTTTCACAAGCATTTTTATAATTTTTCTCACAAACAATTATTAAGTCTGATCATATGAGCAAAGAATTTGTAAAACTTTTAAAAATTAACTTATCGAATTGGTAGTATCTACCTATATATCATCTTAGAGTTGCGATAAATTTACGCAGAATTATTATTGCAAAACTTATCAATACATATGGGATTGATAGAAATTATAGGAGAACCCACTTATTACACGTGTCTAAAAAAAATTAACCTTAATATTTATTCACATAACGGATGATTTTAAAATCAATATAAACTTTCACAATATATATTATTTTTTATCTTCTTATTACCATTTTCTTTATGGGGTTGGGATTAGAGTTAGAATTAGGTTTAAGGTTAAGCGTAGGGTTGGGTTGGGTTGGGTTGGATTGGGTTGGGTGGGGGTTAGAGTGGAAGGTGAAGGTGAAGGTGAAGGTGGGGACAAATAAGTTAATTCCCCATCCATCCTAATTAAGGCTGACACCCCCACTCTCCACCCCCGACCCCATGTATCATGGCACTTGAAAGAGGTCACATTTTTGGGTATACAAGAATGATAGATAAGCATTATATTAGGCCAATTTTTTTTTTTTCAATCCTATTACCTGTAGGCTTCTTTTATTTTTTAGACTTCTTCCTAGGCTCCACTTGGGAGTAGGTTTTAACTTAAATGTGGAGACAGCCATACAATTGTAGGGATCTGGATCCTCTATGATGATTTTTTTTATGAGGATCTTGTGAGATTTTTGTTATGGAGTAGACAATATCAGAAAAAAAATTCAAAAGCTCATAACTCTTTTTTTGTCTGTGTATCAAAACGACGTTGTTTTGATAAGAATTTTTTTTTACAAGTTGATAAATAATTTGAAGCCACCAAACACCGTTTTTTTTATATATAATTATTTTAAATTTCTTGATTATTCTGTATATGATTTTTTTTTTAATATTTTATAATTATTTTACATATGATTTCTGTATAGGGGGATCTGAAATTGTTATTTTCAAGAGTATAATTATAAGGTTGCGTGTAGAATAGATTTACATATTATACGTACGTTAGAGTAGGATAATAAGATATATAGGTATTAAATTAGATTATACTGTATTTGTACTATCACATAAAGGTTTAAAAAACAAAGAGTACGACTATATATTGTGATAATTAAGAGTCTTTTAATGTATTGCAATAAATTTATGATAAATTATAATTATGAAATTTATTAATATATTATATTGATAAAAATTATAAAAGGTCTCACTTATTTCACATCTTTTTAAAAAATTACTACTAATAATTATCTACATAACTAACAATGAAAAATCAACGTAAATATTCATAATATATATAATTTTTCTTACGATAAATGATAAATGTATCTTAAATTATAATTACAAAGTTTATCAATATATAAAATTAATATGAATTATAAAAAATCTCATTTATTACATCGCCTCCAAAAAATTACCCATAATAATGATAATAAAAAAATTTTACATAATCATTCACAATATATATTATTTTTCAAACAAAACAATATATATTATTTTTCAAACAAAAATATATAAAGGCTATACAAATAGTGTGGTAAGGACAAACTTGCACATTTAAGAGTCCACCATAAATGGTGAAGGAGCTGGTCAAGCTCTATTGGCTTATACTGAATCTACGGCATAAGAGAGCGGGCAAAGTCTAAATCTTTTGTCCCACCTGTCGTTCATTATTATCTGACTTTATATATCATTTTTTTGTAAAGATTCTTTTAATTTTTTTATGTATAGTTAATTTATTACGAGATAAAATTTATATGATATTAATACATGAAATGATACGTGATAAAATACAGAATGAAACAACAAATTCCGATTTATTTTTTTCAAATTGCTAAGTTGTAGAGGTCCCTTATTTTGACAAGTACCCGGCTACCGAACTATACGTAAGGATGTAAATGAATCGAGATGGGTATTGAGTTGTTTAAATTTAGTTCATAAAATTTATCGAATTTGAAATAAAAGTTCATTGAGACTCATTTAAGCACTGAGTCGAGTACAATCTCGAATAGAATCCGAACAATTTAAATTTTTCGAGCGAATATAATCTGAATGTCAATAAAAAATTATAATTTGAAAAAGTTCGAATAATTTATAAAACTTTAAAATATGCTCATATTTAAATATTTATATTTCGAATTAAGCTAGAATTGAATTTTTAATCAAACGAATCAAGCTCGAACAATTTATTTCATTTTATAGCATTAATCGTATGTACTTTTTGTTTGCATATTGAGTGTGTCTAAGGGAATGAGAATGATTGGTCAGTATATAGTATTTATTATATGCATGACAATATAGATAAACATTTAAGATATCAATTCAATAAAATAATATAAAAGTCTATACAAGAATTTAAGATATCAATTCAATAAAAGAGAATAATATATATACATGTCCTCGATAAATATTTGACGATGTTAAATTACAATCAACGTGAAAATGTATGTAATAAAATAAAATAAATTAAAATAAAATTCTTCTTAATTTCTACCTATTTCATGTATGTATATACATATACATCGTAATAATAATTCAACTAAAAATTTTCACAATATATAATATGATTCTTTAATAAAATAATTCTAATTCAACTGAAAATTTTGGCAACTAGAAACTTACCTACTTTTGGCAAGTGTTTTATCATCAACCCCTTATAATTCTATTTATAGAATTGTTGATTAAACATCATATTATTATAATGCCACATAAGATGAGCATATATATATATATATATGCTCATATCTATATATAAATGAATGAGAATTTTATTTAAAAAGTGTGATATTTGGTTCATATCTTTTCAAATTAAAAAGGTACCTTATCAAAGGGATGTAACCTTTTAAAGGGATGTAACCTTTCAAATGGATGTATCATTTCAAAAGGACGTAACCTTTCAAAGGGATGTATCCTTTCAAAAGGATGTATATCTTCAAAGAGATATTTGGAAACTTATAAATAAGTTCCAAATCTACCCAAAATTTTATTTCATCTTCAACTTTAATCCTTCTTAAGTTCTTAAAGATTAATTTCATTCTTCATTCATATAAAAGTCATATAGAGTATTCATATAAAAGTCATAGAGAGTATTAAGAATTTTGTTAGTTAAGTGGGCTAACTGATTTAAAGTCTTCATGAGAGTTAAAGACCATTTTATCCTGGAAAGTAGACGTCCATTGTTCCATCTATAAGCACCGATAGCGGGGACGAAATCTGCTTTAAGGAGAAACTATCCAACAGTTGACTTAGTTTTAAAAATTTGTCAATTATATCTAATAAATCATTTTTTATAAAATTATTTATCTTTTAATTCTGTTTATTTAATTAGTATATAATTATAATACTTTGGGGTAACAAATTAAATAATAACATTTAAAGTGACACAACGAAACGAAAGACTAGAAAAATATTAATAAAAATAATTATATGAATTGAATCTATATAACTTTGCAATCATCAAATTCAGAAAGTTTGATAAATTGGCTAAACAACTACAATACTTCTATAAAAATCTGATTAATGAAAATTAACCCTAAAACACACGAAAATATCATTTAAATAAACAATTAATAAGCTGAAAACCCTAATTACGAAAAGAAAAGCAAAATTAAGAGAGAAAAAAAATCAAATAAGTCCAAAACTGATAAAACTTTGAAAGACCCAAAAACGTCTTTCTATACCTTTTCTGCTTAAAAAGAACTTGAACTTGCATGGATTTGGCCAAATTGAATCAGTAACCAAATACCAATTAAACTGATGACTGTTATAAATAGAGCTTCCACTAATCCATTATTAAATAATTTATATGGGTTAAATTGTTCATTTATATTCACAGGTCTTAACTTAGTTGGGTTATATTCAACCTGCTAGTATATTTTGACCAATAAATCTACTATCAATCTATCATATAAAAATTGCTCAAATATTATTTATATACATCAGACGACGATATTGATATGGCCGCGTAACGTACATAGTAGTAGTCATATAAATTATACCAATATATATGCTGAAGATATGTAACAGGTTTATATGATAGTAACATTACTCTATTTTGATTGTTTGTCTAGTCATGTCAATAAAATTCAACCTACTAGTCGTGACACGATTACAAAATATAACCGTAAGCAAATCATATAGTACCGTTAATATTATAGAAATAACCATAACGTGATTAACCAAACAATTTGATCAGTAACAATTTCAGTTAATATTTTGTTACAGTTTTTTCCCCTATTAATATGTTGTTCAAAGAATGAAAGAACTAAATAAGTAAGTTAATAATAAAAAGAGTTTAAAAGTTCAAACCACACTATAATCGACTAATAATATTCAGAGTAATACATCTGTGAAATTATTAGAACTTACAAGTAAAATTATGCTATTAAAACAAACTAAGAATACTCTCCACAAATTTGTTATAAATGTATGATATGAGAAAGTTTAAAATTCTATAAACAGCTTTAAAAAGCTATCAACACATTGACGATTAATTTATTCATGAATGCACTTTCTATTATTAAGTTAGTAATTATATGCTAGAGTTTTATCACACACACACACATATATATATATATATATAGGTAATGATTCATAGCATGTATTTGCTATGGATAAAAAATAGGTAAATACTATCTATACCATCCATAACAATTATTAACGACCTAGATTAAAAACTCATTCTCACCATCTGCTAGTATTTTCAGCGGATTGGTTTAAATTTTTTGTTGACCGATTATGCCCCCACTAACGCCCCACCAAAAAAATTAAACTAATCCACTAGAAACACTAGTGGATGGCAGAGAAGTAATAACAAGCATAAACATGTCATATTTAAGCAGTTGTTAACAACACTTTTCAAGCACTTGTTGACTACACTTTTCAAGCATAAACAGGACAGTACTTTTAAGCATAAACAGGACATAACACTTTCATAAACAGGAGAACACTTTCCAAACATAAAGATTGATAAAATTATGCCAATTTATATACTTGATAATAAAGATTGATACAAAAACATTCAAAAAAGAATTACCACTAGTTTATTAAAGCTAATACAAAAACAAAAAGATAATACATAATAAGACTAGTTTATTAAAGTATATTCAAAAAAGATTGATACAAAAATATTTAAAAAGATGAAGTATGATTGTACTGGAAAGACAATATTAAAGCTAGAAAACAAAAAGGTAATAAATAATAAGATGTAGCACACAAATCCCATTTGTAGAATCATTTATATATGTCTAACTCTTACAATACCATAATCATTCCTACAATTAGTAAATGTAAATTTCACTTCAATCTCTAAAACTGTTACTGAAGTTTCACTTGAATTGGAAATTTAACCCTACAAGATTTTCATGATATAATTTTTTCATAAATTCCCTTATAACGATGTCCCGACCTTTTTACTTGATGACCAAATGGAGTCAGAAATCACAAATATACAGCTTACAAGAATGATGCCATCAGAAATTTTGAGCTTGTAATGTTCTTGATATCATCAGCAATTCTCAGCCGCCTACACAAATTTATACCCGAAATTTAGTTATTAAAGATTATTCTTTTTTGATAAAAAAAAGATCTAAAAAATCAGATTTATTATATACCTTAGGAGCTGCCTAAATGATTTCCATAATATTGCAACACAGGTTTCAGGACTTCACATAAAAAGAGCAGCAGAAAGAAGTTTAGCTTGGTCAGAAGAACTTGAGAGAAACTAAACATTCCTCTATATTTTGGTAAAAAAAATTTAAAGAAGAAAAAAGCTAAGAAGGAAAAGAAATCACCTAGCAACATAGAATGCTGAATTTTTCAGCATAGACAACTTATTGGCACAACTAATGGCAATAGCACCACTTGAACCGCCTTCGTCGGTTACAACTGTTATAATTGGGACTTTCGGGCCAATCATAGTCCTCAGATTATATGCAACTGCTTCAGGAAATAATGTTAAAACAACAATTGATGCATATAAGCAATTAAGTTATCTTCTCTGTGATGTTGAGGATATGAACAAGAACAATAGGTCTATTTGGATGTCGAGCAATATTGAGGTGTTGATTGGGTGTATAATTCTTTAAGAGCCTGAAAGTATATAATAATAATGTAAAACTTGGAGCTAAATATATATCAACTCAAAAGCTAAGAAACTTTATTCAACTATTCTTTGTTATTTAGGAACATGACATGTTTATGCTTTTTATTGCTTCTCTGCCATCAACTAGTATTTCTAGCCGATTAATTTTATTTTTTTTGGTGGGGCGTTATTGGGGGCATAATCGGTCAACAAAAATTTTAAACCAATCCGCTAGAAATACTAGCAGATGGCGAGAATGAGTTTTTAATCTGGACTGTTAATAATTTTTATGGATGGTATAGATGGTATTTGCCCATTTTTATTCATAACAAATAGATATTATGAATTATTATCCTATATATCCCTCATTTTAAGAAAGTAAGGGAATCCTTACTTGATCCTTTCTATATATATATATATATATTGGTTTGGTTAATTTGGTGTGCTTTTTGGATAACAACTATAGTTGTAACCAAATGTGTTGTTCGACTTTTTTTGGTTTTGGCTTATTAAATTTTCCATTCGTTACAGGCAGGAGCGGATATAGGAATTTTTCTCAATAGGGGTGGATTTTTGAAATCATGAAAAAATAGCAATGATCCAACTTTTTCCTGTATAATTGTAGGAAAAAAAATGCATACAATTCTGATTTTTTATTTTAGTGCCCTATTTTTATCCTTTTATAGAACACAACTCTCATTGAAACTCACATAAAGGAAAGAGGCAGAACTACGAATAAAAACAATTTGACACAAATCTAATTCTGAACACAGTTGTATCATTTTATTTAAACACTAAAACTACATGTTCATCTAATATTAACAACAACAGTTGTACTTACTGGAATTGAAGTATTCAACCCACAAAGTCACAACAAGTTCAAATAAACTATAAAAAAAGAGAGCCCTAATTAGTTACATCTTAAGTACAAAATATAACAAATACTTCAAATAAATGAAATTGAGTTTAACCTCAAGTTCTCAACCAACAACAAATTCAAACAAATTACAAATTTTAAATTATCAAACAAACAAAAAAAAATCCTAATTTAGTTACCTTCTAAGTTTGATTACTCTGATATGCGCAAGATGTAATGCCGTAATGGAGATGTAGAAGAAGTAGTGGACCTAGTGACAAAGCCGCGAAATATAAAAATAGTGGCGGAGAATGGAGATGTAGAAGAAGTAGTGGCGAAGCCACAAATGTGACGCCCCCAAAATAGGTATACAACACCCATTCTGAGTCGCCAAATACATGGTACAGAAAGCAAACTACAACTTCAATAATACAATTGTCGTGCAAAATACGACAACACATACTGTGAGTTTAAATACAAATATTGTCTTCTAGACAATATCAACACTCAAATAAGTCCTTATTACAATTATTCATACACTATTTTATAGAAATAGTGAGGACTGCTAAAACATCTTTCTAGAACCATCACTCCATACCCCGACTCGATCCTGCTATGTTCTCACCTCCTGAGAAGAAAAATGGAACAAAAAGGAAAAGGGTGAGCTCAACTAGCACAGTAAAGAATATTATGACTAAGATAATATACAACAAATTATCATTAGTCTTCAACAAGGAAAAATCTAATAGAATATAATAGACAACAAGTTTTAGATCAACAAATACAGCGAAAACAACAATCCATTAGAAGAGTCACGTAGAGAATGAATTTTACTATCCTTTAAGGTTTAAAAGTCCATCATCAATATTTTATCCTTGTAACATCAATCAATATACATCTTTAATCAAATATTCATCTTTACACTACAGGCCAAAGATATTCATTTATATCACCATTTAATTATGTTCATCTCAACACTGCTCATCTTCGCACTACGGGCCAAAAATATTCATCAATTAATCATTCATCTTTGCACTACAGGCCAAAGATATTCAGTAATATCATCATTTAAGACTGAGGATGATAAAAAAATATTTTAAAGAAAATGAATCCAGTGAGACGGAAGGACAAATATTAGAGATTCATATAACAGTTTATCCAAGATCAATACACTACTAGAAAAACAAGAATACGTGACGGAATTTTGTGACAGTTTTTTAAAACAATCACAAAAGATAGTAATTTGTGATGGACTTTTTAAGCAATCACAAAATAATTGTATATATGATGGCTCTTAGTGATGACTAATCTTGCTATCAATGTATTATAATTGATATGGCCATGTCAATCACACCAATTTTTTCATGCAAAATAAATTTTCTTTTTGTGACGCACTAAGTCATCATTTATAGATATACCCTTTTCATGATTGCATTTAAGCTATCACTAATATTTTAATGTAACAAATAATCAAAACATTATTTTATGACGGTCGTGACAATCATTAAAAAAGATAGATTTTTGTGACGACTTTTATTTGCAATTACAAAAAGAAGGTATTTTGTGATGAAATTTTCAAGCCATCACAAAATAATAAAATATATGATGGCTTTTAGTGATGACTAATTTTATCATCATTATAGAGTATTTGTGACTGCCATTGCAATCACCAAATCTTATGTGAAAGTAATTTTGTTTAATAAGTCAACTCATATATGTTTCCTTTTATATTTTGTTTTAAAATTATAATCATGATCTGGACTTTGGTGTACTGGTAATACTCGTTATTTAGTTTGCAAATAGGAGAGGGTTCGAATCCTACAAGTATCATTTGATACAATTAATACAGTGAAATAAATTATATATAAATTGAGATTCACGTTCTTATATTTGATCCCTAAAGTCTTGTTTTTTTTTTGTGATGACTTTGACAATCACAATAGATTATGTGTTAATGTGATTGTATTAATCATCACAAAAACCTTAAGCATTTGCGTGATTGCCAAAACCATCACGTAAAACCTTTCATGATGGGCGTATACAAGACGACCATTGTGATGCTTAAAGCCATTACGTAAACCTTTCGTGATGGTTTTCCTACTTTTTGTGATGGATTTTGGCCATCACAAATGACCATTTTTTTAGTAGTGGTAATACTTCATAATAACCAATTGTGAAGCAGAATTCAAAAATAAAGATCAAAACATGGATACAATCAAAGATAGTAACCATAAAAGACATCTGGGACGAAAAAGAGAAAATTTCATTTTTCGGTGAATAGTGTCGTATTCGTGAATAGTGTCGTATACGTGAATAGTAATCCCGACACAAAAAGGTAGAAATTCAACAATAAAATTCATAACAATATCTCAGCATAATGATATTGAAGAAAATAATATCATTTAAGAAGAAAATAACATCCCTTACCTCAAAGAAACAAGATTTGGAATGAAAGGTCGAAAGTGATCTTTGAATGAAATTTGACTTGAGCAAGAACTCTCAAAGTATCTAAATACTCACAAAAAACGCTCGATAATATAGAGAGAGAAAGAGAGAAAGCTTATGTTTTTGGTGTGATTTTTAATTCTAACTTAGCCCTCTATTTATAGAAAAATGTTAGCACGCAGAAGCAGACTTGACCTGCTACCTGATGGCTTTACCTGCTACTATTGCTACCCACCACATTTGAAATAAAATTCAGCACATTTCTTCACCAACCACAAGTGGGGCCCACTCAATTCTAGAATTTTCCACAAAAATCATTTATAAATCTAATTTCCGAATCAGTCACCTCTTAAAATTCATAACAAATCATACGTTCATTTTTAACGGTTCAAAATTTGTGTGGACATATACTCAACTTATATATGTATAACATATCCAAAAATCACAACGATCCAACGGTTGGATTAAAAATTATAACTCACGCAATATATTGTAAAAATACTGATTTGATTTTTTAATACCTTAATTCTGACAAAAATACTGATAAAATACCTCAACATTAATTCCTTCAATTACAACCACATAAAATAAATAAATCCATCATTTATATCCGCATCAAATAAATATTTCCTTATCAATAATTAATTATTCACAAATAATATTACAAAATCACAATAATGACAATCATCGAGCTCCTCAGAAAGAGGGGCTTTCCAATAAGGATTTCTCTCATCTTGGCGCCGCAATTAGGTGACCAAACCTCTCCTTGACAGAATTTTCTAGACATTGTCAATACTATCTAATAATATTATTCAAATAATATAAATTATTGATCTGATAATGAAAAATACTGTGTAGTGACAATTATTGAAATAACAATAATATAAAATATCAACGCAACAATTATTGAAACAGTAAAATATTGAACAGTAATTACTGTAACAAATATTGAACAATATTGAGTAGTGACTTCTTACGTACGAATCAATAATTCAACAATACTGCAATACTGCAATCAAAGGTGTCTTCTTTGTGCCACGCCAGACATCAGTATTTTAACCACCAGGTAATCCAACAGTGTTAACGGTAACAAATATGCCGTTATTTATAAAAACTCATACTTTGTCGTTTTCTTCATCCGACAATTATCCTGTTATGGGGTCCATGAATGGTTGCGCTGTCATACGAATATTCTCCGACAACAAGAATATTCCACAACCAAACGAATATTCCCCTACAAAAATGAATATTCTATAACCACTTGCTTATTTTGCAAAATTTGCACATTTCACCAATAACCAAAGCATTATATCAAATTAACACCTTATTAATTTAGAATAATGAATAGAAAAATTCAATTTTATTTATAATAAGTTGGGGTCTTACAACCTCCCCTCCTTATAAAATTTCGTCCTCGAAATTGACGTACGTATTTGGTGTTTCAAAAAGGTGAGGGTACCTCACTTTCATTTCTGATTCCAACTCCTAGGTCATTTCCTCAATAGCATGGTTCCTCCACAAAACCTTAACTTATGGTATAACCTTGGTGCGTAGGACATGCTTTTTTCTATCCAAGATCTTAACAGGTACCTCCTCGTACGTTAAATCTTTGGCTATCTCGTCTGGTTCTAACGCAATAATGTGATTCGAGTCTTTCACATATTTACAAAGCATAGATATATGAAAAATATTATGAACACGAGACATGCTTGGAGGTAATGCGAGTCTATAAGCCACATTTCCTATTCGGTCAAGAATCTCAAATGGACCAACAAACCTTGGATTGAGCTTTCCTCTCTTTTCAAATCTTGTAACTCCCTTCCATGGAGCAATACGTAACAGTACATGTTCCCCAATATTAAATTACACGTCCTTTCGATGAAGATCAGCATAACTCTTTTGTTGATCTTGTGAGGTTTGAATACGTTGTCGAATCATTTGGATCTTTTCTGTAGTCATGCGTACTACTTCTGGTCCCAACAACATTGTTTCTCCCACCTCATCCTAGCATATTGGAGAACGACACTTTCGTCCATACAACGCCTCGAATGGAGCCATGCCTATACTTGCTTGATAACTGTTATTGTAGGAGAATTCTACCAATGGTAAATACTTATCCCAACTCCCTTTAAAGTCTAGGACACGGAGTCTTAATAGATCTTCAAGAGTTTGAATAGTCCTCTCTGATTGTCCGTCCGTTTGAGGATGGTATGCCGAACTAAATCGTAAATCCATTCCCATAGCTTTCTGCAAGCTAACCCAAAATCGTGAAGTGAATCTTGGGTCACGATCTGAAACTATGGATACTGGCATGCCATGCAATCTCACAATCTCATTCAAGTACATACGAGCAAGATGTTCAAGGGAATAAGTCTCACGTATAGGCAAGAAATGAGCAGACTTGGTTAATCTATCAACAATAACCCAAATCGCATCTATACCTTGAGAAACATTGGGAAGACCCGTAACGAAATCCATGGTAATGTGTTCCCACTTTCATTCCGAAATCTCAAGTGGTTGCCATGGACCTTTTGGCACTTGATACTCCGCCTTTACACGTTGACAAGTTAAACATCTCGAGATAAAAGGATATCATGATACATTTTGGTACTCCCAGGATGGATTGCAAACGGTGTGTTGTGTGCCTCCATCATGATTTTATGCTTCAAGTCAGAATCGTTAGGAACGCAAAGTCTAGAGTTGACTCGAAGTATTCCTTCTTCATCGATTCTTGCTTCTGGAATAGCACCTTTTTGTAATTTCTTCTTCATACGCATTAGCACCAGGTCCGTAGCTTGAGCAGCTTTAACTTTATCGATTAAAGTTGGTTCTACTCGTATATTCGTCATCATCATGTGGGTCCCTGGAGTCTTTAATTCTATCTCCATCCTTTGCAAGTCATACAAAATGGGCCTTTGCGTTGAAAATATCGCACTCGTACTCGCATATGATCTTCTACTCAATGTGTTAGCTACTAGGTTCGCTTTTCTAGGATGATATTGAATAGTGTGATCGTAATCTTTCAACAGTTCAAGCCAACGTCGTTGCCGTATGTTGAATTATTTTTGGGTGAAGAAATATTTGAGGCTTTTATGGCCCGTATAAATCTCCACTTTCTCCCCATACAAGTAGTGTCTCCAAATTTTCAACGCGAATACGACTGCTGCCAATTCCAGATCATGAGTAGGATAATTCCTCTCATATTCTTTGAGTTGTCGCGAGGAATAGGCTATGAATTTCTCATGTTGCATGAGAACACATCCTAACCCTTTGCCTGAAGCATCGATGTAGATAACAAATCCATCCGAACCAGATGGTATTGCCAAAACAGGTGCCGAAATGAGTCTCCTCTTGAGCTCTTGGAAACTCTTCTCGTATTCCTCGCTCCATACGAATTTTATATCTTTCCGAGCCAACTGAGTTAACGGAGTAGCGATTCGAAAAAATCCTTCCACGAATCTCCGATAATAACCAAATAAGCCCGAGAAGTCACAGACTTGATCCACCGACTTCGGTTGCTCCCAAATTTGTATTGCTTCAATCTTCACCGGGTCAACAAATACTCCATGTTTTGACACCACGAGCCCAAGGAATGCTACTTCCTCAAGCCAGAACTCGCATTTCTTCAGCTTGGCATAAAGCTTGTTTTCACGAAGCCTTTCGAGTATCAGCTTCAAATGGTGTTCATGATCTTCACGGCTTTTGGAATAGATGAGGATGTCATCAATAAAGACAACGACAAACTGATCCAAATATTCCTTGAATACACGATTCATCATATCCATGAAAGCAACAGGAGCATTAGTCAATCCAAAAGACATGACTAAGAATTCATAATGCCCGTACCGAGTTCTGAAGGCAGTCTTTGGAATATCCTCAGTTTTAATTTTCAGCTGATGATATTCAGAATGAAGATCGATCTTTGAAAAGAATTGTGCTCCTTGCAATTGGTCGAACAGGTCATCAATACGAGGTAGCGGATACCTATTCTTTGATGGTGACATGGTTCAATTCTCGGTAGTCAATATAAAGTCGCATACTCCCGTCTTTCTTCTTTATGAATAAAACAGGAGTACCCCAAGGAGATGTACTAGGACGAATGAAACCGATTTCTAATAACACTTGTAGTTGGAATTTTAACTCCTGAAGTTCAATAGGAGCCATTCGATATGGGGTTTTAGAAATGGGTTTTGTACCCGGTTCAAGGTTAATAAAGAATTCAACATCACGTTCTGGGGGCAGACCGAGACGTTCTTCAGGAAATACATCAGGAAATTCTCTAACAACAGAAATATTATTCAAATCTAACTTGTCTTTATTCAAATCCATAATATGGGCTAAGAAAGCTTGACATCCGTTTTTCAATAAACGAATAACTTTGTGGCTTGATATGACAGTGACTGATTTTAGTGGTTTGGTTGCTTGAGTTCGCATAACAAGTTGGTTAGGAATATGAAAACTAACAACCTTACGAAAATAATCAATTTTGGCATGATGAGTGGTTAACCAATCAATTTCTAAAATCACATCAAAAAGCAAGTATCTTTAAAGAGATAAGATCAACAGGTAATGTGATAGTGCCAACTTGGATCAAGCAAGATTTATAAACTGTAAATGTAACGAAGGTTTCTCCCAACGGAGTTTCAACAGATAAGTTAAAGTCCAATTTCTCCAGAGTCAAGTTTAAATGTTAAGCACAAGCAGGAGAGATAAAAGAATGGGTAGAACCAGTATCTAGTAAGGTATAAACTTCGTAAGAATTCAATATTAGCTTACCCGTGATCACCTCGTTTGGGTTCCTCACATTTTGGCCAGTCACGACAAACGCTCTTCCAGGAACCGCTGATTTTGACTTATCCAGAACAGCTTTTGGAGTCACCATCCCCGCTAAACTTGGTTTTACTACAAAAAACTCTCGGGCTATATGACCCTCCTTTCCACAGTTATAACATACCTTGGATTATTGTGAGCAGTTTGGGCTGATATGTCCCTCTTTCCCGCATTTGTAACATCTAACTGGCGGTCGTTCTCCTCCCTAGAATTTGTTGTTGGTGCTGGTGCTGCTTCTGATGTCTTCCCGTCATTGTTGAATCTCCTATTTCTGAAATTTCCACTTGACTCACCTCTCCTATTATCATGGCCACGATTACCACCCGAGTGGTTACCGCTTTTGTCCGTATTCTTCCCTCCTCGCTGGTTATCATCGCTCCGATGACTGCTATCACCGGTATGACCCTAGTTGTGATCCCTCGGTTGAGTATACTCATTATCTTGCTCTAATAATTGAGCCCTGTTGACAATATCTGAATACAGAGAAAATTTATGAGAGATAAGGTATTGACGAATCTCGAGTTTTAGAACTCTCAAAAACATCCGCGTCATACGTTCTTCATTTTCTACCAAATGAGGTGCAAACCTGGATAACTCTGCGAACTTCACCTCGTACTAAGACATCGTCATGTTGTTCTATTCTAGTCTAATAAACTCTACCTCCTTCATATGACGAATACTTTCAGGAAAGTACTTGTCATTGAACAGTTTTTGAAATCTTTCCCAAGACATGTTGAGTGCTGTTGGCTGGGTACGCTTCACAGATTCCCACCAATAATCTACCTCACCACGGAACATAAATGTGGCGAATGGAACCTTCTTTTCCTCCGTGCATCCTAAGACATCGAATATCTTGGTAATTTGTTTGACCCACGTTTCCGCCTTAATCAGATCGGGATTTCCCCAGAAATCTGGCGGTCCCAACTCTTTGAACTGCTTGGCTGTGACAGACCGCGCGTTGCTATCACTTCCACTCGTATTTTGTACAAGAGTCTCCCTCGTCTGATTTTGCATGAACTGCAAAAAGCTCCTAAACATTCCATCATTCATCGTTTTCTCGGTAGTGTTGTTTACAGGAGGAATATTGGCTTCCTATTGCACGTTCTCCTAGTTAGTGACTAAAGATTGTTCCACAGTCTCATACACTCCATTGTTAACGTTTTCAGCAGCCATTCTAAAATACTGCCATAAAACAAGGGTTAATTAAACAAATTAACATATCACATAATATCCCTATATTATGACCGATAACCAAATAAGCTTAGATAGGACACACTAGCGAAAGATTTACTCATCTCTCCCCTCTTAGTTCTATTCCCTGATCTCCGCCAGAGACCATATCCCTAAGCTTTGATACCAACTATGACACCCCCAAAATAGGTATACAACACCCATTCTGAGTCGCCAAATACATGGTACAGAAAATAAACTACAACTTTAATAATACGATTGTCGTGCAAAATACGACAACACATACTGTGAGTTTAAATACAAATATTGTCTTCTAGACAATATCAACACTAAAATAAGTCCTCATTACAATTATTCATACACTATTTTACAGAAATAGTGAGGACTGCTAAAATATCTTTCTAGAACCATCACTCCATACCCCAACTCGATCCTGCTATATTCTCACCTCCTGAGAAGAAAAATGAAATAAAAAGGAAAAGGGTGAGCTCAACTAGCCCAGTAAAGAATATTATGACTAAGATAATATACAACAAATGTAAGACCCCAGTTTTTATGAATAAAGATGATTTTTCTATAATTATCATTTTTGAATATTATGGAATGAATTTGTTATAATGTTATAGCTGTGGGTAGTATTTATAAATTCTACAAAATATGCAAGTTGTTATATTATATTCGATTGGTCGGAGAATATTCGTTTTAGCAGGGAATATTTGTACAACGGCGCAATCATTGATGGACCCCACAACAGAATTATTGTCGGATTGAGAAAACGATAAAAATATTTTTATGAAAATAATGGCGGAAGTTTTACCGTTAATACTGTTGAACTACTCGGTAGTAAAAGTACAAGAATGTCTGCTGCGTGGTTGCATAGTAGCACACACCAGTATTGATTATTGATGCTTACGTGAGAAGTCACCGCTTATACTCAAATATTGCTACGAAGAATTGTTACATCATATCTCTCATATTATTGATTCGATTATTGTCACAAAGATCATCTCATATTATATGATATATTATTAAATCAATAATTGAGGCGGCAAAGTTATTCATATTATTAAATTGCAATATTTACAATGTCTGAAAGTTCTACCAAGGAGAGGTTTGGTCACCTAATTCGCGGCCATGATAGGAGAAATCCTTATTGGAAAGTCCCTCTTTCCGAACGACTTCGGTTGTTAAATATTATGAGTTATAATATTAATGATGAATAAGTTCGTGTTGATTAAAGATGAATTTGATAGTTCCATTGTGTTGGGATTATTAGTGTTAGTGGAAATCGACATCTATTCCGATGATAATTGATGTCTGAGGTTTATATTGATAAATCAAGGAATTTATCGGATAAATGAGCAGTTAATTGCTACTAATTCACATGCTTATATAACTATTTGTTCACATGTGTGTACTATTGAATCACATTCTTATACTATTAAGGGAGTTGGTGCAAGATTGATAATACTTTCATGATTAAATTAAAGATGGAGGTATAGATGGAGGTACTATACCATAATTCGTATTTTCACATGATTATAACTATTGATTCACATGATTGAACTATTGATTCACATTATTTACTATTAGGGGAGGTGGTGCAAGTTTGATAATACTTGCAGGACTAAATTAAAAATTAAAGAAAAGTTGGGGGTATTGTACTGTATTTTTTTGAGCCCCAAAACGTGCAATTATCGAAACTATATATTTCTATAAATAGAAGCTCATTCTTCCTTCATTTCTCACCAATTCACTAAACCTATAGAGCAATTATTGTGACGCCCCCAAAATAGGTATACATCACCTATCCCGAGTCGCCAAATACATGGTACAAAATACAAATACAATCTTTAATATACAACAAAAGAGCTGTGAGTTTTAATACAAATATTATCTTCTAGACAATATCCACTCTCAGAATAAGTCCTCATTATATTTATTGTCACACTATTTAATAGAATAGTGAGGACTACTAATGTTATCCTCTGGACCGTCACTCCGTTCCCCGACTAGTCCCCACTACGTTCTCATTTCCTGAAGAGAACAATGAAAGCAAAAGGGTGAGCTCAACTAGCCCAGTAAGAAATATTATGACTAAGATAATGCAGAATAAATTATCATTAGTCTTCAACAATGTTAAACTGATAAAATACAATAGACATCAAGTTTAACTGCAGCGGAACAAGCAATCCATTAAAAGAGTCAAGTAGAGAATAAAATCTACTATCTTTTATGATTTAAAAGGTTTTTCATCACTTTTATCATTTGGGACTCGACAATAAATAATCCACATCATCGAATCACCCCTGCACTATGGCCAAGGATATTCTTTAGTATCACGACCACAATTATCCATGCACTACGAGCCAAGGACATTCGTGTATTCATCAATGGTCATGATCATGCCAACAACTGTCCATCAATGCAATACGGGCCAATGAGGACTTTTATCACATCATTTATAACATTACGATCATGATTATACCGAATAATCCCTGGTCATAATCATACCAAGTCCATCTATGCACTACAGGCCACAGATGACTTTCAAAAAATATAAACATGAGGATGATGACAATGATATAAGAATTCAATAAAATAAGTTCACGAATTAATTTATCCAGGAACTAATAACGTCCAAATTGTCAACATGATACTTCTTTGTAGAGTAAAATTCAAGAATGCTCAGAAGAATATTTCCATGAAAAGATACTGGATGAAGCGCAAATATCAAAGATATTCTACTAATTTCATGGAGTATAGAAGTCAAAACTTTAACCAACTGAGTATAATAAGGAATGGAATAACAAAAGAAATCACCAAGCATGCGGTAGACGAAGAGCGGAAGTTATTCCAATGTATAATAAAAAGATTTTAACCGTGTCCCACAAAACGCATGAGCAGGATATTCCAATGTAATAATAAAAAGACGAAACTAGGTCCGGCGAAACGCATGCATGACGAGGATATTCCAATGAATAATAAAGATGGAACCAGTCCCAGGCGTAAAAGCACGAAGCGGGATGTTCCAACGAAATACTAAAGATTTTAACCAGGTCCGCGTAAAAGCATGAGCGAGGATGTTCCAACGAGAATACTAAAGATTTTTAAACCAGTCCGGCGTAAAAGCCTGAACAGGATGTTCCAACGAGAATAATAAAGACGAAACCAGTCCCAGATAAAGCACAAATAGGATGTTCCAATGTAATAATAAAGAATGGAATAACGAAGAATTCCACCATGTATGCGGTGCCAGATAATCAAAGTTATTCAAACATAATAATAAAGAATGGAATAATGTAAGTTCTCTTCATGAAGACGAAAAGAAAGAAATAATACCCTTACCTTTGAAAGAAACTGGATATAGGAGTAGTGAGGTTGCAGGCTTTTCTTCTTCTACAGATTTTCTCTCTACAATTTCTCTCAATAATAATTGCTCTATAGATTTAGTAAATTGGTGAGAAATGAAGGAAGAATGAGCTTCTAATTATAGAAAAATATAGTTTCAATAATTTCACGTTTTGGGGCTCGAAAAATTACAGTACAATACCTCCAACTTTTTCTTTATTTTTAATTTAGTCATGCAAGTATTATCAAACTTGCACCACCTCCCCTAATAGTAAATAATGTGATTCAATAGTAAATCATGTGAATCAATAGTATACACATGTGAACAAATAGTTATAATCATGCAAAATAATAGCAATCAATTGCTCATTTATCCGGTTAAATACCCGATTGGTCAATATAACCTCCATACATCAATTATTATCGACATAAATGTCGATTTTCACTAACACAAATAATTTCAACACAATGAAACTATTTTTATCAAAAATATAAAATTTTAAATTTCAAAGTTTGACTTTTTTGAAAAAGTCAACTGTTGACTTTTTGACCAAATAGTAAAATCCGAAAATTTTTGTGTTTATAGTCTATTTTTACTAATTTCATCGTTCCTGACTCAAATATCACGTCCGCGTCTCCAAATTCAACTCCGAGCACAACTTCAATTTTAATAACATTCATCATTAATATTATAACTCATAATATTTATCAACTAGGTCGTTCCCAGGAAAGAGGGGGCTTTCCAATAAGGATTTCTCCTATCAAGCGCAATTAGGTGACCAAACCTCTCCTCGATGAAACTTCTAGACATTGTAAATATTGAAATTTAATAATATGAATAAATTTGCCGTCTCAATTATTGATTTAATAAAATAATATATTATCACGAGATGATCTTGTGATAATAATCGAATCAATAATATGAGAGATATGATCACAATTCTTGTAGATAATTGAGAGTATAACCGAGTGACTTCTCACATAAGCATCAATAATCAATACCGGTGCTACTATTAACCAACCACGCCATTATTCTTGTATTTTTACTACTGAGTAGTTCAACAAAGATAAACGGTAAAACTTCCGCCGTTATTTTCATAAATATATTTTTGTCGTTTTCTCAATCCGATAATAATTCTGTTGTGGGGTTCATAAATGATTGCGCCATTGTACGAATATTCCCTGCTAAAACGAATATTCTCCGACCAATCGAATATAATATAACAACTTGCATACTTTGTAGAATTTATAAATACTACCCACAACTATAACATTATAACAAATTCATTCCATAATATTCAAAAATGATAATTATAGAAAAATCATCTTTATTCCATTCTTTATTATTCTGTTGGAATAACCTATATCTGCCAGCTACCCTATACTTGGTGAAATTCTTACATTATTCCATTCTTTTTTTATTACATTGGAATATCACATCTGCATGTGTTTTACTGTGGGACTGGTTTCGTTTTTTTATTATGTTGGAATATCTTGTTTGTCATTTTACTGTGGGACACGGTTCCGTATTTATTATTCTGTTGGAATATCCTCAGATATATGCGTTTTCTGTACGGACTGGTTCCGTCTTTATTATTATTCTCGTTAGAATAACTCACTGTCTTGATCTATCGCATGCTCGGTGATTTCTTTTGTTATTCAATTCTTTATTATACTCGGTTGGTTAAAGTTTTAACTTCTATACTCCATAAAATTAGTGGAATATCCTTGATATTTGCGCTTCATCCAGTATCTTTTCATGGAAATATTCTTCTGAGTATTTTTGAATTTTACTCTACAAAGAAGTATCATGTTGACAATTTGGACGTTATTAATTTTTGGTTAAATTAATTCTTGAACTTGTTTTATTGAATTTTTATATCATTATCATCATCCTCATGTTTATATAATGTTGAAAGTCATCTGTGGCCTGTAGTGCATAAATGGACTTGGTATGATTATGACCAGGGATTATTCAGTATAATCATGACCATAATATTACAAATGATGTGGTAAAAGTCCTCATTGGCCCGTAGTGCATTGATGGACAGTTGTTGGCATAATCATGACCATTGATGAATACACGAATATTCTTGGCCCGTAGTGCATGGATAATTTGTGGTCGTGACCCTAGTGAATATCCTTGGTCGTAGTGCAGGGATGATGTGAATTATTTATTAAGCTGAGTCTCAGCGATAAAAAGTGATGAAAAACCTTTTTAAATCATAAAAGATAGTAGATTTTATTCTCTACTTGTCTCTTTTAATGGATTGCTTGTTCCCTGCAGGTTAAACTTGATGTCTATTGTATTTTATCAGTTTAACATTGTTGAAGGCTAATGATAATTTATCCTGCATTATCTTAGTCATAATATTTCTTCTTCGGGCTAGTTGAGCTCACCCTTTCTTTCACCGTTCTCTTGAGAAATGAGAATATAATCGAACGCAGTCGGGAACGGAGTGACGGTCCCGTATGATAGTATTAGTAGTCCTCACTATTACGTGAAAAATAGTGTGATAATAAATGTATTGAGGACTTATTTTGAGTTTGTATACTGTCCTGAAGACAATGATTGTATTATAACTCACAGCTCATGTTGTATATTTAAGTTTGTATCTGAATTTTATACCATGTATTTGACGACTCAAAATTGGTGATCTATACCTATTTTGGGGGCGTCACAACAAATTATCATTAGTCTTCAACAGGGAAAAATTTGATAGAATATAATAGACAACAAGTTTTAGATCAACAAATGCAGCGGAAACAGCAATCCATTAGAAAAGTCACGTAGAGAATGAATTCTACTATCTTCTAAGATTAAAAGTCCATCATCAATATTTTATCCCTGTAACATCAATCAATATACATCTTTAATCAAATATTCATCTTTTGCTACAGGCCAAAGATATTCATTTATATCACCAATTTGGTCATGTTCATCTCAACACTGTTCATCTTTTGCACTACGGCCAAAGATATTCATCGATTAATCATTCATCTTTTACTGACTACAGCCAAAAGATATTCATAATATCATCATTTAAGACTGAGGATGGTGAAAAAATATTTTAAAGAAAACGAATCCAGTGAGACAGAAGGACAAATATTAGAGATTCTTATAACAGTTTATTAGAGATCAATAATACTTCATAATAACCAATTGTGAAGCAGAATTCAAAAATAAAGATCAAAACATGGATACAATCAAAGATAGTAACCATAAAAGACATCTGGAACGAAAAAGAGAAAATTTCATTTTTTGATTGAATAGTGTAGTATTAAGTGAATAGTGCAGATATCGTGAATAATAACCCCAGACACAAAAGGTAGAAATTCCACAATAAAATTCATAACAATATCTCAGCATAATGATATTGAAGAAAATAATATCATTTAAGAAGAAAATAACATCCCTTACCTCAAAGAAACAGTACTTCGGAATAAAAGGTCGGAAGTGATGCTGAATGAAACTTGTACTGAATAAAAACTCTCAAAATATCTAATTGCTCACAAAATACGCTCGATAATATAGAGAAAAAAAGAGAGAAAGCTTATGTTTTTGGTGTGATTTTTAATTCTAACTTAGCCCTCTATTTATAGGAAAATGTTAGCACGCCGAAGTAGACTTGACCTGCTACCTGATGACTTTACCTGCTACTATTGTCACCCACCATATTTGAAATAAAATTCAGCACATTTCTTCACCAACCACAAGTGGGGCCCACTCAATTTTAGAATTTTCCACAAAAAATTATTTATAAACCTAATTTCCGAATCAGTCACCTCTTAAAATTCATAACAAATCATATGTTCATTTTTAACGGTTCAAAATTTGTGGACATATACTCAACTTATATATGTATAACATATCCACAAATCACAACGATCCAACTATTTGGATTAAAATTATAACTCACATAATATATCGTAAAAATACTGATTTAATTTTTTAATAACTCCATTCCGACAAAAATACTGATAAAACACCTCAACATTAATTCCTTCAATTACAACCACATAAAATAAATAAATTTGTGACGCCCCCAAAATTAGGTATTCATCACCCATCTTTAGTCGCCAAATACATGGTACAAAAATACAAATAAAACTTAATAACACAACTGTCGTGTAAAATACGACAAAACATAAACTGAGAGTTTTAATGTATATATATATTGTCATCTAGACAGCATACAAACTCAATGATGTCCTCATTACATTTATTGTCACACTATTTAACAGAATAGTGAGGACTACTAATGCTATCATCTGGACCATCACTCCGTTCCCCGACTCGTCCCAACTATATTCTCATTTCACAAGAGAGCAGGTGAAAGAAAGGGTGAGCTCAACTAGCCCGAAGAAGAAATATTATGACTAAGATAATACGAAATAAATTATCATTAGTCTTCAACAATGTTAAACTGATAAAATACAATAGACATCAAGTTTAACTGCAGCGGAACAAGCAATCCATTAAAAGAGTCAAGTAGAGAATAAAATCTACTATCTTTTATGATTTAAAAAGTTTCATCAATTTTTATCGCTGAGACTCAGCTTAATAAATAAACCACATCATCGAATCATCTCTGCACTACGGGCCAAGGATATTCATTAAATCATCAATGGTCATGATTATACCGAATAATCCCTAGTCATAATCATACCAAGTCCATCTCTACACGTAAGCCAAAGATATACAACAATAAAACCAATAATCAACAATTCATCTTTGCACGTAAGCCAAAGATATATAATTCAATAAACAACAGTCCATCTTCGCACGTAAGCCAAAGATAACTTTCATCACCATATAAACATGAGGATAATGACAATGATATAAGCATTAATCAAACTAAAATAAGGATAAATATTAAAGACTTTAATTTTATCCAAATATTATCCATCACTTAAATAACTCATAATCTAATATTGTTAATATTATAACAATATTTTAATCACCTCTTAAACTTATAAACAATTTATTTCAATTATTTACACTTTATCAAATAATGCATTTAATCATTCAAAAATGTCATACTCATAAGATTTCATCACCAATGATCAAATCCCTTATCAACAATATACATATACCTTATATAGGCTTTCCAAGTCATAAAATCCTATTTTCCAACTTTGTTACTTCACATAACATATTTAACTCATATGTTCGTAACTAAACCATTTTCATGAAAAATACCAAATTAGTCTCTTAAATATTTCTTTTCTGGGATTTAGCATAATATAGTCCCATAATGAACATATATTTTTCTCAGAATTTTTAAAATTCATTTACTATTTTTCAAAAATCAATTTCCAATTAATTCCTTAAGAAATTAGCTACCTCAAGTTTAACTCCAAAAATTTCTAAATCTTGGCAGGATCTTACACATGTTAACGTGAGCCTCCAGTTTAAATTTCATGGTCATCGAAGTTATAGAACTCCGGTTATAGCATTTTTCGTCGAAAAAACCTAAATATTGAAATGGTCATAACTTGCTCATTTTAAGTCGGAATGAGCTTATTTTTGGACAAGATGTTCTTTATAACATATAATTTCATGTCCCAAAAGGCCGGAATTTTTCTCACAAATTAAGTGGCCGAAACTGCCCTTTTAAAAATCTGAACAGTAGCATTTTCAGTATTTGCAGCGTTTGACTCCTTTATTAAAATCAGTCCACACGAAAATCTACAACACCTTTTACAGTGATTCCACTTGGAGATGCTACAAAACTCATAGATCTAACTCTAGAACTTAACCACACTCAAAAATTCAAAATATAATAGGAGATATGGTCAATTGAATTTCATATTCTATTTTCACCAAAATCTGATTTTTCAACCCTTTGTGATTTCTAAGAAACTTTCATGTTTTCACATAATAACCAACATAAATCATCATAACACTTACTAATACTTCATATACCCATGATTTTTATCAGTCCAATACTTTTATTATGACTCTCATCATAATCAATGTAACCAAATCATTTCCACAATTTAATAAGGAATGAATATAAAGGATCATTCACCATGCATGTGGTAATCCACATAGACAGGTTATTCCAATAGAATAATAAAGAATGTAATAACAGAAGGATTCACCATGCATGCGATAGAGACCACACGCATGTGTTATTCCCAATGTAATAATAAATAATGGACCCAGTCCGCAGTAAACGCACGCATGTGATATTTCGATAGAATAATAAATGCGGAATAATAAATAATGGAACCAAATGCAGGCGTAAGCGCATGCAGACGTGATATTACTCGGCGAATAATAAAAGCGAAATAATAAATAATAGAACCAATCCCAGTCCCAAAAACGCACGCATGACGGATATTCCGATAGAATAATAAAGAATGGAATAACAATGAGAATTTCACCACGTATGCGGTCTTCGCGATAAACAAAGTTATTCAATGTAATAATAAAGAATCGGAACCAATGTCAAAGTAAATTAAGCCCGACGGGATATTCAACGAATAATAAAGAATGGAATAATAGAAGAATTTTACCATGTATGCGGTACTTGGCATAAAGAGGTTATTCAACATAATAATACGAAATGGAATAACGGAAGAATTTCACCATGTATGCAGATTGCTTATAAACAAAAGTTATTCCAACATAATAATGAAGAATGGAATAACAACTCTTACGAGTATTGAAAGAAAGTAATTCTCTTCATGAATACGAAAGAATAATACCCCTTACAGGTACAACAAATAATATCCCTTACCTTAGAATAAAGCTGGTTACTGGAATAGAGAGGTAACAGACTTTTCTTCTTCTTTCTCTCTATAATTTCTCTCTATAATAATGGCTCTAAAGCTTTAGTGAATTGGTGAGAAATGAAGGAAGAATGAGCTTCTATTTATAAGAAAATATAGTTTCGATAATTGCACGTTTTGGGGCTCGAAATATTACAGTACAATACCTCCAACTTTTCTTTCATTTTTAATTCAGTCATCCAAGTATTATCAAACCTGCACCACCTCCCCTAATAGTAAATCATGTGAATCAATAGTTCAATCATGTGACTCAATAGTTCTAAACATGTGAAAAAATTAATTACAGTATAGTACCTCCATCTATACCTCCATCTTTAACTTAATCATGCAAGTATTATTAATCTTGCACCAACTCCCCTAATAGTATAAGAGTGTGATTCAATAGTATACACATATGAACAAATAGTTATATAAACATGTGAATTAGTATCAATTAATTGCTCATTTATCCGATAAATTCCCCGATTTATCAATATAACCCCCAAACATCAATTATCATCGGAATAGATGTCGATTTCAACTAACACCAATAATCACAACACAATGGAACTATCAAATTCATCTTTAATCAACACGAACTTATACATCATTAATATTATAACTCACAATATTTAACAACCAGGTCGTTCCCAGGAAAGAGGGGGTTTTCCAATAAGGATTTCTCCCTATTGGCACGCAATTAGGTGACCAAACCTCTCCTTGACAGAACTTCTAGACATTGTAAATATTGCAATTTAATAATATGAATAACTTTGTTGTCTCAATTATTTATTTAATAATATATCATATTATGCAGATGATACTGTGACAATAATCGAATCAATAATATGAGAGATATGATGCAACAATTACTGTAGCAATAATTGAGTATAACTGAGTGACTTATCACATAAGCATCAATAACCAATACCGTGTGCTACTATTAACCACGCCAGACATTCATTGTACTTTTACTACCGAGTAGTTCAACAGTTTTAACGGTAAAACTTCCGCCGTTATTTACATAAAAATAATTCTGTCGTTTTATTACTGCGACAATACTTCCGGGTTGTGGGTTCACCATGATTGTGTCGTCGTAAATGATATATTTAAATAAAAAAGAATATTCTCCGAATTAAACGAATATTTTATAACAACTTGCATACTTTGCAAAATTTATAAATACTACCCACAACTATAACATTATATCAAATCCATACCATAATATTAAAAAAAAAAATTCGAGAAAATTCAATCTTTATTTGAAAAATCTGGGATTTTACAAAATCCATCATTTATATCAGCATCAAATAAATATTTCCTTATCAATAATTAATTATTCATAAATAATATTACGAAATCACAATAATTCTGAACCCGAGGCGGTTCAGGAAGAGGGGGCTTTCTAATAAGGATTTCTCTTCTTGACGCCATGATTAGGTGACCAAACCTCTCCTTGTGAACTTTCTAGACATTGTCGATAATCTTATCTAATAATATTATTCAAATAATATGAATTATTGATCCGATAATGGAAAATCTTGTGCGCATTGACAATTATTGAAACAACAATAATATAAAATATCAACGCAAGCAATTATTGAAACGATAAAAATATTGAACGATAAATCACATAACAATTATTGAGTAGTACCTTCTTACGTCATTCGAATCAATAATTCAACAATCTTATGTATTCAATTTTTTTAATGCACGCCAGTATTTCGTATTTTAACCACCACTGGTAATCCAACAGTTTACTATTCTTGTAAGACCTCGAATTTATGAAATAAAAGTATTCAATTTTTTTAATTACTATTCATGAGTTACTATTCATGAGTTACTATTCACGATTACTATTCATGAGAGTTACTATTCACGAGTTACTATTCACGAGTACTATTCATGAAGCATGATAATTTTTTTTTAAGAAGAAGGCATTACTCAATAATTATTACGATAATTCTTTATTCAATATTTTATTTTATTGATTCAATAATTGCTACGTTGATATTTTATATTATTGTTGTTTCAATAATTGTCACAAAGATGATTTTCCATTATCAGACAATAATTCATATTATCTGAATAATATTATTGGATAATATTATTGGCAATGTCTAGAAAGTTACATCTAAGGAGAGGTTTGGTCACCTAATTAAGCGCCAATGAGGAGAAATTCTTATTGAAAAGCCCCTCTTTCTGAGGAACCTGCACTGGTTGTCAATATTGTGATTATGTAATATTATTTGTGAATAATTAATTATTGATTTTATGATGAGAAAAATATTTATTTTATGTGGACATAGATGGAGAAAATTTTTAATGTGACAATTGTTGAAAATTAATATTTTATCTTTTACGATAAAATAATTCATTTAAATATATTATTTTAATAATATATTAATGGTGATATTTTTATAATAAATGTGGGATATATGAGTATATGAGGAGAAAGAGTATTTTTGTGGCATTAAATGTTTAACACATGTTTTGTGTGTTGGTGGACACAATTATTGGTAGAAATTTGATTATAGCACAGAAAATCGTCCGTTTGTGGATTTGGTCAATTTCTATTTGGAATTTGGAAAAATTTTCTTACGCAAAGTTGTAGAAATTGAATTTCCTATAAAAACTCGTGAGATTCAAATTTTTTGATAAAGGGCTATTTATTATGAATTATTGAAGTTACGAAGCTCTAAATAATTGATTTTTGGAAGTTTAAAATAATTTAAATAACAAAAACGTTTTTTTTTGCAAGTCTTGTGAGGTGGGCTGTTTGGTGGCTGAGGTTTTGAAGCAAAATAAGTGTGCTTTGGAATAAAAATAATATATATTAATATTTTATTAAATTTTACGCTTTGGTGTTCTAAGTATTTTCTATAAATAGGGTCTTGGGGTTAGAATTGAAAATCACACGAAAACTGAAGTTTTCTCTCTCTATATTATCGGCGTATTTTTGTGATTATTTTGAGTATACTTTGAGTATTGCTATCTGATGCAAGTTAGATTCGATTCAGTATTATTCGGTCGGAAATCTTTGCTTTCTTTTGAGGTAAGGGATAGTAAGGGATTTTAAGGGTTATTATGTTTTTAGTTTCGAAATTTTTTTGAACCTTCAAAAATTCTGGAAAAATTTGAAATGATATTTTGATGAATTTTGTAGAGTGTGTCCAAAAATGGCGATTTTTGGATGTATAGATTAGGAGTTATGGATTTTATGAGAAAAGACTATTTTAAAAATAACTATTTATAACTCCTTGTGATTAACTCCAAAATTGATGAAATTTTTATTGGGAGTACATCTATATAATATCAGTATACCGTGTAAATTTCAGAATTTTTGGATAAAAGTATAATTTATGATAAATGTTTAAATATTCGGTGGTTTTGGCCATTTGAAAAATAGTAAATGAATTTTTAAAATTTAGAGAAAATATATGTTCAATATGGGACTATGTTATGCTAAATCCTAGAAAAGAAATATTTTTGGAACTGATTTGGTATTTTTCATGAAAATGTTCTAGTTATGAGTAAATGAATTAAATATGTTATGTGAAGTAAGAAAATTGGAAAATATGATTTTATGGCTTGAGAATCATATATATAGAGGTATATCTGATTTTTGATGAGGGTTTTGGTTATTGGTGATGAAATCTTATGAGTTTGGCATTTTATGATGATTAAATGCATTAATTAGTAAAGTGTAAAAAATTTAATTAAATTGTTTATAAGTTTTAGAAATGATTAAAATATTATTATAATATTAATAATATTAGATTATGAGATTTCTAAGTGATTTATAACATTTGGATGAAGGTGTTATAAATATGGATATGAATTTTATTATGAAACTTTATCTTTTTAGGTATAGAGGATTCTTATGCATATCACGGTACTATCATACGAATCTGAGTCTTATTCACTACAAATTGGTTTCTTCTTTGACCAAATATATCGTTGATTTATGAATCTTACTTTTGAAATTAAAACCATGTTTTGATTATATTATTTTTATATAACATTCTTATAACCCTAATGATGATATTTCTCTTTGACTTGAGTGTAAAGATGGGTAGATTATTGGTATGATCGTGACTATAGGTTCTCTTTGGCGATGGTGCAAAAGTTGAATTGTTGTTGGTATGTATGATCATGACCATTGAATTTACAATTGAATATTTTTAACTTAAGTGCAAAAGGTGAATTGATCAACATGGTTATAATTATTGTTATATAACCACGAAATGATTATGTATTTCTTTGATATATGAATATCTTTGGCTCGTTGTGCAAAGATGACTTGTTGATGAATATCTTAGCTTTTGTAGTGCAAAGATGAATTATTGATGAATATCTTTTGCTCGTAATGCAAAGATGACTTTGTTGTTGAATATCTTTGCTTTGTGGTGCAAAGATGAATTATTGATGAATATCTTTGGCTCGTAATGCAAAGATGACTGTTGTTGAATATCTTTGCTTTGTAGTGTAAAGATGAATCTGTTATGAATATCTTTGGCCGTGGTGCAAAGATGAATTTATTAGTATGATTATGAGCGAGGCGTGATTTGGTATAACCATGATATTTGATGTTTCGGTAAAGAGCGGTGATGAAAATTATCTTAATCTCTGGATGGGAAGAGAATTTAGAATCACAATTATGATTATGAGTTATTCATATGATTGTGGAAAGGCTGTTGATTGATGTTACGAGGATAAAATATTGTTGGTGAACTTTTAACGTGGAGAAGATAATAGACTTTATAGTCTATTTGACTCTTTAATGGATTGCTCGTTCATTTGCAACTATGGTTGAAAAGTTTTATCATCTACCATATGTTCTAAATCTACGATTTATTCTTGATGAAGACTATTGATAATTTATTTATCTTTAGTCATAATATTCTTTCTTGAGCTAGTTGTGCTCACCCTTTTGTTTCATAATTCCTTTCGTGTAATAAAAGTGTAGGCTTTTGGGTTGGCGGGGGATAAGCGAGGAATAGAGTGGTGGTCTATAGATGTTGAGGGTGAGGTGAATTTAACTTTGGAAGGGTGTTTTGCCACTATCATACAAAATGTCTAATGACATACAAACTTCGTGTTATCATAAGACATGGTTGTGCACATCCACTTCTTTGAGTATATTTACAAGCACTACCTATATAATCTTGGTGTTTGTTTGGAGTATAATACCCAATTAGAGGCAGTGGAGATAATGATATGTCGAAGACTCTCACCATTGGGAAGAATATGATAGTAATCTTCTCGTTTTTCTTTGGGGTCTATTAGATTGACCAAGGATAATTACGTGGCCGTATGATATCTACCATAACCTAAAAGCATGGCCTCCCATATACGAAGGTTTCCTTGAGCACTTCCCAAAGATTCTAATTTCAAAAAGCAGTTTTTGACTATACCTTTATGTAAGGTGTCATTGTGACGTACTTTCTGATTGGTATATATTTGTATCCAAACTCACGGCATATGTGTTGTTGTATTTTGCCGACAATTGTTGTAATAAAGTTGTAGTTGTTTTTCGTACCATATATTTGGCGACTCGAAATGGGTTGGATGGAATGGACCTATTTTGGGGTCGTTACATTTAATATCGAGCTATAAGTAAAGAGCCCCAAGCCTCTCATTTGGTGACTTCTGTTGATGGGGGATGCAATGATGCGGACTCTCTCGTGAGGGGCGCCAGATTCTGTGGTGTGCAAGCGATTAGTATCGATGTGAGGTCTTGACACAAGTTGGTGTCGAGTTACATTTGGTATCGAGCTTAGGGATATGATCTATGGCGGAGATCGGGATTAGAACTAGGAGGAGAGATGAGTAAATCCTTCGCTAAGTGTGTCTACCTAAGCTTATTTGTTGGTCGGTCGTAATATCGGGATATTATGTGATATATTAATTTGTTAAATTAACCCTTGTTTTGAAGTTGTATTCTAGAATGATATCCGAAATACGGGAGATGAAGCAATGGAGAAATCATGATGACGGGGAGATAGAATCAAAATGAAAACAAGGTATTCTCAAATCTTTGAAATACTAGAGTATGCGTAAATTTGGGGACGAAATTTCATAAGGAAGGGAAATTGTAAGACCAAGAATTTTATGAAATAAAAGTATTCAATTTTTTTAATTACTATTCATGAGTTACTATTCATGAGTTATTATTCACGATTCTTATTCACGAGTTACTATTCATGAGTTACTATTCACGAGTTATTATTCATGAGTTCTTATTCACGAGTTATTATTTATGAGTTCTTATTCACGAGTTACTATTCACGAGTACTATTCATGAAACATGATAATTTTTTTTTTTAAGTAAGAAGGCATTACTCGATAATTGTTACGATAATTCTTTGTTCAATATTTTATTTTATTGATTCAATAATTGCTACGTTGATATTTTATATTATTGTTGTTTCATAATTGTCACGACCAATATTTTTCCATTATCGAGACAATAATTCATATTATCTGAATAATATTATTGGATAACATTATTGGCGATGTCTAGAAAGTTACTGTCTAGGAGAGGTTTGGTCACCTAATTGCGGCGCCAAGAAGAGAGAAATTCTTATTGGAAAGCCCCTCTTTCTGAGGAGGCTATGCTGGTTGTCAATATTGTGATTATGTAATATTATTTGTGAATAATTAATTATTGATTTTTATGATGAGAAAATATTTATTTTATGTGGATATAGATGGAGAAAATTTTTAATGTGACAATTGTTGAAAATTAATATTTTATCTTTTTTCTCGATAAAATAATTCATTTAAATATATTATTTTAATAATATATTAATGGTTGATATTTTATAATGAATGTGGGATATATGAGTATATGAGGAGGAAGAGTATTTTGTGGCATTAAATGTTTAACACATGTTTTGTGTGTTGGTGGACATAATTATCTTGGTGAAAATTTGATTATAGCACAAAAAATCGTCCGTTTGTGGATTTCGGTCAATTTCTATTTGGAATTTGGAAAAACTTTCTTACGCAAAGTTGTAGAAATTGAATTTCCTATAAAAACTCGTGAGATTCAAATTTTTTGATAAAAGGCTATTTATTATGAATTATTGAAGTTACGAAGCTCTGAAATAATTGATTTTTTGGAAGTTTAAAATAATTTAAATAACAAAAACGTTTTTTTATGCAAGTCTTGTGAGGTGGGCTTTTGGTGGCTGAGGTTTTGAAGAAAAATAAGTGTGCTTTGGAATAAAAATAATATATATTAATATTTTATTAAATTTTACGCTTTGGTGTTCTAAGTATTTTCCTATAAATAGGGTGCTTAGGTTAGAATTGAAAATCACACCAGAAACTGAAGTTTTCTCTCTCTATATTATATCAAGCGTATTCTTGTGAGTATTTTGAGTATACTTTGAGTATTGCTATCTACGGTGCAAGTTAGATTCGGCGTTATTCGGTCAATCTTGCTCTTTTTTGAGGTAAGGGATAGTAAGGGATTTTAAGGGTTATTATGTTTTTAGTTTCGAAATTTTTCTGAACCTTCAAAAATTCTGGAAAATTTTGAAATGATATTTTGATGAGTTTTGTAGAGTGTGTCCAAAAATGGCGATTTTTGGATGTATAGATTAGGAGTTATGGATTTTATGAGAAAAGACTATTTTAAAAGTAACTATTTATAACTCCTTGTGATTAACTCCAAAATTGATGAAATTTTTATTGGGAGTACATCTATATAATATCGATTATACCGTGTAAATTTCAAATTTTTGGATAAAAGTATAATTTATGATAAATGTTTAAATATTAAATTGGTTTTGGCCATTTGAAAAATAGTAAATGAATTTTTAAAATTTAGAGAAAATATATATTCAATATGGGACTATGTTATGCTAAATCCCAGAAAAGAAATATTTTTGGAACTGATTTGGTATTTTCATGAAAATGTTCTAGTTATGAGTAAATGAATTAAATATGTTATGTGAAGTAAGAAAATTGGAAAATATGATTTTATGGCTTGAGAATCATATATAGAGGTATATCTGATTTTTGATGAGGGTTTTGGTTATTGGTGATGAAATCTTATGAGTTTGGCATTTTATGATGATTAAATGCATTAATTAGTAAAGTGTAAAAAATTTAATTAAATTGTTTATAAGTTTTAGAAATGATTAAAATATTATTATAATATTAATAATATTAGATTATGAGATTTTAAGTGATTTATAACATTTGGATTAAGGTGTTATAAATATGGATATGAATTTTATTATGAAACTTTATCTTTTAGGTATGAGGAGTTCTTGCGCGTATCACGATCTTATGTATGAATACGAAGTCTTATTCACTACAAATTGGTTTCTTCTTTGACCAAATTATCGTTGATTTATGAATCTTACTTTTGAAATTAAAACCATGTTTTGATTATATTATTTTTATATAACATTCTTATAACCCTAATGATGATATTTCTCTTTGACTTGAGTGTAAAGATGGGTAGATTATTGGTATGATCGTGACTATAGGTTCTCTTTGGCGATGGTGCAAAAGTTGAATTGTTGGTTGGTATGATCATGACCATTGAATTTACAATTGAATATTTTTAACTTAAGTGCAAAGGTGAATTGATCAACATGGTTATAATTATTGTTATATAACTTCTGAAATGATTATGTATTTCTTTGATATATGAATATCTTTGGCTCGTTGTGCAAAGATGACTTGTTGATGAATATCTTAGCCTGTAGTGCAAAGATGAATTATTGATGAATATCTTTTGCTTGTAATGCAAAGATGACCTGTTGTTGAATATCTTTAGCTTTGTGTAGTGCAAGATGAATTATTGATGAATATCTTTGGCTCGTAATGCAAAGATGACTTTGTTGTTGAATATCTTTAGCTTTGTAGTGTAAAGATGAGCTGTTGATGAATATCTTTGGCGTAGTGGTGCAAAGATGAATTTATTAGTATGATTATGAGCAGAGGCTGTGATTTGGTATAACCATGATATTTGATGTTTCGGTAAAGGCAATGATGAAAATTATCTTAATCTGGATGAGAAGAGGAATTTAGAATCACAATTATGATTATGAGTTATTCATATGATTGTGGAAAGGAACTGCTGTTGATTGATGTTACGAGGATAAAATATTGTTGGTGGACTTTTAACGTGGAAAGACAATAGACTTTATAGTCTATTTGACTCTTTTAATGGATTGCTCGTTCATTTGCAACTATGGTTGAAAAGTTTTATCATCTACCATATGTTCTAAATCTACGATTTATTCTTGATGAAGACTATTGATAATTTATTTATCTTTAGTCATAATATTCTTTCTTGAGCTAGTTGTTGTGCTCACCCTTTTGTTTCATAATTCCTTTCGAATTAATAAAAGTGTAGGCATTTGGGTTGGCGGGGATAGCGAGGAATAGAGTGGTGGTCTATAGATGTTGAGGGTGAGGTGAATTTAACTTTGGAAGGGTGTTTTGCCACTATCATACAAAATGTCTAATGACATACAAACTTCGTGTTATCATAAGACATGGTTGTGCACATCCACTTCTTGAGTATATTTACAAGCACTACTATATAATCTTGGTGTTTGTTTGGAGTATAATACCCAATTAGAGGCAGTGGAGATAATGATATGTCGAGAGAAGACTCACCATTGGGAAGAATATGATAGTAATCTTCTCGTTTTTCTTTGGGGTCTATTAGGTTGACCAAGGATAATTACGTGGCCATATGATATCTACCATAACCTAAAAGCATGGCCTCCCATGTACGAAAGGTTTCTTGAGCACTTCCCAAAGATTCTAATTTCTAAAAGCAGTTTTTGACTATACCTTTATGTAAAGTGTCATTGTGTCATTGTGACGTCTTCTGGTTGGTATATATTTGTATCCAAACTCATAGCATATGTGTTGTTGTATATTTACCACGACAATTTGTTGTAATAAAGTTGTAGTTGTTTTTCGTACCATATATTTGGCGACTCGAATGGGTTGGATGGAATGGACCTATTTTGGGGTCGTTACATTTGGTATCGTGAGCTATAAGTAAAGAGCCCCAGAGCCTCTCTCCGTGACTTCTGTTGATGGGGGATGCAAAGCCGGACTCTCCGTGGGGGGCCTTGGATTCTGCGGTGGCAAACCGATAGTATCGATGTGAGGTCTTGACACAAGTTGGTGTCGAGTTACATTTGGTATCGAGCTTAGGGATATGATCTCTGGCGGAGATCGGGATTAGAACTAGGAGGGAGAGATGAGTAAATCCTTCGCTAGTGTGTCCTACCTAAAGCTTATTTGTTGGTGGGTCGTAATATCGGGATATTATGTGATATATTAATTTGTTAAATTAACCCTTGTTTTGAAGTTGTATTCTAGAATGATATCTCGAAATACGGGAGATGAAGCGATGGAGAAATCATGATGATGGGAGATAGAATCTGAAATGAAAACAAGGTATTCTCAACTCTTTGAAATACTGAATGCGTAAATTTGGAGACGAAATTTCATAAGGAGGGAGATTGTAAGACCCCGAATTTTATGAAATAAAAGTATTCAATTTTTTTAATTACTATTCATGAGTTACTATTCATGAGTTATTATTCACGATTCTTATTCACGAGTTACTATTCATGAGTTACTATTCACGAGTTCTTATTCATGAGTTACTATTCACGAGTTACTATTCACGAGTACTATTAATGAAGCATGATAATTTTTTTTTTTAAGTGAAGGCATTACTCGATAATTATTACGATAATTATTGTTCAATATTTTATTTTATTGATTCATAATTGCTACGTTGATATTTTATATTATTGTTGTTTCAATAATTATCACGTGACAATATTTTTTCCATTATCAGACAATAATTCATATTATCTGAATAATATTATTGGATAACATTATTGGCAATGTCTAGAAAGTTACATCTGAGGAGAGGTTTGGTCACTTTAATTGCTTGGCATGATGAGGAGAAATTCTTATTGGAAAGCCCCTCTTTCTGAGGAGCTTTAGTTGTTAATATTGTGATTATGTAATATTATTTGTGAATAATTAATTATTGATTTTTATGATGAGGAAAATATTTATTTTATGTGGACATAGATGGAGAAAATTTTTAATGTGACAATTGTTGAAAATTAATATTTTATCTTTTTTACGATAAAATAATTCATTTAAATATATTATTTTAATAATATATTAACGGTGATATTTTTTATAATGAATGTGGGATATATGAGTATATGAGGAAGAAGAGTATTTTTGTGGCATTAAATGTTTAACACATGTTTTGTGTGTTGGTGGACCCAATTATTGATAAAATTTGATTATAGCACAGAAAATCGTCTGTTTTGTGGATTTGGTCAATTTCTATTTGGAATTTGGAAAAATTTTCTTACGCAAAGTTGTAGAGAATTGAATTTCCTATAAAAACCCATGAGATTCAAATTTTTTGATAAAAGGGCTATTTATTATGAATTATTGAAGTTACGAAGCTCTGAAATAATTGATTTTGGAAGTTTAAAATAATTTAAATAACAAAAACATTTTTTGTGCAAGTCTTGTGAAATTGGGCTGTTTGGTGGCTGAGGTTTTGAAGCAAAATAAGTGTGCTTTGGAATAAAAATAATATATATTAATATTTTATTAAATTTTACGCTTTGTGTTTACAAGTATTTTCCTATAAATAGGGTCTTGGGTTAGAATTGAAAATCACACCGAAAACTGAAGTTTTCTCTCTCTATATTATCGAGCGTATTCTTGTGAGTATTTTGAGTATACTTTGAGTATTTCTATCTGACGGTGCAAGTTAGATTCATTTATTCGGTCAAATCTTGCTCTTTTTGAGGTAAGGATAGTAAAGGATTTTAAGGGTTATTATGTTTTTAGTTTCGAAATTTTTCTGAACCTTCAAAAATTCTGGAAAAATTTGAAATGATATTTTGATGAGTTTTATAGAGTGTGTCCAAAATGGCGATTTTTGGATGTATTGATTAGGAGTTATGGATTTTATGAGAAAAGACTATTTTAAAAGTAACTATTTATAACTCCTTGTGATTAACTCCAAAATTGATGAAATTTTAGTGGGAGTACATCTATATAATATCAGTATACCGTGTAAATTTCAGAATTTTTGGATAAAAGTATAATTTATGATAAATGTTTAAATATTCGTTGGTTTTGGCCATTTGAAAAATAGTAAATGAATTTTTAAAATTTAGAGAAAATATATATTCAATATGGGACTATGTTATGCTAAATCCCAGAAAAAAAATATTTTTGGAACTAATTTGGTATTTTTCATTAAATGTTCTAGTTATGAGTAAATGAATTAAATATGTTATGTGAAGTAAGAAAATTGGAAAATATGATTTTATGGCTTGAGAATCATATATAGAGGTATATCTGATTTTTTGATGAGGTTTTGGTTATTGGTGATGAAATCTTATGAGTTTGGCATTTTATGATGATTAAATGCATTAATTAGTAAAGTGTAAAAAATTTAATTAAATTGTTTATAAGTTTTAGAAATGATTAAAATATTATTATAATATTAATAATATTAGATTATGAGATTTTTAAGTGATTTATAACATTTGGATTAAGGTGTTATAAATATGGATATGAATTTTATTATGAAACTTTATCTTTTAGTTAATCGAGGTTTCTTATGCGCGTATACACGGTACTATGTATTGAATCGGGTCTTATTCACTACAAATTGGTTTCTTCTTTGACCAAATTATCGTTGATTTATGAATCTTACTTTTGAAATTAAAACCATGTTTTGATTATATTATTTTATATAACATTCTTATAACCCAATAATGATGATATTTCTCTTTGACTTGAGTGTAAAGATGGGTAGATTATTGGTATGATCGTGACTATAGGTTCTCTTTGGCGATGGTGCAAAAGTTGAATTGTTGGTTGGTATGATCATGACCATTGAATTTACAATTGAATATTTTTAACTTAAGTGTAAAGGTGAATTGATCAACATGGTTATAATTATTGTTATATAACTTCCGAAATGATTATGTATTTCTTTGATATATGAATATCTTTGGCTCGTTGTGCAAAGATGACTTGTTGATGAATATCTTTAGCTTTGTAGTGCAAAGATGAATTATTGATGAATATCTTTTTGCTCGTAATGCAAAGATGACTGTTGTTGAATATCTTTAGCACATAGTGCAAAAGATAAATTATTGATGAATATCTTTGGCTCGTAATCTGAAGATGACTTTTGTTGAATATCTTTGCTTTTTAGTAGTGTAAAGATGAACTGTTGATGAATATCTTTGGCCCGTGGTGCAAAGATGAATTTATTAGTATGATTATGAGCAGAGGCGTGATTTGGTATAACCATGATATTTGATGTTTCGGTAAAGGCAATGATGAAAATTATCTTAGTCACTGGATGAGAAGAGAATTTAGAATCACAATTATGATTATGAGTTATTCATATGATTGTGGAAAGGAAATGATTGATTGATGTTACTGGGATAAAATATTATTGGTGGACTTTTAACGTGGAAAGATAATAGACTTTATAGTCTATTTGACTCTTTAATGGATTGCTCGTTCATTTGCCACTATGGTTGAAAAGTTTTATCATCTACCATATGTTCTAAATCTACGATTTATTCTTGATGAAGACTATTGATAATTTATTTATCTTTAGTCATAATATTCTTTCTTGAGCTAGTTGTGCTCACCCTTTTGTTTCACAATTCCTTTCGGGTAATAAAAGTGTAAATGGGTTGGCGGGGGATAGCGAGGAATAGAGTGGTGGTCTATAGATGTTGAGGTGAGGTGAATTTAACTTTGGAAGGGTGTTTTGCCACTATCATACAAAATGTCTAATGACATACAAACTTCGTGTTATCATAAGACATGGTTGTGCACATCCACTTCTTTGAGTATATTTACAAGCACTACCTATATAATCTTGGTGTTTGTTTGGAGTATAATACCCAATTAGAGGCAGTGGAGATAATGATATGTCGAAGAAGACTCACCATTGGGAAGAATATGATAGTAATCTTCTCGTTTTTCTTTAGGTCTATTAGATTGACCAGGATAATTACGTGGCCATATGATATCTACCATAACCTAAAAGCATGGCCTCCCATGTACGAAGGTTTCCTTGAGCACTTCCCAAAGATTCTAATTTCTAAAAGCAGGTTTTTGACTATACCTTTATGTAAGGTGTCATTGTGACGTACTCTGATTGGTATATATTTGTATCCAAACTCATAAAGATATGTGTTGTTGTATTTTACACGACAATTGTTGTAATAAAGTTGTAGTTGTTTTTTATACCATATATTTGGCGACTCGAGAATGGGTTGGATGGAATGGACCTATTTTGGGGTCGTTACATTTAATATCGAGCTATAAGTAAAGAGCCCCGAGCCTCTCACCGGTGACTTCTGTTGATGGGGATGCACCGGCGGGACTCTCCGTGTGGGGGCGCCTGGATTCTGCGGTGTGGCCGATTAGTATCAATGTGAGGTCTTGACCTGAGTTGGTGTCGAGTTACATTTGGTATCGAGCTTAGGGATATGATCTCTGGCGGAGATCGGGATTAGAACTAGGAGGGGAGAGATGAGTAAATCCTTCGTTAGTGTGTCCTACCTAAGCTTATTTGTTGGTTGTCATAATATCGGGATATTATGTGATATGTTAATTTGTTAAATTAACCCTTGTTTTGAAGCTGTATTCTAGAATGATATCTGAAATACAGGAGATGAGCAATGGAGAAATCATGATGACAGGGGAGATAGAATCTGAAATGAAAATAAGGTATTATCAACTCTTTGAAATACCAGGTACGTAAATTTCGGGGACGAAATTTCATAAGGAGGGGAGATTGTAAGACCCCGAATTTTATGAAATAAAAGTATACAATTTTTTTTAATTACTATTCATGAGTTATTATTCACGAATTACTATTCACGAGTTACTATTCACGAGTTACTATTCATGAGTTACTATTCACGAGTTACTATTCACGAGTACTATTCATGAAGCATGATAATTTTTTTTTTTTAAGAAGGCATTACTCAATAATTATTACGATAATTCTTTATTCAATATTTTATTTTATTGATTCAATAATTGCTACGTTGATATTTTATATTATTGTTGTTTGATAATTATCACGGCACGATATTTTCCATTATCGAGACAATAATTCATATTATCTGAATAATATTATTGGATAACATTATTGGCAATGTCTAGAAAGTTCTGCATAAGGAGAGGTTGGTCACCTAATTAATTGCGCGCGTCGAGAGGAGAAATTCTTATTGGAAAGCCCCCTTTTCTCAGGAACCGTTGCAGTTGTCAATATTGTGATTATGTAATATTATTTGTGAATAATTAATTATTGATTTTATGATGAGGAAAATATTTATTTTATGTGGACATAGATGAAGAAAATTTTAATGTGACAATTGTTGAAAATTAATATTTTATCTTTTTTCTCGATAAAATAATTCATTTAAATATATTATTTTAATAATATATTAACGGTGATATTTTTATAATGAATGTGGGATATATGAGTATATGAGGAAGAAGAGTATTTTTGTGGTATTAAATGTTTAACACATGTTTTGTGTGTTGGTGGACACAATTATTATCGAAAATTTGATTATAGCACATAAAATCGTCTGTTTGTGGATTTCGGTCAATTTCTATTTGGAATTTGGAAAAACTTTCTTATGCAAAGTTGTAGAGAATTGAATTTCCTATAAAAACTCGTGAGATTCAAATTTTTTGATAAAAGGGCTATTTATTATGAATTATTGAAGTTCTGAAGCTCTGAAATAATTGATTTTTGGAAGTTTAAAATAATTTAAATAACAAAAACATTTTTTGTGCAAGTCTTGTGAGGTGGGCTATTTGGTGGCTGAGGTTTTGAAGCAAAATAAGTGTGCTTTGGAATAAAAATAATATATATTAATATTTTATTAAATTTTTTGCTTTGGTATTCTAAGTATTTTCCTATAAATAGGGTGCTTAGGTTAGAATTGAAAATCACACCAGAAACTGAAGTTTTCTCTCTCTATATTATCGAGCGTATTCTTGTGAGTATTTTGAGTATACTTTGAGTATTGCTATACTGTGCAAGTTCGTTTCGGTTATTATTCCATCAATCTTTTCTTTTTTGAGGTAAGGGATAGTAAAGGATTTTAAGGGTTATTATGTTTTTAGTTTCAAATTTTTTGAACCTTCAAAATTTCTGGAAAAATTTGAAATGATATTTTGATGAGTTTTGTAGAGTGTGTCCAAAAATGGCGATTTTTGGATGTATAGATTAGGAGTTATGGATTTTATGAGAAAAGACTATTTTAAAAGTAACTATTTATAACTCCTTGTGATTAACTCCAAAATTGATGAAATCTTTATTGGGAGTACATCTATATAATATCGAGTATACCGTGTAAATTTCAAAATTTTGGATAAAAGTATAATTTATGATAAATGTTTAAATATTCTATGGTTTTGGCCATTTGAAAAATAGTAAATGAATTTTTAAAATTTAGAGAAAAATATATGTTCAATATGGGACTATGTTATGCTAAATCCCAGAAAAGAAATATTTTTGGAACTGATTTGGTATTTTTCATGAAATGTTCTAGTTATGAGTAAATGAATTAAATATGTTATGTGAAGTAAGAAAATTGGAAAATATGATTTTATGGCTTGAGAATCATATATGAGGTATATGCAGATTTTTGATGAGGGTTTTGGTTATTGGTGATGAAATCTTATGAGTTTGGCATTTTATGATGATTAAATGCATTAATTAGTAAAGTGTAAAAAATTTAATTAAATTGTTTATAAGTTTTAGAAATGATTAAAATATTATTATAATATTAATAATATTAGATTATGAGATTTCTAAGTGATTTATAACATTTGGATTAAGGTGTTATAAATATGGATATGAATTTTATTATGAAACTTTATCTTTTAGTTATCGAGAGTTCTTATGCATGCGATACTGAGGATCTTATGTACGAATCACGAGTCTTATTCACTACAAATTGGTTTCTTCTTTGACCAAATTATCGTTGATTTATGAATCTTACTTTTGAAATTAAAACCATGTTTTGATTATATTATTTTTATATAACATTCTTATAACCCTAATGATGATATTTCTCTTTGACTTGAGTGTAAAGATGGGTAGATTATTGGTATGATCGTGACTATAGGTTCTCTTTGGCGATGGTGCAAAAGTTGAATTGTTGGTTGGTATGATCATGACCATTGAATTTACAATTGAATATTTTTAGCTTAAGTGCAAAGGTGAATTGATCAACATGGTTATAATTATTGTTATATAACTTCTGAAATGATTATGTATTTCTTTGATATATGAATATCTTTGGCTCGTTGTGCAAAGATGACTTGTTGATGAATATCTTAGCTTTGTAGTGCAAAGATGAATTATTGATGAATATCTTTTGCTCGTAATGCAAAGATGACTGTTGTTGAATATCTTTGCACCTTTGTGCAAAGATGAATTATTGATGAATATCTTTGGCTCGTAATGCAAAGATGACTGTTGTTGAATATCTTTGCTTTGTAGTGTAAAGATGAATGTTGATGAATATCTTTGGCCGTGGTGCAAAGATGAATTTATTAGTATGATTATGAGCGAGAACGTGATTTGGTATAACCATGATATTTGATGTTTCGAGTAAAGACGGTGATGAAAATTATCTTCGTCTGGATGAGAAGAGGAATTTAGAATCACAATTATGATTATGAGTTATTCATATGATTGTGGAAAGGAACTGTTGATTGATGTTACGAGGATAAAATATTATTGGTGGACTTTTAACGTGGAGAAGATAATAGACTTTATAGTCTATTTGACTCTTTAATGGATTGCTTTCGTTCACCGCCACTATGGTTGAAAAGTTTTATCATCTACCATATGTTCTAAATCTACGATTTATTCTTGATGAAGACTATTGATAATTTATTTATCTTTAGTCATAATATTCTTTTATTGAAGCTAGTTGTGTTCTCACCCTTTTGTTTCACAATTCCTTTCGTAATAAAAAAGTGTGGGTTGAGTTTGGCGGGGGATAGCGAGGAATAGAGTGGTGGTCTATAGATGTTGAGGGTGAGGTGAATTTAACTTTGGAAGGGTGTTTTGCCACTATCATACAAAATGTCTAATGACATACAAACTCGTGTTATCATAAGACATGGTTGTGCACATCCACTTCTTTGAGTATATTTACAAGCACTACCTATATAATCTTGGTGTTTGTTTGGAGTATAATACCCAATTAGAGACAGTGGAGATAATGATATGTCAAGAAGACTCACCATTGGGAAGAATATGATAGTAATCTTCTCATTTTTCTTTGGGGTCTATTAGATTGACCAAGATAATTACGTGGCCATATGATATCTACCATAACCTAAAAGCATGGCCTCCCATGTATACGAAGGTTTCTTGAGCACTTCCCAAAGATTCTAATTTCTAAAAGCAGTTTTTGACTATACCTTTATGTAAGGTGTCATCATTGTGACGTCTTCTGATTGGTATATATTTGTATCCAAACTCATAGCATATGTGTTGTTGTATTTTGCACGACAATTGTTGTAATAAAGTTGTAGTTGTTTTTCGTACCATATATTTGGCGACTCAGAATGGGTTGGATGGAATGGACCTATTTTGGGGTCGTTACAGTAACAATTACGTCGTTATTTATAAAAACTCATACTTTATCGTTTTCTTCATCCGACAATTATCCTGTTATGGGGCCCATGAATGGCTGCGCCGTCGTATGAATATTCCCCGACAACAAGAATATTCCACGACCAAACGAATATTCCCTGACAGAAATGAATATTCTATAACCACTTGCTTATTTTGCGAAATTTGCACATGTCACCCATAACCAAAGCATTATATCAAATTAACACCTTATTAATTTAGAATAATGAATAGAAAAATTCAATTTTATTTATAATAAGTTGGGGTCTTACAACAAAGGAGGAGATGTAGAAGACAGAAGTAGAATGAATTTCTTGTCTGTAATTGTATTTAGAATTATATGAATGATTTATTTTTTGCTCCCTCCAAATTTAACTTTTTTATTAATTTGTTCCTTAAATTTATTAATTTACATATTTACCCTTACCCTTATATTTATATATAAAAAAATTCAACAACAACAGTTGCCTATACTGTCACTTAACAGATCCGCCACTGAGAACAAGAAGTAAAATTTTCAAAGGCCTAACTTCTTGCAAGAAAAAAAAAAGCTTAACCAGCTTCCTTGATTTTTGTATCTGCATGGGGTTTGACTCAGTTCGACTAAACTTTCATCATACATGCACGGCTAGTGGTGGATCTGTTAGAGCATTCATAACAATTTCTTTATCTCTATCCCTATACTGCAGTGCTATTGGGTCATTCTGTAGGATAGGGATTCGATTTTTTCACTATCTACCCAACAGGTTCCTAATATTGATTCCTTGAATAATAAAATTTAAAAGTTAAAATTTGAAAGTTTCAACAGTCAAATCATGTTTTGAACGTTGTAACTATTTTTTATTTAAAAGTAATTGTTGTTTGAATTTAAAATTTGCAATTATTTTAATTTTAAAATAGATATTACTAGAAATCAAAATGTACAACGATCATTATGTGTTTATGAGAACTAAAATAATATTATTTTAATTATAAAATAATAAAATTTATAATTAGTAGTAATATTTTTTACAAAAAATTATCAAAATCAAAATTTGACTGATTTTAAATTTTTTTTATAGTTCTCTTTCTTCTCTAAATCCTCTGTTTAAAAAATAAAAATGAGTGAATTTGATAGGCATACCCAAATCAACAATTAAGTGAGATAAGATCCTTTAACCAACATAAAATCGCAATAAATAGGGTGTGGAATGTCATTTTACATAAATAGAGAACGCTCTTTTCATTCCCTCACTCTGAGGAGTCAAATCATATATAGGGATTAAAATAGAGAATTATATAAGGATAAGGAATCTGTTGGATACTGATTTATTGATATATTCTTCAAATGTGGGGATAAAGAGTCTATTAGGGAAACTGCTGTAAATGCTCTTATTGATTCAGTTCGTTTTATTAAGTAACGTTAGCCAAATTTGATTAAAACATGTCTTAAATTACTTTTTTCATATATATATATATATATATATATGGCTATATATATATATACACAGCTGTGTATTACACAGTAGAGCTATGGCGACGGATTTTTTTGGGCTATGGCGACGTGGCTATGTCGCCATATAACCCGTAATAACTATGACGACGGGTGAAACCGCCGCTATAGCCCAAAAAATCTGCTTGCCATAGCCGAATCGTAATATCTATGACTTATGTATGTGACGCCCCAAAATAGGTATACAACACCCATTCTGAGTCGCCAACTACATGGTACAGAAACAACTACAACTTTATTAATACAATACATAAACTGTGAGTTTAAATACAAATATTGTCATCTAGACAATATTCACACCCAAATAAGTCCTCATTACAATTATTGGTACATTATTTTACAAAAATGGTGAGGACTACTAAAACAACTTTCTAGAACCTTCATTCCATACCCCGACTAAGACTGCGCATACATTCTCGCTCTCGAGAAGAAAAATGGAATAAAAAGGAAAAGGGTGAGCTCAACTAGCCCAAGAAAGAATATTATGACTAAGATAATATAGAAAAATTATTGTTAGTCTTCAACAGGGAAAAATCTGATAGAATATAATAGACAACAAGTTTCAGATCAATATTCGCAGCAGAAATAATAATTCATAGAAGAGTTACGTAGAGAATGAAATCTACTATAACCTATGAATTTAAAAGTCCATCATCAATATTTTATCCCTGTAACATCAATCAATATTTATCTTGAATCAAATATTCATCTTTGCACTACAGGCCAAAGATATTCATCAGTCGGTCATGTTCATCTCAACACCTGTACATCTTTGCACTACGGGCTAAAGATATTCATAAGAAAATCAACCATCTTTGCACTATAGGCCAAAGATATTCAGTAATACCATCATTTAAGACTGAGGATGATAAAAAATATTTTAAAGAAAACGAATCTAGTGAAACAAAAGAACAAATATTAAGGATTCGTACTTTAAACAATCCGAGTTCAAAAATACTTCATTAATAATCATAGTGGAGTAAAATTCAAGAATGGTCAATACATGGATACAATCAAAGCTAGTATCCACAATAGGTATTTTGGATAAAAAAACAAAAATTTGATTTTTCTATGAATAGTGTCGTATTCGTGAATAGTGACGTATACGTGAATATTGTCGTATACGTGAATAGTAACCCCGACACTAAAAGACAAGAATTTCACAAGAAATATCTTACCAATATTCTGGCATAATGATATTAGAAGAAATAATATCATTTTTTCAAAAATAACATCCCTTACCTCGAAAAGACAAGATTTACAGTTGGAATACTTGGATATAGTCTTTGAAGGACCTTGACCGTGATATAGAACACTCAAAGTATCAAAATACTCACAAGAATACGCTCGATAATATAGAGAGAGAAAACTTCAGTTTCTAGTGTGATTTTCAATTCTAACCTAAGCACCCTATTTATAGGAAAATGCTTAGAATACCAAAGTAGAAAATTTAATAAAATATTAATATATTTAAAAAAAATTCCTTAGCCCACCTTGACCATCTAAATTCAGCCACCAAATAATGACAAAAACAAAAAACACGTTTTTGTTATTAAAAATAATTAAAACTTTCAAAAATTAATTATTTCAGAACTACGGAACTTCAATAATTCATAATAAATAGCTCTTTTATCAGAAAAATTCGAACCACATGTCCTTTACATAGGAAATTTCATTCTCTACAACTTTGCAGAAGAAAGTTTTTCCAAATTCCAAACAAAAATTGACCGAAATCCACAAACGGACGATTTTACAAGCTATAATCAAATTTCAGTCAAGAAATAGGGTCCACGAACATGAAAAACATGTTTTAAATATTTTAGTAACAAAAATACTCTTCCTCCTCATATATTCATATATCCCACATTCATCGAAAAAATATCACCATTATTATATTATTATAATATAATAATATATTTAAATGAATTATTTATCAGAAAAGATAAAATATCAATTTTCAATAATTGTCACATTAAAATTTTTCTCCATTATATCCACATATAATAAATATTTTCCTTATCATATAAATCAATAATTAATTATTCACAAATAATATTACAGAATCACAATACTGACAATCAGACAATTCCCAAGAAAGAGTGGGCTTTCCAATAAGGATTTCTCCTTACTGGCGCGCAATTAGGTGACCAAACCTCTCCTTAGACAAAACTTTCTAGACATTGCTAATAATGTTATCTAATAATATTATTCAAATAATATGAATTATTGATCTGATAATGAAAATATTGTGCAGTGACAATTATTAAAACAACAATAATATGAAATATCAACGTAGCAATTATTAAATCAATATAATGTTGAACAGTAATTACTGTAACAATTATTTAGTAGTGCCTTCTTACGTAAGAATCAATAATTGGTGCAATACACAGGTATCATTCGTGTGTTTTAACCACCAAGGTATTCCAACAAGATTAATGGTAACAACTACGCAGAGTTATTTATAAACAACTTATTCTTGTCGTTTTCTTCATCCAATCGCTTTTCGTTATGGGGCCTACACAAGGCTGCGTCGTCGTACGAATATTCCCTGATAGTAAGAATATTCCATGACCAAACGAATATTCTCCGATAAAAATGAATATTTTATAACCACTTGCTTATTTGAAATATTTACGCATTTTACCCATAACTAACCACATTAATCAAATCAACCCTTACTATTTTAAAATAATAAATAGAAGAAATTTAATTTCATTTATAATAAGTTGGGGTCTTAAGTGTACATTCATTTTTCCCATATATATATTGTGTAAATGACCAAATCAAAATTAAATGACAACTTGAAGGAACACAATTTCGCCATATATTATATTTAGCTTTTTGCAGAAAAACAACCTAGAGGGTGAATGCACCAATTTTTATTTATTTAATTATTTATTTTATTTTTGAAATAGTGGACTCGCCAATTTGATTGGCTTGATTAGAGAAACTAATGGTTTACAAGGTATCTATCTATATGTATATTATAGGCTTAAATATGAATTAGTACCCTAAACTATAGGTCATATTCCACTTCGGTGATCCACCTTTCAATTTTGTCAATTAGATGATTAAATTATCAATTTTTTCCAATTGCAACAAATTGAACATGCCACGTCAGAAATTGCTGACGTGGCTAATTGTGTGGGACCTTAAGAAGCTGATGTGTCAAAAATAATATTTTTTTAATCATTAAATAAACAAATCTATTTAAATAAGGGGCAAAATAGTCAAAACTTAATTCATTTTTCTTCTTCTTCTTAATTCCTTTTTTTTTTCTTCTTCTTAATTCCTTTTTAATAGAGAGAGAGAGATAGAGAAAATACGATTCTGGATAAGTTGTGATAGGTTTCCAATCTCTGGCGGAAGACCGCCAGAATAGTTGTTGTAGTAACCGATGTAGAGGTGTTAGAGGGTGGATAGGTTCCCGATTTCTGGAGGAATGGCTCCGATAAGCTTCGTTTCACAAACCATGAGGTATTCAAGGAATGGAAAGTGGCCATATTCGGAGGAATTGAGCCGAGAAGAAGTTGCCGCCGAGGTGGAGATGACGGAGGCTCGAGAGTCGGTACACGCCAACCCAGGGAGGTCATGCGGTCAGTTGTTGTTGTTGTAGAGGTCTAGGATTTCGAGGATTTGAGGTCATTAGAGAGCCGAGTAGGGGAAGCTTTCGTTGAATATGTTGTTTAAGGGGTTGAGGAGGCGGAGTCCCAGGTGACGAGGGACAGCTCAGGGGGGGCCAGCCGCGTCGATTTGGTTAACGACAATGACGGTGAGGTTAATGAGATTTAGTAGGAGATGTCGAGGGAGGTGACGTAGAGGTGAGGGTCGCAGTGACGCCGACTGTGCACAATGGTTTGGTGGATATGTTCCATGAGTGAGGGCTTCTTGGGGTCATCTGTAATGGCGGATATGAGAGAGAAGAACGAGGTATTCAGGGAGGTGGAGTGGTTTAGCGGCGGCGGAATAGGGGAGGACTTGTAAGCGGAGTAAGAGGAGAAGGAGAAATAGTGATCGCATTTTTTCTCTCTCTCTCTATTAAAAAGGAATTAAGAAGAAGAAGAAAAATGAATTAAAAAGGAATTAAGAAGAATTAAAAAGGAATTAAGAAGAAGAAAAAGAAAAAGGAATTAAGTTTTGACTATTTTGCCCCTTATTTAAATAGATTTGTTTCTTTAATGATTAAAAAAAATATTATTTTTGACATATCAGCTTCTTAAGGTCCCACACAATTAGCGACGTCAGCAATTTCTGACGTGGCATGTTCAATTTGTTGCAATTGAAAAAAATTGATAGTTTAATCATCTAATTGACAAAATTAAAAGGTGGATCACTGAAGTGAAATATAACCTATAGTTTAGGGTACTAGTTCATATTTAAGCCTATATTATAAAGTTTTCACGATGTTTCCTCTACAAGTTTGGTGATTTTATATCACACTTTTCTCTTCTTCTTTTTTTTCATCTTACCCTTTTGCTCCAGTAAGCTACAACTTTAGATATATTATTATATTATCCTTTTTAATATTATTTTTTATTTTTTTCTTTAAATTTTATCAAATTCGTATTATACTCCATATAGTTTACACATGTAATGCATGTGCGGCGACCACTAGTGTAAATAAAATTCAACCTACTGGTATATATTTGACTGTTAGTTTAGTCATGTAAATAATATTTAACCAACAACTTATATATTTTGACTGTTAGTTTACTCGAATAAATAAAATTCAACCTACTAGAGTATTTGTTGTGTTTGTTGAGCATTCTAAATAACATGTCACACAATATATATATATATATATATATATATATATATATATATATATATATATCAGAAAGATCAAGTAAAGAACTCTTTTACTTTTTTTAAAATGAGGATTTTTTTATATTTTTTTTTTTTTTTTTTTAAAACAACTAAAAAAAAGTTTAATATTTATGGGCCAATTTTTTTCATAATATAATGTTTTAGGCGTAATTTGAATACGTATACAAAAATATATATACCGCATGCACATGCATCGTATATACCTATTTTGTTATACGTATCCAAATCACATTCAAAACATCGTATTATATAAAATTTCATTCCATAAAATATTAAACTTTTTTAGTTGTTTTAAAAAAAAAAGCAAAATTTTTTTTTTCTCATTTTAAGAAAGTGAGGGAGCCTTTACAGATCCGAGCCGTATATATATATATATATATATATATATATATATATATATATATAAGTAATCTTCTGAATAATTAAATTATTTTATAAATATTTTACAAACTGTTGATGTGGTCAACAAATTGTTTCAATGTAGTCTTTGGCCCCACACGATATGTTGATATGGAATATGCCACATCAGCAGTTTGTAAAATATTTATATAATAGTTTGTGTCTCTAGCATTATTCATATATACATATATATATATGGAGATATATGTATATATACGATTGTGTATTATATAATCGGACTATGACGACGAATTTTTTGGGTTATGGCGATGGTTGACCGTCACATATAAATATCGTAAATCAAAATAAATGGCATTTATTTGTGAAATCATTCTTATAAGATGAAAAAACCGTCATGCCATAACCGATTATTATGCATATATACATTTTTTCAATATATATGTATAAGCAAAAACAGGAGTTTTACAATCTCTACAACAATGAAATGTTTGGTGGTGATTTTATTTGGCCGAAGCCATGTATGTTCAAGTTATGAATTGTGTAGGAAGAATTCTGTTTTTCAGAACTTGAGCTTGCATGAATTTGGCCCAATTGAATCAGTAACCAAAGGCCAATTAAGCAGCTACAACTGGGAAGAAGTTGAGGCTTAATAATTTTCAGTACTTCTTTATTGGATTTTTTATAAATAAAAAAAGGAGTAATTGTTACAAATGTCAAATCTTGCTTTGCTTTCTATTCAGTTGCTATCTACATTATTCTTTGGTAAATAAGAATGTGAGAGATCAAATTCTTTTTCCCCAATTCAAATTTGGGTGTCGCCTGATGATCAATAAAAGACTCAAAATTTCTTATTCTATTCATATATAACTCATCCAATTATTCTACAACAGAAACAGTAAAAACGAACTTTGCATTCAGTCTATCGCATATAATTATGTGAGTTATCACACACAAAATGATAATTTTTAAGTAATTGTGTGTGTGTATATATATATATATATATATATATATATAGTCCAATTCTGGTCCGGACTCCCGTATTTTAGTATCGTCCGGACCTTTTTTTTAAAACAACTAAAAAAATTAATATTTTAGGGAACTTGAATTTTTACATAATACAGTGTTTTTGGTGTGATTTGAATACATATTGTGACACCCCCAAAATAGGTATACATCACGCCTCTTGAGCCGTCAAATACATGGTACAAAATTCAAATACAACTTAATTATACAACAGTCGTGTAAAATACGATAAAATACATGCTATGAGTTTTAATACAAATATTATCTTCTAGACAATATCTACTCTCAGAATAAGTCCTCATTATATTTATTATCACACTATTTAACAGAATAGTGAGGACTACAAATGCTATAATCTGGACCGTCACTCCGTTCCCCGATTAGTCCCGGCTACGTTCTCATTTCCTCAAGAGAATAAATGAAAGAAAAGGGTGAGCTTCAACTAAATTTCAAAGAAGAAATATTATGACTAAGATAATGCAGAATAAATTATCATTAGTCCTCAACAGTGTTAAACTGATAAAATACAATAGACATCAAGTTTAACTGCAGCGGAACATGCAATCCATTAAAAGAGTCAAGTAGAGAATAAAATCTACTATCTTTTATGATTTAAAAAGGTTGTTCATCACTTTTATCGCTGAGACTTAGCTTAATAAGTAATCTACATCATCCCTGCATTACGGCCAAGGATATTCATTAGGGTCACAACCACAAATTATCCATGCACTACGGGCCAAGGATATTCGTGTATTCATCAATGGTTATGATCATGCCAACAACTGTCCATCAATGCACTACGGGTCAATGAGGACTTTTACCACATCATTTGTAACATTACAATCATGATTACATAGAATAATCCCTGGTAATAATCATACCAAGTCCATCTATGCACTACAGGCCACAGATGACTTTCACAAAAATATAAACATGAGGATGATGACAATGATATAATAATTCAATAAAACAAGTTCAAGAATTAATTTATTCAAGAACTAATAACGTCCAAATTGTCAACACGATACTTCTTTGTAAAGTAAAATTCAAGAATGCTCGTAAGAATATTTTCATGAAAAGATATCTTTGGATGAAGCGCAAATATCGAGGATATTCCACTAATTTCATGGAGTATAAGTCAAAACTTTAACCAACCGAGTATAATAAAGAATGGAATAACAAAAGAAATCACCATGCATGCGGTATCAGATGATAAAGTTATTCTAACGTAATCATAAATAACGGAACCAGTCCCGTAAAACGCATGCATGAGGATATTCCAATGAATAATAAAGAATGGAATAACAACGTAAATTGCCATGCACGCGGTATTACATACATGCATAAAAGTTATTCCACCGTAATAATAAATAATCGGAACCCGTCGGTGAAATTAAGACCGGCGGCGATATTCCAATGAATAATAAAGATGGAACCAGTCCTAAAAAAAAAAGCGATAGTATGTGGATATTCCAATGTAATAATAACGACGGAACCCGTGTCCGGCGTAGAAACGCATACGATACGATGATATTCCAAATGTAATAATAAAGAATGGAATAATGTAAGAATTTCACCAAGTATAGGGTAGCTCATGATACAAGTTATTCCAATGTAATAATAAGAATGGAATAACGTAAGTTCTCTTCATGAATACAAAAGAAATAATACCCTTCGTAAAAAGAAACTTGATATCGAGTAGTGAAGTAGCGAGTAATACTTTTCTTCTTTCTCTCTATAGTTTCTCTCTATAGTTTCTCTCTGTAGAGTTTCAAATGAATTCAGTAAGAAATAATGAAGGAATGAGCTTCTATTTATAGAAGAATGAAATGAATAAGAACCAATCCATGAATGGTCCAGATTGATTTACTTTAATCGGACGGCTCATATTTAAAGCAAAATCTTTTAAATAAAATATAATATATTCTATTTATAATCTAATAAAACGAATAACTTTATAAAAGATTTTACTATGCAAACACTATGCATGCACTATGCAAACACTACGCATAATAAAATATAATATTTTCTAATTATTGTCTAATAAAATGTATAACTTTATAAAAGTATTCTGCTTTTATATAAAAATATTTTACTATTAGCCTAATAAAATGAATAACTTTATAAAAGTATTATGTTTTATATAAAAAGTTTTTCTGTTTTATTACGTTAATAATACTAATAAAACAAAATTTCATCATCATTATTATTATTCACATTATTAATCGACCAGGTCATTCCCAGGAAAGAGGGGGCTTTCCAATAAGGATTTCTCCCTATTGGCGCGCAATTAGGTGACCAAACTTCTCCTTGGTAGAACTTCTAGACATCGTTAATAATGCAAATAATAATATTAATAATTTTGTCGTCTCAATAAAATATCGACAATAATTGAATCAATTAACGTGAGATACTATGCATCAACTACTGTAGCAATAATTGAACAAAACTGAGTGACTTCTCACGTAAGCATCAATAATCTATACCGTGTGTTACTATGCAACCACGCGTATTACTGTACTTTTACTACCGAGTAGTTCAACAGTCTCAACGATAAAACTTCCGCTGTTATTTTCATAAAAATATTTTTGTCATTTTTTTAATCCGACAATAATTCCGTTGTTGGGTCCACCAATGATTGTGCCGTCGTACGAATATTCTCCGACACAAAAAATATTCTCTGACCAATTGAATATAATATAACAACTTGCATACTTTGTAAAATTTATAAATATTACCCACAACTATAACATTATATTAAATCAACACCATAATATTAAAAAAAAAATCGAGAAATTTAAATCTTTATTCTTAAAATTTGGGATTTTACAATCTCCCCTCCTTATGAAATTTCGCCCTCGAAATTTACGTACGTACCTGGTATGCCGAACAGATGAGAACACTTCGTCCGATTCTAACTCTTGAGGTATAAACTTTAAGCGTAGAATATATTCCAGGATTTTAACAGGTACATCTTCATACGTTAAATTATCCGCTATCTCGTCCGGTTCTAAATCAATAATGTGGTTCAGGTCGTCCACATATTTACGTAACATCGATATGTGAAAAATGTTATAAACACGCGACATACTTGGCGGTAAAGCGAGTCTATAAGCCACAGTTCCTACTCGATCGAGGATTTCAAATGGGACAAATAAATCGAGGGTTGAGATTTCCTTTCTTCTTCGATTCTTGCTTCTAGAATAACGCCCTCTTGAACCTTCTTCTTCACATTCATCAGCTCTGAGTATGTAGCTTGAGCGGCTTTAACTTTATCGATTAAAGTCGATTCTACTCGTATATTTGTTATCTTCACGTAGGTTCGTATATTCACACTCATAAACGCATACGATCTTCTACTCAACGCGTCAGCTACCACGTTCGCTTTTCCACGATGGTATTGAATGGTATGATCGTAATCTTCAACAACTCGAACCAACATCTTTGGCGCATGTTACGTTTGTTTTGGGTGAAGAAAATATTTGAGGGTTTAAGAAAAGGGTTTTCAGATCGGGTCAATACAAAATTCGATTTCACGCTCTAGGGGTAGGCTAAGAAGTCTTCAAGAATACGTCAGGAAATTTATTAACAATAGAAATATCATTCAAAACTGTGACTCTCATCCATAACTTGGATAGTACGTCACATTGATACCTATCAACTTGTCATCGTTATTCATGACGTCGCCTACAGAAAGTCTGGCTTCGGTGCATTCCACACAAGGAAGTCAACAACGAAAGGATCGGGGCTCTTTACTTATGGCTTGATATAATAGTGATTAACTTTAGTGATTTGGTTGCTTGAATTTGCATAATAGGTTGGTTAGGAATATGAAAACTAACAACCTTACGAAAAGCATGAAGAGTAGTTAACCAATCGATTCTTAAAATCACATCAAGGGCAAGTATTTTCAAAGAGATAAGATCGACAGGTAACGTGAAAGTGTCGATTTGAATCAAACAAGATTTATAAACAGTGGAGGTAACAAAGGTTTCTACTAACGAAGTTTCAATCGATAAGTCAAAGTCTAATCTCTCCGGAGTCAAATTTTGAACGCAAGCAAGAGAGATAAAAGAATAGGTAGCACTGGTATCGAATAAGGTATAGACTTCACTAGAGTTTATGATAAGCTTACCCGTGATGACCTCGTTCGGGTTCCTTGCTTTCTGGGAGGTCACGACAAATGCTCTCCCTTGAACTACCGGTTTTGTCTTGTCTGGGACGGCCTTTGATGCCTCTATCCCAGCTGGACTTGTCTTCGTTGAATGACAAAATCGGGCCAGGTGTCTTTCTTTTCCACAATTGTAACATGCTTTGGAGGGCATCGCCCAGTTTGGACTGATGTGTCCCTCCCCTCCACATTTGAAGCATATGATAGGTGGTCGTTCTCTTTCCTTAACGACAGGTACTGATGCTGATGTCTTTCTATCATTGTTGAATCTACTCTTCTTGAAATGTCCATTCTAATTATTCTGGCCATGATTACCACCGAAATGGTTACCATTTTTGGCATGTTGATTCCCTCCACGCTTGTTGTCACCGCTTCGATGACTGCTCTCACTGGTATTATCATTTTGTCAGCTGCTCTCTTTTGGTTGGGTTGACTCGTTATCGCGCTCCAATAACTGAGCCCTATTAACAACATCTGAATACAAACACAGTTTATGAGAGATAAGATTGACGTATCTCTGGTTTCAAACCTCTTAGAAACATTCGCGTCATTCTCTACTCATTATCAACCAAATGGGACGCAAAACGGGACAGCTCGGCAAACTTGGCTTCATACTGTGACACGGTCATGTTGTTTTGCTCCAGTTTAATGAACTCTACCTCTTTCATGTGACGAATACTCTCGGGAAAGTACTTGTCGTTGAATAGTTCTTGAAACTTCTCCCAAGACTTCTTCAGTGCGGCAGGTTGAGTACGCTTTATAGATTCCCACCAGTAATATGCCTCTGCCCGTAACATGAAGGAGGCAAATAGAACCTTTTGCTCCTCGGAGCAACCCAAGACATCAAATATCTTGTTGATCTGCTTTATCCATGTATCTGCCTTAAGTGGTTTTGGCTCTCCAAAAAACTCCGGTGGTCCCAGCTCCTTGAACTGTTTGGCGGTGGACCGTCTTTAGAGTTGCCAGTGTTTTTCACACCGTATTTTGGACAGAGCCGCTCTCGCCTAATGTTGCATGAATTGCATGAAGCCTCGGAACATTCCATCGTTCATCATTTGGTCAGTGTTGTTGTTTGCTTGAAGATTGTCGCCTTCCTGATGCACATTATCCTGATTATTGATTTGTGGAGACTCAACGGTCTCATGTGCTCCATTGATGTTCTCAATATTCTCGGATGCCATTTTCAAATACTGCCACAAAACATAGGTTAATTAACATATCACATATTATCCCTATACTTTGACCGACCAATTAAATACCAGATAAACTTAGGTAAGTCATACTAGCGAAGGAATTCCCCGTCTCTCCCCTCCTAGTTCTTGTCTCACATCTGAGCCAGGGATCATATCCCTAAGCTTTGATACCAACTGTGACGCCCCAAAAATAGGTATACATCACCCATTTTGAGTCGCCAAATACATGGTACAAAATTCAAATACAACTTAATTATACAATATTCGTGTAAAATATGACAAAATATATGTTGTGAGTTTTAATACAAATATTGTCTTCTAGACAATATCCACTCTCAGGATAAGTCCTCATTATATTTATTATCACACTATTTAACAGAATAGTGAGGACTACTAATGCCATAATCTGGGCCATTACTTTGTTCCCCGACTAGTCCCGGCTACGTTCTCATTTCCTGAAGAGAACAGTGAAAGAAAAGGGTGAGCTCAACTAGCCCAGTAAGAAATATTATGACTAAGATAATGCAGAATAAATTATCATTAGTCCTCAACAGTGTTAAACTGATAAAATACAATAGACATCAAGTTTAACTGCAGCGGAACATGCAATCCATTAAAAGAGTCAAGTAGAGAATAAAATCTACTATCTTTTATGATTTAAAAAGGTTGTTCATCACTTTTATCGCTGAGACTCAGCTTAATAAATAATCCACATCATCCCTGCACTACGGCCAAGGATATTCATTAGGGTCACGACCACAAATTATCCATGTACTACGGGCCAAGGATATTCGTGTATTCATCAATGGTCATGATCATGCCAACAACTGTCCATCAATGCACTACGGGCCAATGAGGACTTTTACCACATCATTTGTAACATTACTACCATGATTACAATCAATAATCCTCAGTCATAATCATACCAATTCCATCTATGCACTACACAGCCACGATGACTTTCAAAAAATATAAACATAAGGATGATGACAATGATATAAGAATTCAATAAAACAAGTTCAAGAATTAATTTATTCAGAACTAATAACGTCCAAATTGTCAACATGATACTTCTTTGTAAAGTAAAATTCAAGAATGCTCGTAAGAATATTTTCATGAAAAGATATCGGATGAAGCCTTAAATATCGAGGATATTCCACTAATTTCATGGAGTATAGAAGTCAAAACTTTAACCAACCGAGTATAATAAAGAATGGAATAACAAAAGAAATCACCATACATGCGGTATTTCACGCAGATGCATTATTCCAATGTAATAATAAATAATGAACCGTGCCCGTGTAAAACGCGCATGCATGTGATATTCCAATGTAATAATAAAGAATGAAATAACAATGAAATCACCATGCAATGCGCAGATTGGCATGACGTATGTGTTATTCCACCGTAATAATAAATAACGGAACCAGGTCAAGCGAAATTACAGACCGATGTGATATTCCAATGTAATAATAAAGATTTTAATCGTGTCCCACAGAAAAACGCATGCATGTGATATTCAAATGAATAATAAAGAGCGGAACCAGTCCCACGTAAAAGCGCTTGAATGTGATATTCCAATAGAATAATAAAGAATGGAATAATGTAAGAATTTCACCAAGTATAGGGTAGCCTTGCATATCTGAAGTTATTCCAACAAAGATAATAAGAATGGAATAATGTAAATTCTCTTCATGAATACAAAAGAAATAATACCCCTTCACCGTAAAAGAAACTTGATATCTGAGTAAAGTGAAGTAGCGAGAATACTTTTCTTCTTTTTCTATAGTTTATCTCTCTGAGTTTCAAAGTGAATTCGTAAAAAATAATGAAGGAATGAGCTTCATTTATGAAGAATGGAATGAATAAGAACTAATCCATGAACTATTCAGATTGATTTATTTTAATCGACTATCCATATTTAAAGCAAAATCTTTAAATAAAATATAATATATTCTATTTATAATCTAATAAAACGAATAACTTTATAAAAGATTTTACTATACAAATATTATGCAGACTATTATCAAACACTATGCATAATAAAATATAATATATTCTAATTATTGTCTAATAAAATAGATAACTTTATAAAAGTATTCTGCTTTTATATATAAAAGATTTCACTTATTAAATTTAATAAAACGAATAACTTTATAAAAGTATTATGTTTTATATAAAAAGTTTTTCTGTTTTATTACGTTAATAATACTAATAAAATAAAACTTCATCATCATTATTATTATTCACACTATTAATCGACTGCGTGCTCCTTAAGGAAAGAGATGAGCTTTCTAATAAGGATTTCTCTCATTGCGCGCAATTAGGTGACCAAACCTCTCCTCGATGTAACTTCTGCATAATCGTTAATAATGCAAATAATAATATTAACAACTTCGGCCATCTCAATTATTGATTTAATAACATATAAAATATCGATAATAATCGAATCCAACCGTGACTTCTCATATAAGATTAATAATCAATACCGCGTGTCTTACTACGCAATCACGCCAGACATCGCATTTTTTACTACCGAGTAGTTCAACAAGATCAACCAGAAAACTTCCGCCGTTATTTTCATAAAAATATTTTTGTCGCTTTTCAATCCGATCAATAATAATTCGCATGGGATCCACCAATGATTGTGCCATCGCATTTAATATTCTCCAACACAAAGAATATTTCCCACCAATCGAATATAATATAACAACTTGCATACTTTGCAAAATTTATAAATATTACCCACAACTATAACATTATATTAAATCCATACCATAATATTAAAAAAAAAATCAAAAAATTTAAATCTTTATTCGTAAAATTTGGGATTTTACACATAACAAAATATGTCTGTACAGATAGTCTTTATAATACAGTGTTTTGGATGTGATTTTTTTTAGTTATTTAAAAAAAAAAGCAAAAAAAAAAAAACCGTCATTTAAGAAAATCCAGGATCCCTGATAGGATCCTGGTTCTCTCTCTCTATATATATATAATGATTCATAATATCTATTTTGATTCATATATATAATGATCTATAATATCTATTTGCTATGAATTAAAAATTGACAAATATTATCTTTACCTTCCATTAGAATTATGAACGAATGAGATTTAAAAAAAGTCCAGCTCGTTCGCTAGAAATTCTAGCGGACTGAAATACAAAATCGAATGGATGGATATGCTTTTAATTAACCAAATTCCAGTAAAGAAAATTTTCACGAGAACCTAACTTTGTTAATTTTCCGGAACTCGCTTTGTCAATTCCAGTAAAGAAAAAAATTTCACGAGAGCCTCCCACTTACGAGTTTAACATAACAACGCCACCAACCTGAAGCAATGCCAGAGCAAAAATGAACTCATAATCCAATGAAAAAACCAAGAAAAAGTCTGGGGCTACATTCTAGCGACCGGGAATTTTTTATTTTTTTTTAAATATCTCCCAAATAATTTATAAGATTTATTGAAACTGAAATTTTTAAAGAATAAAGTGATTTGCATTTTTTTTACATGTATCCAAATGAAATCCAAATCACTTTATTCTTTAAAAATTTCAATTTCAATAAATCTTATAAATTATTTGGGAGATATTAAAAAAAATAAAAAAAACCAAACCGGTCTCTAGAATGTCGGCCCCAATCGGTCGCCCCAGAATTACTCAAGAACCAAATATGAAAACCATTGGAGAGAAAGGGACCTACAACCGCTCACCATTCAGAGAATGTCAGGAGCAATTTTAGAGAATCTCATTGGTTTTGTATTCCAGTTCGCCGGAGACTGGTTGAAGCCCAAAGAAAAATCCAGCCATTAAGAATTTAAATCAGACCCATATGCAACCACACAGCAGATCATCCAAATAAACGAAACCAAATCAGTCGCAACCAAAAGGAAAACATCCCAAATCAGACTAAAATGGAAACGATAATCCCAGCTCATCCTAAATGAATTTAAACTAATTCCGCTAACTATAACTAATTTCGCTAAATAATAAAGCAATTAACAAAGAATAATCAGATTGAAAAAGTAACAGATTGAATAGACCCCTTGAAACAGAGCCAAATCAAACATATTACAACAAAACAAACTACCAAGCCAGATCAGATCAAACCCATAGCCACCACCGATCAGTTCCAAACTCTAAAGAATGGGTGGGCCGAGCAGCTTGGGAAGGGAGATGATGGTAGTAGGAAGTGAGAAAAAAACACCAAATCAGCCAGTAGAAAGAAATGAAACATCAAGCACCAAATTAGCTGAAAAGGAAAAAAACGCTTGGTGGGCTAATTGGGGGCATTTTTTTGTATTCAAGTCCACTAGAATTACTAGCGGACGAGCTGGACTTGGATTAAAATTTTGGAGACGGAGTCCGCTAGAAATACGGAATAAAAAAAATTGGAAAGCCCCTATTTAGCCAAAGCAGACGAAAGGCTCCCATTTAGCCAAAGCAGACGAAATAGTTACACCCATTTAGACGAAAAGGTTTGCTAGTATTTCTAGCGGACGAGCAGCCTCATTGGCTCTCAGGATTGTTAGTAGTAGTATCTTATATAGCTGACGAACATAATGACTTGGGGAAACTTTCTTTGGGGATTTCTAAAATACTACATATCGAACCAAACGAAGTATTAGGGCTTCATAAAAAAAAAAAAAAAAGGAAGACTTTGATTTTGAGTTTTCAAGCTCTAATTTTGCATGTCCAACAAGAAAAGACCATACTCGTCATCTAGACACATTGGGAGTGGCGTTGAACCGGTAGCAGAGGTGTATTAATTCATGGCAACATCCTGATCCAAATTTTAACTTGGCTAGACTATCAGATAATGGTCTGACACCTGATAATGGTAAGTAACCTATCAGGCCTTTTATTTCTGTAAGTTCAAAAGACTGTTGTAGCTGAACTATTTTAGTTCTGCACTATGCTCACTTAGTACCTGCTTTTGCAGAATTATTGGTAGGAACTGGGAACCAAAAAATTTCCAATTGTTGATCAACCCATGGACCAGATAACTGATGCTATCCGAAAGTACAATTTTCTTTTGAGATTTCTTAAATTCCCGAAAATCATGTAACATGTTTCCAATGAAGTTTAACCAATATTTGTATTATATGTGAATTGCTGCCTCAGGCACCTGAAGATGCACTTTGACACACCAGGAGCCCCTAAAATGGAATCCCTGAACCAGCTAGCCTTCGGAATGAATAGCAAAAGAGCAACATGTCTCTTCTATTAGACTTGTGGTACATATTCATTCTTTCTTTGTCCGCGATAGCAGGATCAGTACTATTCATTGTTCATAACCTCAAATTTCTAGAACTTCAGACTAATTGACTTTGTACAAATCTGGTTCTAATGTGCAGTTCTTGCTTCCGTGTTGTGACAACCCAATTGGCCAATTTTTTGGGAATTATTAAAATAAGAATTAAATAAAGAAAATTCTTATTAAGTGATATGTTATTTGATATTGTGGTGCATAAATGAATGTGTTATGCAATATGTGATTATTGTGAATAATAAATATATATTATTAGTATATATTTATTATGGGCTATATGTATAGATATAGATTACTGCAAGAGGCTGTAATGACAGATTTTTTTGAAATATATAGCGATGGTAAATCTCACATAAATTTTGTATTATATATGACGATTTAGTGAAAAAAACCGCTACTATAAATTTAAAAAATCGTTATATAACTCATCATAATAATACATATGACCAGTACACACATTTTTCCCATTTATTATATAAAAATAAACTGTTGAAAATAATTTATTAAAGCGAATGAGGTAGCAAGAATTGATGATACAAATTGTTGTATTCATTACTCAAATAAATTAAAATAGTTTGTAAAATTTAACTATGGTGGAAATATTACATGAAGCATATTATAGCTTCTATATTTCCAGGAAGAATATGTAATGTAATGCGTGTATGGGATATGGTAAATTTGTAAATTATACTTACTATATATAAATAAATTGTTAGACACAATTTATATTACGAAAAAAATAATTAGTTTAAGTATACGAAAATTACTATATACTTTAAATAAAGTATATTAAAATAAATTATAGTAAGGTTTAGTTAGGAAATTAAAATAACTTGACTAGAGAATTACATGTCTTGAAGGCTTGAAGGCTTGAAGCCACCACTAGTGAAAACTTAGAGCCAAAGATTGGCTTAACTTGGAGCCAAAGAGTGGCTTAGTTTGGAGCCAAAGAATGACTTATCTTGGAGCCAAAGTTTGGCTTAGCTTGGAGCCAAAGAATGGTTGTCTTGGAGCCAAAGTTTTGGAGGCTAAATGACTATAATACCCTAAGTCTTAGACTTTCTATAAATAGAGGTCACTAATTTATTTGAAAGAGTTTTTTACTTCCACCAATTGTTAGAAATTTTGAGAGAGCAAGAGAAAGGAAAGAAGAGGGTCACAGTTTTGGCAATAGGAGAAGAGGAGGGGCTAGCAAGAAGGTCAAGCAAGCATCATCTAGCAAGAAAAGGAAAGATGCTAAGAAAGAAGATATAAACTTTTCAAAACCCTAACTTTAAATCTCTAAGCATAGATTATGTTCTTGCTTGGTTGTTGTGGGAGGAATGTTTGAATGGTAAATCCTACTGTCCAGTCCCTTCCGCCCTCTGTTTGGGCCACTTAAACATTGAAATAAATTCAGGAAATATATGATATAACGTAACTCATGTCCAAAGATGAGCTTATTTCGACTTAAATCAAAGGAGTTATGACCATTTTAATTTTATGATTTTAATGACAACAATGGCTATAAATTGAGTTCTATAACTCCGATGACCACAGAATTTAAAGTGGAAGTTCATTTTAATATGTTTAAGATTTTGACAAGATTTGAGAATTTTTGGAGTTGAGCATGATATAGCTAATTTTGCTAAGTTACAAACTAAAATGGGCTTTTGAAAAATACTTAATTAAAAGGAAAAATTCCAGAAAAATTATTTTTGTGTATGAAATATATGTATATATGTGTGGCCAGAAATGAAAAAAATAAAAATAAAATGGTTAAAGAGGCTTAATGGGGGATTTAAGCTTCCAACGGATTAAAACTATTAATTACCGGGGAGTCGGGAATTACTGAAATAATTCCTACAGACTAGCTAGAATGTGTTAAAGATGTGACGTATGAGTTTATGTAGATGCTAATCGCATATTATTATGGAAGTATTATATGTATGATGAGAAGGAATGTTGTGTTTGGATTAAGTCGGAAGGGTGGTTACCGAGTTAGGTTAGAATAATCACCGTCGGTAAGCCTTTTCGATTACCTTTACTAAGCAAATTCTTATAAATGTTGTAGGTAAATATTTGTAAAAGATTATTCGTATACTCAAGGAAGAGATACTAAGTCAGGCAAGTCTTTTAGTTCCTATGTGCAGTATGAACTAGACATTGATTATATGTAATCATTATTGCAATGTGAATGAGATCTTCATGAATATGATAAATTATATATTATGTTCTATGAATTGTGAAAGTCAACTTATGACTAAGTTAATTGAGTTATGGAACTCAATCTTTATGTGGTATATGAAAAGTTGGATATATGAAATTGTATTGTTTAGAATTATGAGGCATGTATGATATGCATAATAGAATGTTTATGTTATATAAACTAAGCATGAAATTATGTGCTACGTGAAGTATGAAAACTGTTAAATTTATTAAATTGTCGAAATCTTGTAAAAATAAACTTTTTACAGGATAAGAATTCAAAGCAATATTATATGTTATCTAGATAATGAAAATCAAAAGTTGTGCAAGGAATAAATTTTCTTTAGCTAAAATTGATTTGAACCATGTTAATGGTTTTCAATATATGTAGTTAGCAATTATGTGAAACTCTGATATATTCTATAAATAAAAGATATTTGTTCCGAATGTATCGTAATGATTACTTTATAAAATAAAGTGATATAGTAATATTATTATACAAGAAAAAATTGGTATGGTGAATGGAGTTGTATATACTCATATTATTCTAATAAGAGGAATCGTAAAATAAATATATATAATTCTTGTAATTGTAAAGGTTGCGATTCAGGGAGCGAATGAAAGAAAGATAAAAAAATTTTAAATTATCCGTAATTTTATAAATTATAATATTGATAACTAGAACAAGATAATCGCTAACGCACAAAGTCGAAATTAAATTAGTCCTGATTTTGAATTAAATTAATCCCAATTTTGGGAGCGTTACACGTGTTGCTTCAAGAAACAACTTCTTTAGCTTGAACTTTGCTTCCGTGTTGCTTCAAATTAGTTTTGCTTTAATGCTTCGTCCGCTAGTAATTCTAGCGGACCTTTTAAACAAGTTGTCTGCTTAGGCTAAATGAATGAGGGTATTTTTGTCTAATTTTTTTTTCAATTCTGTCCGCTAGAAATTCAGGGGGTATTTTTGTCTACTTTTTTTTAAAAATTCTGTCCGCTAGAAATTCTAATGTATATATATATATATATATATATATGGGAAGGGAAATGATCCATATCACCATATCATGTATTTGTTATGGATGAAAATTGGGCAAATAGTATTTTCATCACATATTACATAAATTAAGGGCTGAGATTAAAAAAGAATATACTTCAACTAGCGGACTCTTAAAAAGATATTTTCAGACAAAATTGCCCTTAATCTTCGTCCGATAGTTCAACTATCGTACGATTCTTACGAATCCTCTAAACCCTGCTGCGATTTCTTCATCGAACGAATCCTCTAAATCAAACCCTCATCTGTGTGATTCCATCCTCTGCTGCGATAATCTGTAAAGGAAGCAGCGGTGGATATACACACACATATATCAGATGTGTGTGCACTTGTTTGTTTGTTATAATGCTATTTGGGCAAACTCATTCTTTGCAGTAATTTTTTGCAGTAAAAATCTGAAAACACAATGGGATTATAAACAGAGATTACTTTTGATGTTATAATCAAATGAATGAGACTACCACTTTTTTCATTTTACCCCCCTATCTTACATTCCTTGTAAATGGTTCTGTGTTACAAATCAAAATTGTGGTGGAGTTGCAACAGCTGGTTTCTCTTACACTCTTGATCATGAAGAGCATATATGCTTTTAAGCAAACAAAATAAAATTGCAGAAGCTAATGCATCTTCCTTTCTGGATACCACTCTTCAATTTCAACTGGAACCTCGTGACGTTTCCACTTTGAATGAATTAGTTGTGTTCATTTCACAGCTACAAAATATCTGCCCTTCTTGCCTCGCATATAAAACCCAACCTTCAGCAGAGCAGGCAACTGTTTGTATGTATTTGTGAGCGCCTATGCCCCCATTTCATCTAGTAAAAGAATTTTCTGAACATGGGGAATCTGTAATACAATCTACTTACTGCATCAGAGTGTAGTAAGAAAGAATGCCGCAAGAAAGCCAGAATATCCATTTTATGAGCCCGACTCTACAGCAGAATCAGAATAGGCTTGATCCTTTGAGATCCACGCATAAGATGTGCGCCCATTTGTTGAGGTCCCGGCATAAGATGTTCCCTTTAGAGTACCAGTCAGTAAGGTATTACATATGGAAGAGCATAAACATCAGCCGACTCCATTTGTAGAGCTTCAGCCCATACATGCTGTTCCGGGTTAACTCTAACAGAACCCATTTCGGACTTCTTCAATAGAGAACCTTTGCTGTCAAACAGCCATTCCAGGTCATCAAAACCAGACCACTCGTCCATTTGAGGAACTGAAAGAACTTTGCTCAGGTACTTGGTATCAGGATGCGGCGGTTTCCTTGATGCTTCAGTAATTTGCTCGGCGATTACAGTTTTAGGCTTTGGTGCCGAAATAGGCAGTTTCTGTGCTCCTATTAAACCATTTATCTTGTGATCCTTATCATCCACCTTAAGATGATAATCTGTCCCCTGTGTATGAGGGCTAAATGGGGTGGAGGTTTGGGAAGGTTCCAATTTCTTTCCATTCTCAGGTAACGAATAAGCAGTGAGCTTTGGCATTTTCTCTGGCCTAAATGCATTGTCTGCAAGGAAATTCAAAAAACAATCAACAGAAGTCAGCTTAAAAAGTAGCTAAAAATAATTGAATCAGGTTGCACAAGCAATGCGTGAAAACTCTAAGATCATGGGGACCCAGCAAACAACTTTTAAGAATGTTTTCATCTGTAAATTAATCTACCAAAACTCCTAAAACCACCCTTGGAGAGGGAAAGAAAAATCCATGTTTCAAATACAGTTAAGGAGCATTATATATTTTCATGGTTCATTATGTGAAATAACTCACCATTCAAGAAACCATTCTTCTCCATATCTTTTCTTTTTTTGAGATTACCCCCCGTAGCAGCATTCTTGTCGCTGTCTTTGGAAAGATGGGAGGTTTTATGGAGAGCACCATTAAGGTCACTCTTGTTGCTACTTTTAGTTTTATCCTTCTCTGATTTCTTATGTTCCTTTTTCTCCTTTGCTTTATCCACCTTTTTCTTCTCTTTTTCATTATTTTTGTCCTTCCCCTGGCTCTGTGTTTCCTTATCTTTACTTTTACGCTTGTCTCCTTGTTTATCTTCAACCTCCCTCTCTTTCTCTTTCCCCTCCATCCTTCGGTCAACTTTCTCCATTGGTTTGGGCACTCCAACTTTGTTTTGGATGCTTCCAGCAAGGTTCTGAGTAATTGCATTTCCACTAAAATTTGCTTCATACCCAGTTCTTTGCCCATCCATCTTCCGATTATCAACTCTTTTATCCTTTTTCTTTTCCTTGCTTTCAACTGCCATACTAGTACCCCCGACTGCAAATTTCTCAATCCCTTCATCCTTCTTCCAATCCATGCCTGTAAATCCCTCAACCAACTGGCTCCCTGTTCCCTTTCCTTCATCTCTAACCCTCCTGTCCAACTCCAGAACAAATTTAGAATCTTCAGAATCCCTGTCCAGAAGACTGTTCTGAAAAGTTTTCCCTCCGCTATGACCCTGAAACTGCACAACAGGTTTCTTCTCATCTGAAATATTTCTTTTCTCTCTCCTCTGCTCCACTCTATTATGAAGCTTCTCTCCGTTGCAACCCTCAAATTTCCCAGTCTCTCTCCAGTCTTCCGAAGTGCTGCATATCTCTTTACCCTGCTCTTTTTCTCTTTGATGAAGTTTTGCTCCATTGTAATCCTCAAGTTGCCCAGAAACTCTTTTCTCCTCTGTAATTCTGCCTTTCTCTTGGTCTTTTTCCCTGTCCTTCTCCTTATCCTTCTTTTTGTCCTTGTGTTTTTCCTTTTTATCCTTCTTCTCTCTATGTTTTCCATCAGTTCTTTCTTTTACCCTTTTGTCTTTACCTTCTTTCTTCTCTTTGTCCTTTTTCTCCTTATGTTTTTTCTCTTTTAGCTTCTCCTGCAAAATTAGAAGAAAAGGTCAGGCATATCCAATTTCAAATAAACAAAGAGTATTTTCTGGAATTGTACTGAACTTAGTCCGACACACAGTTGTGAGTACGTCAATAAAACCACCCATAGTACTGCCTGATAAATACATAGAAGTCTAAGGAGCATCTTTAGAAAAGGATTACTGACTACTGAGGAAAGGGAATTTGCCCTGAACCCCAGTTAATGTGAAATAAATATCAACCATACTGGCTCTAGTCCCAAAATTGAAACAACTAATAAGTGAAACTATAAAAAATCACCATGTTAAACTTCTCATATGTCAGGTGCTTTTTTTGGTACCTTCCTTTTTTCTTTATTTTTGGTAATTTTTACTACTTAAAGAAATTTTTGATTATATTAAGGAGAAAAATTCTCTTTTGCTCAAAGCTACTTAAAACCATTACCAAATTTACCAATAATCCAACCAAAGAAAGGCAATTTGGTAACAAGATGGAAAATACCAAGTCATAGATCATGAAAACGTCACAGAAAAGACCCAAATGAAATACCACCAACTCCCGTTCAGATTTTTTTAAAATAATGTAAAATGAGGAAGAGGGTTACAGAAAAAGGAATACTTCTGTAATGCACAATATCCTTTCAAACAAGGTTGTAAACAGATTCAAGGTAAAGTGGTAAACAGATAATAAAAAACAAGAAACCTGTCCAAACCAGACAAGCTCACATTTTTCTAGTTTAAAAACTAGATAACTAGTGAATACTGTCAGCTCAATAGTTTCAATAAATTGATACACCAAACCCAAAAACTCGCTAGCACATTTTATCTTACAGAGTTGCAGGAGAAAGAGCAGGGGAGAAAATTCACAATTAAATTAAATCAAAAGTCATGCTATCGAATTATGATTGCGACGTATGTGCATACATATAGATAAGAATTAAGAAGAGTCCCACTTTAATTTATTCTATCTTATTGTATAGTCGCAATCCAACTTCATAAAATATTTGTGGACATGTGTATCATTTTCCTTAAATCAATGATGAAAATCCGACAATACATGCACAAACACATGACAGTTACAAAATCGAGTCTAGCACCTGCTTGAATGAAATTACCAATAAACAAGACAAGGAAAAACTGCTTTATGTTACTGATTCCCCTCAAAAGCTTTAAGCCTCAACAAGAGAACCTCTATTCTTGAATCATCAAATCCCAGATGGGTCAGAATATTCCACTCATAGGGGATATCGAAGCAGGAAGTTGGGGATCATCCTATCCAAAATTCAAATCCAGGGAACTAACAAGAAAGTAGCATACATGACAATTGGAACTCCATTTCTAATTACAAAGAAAAGGATTATATAAATCCCTGTCTACCTGTTAACAATAAACCTCCTCAAACTTAGTCATCGTGGAAAAAGAATACTCCCTCCATTCCATAATATTGTACACATTCCTTTGCAGCAAGTCCCAAAAAAAATAAAATAAAATAAGTTGCAACACTTTCTTTTTAAGTAACTTTTGTGAAGTTAAATGACTAATTTGTCCATAGTCATCAACTTTATCATTTCAATATACAGTGGGTCCCTCTACTAACTAAAGATTTTGTGGCTAACATTCTTGGAACACCCTTAACCACACTTTATAGGGACCCAAATTAGGAAAGCTAATGAGATTTTGAAAGTTTCTTAAAATGTGCAAAAAGTTGTGTTTCAATAATTATGGAACGGAGGGAGTATTTATTTCTCAAACTTCTACAACACCGCCTTGAATCCATTTAAGTAAATCCTTCTTATGAGCACCAAAACTTAACTGTAAAATAAATAAATAAATAAAATTTCTTTAAATGGCCCATAGAGTTAGTCACCGTGAACCTTCAAGAAGGAAAAAAATAATCTTCAAAGTCAAAGGGGAATGTATTAATATTGAGAGACTATAGAAGAAGGAATCTATTCATTCCATAGAATGGAAATAGCATAACCTCTAATCCCTCTATAAACTATGTGTGAAGTTTAAGTTTTGGTACCCTTAATTATGTACATATCTCCTTTATCTAGTCAAGAAAAGAAAAAAATCCGCAGACTTTCCTAAAAGATTCTTTAACTATATCATAAGTTTTTTACGAGGGAGGCGAATGAGACAGCAAAAACTGATACAACCACAGCATCTTTATTAACTTAAAACAAATTGATTTTTTTATCCCCTTGTAGTCAAATTAACCTATGTCACTGTTAGAGTCTTCCCAATTTCCTACTCCCTCTCTTTGCAGTATCTACCACCCTACTCAGGACTGTTCATCACTTACCTTTTTCTTCTAACCAACCTAGAGAAAACTTGGTAGCAATTTGGCAATCGCCTCCAATGATAATATTGACCGTAAACAGATATTCACTTCTCACCAGATAATGGCAAACCCTAGCCCCTGATGACTACTTACACCTCTTTCAGATTGATTCAAGCATTACCATACCAAAAACTCTAGACCCTCCCCTGCCCAACTGTTAATGGCAAAACTAAACCTTATCGACATATGTCTCTCTTAACAGTAGTACCAACATCACCACCAGGGTTGTTTAAAGCCAAGCTGACCAAAAAGCATAAATATTGAATCAATGGATATACAGGTTTGGAAGATTTAAATATTTACATCACACAAACACATAAATTCTGATCAGCAATGGACAGTTACTAAAAGTCTAAAACACACATCTGTTGATTGTATAAACTTTCTACACATATTAACTTATATACTTTGTTGCCAATAAGTATAATATAAATATGTTGATGGTATTTAATTGGTCATTTTGTTTGTCAATTGGTGTGTGGGTATGATTATGTCAGTTCAAGTGCATAGATGCGGATTAGTGCAATAGATGGTGTAGTGGAATAAGGTAGCAATGGAGGGGTTGCAGCAATTTTGATTTGTAGATCTAGTCATCCAGCATAAATATATATGTATATATATATATATATGCATACATATATATTAACACACATACATACACACATGTATATTACACGACATATTTGGTGGTTGTGGCGGTGAGAGTGACCTATGTTGGTAGTGGTGTAAGAGGGAAAAGTAGAGAGGTATGTGGCATTCACAATGACAGACGGCGGTAATGGCTGGTAATGGGTTATATGAATGATGGGTGTGTGGGGGTTGGGGTGGGGGTTGGGGGGGGAACAGAGGGTTAGAGAGAACCCAAATGTGATAGGTGAAGTACAATAATTTTAAACAGACCAAGAGCAAATCTAGGAATAAGAAGAATTAGACACGTCATGTGCCATAAAATTAGAAGAATTAGCTATAGTTTTGTATACCGTAAAGTATCATTAGCAAACTCTCCGAACAGAGATATCAAAAATCATGATATTGCTCTATTTATTTCCTGAAGATTTCTAAAGGGATTTCACTTAAACCATCCTATTCATCGTTTTGTTTCAGGTTGTCCCGTCCAAAATAGGTAAACATGGATTGACACTTGTCATTCTCTAAACAGATAGTTATGAAAATCCAGCGTATACTATAAAGATAAGATAACAGAACATTGATAAATCCAGTAAACATCTGTTGAACGCAGTAACAAGGAATGTTCTAAAATCCTATGTAAGGTTTTCGACTTAAACTAACCAAAAAGATTCTCAACTATACTCGCTCCGTTCCTTTTTATCTTGTCTTTTTGAAGAGTGAATTTCTTCCTTTTTATCAATCAGGCAAAGCAATACTGATATCTGACACTAATTGCAATTTGATAAATCAGGTAAAGCATTAATTGTATTTATTAATCTTTGTGTTTTCTCCTAAAACGTCAATTAAAAGGAACGGAGGGATTACTAAGCAATACTGAAATCTGACATAACCTTTTTTGGGTGGATAGAAATTTAAAGTTTTCTTGTCCACAGAGTCTATAGACTTCTTCATACGTCGTATTATATAATAAGTATAACATGATTTAGCTTTCAACATGTTTGCAAGCATTAACTTCTGAAATTTTTACAATTGTGACATACCGACAATAGTTCCTTATTTCTATAATAGCATGTATTCAACAACACGTACAAACTTTAAAATTTCATAACAGGGTGTAAATTGATAACAGAGCATTCAATAATTCCCATTAGCTCCTATCCTTTTGAACAGACTAATCAGGAATATCAAGATAAAACTGTCTGCACCGAAGATCCAAAAGCATAAATGCTAAGTAGATTAAAGGTTTAAATAATAAACAAGGTATGCAAATAAACGAGGTATGAAGCATCCGGTCAATTAACCAAAATTTCTGAATAGGATATTGAACTCGGGTAAGATACGCAAAAGGACTTAATGTTATCTCTGTGTGTTCATTATTTAAACAAAACTAAGTTCCATTCAGCCAACAAGCAATGCAATTCATTGCTATACATAATTAACCTACATTCATGCAGAAAGAGATGGATGAAGTACCAACATCAACAAAACGAGCGATGCAAATAATAGGCAACATAAAAATGATAGTATTATTAAAATGAACCTTTTTCAGTATGTCATCATCATCCGGTCTAGGCTTCTTTTCATATCCTGGTGGTGGAAATGGAAAGCAGCGAGACATTGCACAGAATCCCGCAATAAGCAAAACCGAGGACCGTTGAGAAATGAAAATGCTTCTATTACTTTCAAGCAGCACTGTTCCAATAAAGGAAGGAACCAGCAACTATACTCTTGTCCATGCACCATGTCCTTGCGTTCATTTCCAGCTTTCAATACTCTTCCATGAAATTTCTACTTCTCTCCGCAGCTCACAAATTTGAAATCCCAAAAAACTTAAATTACCTTCACCCCAAATGCAAACAAGAAATGAGCACACTCGTATAGAAACTCAATTCAAAATCACAGCTCCCTAATAAATTAATCCAAGTTACTGTAGTATCACAGTCACAAAATACAAACTTTAGAGGTAGTTCCTGTAAACTATGTTAACCCAAATGGCTTTTTGAGAAAATAAAACAGCTCACTAAAATCTGGTCTTCTCCTTCCTTTCCTGCTATGCCAGCAAAGACACATCACCTCAACTTTATGACCAAACCCAACTGCCAAAATCATCCCCTAATAAGACTGAGCCTTAAAAAATTGATAAAAACAAAAACCCAGAACTCATATATCCTGAAAAACCAGAAAATTTCCAGGTCCCTGATCACTGTCTACACAATCTTGTATTTGCAATCTCCTTCCATGCCCAAATACCCAATTGGTACCTCAAAAGATCGCCCATATACAAGTGACAATTTTAAGTACAGTTCAATGAGCCCCTACAGAACCCCAAAACTCTTTTAATCTTCAATCTGGATCCTGATCCTAACTCTAATAACTTCGAAAATCATAAAATTAAATGTCCTTCAGTAATTGATCCGCCAACATAGAACCCTAACTTCAATTCCTAAAATCAAAAAGCAAAAAAACGTTTCCAAAAAAAAAATTTCAAAAAAAAATCAAAGCAAAAAGTCGGAAAAATAAGTACTTTTCGTTATATAGCTTTACGGTTACCAATTCAAAGTGGAAAGCAACGTGTTAAAGCTTAATTTATGCCATTAATGGCGAAAAACATGAATTATCATGTATATGAAATAGGGAGGAAGGCAATTGATGGAATTTATTGAATGATGATTAATTTACCTTGTCCGCTTAAAAGTGGACAAAATTTCATGGAAAAATCTTCTCTGCTGAAGATAATCGATTCCAACCAGTTGCAGTTACTTTCTCTCTCTAGTTCGATTTGTTTCTCTCTCTAAAATGGGGTTTCAGAATCCCTAACCTCTCACTAAGGTTTTGTTCGGAAATCACACGCGTTGACAGAAAAGGGCAAATCTGAGGGCGAAGTTTTACAAATATTGAGCAAAAAATGGTTTAGAGAGAGAGTTTTAGAGAGAGAGAATGCGGAAGAAGGTGTCTGTGAAATTATCCCACGCTCTCAGAATGCTTTGTTGAGAGTATTTTGTTCAATAAACTTGAGAATTAAGATCTGAATAATTATGATATTTTAATTACGAGATTGAGGTCTGAATTTAAAAAATTATTTTATAACTAAAAAATAAGTTATCATTTAATGACACTATTTTATCATTTTAAAAGATAAAATTTTATTTAATAGTAATTTTAAATATTCAATTTAATAAAAATAAGTACATAACATTGTTGAATATATTTATATAAAAAAATTATCAAAAAAAATTCATTAAGAGACACCTCTTAATTATTAAGATTTTATTTTTTGTCTTACTGATTAAGAGGCATTCAGAGGTAACAAAAAAATAAACAAACAGCATCATACCTTTTAACGAATAAGAGACAATCCATTAAGAGCCAATCAGATATAAACAAACAGCATCAAATCATCATGGACGTTACCGAATCATCTTCCTAAATAGGGAATAAATAAAATTCACAAGAAATACTTTTCTTAAGTTTATATATTGGCATAAATAAAATAAGTAAAATTTAAAAGACTAAATAAAAAAATTTAAAAATTAATAAAAAAACAAAATAATAATATAATCAAATTTGAAGAGATAAAAGAAAAAAAACAACGCGACACAAATTCATCATGGACGTTAGCGACTCAAGAGAACTGCTTCATAACAAGAGATATTCGTATATGGAGTGAATCTTTTTTACTATTTTTTTCTTTAATCTTGTAGGGTAATTTTTAAATAGGGAATAATGGTCATATATAGTTGTATATATTTTATTTGTACATAATCTGTCAAAATTATTATCATTTTGACAAATTTATTTTTTGATTTATGATTTGAGAGAAGTGAAACTATTTTTTTTTTAAATAAATTTGTCAGAACGAGGCAATTTTGACAGACTGTGTATAAATAAACTATACACAATTGTTATATAGCTAAAAAAAGAACGAAATAGAAACAATTCAAACCTCGACTTCGAAAAAATACGGATGAGACTTCGGATTCGTTAATAATATGATCTAAATCTGAGTATTAAAAATAGTTCAAATAAAAATATAAGTAGAATCTGAGCAAGGTTATACTCAACTCGTTTAAGATCAAACTACTCGAATTCTTGATTGTGATTCGATACATACTCAGTTAATACATATTTGATTAGATGTTCGATATATTCTCTTATAATATATACAAATTTAAATCAAATTATGATAATTAGTTATTATTTTGTTTAGTTTTTAATTTTAATTATGATTTTATATTTGTAAAGTGTAATAATAAATATATTTTCTCATTTCTAAGTAAAATAATAAATTTAATTTATAATTATATTTATTATAAAACTAGTTATTATGTGGAGACTCGAATTTGAGCTTGAATTTAAAGCTCGCGAGTAATTTGATAAAATATTCGAGTCGAGTTGGATCGAATTCGAGTAATAAATATTCTCGATGAAATGAATCTGAGGTAGGATTTTTTCAAATATAATTCGAATTCGAGTACGAATTTATCATTTCGAATCAAATTCGAGTAGCTATTTGTTCGCTCCGGTTCGACTCGTTTACACCCTTATATATAGCCATATTGTCCTTATAAATATTTAAAAAAACTAATATTTTTATGTAATTTTAGTGTGTATATTATGTACTTTTGGTTTTTTATTATATATTTTTATTCTTTGACTTAAAATATTGTTCATCGTTGGTCAATTTTTTGCGAAATCATGTTATATATTGTGAATGAGTTTTGTCGGATTATACATATATCAATACATGAGAATGGATAGAATTATAATATTGGACTTCTGTATCAAATATATTGTAAAAATATTACTAATTAAATTTATCCACATAACTGCAATAATAAAATTAACACGCAAAGTTACAATATATACTCCCTTCGTCCCTTAATTTAAGTCGTTTTAGAGTTGTGTACAAGTATTAATGAAATGATTGTATAACATTAAATATAATATCAATTACCTATATTGTCTTTGTATTGAAAACAGATAGTGTTATTTATTAGACATAAAATAGTGAGAGAACCAAACTTATATTTAATATTTGGGGTAATATTGAAAACTAAATAATTAATGTTTACGTTGTGACGTCTCAAAATAGGTATACATCACCCATTCTGAGTCGTCAAATACATGGTACAGACTTCAAATACAAACTTAATTATACAACTGTCATGTAAAATACGATAAAACATAGATGAGAGTTTTAACACGAATATTATCTTCTTGATAATATTCAAACTCAAATGGAGTCCTCATTACAATTATTATCATACTATTTTATAGAATAGTGAGGACTACTACAGCCACAAACTCGGACCATCACTCCGTTCCCCGACTAGTCCCGGCTACGTTCTCATTTCCTGAAAAGAATAATGAAAGCAAAAGGGTGAGCTCAACTAGCTAGTAAGAAATATTATGACTAAGATAATGCAGAATAAATTATCGCTAGCCTTCAACAGTGTTAAACTGATAAAATATAATAAACATCAAGTTTAACTGCAGCGGAACAAGCAATCCATTAGAAGAGTCAAGTAGAGCATGATATCTACTATCTTCTATGATTTAGAAAGTTTATCATTAATTTTATCACTAAGACTCAACTTAATAAATAATCTACATCATTGAATTATTCATGCACTACGGGCCAATGATATTCATTAGTATCACAACCACGAATTATTCATGCACTACGAGCCAAGGATATTCGTGTTTTCATCAATGGTCGTGATCATGCCAACAACTATCCATCAATGCACTACGGGCCAATGAGGACTTTTATCACATCATTTGTAACATTACAGGTCATGATTATACCAAATTATCCATGGTTATAATCATACTAACAACTGTCCATCAATGCACTACGGGCCAATGAGGACTTTCATCACAATATAAGCATGAGGATGATGACAATGATGTAAGAATTCAACTAAATGAAAGCAAAAGATAAATTTTAAAGATTTATAATTTAATTTATCCAAAATTCAATAATGTCCAAATTGTCAACATGATACTGCTTTGTGAAGTAAAATTCAAGAATAATATTGTATTAAAAATAATTTGGACTGAAAAGAAATCAATTTTTGTCATGAATAATATCTCGGGTGAATAGTACCCGAGTGAATAATACCACGTAAATAGTAATTCGAAAATAGTACCCTGTGAATAGTACTCCGGTATGAAAAAAGTTAAAAGTTACAAAGAATACTCAGAATACTATTTTCATGAAAAGATACTGGATGAACTACAAATTTTAAGGATATTCTACTAATTTCATGGAGTATAGAAACCAAAACTTAACAAAATGAGTGTAAAATTCTAAATATGAAAAAAAAAATATTACTTACATACTAAAGAGTATGGAAGAAAATATTATTTCATACGAATATTGAAAAAAAATAATATCCCTTACCTTAAAAAGGAGAGTATTCCAACAGGTATAGCGGAGATATTATTGAAGAAAACTTTCACTGTTTTCTACATTCAAAACTTCCTAAAACTCGAAAGAAATACGCTCAATATTATAGAAGAAGAATTTTCTGATTCTGGTATAATTTTCAACTTTAAACTAAGTGTGACGCCCTCAAAATAGGTATACATCACCCATTCTGAGTCGCCAAATATCACACTATAAAAATCAATTACAAAATTCATTTATACAACTGTTGAACTGTCGTACAGAATACGACCACAGTTAAACTGTGAGTTTTAATACAAATGTATGTAACTCTCATGGTGCCTCGACCACAAATTACAATGGTACTTTACATAAAAGTACAGTCAAAAACTGTTTTAGAAATTAAAATCTTTGGAAAATGCTCAAGGAAACCTTCGTACATGGGAGACCATGCGTCTAGGTTATGATAGATATCATATGTCCACAAAATTATCCTTGGTTGACCCAATAGACCCCAAAGAAAAATGAGAAGATTACTATCATCTTCTTTCCAATGGTGAGTCTTCTCTTAACATATAACTATCTCCAAGTGAAAATTATATTTCAAATAAACTCCAAGATCATATAGGTAGTGCTCGTAGATATACTCAGCAAGTGGATGTGCACAACCCTGTCTTATGATAACATGAGGTTGTATGTCATTAGACATCTTGTATAATAGTGGCAAAACACCCTTCCAAAATTGGGTTCACCTCACCCTATTCGGTTCACCAAAATTAAATATCAAATGACGTATACAATACGACACACTTATCTAAAGTTCTCAATAAAATTATTTCCATACTATTTAGGGAGAATCTCAATAGCTATAGACCACCGTTCTATTTCCATGTTATCCCCGCTCGACTCGGCAACACTCTTATTACCTGAAAGGAATTGTGAAGCAAAAGGGTGAGCACAACTAGCCCAGTAAAGAATATCATAACTAAAGATAATTAAATTATCAATAGCTTTCGTCAATAATAAATCAGAGATTTAGAACATATGGTAGATGATAAAACTTTTCAACCATAGTTGTAGCGGAACGAGCAATCCATTAAAAGAGTCAAATAGACCATCAGGTCCATTATTTTCTCCATGTTAAAAGTCCACCAATAATGTTTTATCCCTGTAACATCAATTAACAATTCTTGTCCACAATCATATGAATAACTTATAATCATAATTGTGATTCTGAATTCCTTTTCGCACTCAGGACGAAGATAATTTTCATCACCTATCTTCATCTGAAACATCAAAAATCATGGATATACCAAATCATAATTCCTGCTCATAATCATACTAATAAATTCATCTTTGCACTACGGCCAAAGATATACAACTATATAACCAATAACCAACAGTTCATCTTTGCACTACAGGCCAAAGATATACAATTGTAAAACCAATAACCAACAGTCCATCTTTGCACTACAGGCCAAAGATATACAACTATAAAACCAATAATGCTGAGACTCAGCTTAATAGTATCACGACCACGAATTATCCATGCACTATGGGCCAAGGATATTCGTGTTTTCAATTACGGTCATGATTATACCGAATAATCCCTGGTCATAATCATATCAAGTCCATCTATGCACTACGGGCCAAAGATGACTTTTACCACATCATTTGTAACATTACGATCATGATTATACCGAATAATCCCTGGTCATAATCATATCAAGTCCATTTATGCACGTAAGTCACAGATGACTTTCAACACAATATATGCATGAGGATCATGACAACGATATAAAGAATCAATCAAATGAGATAAATGATAAATATTATTTATTTATAATATAAATTATCCACGGTTCAAGAATATCCCAATGTTATCAATCACTTAATAATCTCATAATCTAATATCATTAATATTATAACAATATTTTAATTATTTCTTAAACTTATAAACAATTTATTTTAATTATTTACACTTTACCAAATAATGTATTTAATCATTCAAAAATGCCATACTCATAAGATTTCATCACCAATGATCAAATCCCTTATCAAAAATTTGCATATACCCTATATAGGATTTCTAAGCCATAAAATCCTATTTACCAATTTTTAACTTCACATAACATATTTAACTCATATACTCATAACTAGTGCATTTTCATGAAAGATACCAAATCAGTCCCGAAAATATTTCTTTTCTGGGATTTAGCAGAATATAGTCCCATATTGAACATATATTTTTTTTTTCAGAATTTTTAAAATTCATTTACTATTTTTCATAAATTAATTTCTAATTAATTTCTTAAGAAATTAGCTACCTCAAGTTTAACTCCAGAAATTCCCAAATCTTGGCAGGATCTTACACATGTTAACGTGATCTTCCAGTTTAAATTTCATGGTCATCGGAGTTATAGAACTTCGGTTATAATATTTTTCGTTGGAAAAACCTAAATATTGAAATGGTCATAACTTGCTCATTTTAAGTCGGAATGAGCTCATTTTTGGACAGGAGATACTTTATAACATATATTTTTATGTCCCAAAAGGCCGGAATTTTTCTCACAAATTAAGTGGCCGAAACAACCCTTTTAAACTTCTGGGCAGTAGCCTTTTTGGTGTTTTGCAGTTTTTTAACTCCTTTGCTAAAATCAGTCCACACGAAAATCTACAACACCTTTTCCAGTGATTCCACTTGGATAAGTTAGAAAACTCATAGATCTAACTCTAGAACTTAACCATACTCAAAAATTCGAAATATAATAGGAGATATGGTTAATTGAATTTCATATTCCATTTTCACCAAAATCTAATTTTCAACCCTTTGTGATTTCTTAGAAACTTTCATGTTTTCACATAATAACCAACATAACTTATCATAACACTTACTAATACTACATATACCCATGATTTTCATCAGTCCAATGCTTTTATTATGACTTTCATCATAATCCACGTAAACAGATCATTTCCACAATTTAATAAGGAATGAATACAAAAGATCATTCACCATGCATGTGGTAATCCACATGATAGTTATTCCAATGTAATAATAAAGAATGGAATAATCAAGAATTCACCATGCATGCGATAGATTACACGAACATGTGTTATTCTCAATGAATAATAAAGAAGCGGAACCAGTCGGGGCGTAATTCATGACCGACGTGATATTCCAATAGAATAATAAATAATGGAACCAAGTCAATGCGTAAATGCACGCATGTGATATTACGACAAAATAATAAAGAATGGAATAATAGAAGAATTTCACCATGTATGTTGTACTTGGCATAGATAGGTTATTCCAACATAATAATAAGGAATGAAATAATAGAAGAATTTCACCATGTATAGTGTAGTCCGCAGATATCAAAGTTATTCCAACGTAATAATAAAGAATGGAATAATGTGTTCTCTCTTCATGAATACTGAAAGAAATAATACCCTTATCTTAGAACAAACCGGATATAGGAGTAGTGAAGTAGCGAGAATATTTTTTTCTTTCTCTCTATAGTTTCTCTCTGAGTTTCAATTGAATTAAGTAAGAAAAAAATGAAGGAATGAGCTTCTATTTATAGGAGAATGGATCTAATAAGAATTAATTCTGAAACGGTCCGTATTGATTTACTTTTAAACGACGGTCCAGATTGGTTTACTATAAAATATTCTAATAAAACAAAATTTTTTAAATAAAATATAATATATTCTATTTATAATCTAATAAAATGAATAACTTTATAAAAATATTCATTTTATATAAAAAGCTTTTACTATGCAAAAAACACTATGCATAATAGAATATAATATATTCTATTTATAGTTTAATAAAATGAATAACTTTATAAAAGAATTCTGTTTTATATAAAAAGCTTTTCTGTTTTATTACATAATAATACTAATAAAACAAAACTTCATCATTATTATTATAATTCACACTATTAATCGACTAGGTCGTTCCGAAGAAAGAGGGGGCTTTCCAATAAGAATTTCTCCTTATTGGCACGCAATTAGGTGATCAAACCTCTTAATGGCAGAACTTCTAGACATCGTTAATATTACAAATAATAATATTAATAACTTTGTTATCTCAATTATTGATTTAATAATATATAAAATATCGACAATAATTGAATCAAACTGAGTGACTTCTCACGTAAGCATTAATAATCAATACCGTGTGCTACTATGCAACCACGCATATTTTACCACCGATTATTTTATGACAACTTGCTTACTTTGAAAATTTTTCAAATGTCACCTTTAACTTTAAATTTTTATCAATTTAACTATTCACCAAAATAGAAAAATTGAATACTTTTATTTCATAAAATTCGGGGTCTCACACTAAGCATCCTATTTATAGAAGAATGGAAGGATACTATTTGAATTTAGAAAATCACGGATTACAAAGTTACTGTCACGAAATCGGCTAATTTTTTTTTTGATTTACTATGCAAACACCATGCATAATAAAATATAATATATTCTATTTTTTTATAAAAAAACAAAACTTATTATAATATATAATATATATATAACCAAAAAAATAACACACCCCTGACAAACACAATTCCCCCCCGACCTCATTTATTATATATATATATATATATATATATAACAAAATTGAGATAACTTTTACCGACAGTTTTGAAAAAAATGGGTAATTGGGAGTCCATAAAATACGTTAAATTTTTCAACAAATACTTCATAAAAAAATCCTCTCAATATTTTTAACAATATTTATTCATCATTATTAACAACCAGATCGTTCTTAAGAAAGAGGGAGCTTTCCGATAAGAATTTCTCCCTATTGGTGCGCAATTAGGTGACCAAACTCCTTTTCTCGACAAAACTTTCTAGACATTGTTAATTATGCAGATAATAATATGAATAACTTGTCATTTCAATTATTGATTTAATAATATAAAATATTATGCAGATGATACTGTGACAATAATAGAATTAATAATGTGAGATACTATGCAGCAATTACTGTAGCAATAATTGAGTATAACTGAGTGAATTCTCATGTAAGCATCAAATACTGTGTGTTACTATACAACCACGCGTATTACTGTACTTGTCATTCCCAGGTAATTCGACAGTTACCAATAAAACTTTCGTCGTTATTTTTATAAAAAGATATTTCTGTCGTTTTCTAACTCCGACAATAATTTCGTTGTGGGGTCCACCAATGATTATGCCGTCGTAGGAATATTTTCTGTTAAAACAAATATTCCCTGACCAATCGAATATTTTATAACAACTTGCGTACTTTGAAAAATTTATAAATATTACTCACAACTATAACATTATATCAAATCCACACCATAATATTCAAAAATTATATTTCGAGAAAAATTAATCTTTATTTATGAAAGTTGGGGTTTTACATACGTGAAATTCTCAAATGACTTAGGGGGTGTTTGTTTAAAGCTGAATGGATGAATGATTGAATCAGTCAGTCATTCACTGCGTTTGTTTTGAATAAAAATCATCTAAATGATTGAATCGATTAGATTTTTGGGCTGAATGGTCAAGTGTAATTTTTTTGGCTGAATGGGTTGAATGATTGCTAAATGAAGTATTTTATATTTAGTTTTTTTATAATATTAACTATTATATTAAGTAATAATAAATATATTTACAACAATTTTAAATTTTTTTCAGAGTGATAAAATAATAAAAATATGTTATTCAGATGTTTCAGACATGTCAATTATCAAAAAACTTTTTTCATTCAGTATTCAGAATTTTGTTTCATTTAGCTCATTTAGATTACTTAAACATTCAAAACTATTTCATTTAGTTTTATCAAACCCCCTTATATTAAGAGACAAAAATATTTCTCTAAAACGACTTATATTAAGGGAATAAAGAAGTATATCATTATCCTTTTTTGCGTCCACCGTTAAAAAATCTTTAGGACGTTTGTGAAGCTAACAATACCATAGAAATTTGAATTTTAGCAACTAATATATGCAAAAGGGAGTTCATATTTTTTAAGCGAGGTATGCTCATTAAGGAGTAGCATAAGCGATTGCCCTAATTTGTAATTTTTTTTTAGAAGTATAGTATAGGGGCAACCACAAATATGTAAGTGAATAAATTTAAAGTGATAGATTAATGGAAGTGTTAAACTTGGAGGGAATAAAAAAAAATTCATTCATATTCTAAATACAAGTATAGACAAACGTAGATTCATTCTGCTTCTATTTTCTACATCTCCGATTTCGTGGTTTCGCCACTACTTCTACATCTCCATTTTTCGTCACTACTTCTTCTACATCTTCGCGGCTTCGCCACTAGGCTCACTACTTCTACATCTCCATTATATCACTACCTTTTGCGCATATCAAAGTAATCAAACTTAGAAGGAAACTAAATTAGAGATTTTTTTTGTTTGATAATTTAAAATTTGTAGTTTGTTTGAATTTGTTGGTACCTAATTTGGAGTTAAACCCAATTTAATTTATTTAATGTATTTGTTATATTTTGGACTTAAGAGATAACTAATTAGGGTTTTTTTTGTTTGATAGTTTATTTAAATTTATTGGGGACTTCCGGTGAATACAACTATTATTGTTGTTGTCAATATTGGATGAGCTGGTAGTTTTAGTGTTCAAATGAAATGATGCAACTGTTTTGAGAATTGAATTTGTGTCAAATTATTTTTATCTGCAGTTTTGCCTCTTTCATTTATGTGAGTTTCAATAAGAGTTGTGTTCTCTAAAAAGATAAAGGCATTGCACTTGAATAAAAAAAATCAGAACTGTATGCATTTTTTTCTTACAATCATACATGAAAAGGTTAGATTAGTGTTATTTTTTCAAGATTTCTTCCAATACTTGTAGTTTTATGATTTTTCGAATTTGACTACTAGTATTAGAAACTAGGGGGTTAACGATAAATCAATCATTTTCTTAAATTCACAACTAGCACAAAAATAAACCCCAAAAGAAGCCACAATAAATAATTATAGTATTGATTTACTACTATTCCCATTTTTACCTTTTTAGGACAAATAAAGTAATTATTATAAACAAATCCCACAAAATAGAATTAAAAAAAAGATACATTGATGTTTGTTTGAAACTTATAAAGAGATACCAAAACTGGTTTATGTTTTGAAATTAATTCATGAGTTCGTTTGAATATAAAAAGAAAATATGGTTTGAGACTTTAAACATTTGAAAAATCATTCAAATTGAACTATGACAAGTAACTGAACTAAGTTTCTAAATTGTATCTAAATATTTTTTATTTGAAATTTCTTTTTTAATTTAGATTACTAATATTTATTACAATTTTAGTTAAAATTATGATTATTTCAAGTTTTCTTTATTTAACTTCAACAGAAAAAATTAGTTAAAATATGCCCCAGTTTGCTGAGAAAATTCCTGGATCTACCCCTTTTTACAAAGAAAATGTTATATTTTCACAAGTTCTAACTCACATGAAAGTGAGACCCACTCATTTCATGAATAGTTTTGCAAAAATATCAATTCTTATTGTGGAAATATTAATTCTTTATGCAAAATATTGTTCAGAATTAAGAGTGTCAATTTAGGTAAATATGTAGTATTAGATATAATTAGAAACGATAATATTTATAAGAAGGTTGAGATCGCACCAATTCAAAAAAATATGTATGTGTTGTGAAATAATAGATAAAACAAACTAAAAAGAGAACAATATATATATATATATATATATATATATATATTAATAATCTCTTGTATTCAAGTGGTCATCCACAATTCTTTTTATATAAAATAAAATTCTCGGATGGGGTGTCTCACCAGCTTATTCCTGCATCTCTCTTTATATATATATATATATATATATATATATATATATATATATATGATGACAAGCTAACCTTTTATATTAAAACAACTTAAAGTTACATTAAAGCAACTTAAAACCTTTTAAGGCTCCATCATTTATTGTGGTGGTTACCTTCCAATTAATTAATTTTTAACACTCTCCCTTGGATGACTATTTCTTAAGAATATGCCTCGTTAAAAACTTTACCAAAGAAAAAAATATATAGGAAAAAATTTGGCTAAAGAAAAGAGTACAATATTATTGTATAACTTTGCCATAGGATTGCCTCATTAAAACCTTGCAAAGAAAAACCCCATGGGAAAAAAACCTTAGCGAAGGAAAAAGAGTACAATCAGCAAATATCCTTCAAAAAATTTACTCCCCCTCATGAGTACCACTATTCATGGTAAAAATATTCTTAAGTTGACGCATGCCAATGTTGTGCAACATCTTCTTAAAAGTCGCAGTTGGTAATAGCTTAGTTAACATATCAACTAAATTATCACATGATCGTATCTGCTTGACATCAATATCACCACTCTTCTGGAGCTCATGTGTATAAAAGAATTTTGGTACAATATGTTTGGTTATATCACCTTTGATATAGCCTCCCCTAATTTGAGTGATACAAGTGACATTATCTTCATATACTATTGTTGGATTATTTATGATTGATGATAATTCACAGTTCTCACGAATATGCTGAATTACCGATCTTAACCAAACACATTCACGACTCGCTTCGTGAATTGTAATAATATCTGCATGATTTGAGAAAGTAGCATAAATTGTTTTCTTAACAAATCCTCATGAAAATAGTAGTATTTCCATAAGTAAATAAATATCATGTTTGTGATCGGTCTTTGTGTGGATTAGAAAGGTAACCCACATTAGCATATCCAACTAACTATGGTTTTGATTCATTTGGATAAAAAAATCAAAAATCAGTAGTCCCACGAAGATATCGTAAAATATGATTAATTCCATTCCAATGTCTCTAAGTTGGTGCAGAACTATACCTTGCTAGTATGTTAACTGCAAATACTATATCAGGTCGTGTGAAATTTGCAAGATACATCAAAGCACCAATTGAACTAAGATATGGTACTTCAGGACCAATAGTTTCTTCATCATCTTCTTGTGGTTGAAATAGATCTTTTTTGACATCAAGTGAACAACCCACCATTGGAGTGCTTAAAGGATGAGCTTTATCCATGTAACATTGCTTCAGAACATTTTCTGTGTATGTTGATTATTCTATTTGGAAGATGTTCAATTTGCAGGCTAAGACAAAATTTTGTTTTACCAAGATCTTTCATCTCAAACTCATTTTTTAAACAATTTGTTATTTTTGTTAACTCTTCTGGAGTCCCTATAAGATTTAGATCATCAACATATACTGTAACAATATATAGCAAATCCAGATTCTGATTTCTTGATTAAAAACTATTGGGAGATTGCATATTTAAGATTTGATGTTGAAAGTAAATATTCATGATTTTATGTAAAGTCCTTAAAAGAATACATGTACAAGGACTTAGTGATTGATCAAACTTGTTAGGTTGATCTGGTCTTTAACGTTTATCATTCTGTAAATGAATGTATATAAGAAAAGATCAAAGTTGTTAGGTTGATCTATGTCTTGAAGTGTAATAGATAAGATTCAACAGAATCGTAGCCTATCAAGCTGATCAAAAAGATTGCAGAAACCAAGGCAGAAGTCATAGAGCATCGAGGATCGTAGTGTGTCTGCTTTGAAGGGCCTCTCTAAAGTCGTAGAGTGGTCCAAACGCCTGCCGAGCCAACTTAGAATTTGTAGTGTGCTCACGGAAGTGTAGAGTCTGCAAGTCAGGCAAGTAAAGATCGTAGTATACCAACAGTTAAGAGAAATCATAGTGTTCTCATCTTTCAGCACCAGATCAAGTACCAAGGTGGCAAGACACCACGATCATAATTGTAGTATATCATCTATCTGCATCAGATGCATCGAGCCTTATCCATTTGTTTAATAATAAAAGTCAAAAAATGTGGAATGGATTATAGACGTTGAGAGTATCACGAATCCCCATGACACAACAATCATCCTTAGTATGTAACAAAGAAGCATATTGAAGAAGCTAAGGAAAGTACTATGGGTCAACAGAAAACACCTTTTCAGGTGTTAGGTAAGATAGCGATCTGGCACGTCAATGGGCCGATCGCTAATCGGTTGTGCGTAAAGTCTCCTCAAAGCTCAAAAATGTCAAATGAATTTAATGCTTCAACGAATGTCTTCAACGGATACATTTCAAAGGCATCATATATGTGACGCCCCCAAAAATAGGTATACATCACCCATCTTAAGCCACCAAATACATGGTACATAAATCAAATACAACTTAATTATACAATTGTCGTGTGAAATACGACAAAACATAAACTGAGAGTTTAAATAAGAATATTGTCATCTAGACAATATCCACACTCAAAGGAGTCCTCATTACATTTATTATCACACTATTTAACAGAATAGTGAGGACTACTAATTCTATCATCTGGATTGTCAATCCGTTCCCCGACTCGTCCCAAATATATATTCTCATTTTCCTCAAGAGAACATCAAGGAAAGGGTGAGCTCAACTAGGCCAAGAAGAAATATTATGACTAAGATAATGCGAATAAATTATCATTAGTCTTCAACAATGTTAAACCGATAAAATACAATAGACATCAAGTTTAATCTGCAATGAACAAGCAATCCATTAAAAGAGTCAAGTAGAGAATAAAATCTACTATCTTTTATGATTTAAAAGGTTTTTCATCACTTTTATCACGAGACTCGAATTAATAAATAATTCACATCATCCCCTCAAGACTACTACTAGGATATTCATTAAGTATCACGACCATAAATTATCCATGCACTACGGGCCAAGGATATTCGTGTATTCATCAACTATCCCGATCATGCCATAAAACAATTCATCTTTGCACCCTCGGTGAAGAGAATCCATAGCCATAATCATACCAAAAACTGTCCATCAATGCACTACGGGCCAATGAGGATTTTTTCACATCATTTATAACATTACGGTCATGATTATACCGAATAATCCCTGGTCATAATCATACCAAGTCCATCTATGCACTACAGGCCACAGATGACTTTCAACAAAATATAAACATGAGGATGATGACAATGATATAAGAATTCAATAAAACAAGTTCAAGAAATAAATTATTCAGGAACTAATAATGTCCAAATTGTCAACATGATACTTCTTTGTAGAGTAAAATTCAAGAATGCTCAGAAGAATATTTCCACGAAAAGATACTGGATGAAGCGCAAATATCAAGGATATTCCACTAATTTCATGGAGTATAGAAGTCAAAACTTTAACCAACTTAGTATAATAAAGAATGGAATAACAAAAGAAATCACCATGCATGTGGTACTTGGCAGATGGACGAAGTTATTCCAATGTAATAATAAATAATCTAACCAATCAAAGCGAGATTCAAGACCGACAAGATATTCCAACAGAATAATAAAGAATGGAATAACAACAGAAATCATCATGCATGCGGTACTTCGCATATACAGGTTATTTCAACAGAATAACAAATAACGGAACCAGGTCCGGCGTAAACGCACAGACAGGATATTCCGACAAAATAATAAATAATGGAATAATAGAAGAATTTCACCAAGTATAAGGTAGTCCCCGTATACAGGTTATTCCAACAGAATAATAAAGAATGGAATAACAGAAGTTCTCTTCATGAATACAAAAGAAATAATACCCCTTATGAGTACAACAAATAATATCCCTTACCTTTGAAAGAAAAGTATTTCGACTGGTAGGGCGAGGATATACTCGAAGAAAACTTGCACTACGCTCAAAGCTTTCTTAAACTCCAAAGAAATACGCTCAAGATTATAAAAGAAGAATTCTCTCTATAGTTTCTCTCTCTAGAGTTTTAGTGAATTCGTAAGAAATAATGAAGGAATGAGCTTCTATTTATAGAAGAATGGACTGCCTAGTAACTAATTCATGAACGGTCTAGATTGATTTACTTTTAATCTGACGGTCCAGATTTAAAGCAAAATCTTTTAAATAAAATATAATATATTCTATTTATAATCTAATAAAATGAATAACTTTATAAAAGTATTCTGTTTTATATAAAAAGATTTTACTATGCAAATACTATCGCAGCACTATGCATAATAAAATATAATATATTCTAATTATTATCTAATAAAACAAATAACTTTATAAAAGTATTCTGTTTTATATAAAAAGATTTTACTATGCAAAACACTATGCATAATAAAATATAATATATTCTAATTATAGAATAACTTTATAAAGTATTCTGCTTTATATAAAAAGCTTTTCTATTTTATTACATTAATAATATCAATAAAATAAAACCGAGTGACTTATCACGTAAAGCATCAATAATCAATACCGGTGTGCTACTACGCAACCACGCCAGATTCTCGTATTTTTAACAATCGAGTGTTTCAACAAAGATTAATCAGTAAAACTTTCGTCGTTATTTTCATAAAAATATTTTTCGTCGCTTTCTTAATCCGACAAATAATTCCGCCAGGGGTCCACTTAATGATTGTAAGTGGTCGTATTTAATATTCTCCGATACAAAGAATATTCCCCGACCAATTGAATATAATATAACAACTTGCATACTTTGCAAAATTTATAAATATTACCCACAACTATAACATTATCTCAAATTCACACCATAATATAAAAAAATATTTTGAGAAAATTAAATCTTTATTCATAAAATTTGGGATTTTACAATATATACAAAACATTAGCAGATGAAAGAATCAAGCGAGCACTGAACAAAAATCTGAAGAACACTCAACGATCAACTCTATGATCTGAAAAGAAAGTTTGCTCAACTACTCAGTTCTTTCGAACACAAGCTTAACGGCAACTGAGTAGCACCATTCAAGAACTTAACTATTATCAAGTGAAGTAAGAAGTTCCAAGTTAGAAGGAATTGAAGAGTTCTAAGTGAACTGAGAAGTACCAAGTCTGCTGGACTTGAAGAGTTCAAAAGTGAACTAAGTAGTTCCAAGACTGCTGGTCTTGAAGGAATCTATGAGATTCAGAAGTTGTAAAGATATCCTTAGTGGATTTCCTACTCAAGGAGTATAAGAGTGGACTATGAGCTTTAAGTGCTCTGAACCACTTAAAATCACTGTGTCTCTTTTATTCTTACCATAACTGCTATAACTGTCATAACTACTTTACTCATATTAATTCACTATATCTTGAAGGGAAAACAAACTAATCTTAATTCCATTGTGTTTAAATCATTATCAATACTAACACGTATTTTTATTAAAAGAATTTTTAAAATATCTATTCAACCCCCTTCTAGATAACTATTGTGCCTTTGGGAACTAATAATTGGTATCAGAACAGGTTCTATCAAACAGTCTACAAAGCTTAAGTAGATCCAATGGCACATCTGATAAGAGAATCAAAGACTGGAGGAGGTAGAAAGCCACCTATGTGAAACAAAGATAAATTCGCCAACTGGAAAGTTTGTATGCAAGCCTATATGGATTCAATATATGAAAATCTATTTGTAACTGTACAAAATGGGCCCTACATTCCTACTAAGCTTGAACCTACTGCAGACGACCCAAACAGAATTCAGATCAAGGTCAAAGAAAAATGGACTGACAACGAAAAGAAAGTTGTTCAACTCGACAAAAAGGCCAAGAACATCTTGTTTTAATCGTTAGAAGACGATCTGTTTGAAAATGTGGTCAATAGCAAAACAACAAAGGAAGTGTGGGAGGCATTGCTCATCATGCATGAAGGAACTGAAGAAGTCAGAGAAAACAAGTAATCTCTTCTGACTCAGCAATATGAAATGTTTGCCAATGTTCCAGGAGAAAATGTTACTTCCACCTATGAAAGATTCAATGTTCTGCTCAACTCTCTTCGAGCCTTTGGAAAGATCTATCCAAATAAAGATCTAATCATAAAGTTCATGAGAACCTTACCTAGAAAATGGGATGCCAAAACCACAACTATTAGAGAATCAAAGAATATCCATGAAATGACTGTTCAATAGTTACATGACAACCTTCTCACATATGAACTAGAGCTGACTCAACGAGCAGAAACTCTTTCTGAAGGAAGAAAGAAGGACAAAGGGATTGCTCTAAAAGCAACAAACAACATTTCTAAAGCTAACATTGAGAATGACTCTGACTATGATGAAGATGATGATGAGGACTTTGCAATGTTGGTGAGAGAACTCAGAAGGTTCACGCGTCAAGGCAGAAGCAGCAAACCTAAGAAGTTCAATAACTACAACAGCCAGGAACAGATCAATGACCTATGCTACAACTGCAAGAAGCCTGGTCATTTCATTGAAAATTGCAACAAACCTCTTAGAGAAGAACTAAAGAAGAAATCAAATCCAAAGAAAGAATTCAAAGGCAATAAGAGGCTCCAGAAGAAAGACAAGGGTCTTGTAGCCGGAGGATCGTGGAGTGACTCAGACAACGACTCAACTCCCAAATCTGGAGATGATGAAGATCCTCAAATGGCAAATCTTTGTCTTATGACCAAGCATGCAAAGGATAAGAAGCTCTCTGACATGCTTGAAGTAAGTATAGATGAGGTATTTGACTTTAACTCTCCTGATGTAGATATTGATGACTTAAGAACTACACTACATGACATAACATCCGATCTGCATCAATACATGAAACGGTTCAGAAATCTATCCAAAGATTATTCTCTTCTTCAAAAAGAGAAAGAGAAAGTTCAGGAAGAACTGGAAACAGCTCTTCTAAGTACTAACTCTCTCTCCAAATTTGAAGCTGAGAATAAGTTCTTAAAACAGACCAATTAACTTAGTGCACAAAGAGAGTCAAGTCTAACCTTTAAAATTGAGGAACTAGAAAGGACAATCTCTACATGGAATAAATCCTCTTCTTCTTGGACTCCCTGATCTCCATTCAGAGCAGTGCATCTAACAAAAAATATTTAGGTTTTGGGGAATCCACCTCCGAACCATGTGTGGAAAAGATAAAGGAAACTAGCTCTAGTAATATTTCAAGTTTTAGTAGAAGCATTACATTTGTGAAATCCTCACAGAAGGGAGAACCAGTCCAACCCTCCTCTTCAGATCCAATCTATATTCCAAGGAATAAAGGATCTCATGATGACTTAGGTTTCAGAAGAGAGAAGAGTAACTCAGTCCCTACTCTCCAACCTCGAAGGGTCGTAGAGTCGAGTAAAATCAACTCCACGAACCAACTGGGAAGGAACAGTAGAGTCAGGCTACACTTTTCACAAATCATGAAACACAAGGACAGATGGAAAAAGGAGAATAAGTATAAAGGAAGGATTGCTGAGAAACCACAAAAGTCTAAATGGAGGAAGAATCCACACACACACAAGCATGCATCATATTAGATGCTGTATATGTAATAAGACTAGTCATAAGGCTGCAATATGCTACCATAATCCTATGCATGTGAGACTCAGAATTAAGCAAATTTGGGTTCCCAAAGGTACTAACAAAGTAGGACCCATGCAAGTATGGGTACCAAAATGAGAGTTTTATCTTACCACATAAACCAAGCTCCACGATCACAACCTGATATCTGGACAGTGGATGCTTAAGGCACATGACAGGGAACAAATACCTTCTATCTAACTACATAGAGAAGGAGGGTCCATTAGTCATCTTCGGAGATAATGGCTTTGGCAAGACAAGAGGATATGGCTCAGCTGGGAATGGAGCAGTGTCCTTTAGTAAAGTAGCCTATATGGAAGGCCTACAACACAATCTTCTGAGCATAAGCCAACTCTGCGACAAGGGTCATCAAGTCACCTTCCTCAACAATCAATGTCAAGTCAGAGATCTAAAGACATCCTCTATAAAGCTGACTGGAACAAGAGAAAGAAATGTCTACACTATCAATCTTGATCAATTAAGCTCGGACGAGACAATATGCTTTCTAGCTAAAGCACCTGAAGAAATGAGCTGGTTATGGCGTAGAAGACTATCTCATCTCAACTTCAAAAGCATGTCTAAACTAACTTCCAAGGATCTAGTAGCAGGCTTACCCAAGTTCAGCTTCGTCAAAAAAAGGCCATGCAATGCCTGTCAGCTTGGAAAGCAGACTAGAAGCTCATTTAACAGCAAAACTGTCAACTCAATTGACAAACCTCTGCAGCTGCTTCACATGGATCTTTTTGGGCCAATTCCAACAACAAGCCTTGGAGGGAAGAGATACTCACTGGTCGTAGTAGATGACTACACCAGATTCACACGGGTGTTCTTTCTAAACTCAAAAGATGAAACTAGCTCCCAACTAATCAAAATGTTCAGACTAGAGATAAACGAGAAAGGGGAAAAAATCAAGGCTATAAGGAGTGATCATGGAAGAGAATTCGACTTCTCTGAGATGGACCAGTTCTGCACAGAGAATGGCATCAGTCACAACTTCTCAGATCCACGAACCCCTCAACAAAATGGTGTAGCTGAGAGAAAGAACAGAACGTTGATAGAGGCTGGAAGAACTCTACTAGCAGAAGCCCATCTACCTGAATACTTCTGGGCAGAAGCTGTTAACACTGCATGCTACACTCAGAACATATCACTTATACACTCTACGATAAAGAAGACTCCCTACGAATTGTGGAAAGGAAGAAAGCCAAATGTAAGCTACTTCCATGTATTCGGCTGTGCATGCTACATTCTCAACAATGGGAAGCAGTATCTGACAAAGTTCTAACCCAAGCCAAACGAAGGAATCTTCCTCGGATATGCCACAGACAGTAAGGCTTATAGAGTGTTCAACAAAAAGACGTTGAGTGTTGAAGTCTCGATCCACGTCATTTTTGATGAAACAGATTTGGACAAAACAGTGTCTCAAGACACTACGAACAAAAATTCAGATGAGTTCGTCGAGCTCAACACCATGATCGTAGTCCCAAAAAATGAAATCATCGAGCAAGAAGAGGAGATTGTAGAGAGAACTATACAAGATAAAGAACCTTCACGTCAAGAAGTAGAAATTGATCTTGAAGGTCTCAGACAAGAAGGCATCAGACAGATGTTCCAACAGGAAATAGATGGGCAAGAGATCACACTCAAGACTTAATCATTGGAGATCCAAATGCAAGAGTCAAGACAAGAGCTGCCACCCAGAATGAGTGTTTTTATCTAAGCTTTCTATCACAAATGGAACCCAAGAAGATAGAAGTTGATATGGAACAGTCCAGTTGGATAGAAGCTATACAAGAAGAACTAAATCAGTTTGAAAGAAGCAAAGTATGTAGATTAGTTCCAAGACCAAAGAGCCATCCATTCATTAGCACCAAATGGGTCTTCAAAAACAAAATGGATGAAGATGGAGTAATAACCAGGAATAAAGCAAGACTAGCGGCCAAAGGTTACTCTCAAGAAGAAGGCATTAACTATGATGAGACCTTTGCACCTGTTGCCAGACTAGAAGCCATCAGAATATTCCTTGCCTTTGTAGCTCACATGAAATTCACAGTCTTTCAGATGGATGTCAAAAGTGCATTCCTGAATGGTGAACTTAAAGAAGAAGTGTATGTAGAGCAACCTCCAGGTTTCATCTATCCATCTCTCTCTAATTATGTCTATAGATTAGACAAAGCCTTATACGGTCTTAAACAAGCACCTAGAGCATAGTATGAAATATTAACTAACTTTCTTATTGAAAATGGGTTCACTAAAGGTAGAGTAGATACCACATTATTTCTTAGAAAACATAAAAACAAAGTCTTATTAGTTCAAATATATGTTGATGACATTATCTTTGGCTCTACTGATGAAAAATTGTGCAAGAGATTTGCCAAGCTTATGCAGAGCAAGTTCGAAATGAGCATGATGGGTGAGCTGAACTTCTTTCTTGGATTTCAAGTAAAGCAGGCTGATTAAGGAATCTTCATAAACCAAGCCAAATACATTAAAGACTTATTTAAAAAGTATGGCATGAAATCAGCCTCTAAGATGAAAAAGGTAAAAGTATTGATATAACGCAATATAGAGGTATGATAGGCTCTCTTCTATATCTAACTGCCAGTAGACCAGACATAATGTTTGTAAAATGCATATGTGCTAGATTTCAAGCTAATCCTAAGGAATCACACTTAACTGCTGTAAAAAGGATTTTCAGGTACCTCAAAGGCACACCTCACTTGGGGCTTTGGTATCCCAAGGAGTCCTCTTTTAAACTGACAGGATATACAGATGCTAATTTTATAGGCTACAAAATAGATAGAAAAAGTACTAGTGGCACCTGTCAATTGCTGGGAAATAAGCTTGTGTCCTGGTTTAGCAAGAAATAAAACTCAAGATTCTACATCAACAATGCAGAAATTTGAATACATTGTTCTTTGGCAAACAAGTTGTGCTCAAATCTTATGGATGAAAAATCAGTTAGCAGATTATGAGTTTGTTTTCAAATCTATACCTGTTCATTGTGATAACACAAATGCCATAACAATAACACACAATCCTGTCATGCATTGTAGGACTAAGCATATAGAAATAAGATATCATTTTATTAGGGATCATGTTCAAAATTGAACCATATCTTTACAATACATTCCTACTGAAAATCAACTTGCTGATGTCATTACAAAGCCTCTAGATGAATCCAGATTTAATAAATTAATAAGTGAGCTAGGCATGTTAAATCTACAACCATAAAATCTATGCTCTAGTTTGTACTAACCATGTAGATATAAAGGCTATGTTCAAAATCGTAGACATAACCAAAGAAAGTCCACGATCGTAGAGTTGTAGTGACATGAAAGACCACGGTCGTAAAGCTTTCTCAACATAACAAAGAGGCATCCTGTGATGACAAAAAGTTCCAATAAATCCAAGCAATCTCTCCGTCAAGCGCCTCAGGGACAAACCTAATCCTTAGTTCATTTTAAAAGGTTGGCCCTTCCTGAGCTACCTTAACACGGAAGAAATGTTAAGTCAAAAGTTCATCACAACGACCAGAGCAGATGATGTACGTAGAGCAAATTCACTAATGGACTCAACGATCACAATGACAACCTCAACGACCATAGTGCTATCTCGACGATCGTAGTTCTCCCAAAGAATACACTAGCTCATGAGGAGCTAAGGGAAAACCAGTATTTTCCAAGCAAGTTAAAATCGTGGAGCCAAGCAAAACTTGACACATGCCCCACTAAGCAAATCGAGAGGAGGGAAGTTACAAGTACATTTTGAAAATATCTTTTTGAAATCAGAAGTTCAAAAAGCTTTTTCCTCCCTCTCTCTACTAGCAGAACCCTAGCCTTTAGAAATGCTTAACCAACCTCAGTGCAAAGAAATCAATGGCTACTTCAAGTGTTATCACTGGGTATCGACTCTGTTTTGACGAGTTCAAGAAAGTTGACCCCAAATTTCATAAAATTTTATCTCTGGTAAAGAAAGCTGGTCTTGAAAAGCTCTGGGCACCAACACATGGATATACCCAAAGCTAATAAAGGAGTTTTACAGAAATAGAGTTTTTGAAAATGACACCATCACCACAAGAGTCATAAGAGTGCAAATTAAACTCAAAGTTAAAAACATAAACCTAGCCTTATGTTTCAAATCAAAGGGACTTCTATCGATAGAGGTAATCGACTTCCATGAAGGACTGAAAAAGATGCATCATAAAAAGAATGAAACCGTCAAGGGGTACAAGAATAAGGAGTTTCCCCAAAATTATGAGTTCTTGGCTGACATTGTTAGAAAATGTATATGTTGCAAAAGCTCTGGCCACGACTCCGTGAATGAAGTACAACTGAAGCTTATGACAGCAATCTTTTATGGGATCCAACTCAACTTTGGGGCCTTACTCATCGATTGGATTGGGAAGTGGATTATCAATACGAAGAAATCAAAGAGCTCTAGAAAGATGCTCTACGGGCGGTTCATAAGCATCATCCTACAGTGAGCACTGGGTGATAAAATTTGGCATAATGAAGGAGAATCCATCAATCCCAACATAAGGATGACCCAGCAGCTATTTGAAAGCTGGAAATGAAATCCAGCTGAAAATGTAAGGATGATGTCTGAATCCAGTGGAAGAACTGGTGATGCAAAAGATTCTGGAGTACTAGGAAACATGTCAGTTGTAAAGGAAACTGAAGAAGAAGAAGAAATCAACAAGGAGGAACCCATTGCTTTAATCAAAAAAAGCAAGGGTAAGAGAAAAATGAAGGCTCCAATGGCAGAGGAACCTCAAGGCTCAACTACTAAGGCACCTCAAGAAAGTTCAGGCACTGAAATTCTGAAGAAATTGAAAAGAAAAAAACATCAGTCTGAGGAAGAAGAAGACAGAGCTACCATCTCTCAGCTGCTCAAGAAAGGAAAGCGAATTCAAAAGTCAAAGAAGCCCTCTTTCTCTTCGATCGTAGAGTCTTTACCAATTATAGAATCCAGACTTGACACCACTCCGGAAGAAGATGCTGCAACAACTTCTCAGCCTGATTAACCTTTCAGAGCTGAAACTGAAGAAAGTACTGAGGATGTAGCTCAGCCTAAAAGGTCAAAGAGAAAACTGGTCAAGAAGTACATCATTATCAATGAAAAAGTGTTAAAAGAGGAAGACAAAAGGATAGCTTCTGACAAAGGGCTACCCGAAGCTAATAAGGAGAATACAACTCAAGTTGAGGGGGAGTTTCCTGAAGTTCTTTCACTAGAGAATTCTCCAGTTGAGGGGAAGACGTTTGAAATTCAAATGGATGATCAAGTTGAGGGGGAGCCTCACAAAGTCCCGTTGTCAGAGAATATTACAACTGATGAAGAATTTCCAAGAGATCATCATGAATCTTCCATAGTCCCTCAAGAAAATCTAGCTTCAGGAACTGTAGAAATGGAAAGGATTGAAGCTATGGAGGATGAGAGAACAAAAGAACAAAGAAGTCAAATGTAGATAATTGATGTGGTGGAAATTTCAAATGAAGACAGAGAAGAAGAAGAGGATGACAAAGTTGAGATCATTGTTGTGGGCTGTGATGGACATAGGAGAGCCAACTACAATTAACTGTTCTCCTATCTACCTATAACGCCATTTCACAGAGCACAAATCCTCAACTCCTGGGATCACATGTTCTGGACCTTCAAAGCCTATCCAGCAATCTCGGTGCTAGCTCATGGATTCCCATGCAAACTTAACTTTGCCTGAAAGCTGATCGCCAACAGCCTCTATTCAAAAAATGGGCATGAGGTACACACTATTCCCATCTCTTTTAGGGTAAATCACTGTCCACCATCATTTTTAACCAATTCTATGAATTACTAAGATGGTTGGAAGTGATACTTCATCCACACAATCAATTTCTAGTTACAGACTCCCAACATTCTGTAACTGATGTGCCCAACTTTGTGTTGATCCAATCTCCTATCATCTCTCACTCTACAATTATTGATCCACATCCAATCGTAGAGTCACTTGCTCAAACCGTAGAGTCACCCCCTCTTGAAGTTCAATCACACACACACCAGCCCCTCCAACAGATATCCCTTCTTCATCAACAAATGAGTATTTCAATTTTGATCTTGCTCTCTACAACATGCAAGATCAATACACAAGAGCCTCTCCTCCAAATAATTCGCAATTCCTTGTGCTTATATCTGATCTTCTTACCAAAATGGAGTTGTCAAAATCAACTAAGAAGGTGACCAAGGACATACAAGAAGATCTTAAAGTTCACTCAAAACTTGTTCATATGAGGCTAACTCATTTGATCGAGGCTACCAATACTCTCCCAAGTAATCTCAGTTCTGAGCTGACAAAGAAGCTTAGGGAGATCATAAAAGACATGATTCAGAGTATCAATGAAAGGGACCAAATCCACTTTCTAGCTGCCAAGAAACACAAGGATGCTGTTCTTATTTTACAAAATACTCAGGAATCCAAAAATAAACTTCTGATGGAAAATCTCACGAGTCTAAAAACCCAAATGAAAGAATTCCAAGTATTCTCCATGGGTCAAATGCAAAAAACGGAAAATTTCTTGGCCATTCTGCAAAAGAGAAAAGCTCGTACAGACTCTCTGATCCAGGAAAATCGTGCAAACATTGTTCAATCCAAGACTCAACTCTTCGAGCTCGTACAAGGCATGACTCGACTATATGAAGATATTCGAACCCTTGATGTTGACATAAAGGGGGAGAATAAAGGGGAAGGAGACAAAAGAAGAGGTAAAGGAGACAAAGGAAAAATTGCTCAAATCTCAAGAAGTTCTCCTGCAAGTCCTCTTGCAAGACAGTCTCGCCATCAGATGCCATGACCTGAACAATAAAAAATTCTCATGGCACAACCACTAAGTAGTTAAAGGTCCACTCCTAGCTCATAAGAAGTGACCACCACTGGTCTAAGAATGTCAATTGGAGATCCTACATTCATGAATAAACACGATCATTCGCAAAGGCTAAGTCAAAGCTAGATGGAAGATATAGCATAAAGAGACGAAGTCAGCAGGAGAAGAAGAGCTCAAGAGTATGCAAATCCTCCAAGGAACAAAAGGCAGAAGAAATAGAGATAAGTTGAAACTTATTTCTTATTGATGTAACTAAGGCCCTGTTTGTTTGGGTTTGAATAAGTTTGAATGGCTCTGAATCTGAGCGATTCAGCCATTCAGATTGTTTGATTATCATTTTTAAAGATCTGAATAGTTCAATTTCTTCTGGCCGAATAGACAAGCCAGTCATTTGAATGGATTTTTACTCATGTTGTCCCCAAACCCACAAAAAGATCGTGATTGAAATAAAATCCCAACAGTAAAATCTGATTTGTTCGAATACTCTCTCTACCACAAGCTGTTTTGGCATTTTCATTTCCTCTGATTGAGGAGGATTTTGGAGAATTTTTGGTAGATCTGATGGAAATAGAGGTGGTGTTAAGAAGAGGGTTTTTGAAGTGGGTTTTGATGGATAGTGCTTGGGATGATGTGGGTTTGGAGGAGGAGATTGTGAAAGAGGGTTGCTTCCATGGTTTATTTGATGATGGTGGATATGGTTCGTTCAGTGAAGTTTTGAGGTTGTGAGCTTTTGAGGGATCCTGCTTTTGAGCTTTTTTATCTTATCTGTTGGGATATGTTAGCATGCTGCCAATTTATTTTCCTCTAACAATTACAGATAAAGAATATGGGTTAAGTTGAACTATAAAATAATTTACTTTTATTATGTATGTGTACACAAATATATATATATATATATATATATATATATATATATTACATTGTGTCATTTTATATTACTATAAAAATTGAGATCATGGTTTATGTTTTATGGACTAAATTGAATTTATTTTCATGTCTAATATTTTGTTTTTATCCATCTTTTTCTTTTTTCTTTTCCTTTTTAATTTATTTTAAGTATAAAGTACAATTGAATTCTTTTTGTATAGTGAAACTCATTGTAATTAGTTTACATGGATAAAATAGTAAAACTCTGTAATTCAGATGTTTCAGACATGTCAATTATCAAACAACTTTTTCATTCAGATTCAGGTCACTCAGATTCAGATTCAGATTCAGCTCACTCAGATTCAGATTCAGATTCACTCAGTTTTTATCAAACACGCCCTAAGCTTAATTGTAATATCTGTCCTTACAAACATCAATAAATTCATGCTTATTCTCTAGAGGTTTCAACAGCTCACTGAAACACTAAGTCATATTTACTTTCTAGCAACTACATCTAGAAATTAATAATCATGATACAAATATCCTTGGTTATGTCAACATCAAATAGGGGGAGATTGTTGGGAGATTGCATATTTAAGATTTGATGTTGAAAGTAAATATTCATGATTTTATGTAAAGTCCTTAAAAGAATACATGTACAAGGACTTAGTGATTGATCAAACTTGTCAGGTTGATCTGGTCTTTAACTTTTATCATTCTGTAAATGAATGTATAAAAGAAAAGATCAAAGTTGTTAAGTTGATCTATGTCTTGAAGTGTAATAGATAGGATTCAACAGAATCGTAGCCTATCAAGCTGATCAAAAAGATTGCAGAAGTCGTAGAACATCGAGGATCGTAGTGTGTCTGCTTTGAAGGGCCTCTCTGAAGTCGTAGAGTGGTCCAAACACCTGCCCAGCCAACTCAGAATTCGTAGTGTGCTCGTGGAAGCGTAGAGTCTGCAAGTCAAGCAAGTAAAGATCGTAGTATACCAGCACTTAAGAGAAGTCATAGTGTTCTCATCTTTTAGCACCAGATCAAGTGCCAAGGTGGCAAGACACCACGATCATGATCGTAGTATATCATCTATCTGCATCAAAAGCATTGAGCCTTGTCCATTTATTTAATAATAAAAGTCAACAAATGTGGAATTAATTATAGGCGTTGAGAGTATAACGAATCCCCATGACACAACAGTCATCCTTAGTATGTAACAAAGAAGCATATTGAAGAAGCTAAGGAAAGTACTATGGGTCAGCAGAAAACACCTTTTCAGGTGTTAGGTGAGATAGCGATCGATGTGTCGATGGGCGATCGCTAATCGGTTGTGCGTAAAATCTTCATCAAAGCTCAGAAATGTCAAATGCATTTAATGCTTCAACGGATGTCTTCAACGGATGTCTTCAACGGATACATTTCAAAGGCATCATATATACAAAACATTACCAGATGAAAGAATCAACGAGCACTGAATAAAAAGTTGAAGAACACTCAACGATCAACTCTACGATCTGAAAAGAAAGCTTGCTCAGCTACTCAGTTTTTTCGAACACAAGCTTAATGACAACTGAGTAGCACCATTCAAGAACTCAACTATTATCAAGTGGAGTAAGAAGTTCCAAGTCAGAAGGACTTAAAGAGTTCTAAGTGAACTGAGAAGTACCAAGTCTGCTAGACTTGAAGAGTTCAAAAGTGAAATAAGTAGTTACAAGACTGCTGGTCTTGAAGGAATCTGTGAGATTCAGAAGTTGTAAAGATATCCTTAGTGGATTTTGTGACGCCCCCAAAATAGGTATACATCACCCATCTTGAGTCGCCAAATACATGGTACAGAATACAAATACAAACTTAATTATACAACCGTCGTGTAATATAAGACAAAACATAGCTGAGAGTTTAAACAGGAATATTGCCTTTTAGACAATATCCACTCTCAAATAGAGTCCTCATTACATTTATTGTCACACTATTTTATAGAATAGTGAGGACTACTAATACACCATCTCTCGACCATCACTCCATTCCCCGACTAGTCCCTTGCACGCTTCTCATTTCCTCAAGAGAACAATGAAAGTAAAAGGGTGAGCTCAACTAGCCCAAAGAAGAAATATTATTACTAAGATAATGCAGAATAAATTATCATTAGTCTTCAACAATGTTAAACTGATAAAATACAATAGACATCAAGTTTAACTGCAGCGGAATAAGTAATCCATTAGATGAGTCAAGTAGAGCATGATATCTACTATCTTCTATGATTTAAAATGTTTTCATTAATTTTTATTGCTGAGACTCAGCTTAATAAATAAATCAAATCATCGAATCATCCCTGCACTACAGGCCAAGGATATTCATTAAATCATCAATGGTCATGACTTTACCGAATAATCCCTGGTCATAATCATACCAAAAACTATCCATCAATGCACTATAGGCCACTGAGGACTTTTACCACATCATTTATAACATTATAGGTCATGATTATACCGAATGATCCCTGGTCATAATCATAACGAGTCCATCTATGCACGTAAGCCAAAGATGACTTTCATCACAATATAAGCATGAGGATGATGACAATGACATAATAATTCAATAAAACAAGTTCAAGAATAAATTTTAAAGATTTATAAGTTAATTTATCCTCAAATCAATAACGTCCAAATTGTCGTCATACGATCTTGCTTTGTGGAGTAAAATTTAAGAATGCTCGGAAGAATATTTTCATGAAAGATCTTTGGATGAAACGAAATATCCGGGATATTCTACTAATTTCATGGAGTATAGAAGTCAAAACTTTAACCAACCGAGTATAATAGAATATATGAAAGCGTAAATAGATTTTCGCCACCATACGCAGAATCTACGTAGAAAGATCATTTCCACAATTTAATAAGGAATGAATACGAAGGATCATTCACCATACATGTGGTAATCCACATAGATGCAGTTATTCAAACGAAATAATAAAGAATGGAATAACGTAAGAATTCACCGAGCATGCGATAGACCGCATGTATAGGTTATTCCCAACCGAATAATAAAAAGAATGGAACCAGTCACGCTTAATCCGCATGCATGTGATATTCCAACATAATAATAAAGAATGGAACCAGGTCATGATTAATACGCACAAATAGGATATTCCAACAGAATAATAAAGAATGGAATAACAACAGATTCACCAGGCATGCGATAGATCATCGCATGCATGTGTTATTCCAATGTAATAATAAAGAATAGAATAATGTAAGAATTTTACCACGTATGCGAGATTGCATGATAGGTTTATTCCAACATAATAATAAAGAATGGAATAACAACCCTTACGAGTATTGAAAGAAAATAACTCTCTTCATGAATACGAAAGAATAATACCCCTTACCTTAGAAAAAAGCGGATCTTTGGAATAGTGAGGTAGCGACTTCTCTTCTTCTTTCTCTCTATAATTTCTCTCGATAATAATTGCTCTTGTGAGACTTAGTGAATTGGTGAGAAATGAAGGAAGAATGAGCTTCTATTTATAGGAAAATATAGTTTCGATAATTGCACATTTTGGGGCTCGAAATATTATAGTACAATACCTTCCTCTGTTTTTTCATTTTTAATTTAGTCCTGCAAGTATTATCAAACTTGCACCACCTCCCCTAATAGTAAATCATGTGAATCAATAGTAAATCATGTGACTCAATAGTTCTAAACATGTGAAAAAATTAATTATAGTATAGTACCTCCATCTATACCTCCATTTTTAATTTAGTCATGCAAGTATTATCAATCTTGCACCAATGTGAATCAATAGTACACACATGTGAACACATAGTTATAAGTATGTGAATTAATAGTAATTAATTACTCATTTATCCGGTGAATTACCCGATTGATCAATATAACTTCCAGACATCAATTATCATCAAAATAAATGTCAATTTCCACTAACACTAATAATTCTCACACAATGGAATTATCAATTTCATCTTTAATCAACACGAACTTATTCATCATTAATATTATAACTCATAATATTTAACAACCAGGTCGTTCCCAAGAAAGAGGGGGCTTTCCGATAAGGATTTCTCCTTATTTGCGCGCAATTAGGTGACCAAACCTCTCTTTGACAGAACTTCTAGACATTGCCAATATTTCAAATAATAATATGAATAACTTTGTCGTCTCAATTATTGATTTAATAATATAACATATTATGCATATGATATTGTGACAATAATTGAATCAATAATATGAGAGATATGATGCAACAATTACTGTAGCAATAATTGAGTATAACTGAGTGACTTCTTACGTAAGCATCAATAATCAATACCGGTAGGCTACTACGCAACCACGCCAGACATCTTACTTTTTTACTACGGTTAGTTCAACGCTTTTAATTCGGTAACACTTTCGTAGCGTTATTTTTATAAAATGATAATTATGTCATTTTCTTACTATGATAATACTTCCATTGTGGGGTCCACCAATGATTGTGCCGTCGTACGAATATTCCCTGTTAAAATGAATATTCCCCGACTAATTGAATATTTTATAACAAATTGCATACTTTGCAAAATTTTCACATATCACCCTTAACTTTAACCTTTTATCAATTTAACCATTTATGAAATAAAATAATAATTATAAGAAAATTGAATACTTTCATTTCATAAAATTTGGGGTCTTACAAATTTCCTACTCAAGGAGTAGAAGAGTGTACTAGGAGCTTTAAGTGCTCTGAACCACTTAAAATCATCGTGTCTCTTATATTCTTACCATAACTGCTATAACTGTCATAACTGCTTTACTCCTATTAATTCACTTTATCTTGAAGGAAAAGCAAACTAATCTTAATTCCGTTGTGTTTAAATCATTATCAATACTAACAAGTATTTTGACTAAAAGAATTTTTAAAATATCTATTCAACCCCCCTTTTAGATAACTACTGTACCTCTGGGAACTAACAAAAACACATGGACAAATTAGATTATTTTTAAATCTTTCTTTCAAAAGATATTCACAGAGGAGATTATACCACATGCGTCCGGATTGTTTTAAGTCATATAAGGATCTTTGTAGCTTGATAGAATGCATACTTCGAGATGTAAAATTAAATGTTTCAGGAATTTTATATCCTTCAGGGATTTTCATGTAGATATCATTATCTAATGATCCATACAGATATGCTGTAATAACATCCATTAATCACATATCTAAAATTTCTTTTGCTACCAAGCTAACTAAAAATCTGAATGTAATTGCGTCCATTACAGGAGCATATATTTTTTCATAATCAATATCGGGTCTCTACGAGAAACCTTGTGTTACAAGTCGCGCTTTGTACCTTATAATTTTATTTTTCTCATTTCGTTAACATACGAATACCCATTTATATCCAACAGGCATTACACATTTAGGTGTTCGGACTACAAGTCTAAAAACTTCATGTTTATATAGTGAATTTAATTCTGTTTGAATTGCCTCTTTCCACATTGGCCAATCATTTCTTCTTTGACATTCATCAACGGTTTTTGGTTCATATTCATGATCATTACTTCTGGTAATATCGAGAGAAACTTTGTATGAAAATATATTATCGATAACAATTTTATTTCTATCCAATACTTCTTCTGTATGTGTATAATCTATTGAGATCTCGTTATTTTTAAGTACCTGATCCTCTTCAAAAGATAACTCATCCGTTTCAAAGGATAAATCTTCAAGAGTTTTATTTTTAGGAGATTTTTATTTATAAGTTTTGGATAGATCAATTATCTCTGGGGTCTGTTTCATGGGTATAGCCTCTTTATAGGCTGTAACTTATTTTTCTTGTACTTTTTTCTTTCGAAGAATTTTATCTTTAACACAGATCGGTCTTCCACGCTTCAAGTGTGGTTTTAATTCATTTGCTATTCTATTAACTGATTTTCCTACAGGGACTTCAATCCGTGGTGGAGTATTAGCTGCTGGAATATGATATTTCACTATTTTTTATTATCGGTGCATGCATCTGGTAATTGATTTGCAATTGCTTGCAAATGAATAATTCTTTAAATTTTTAGTTCACATTGATTGGTACGAGGATCAAGATGAGATAACGTAAACATTCCAAGTAATCTCACGTCATGCTTCAGGCAATGATTTTTCTCCCTCTTATTGTGGGAAGATTGTTTCATTAAAATGACAATCCTCAAAAGGTGCCTTAAAAAATCACCAATTAGAGGTTCACGATATCTAATGATAGATGGGAAATCAAAACCCGTATAAATTCTAAGTCTAAGTTGAGGACCCATCTTTGTGCGTTGTGGGGGTGCAATAGGTACATATACATCACAACCAAATGTACGCAAGTGAAAAATATTTGGTTGTTGGCCAAACAAAAGTTGCAATGGTGATAATTTATGATAAACAATTGGCCTAATGCATGCGAACTAATGATGCAGCATGTAAAATAGCATGACCCAAACCAAAAACTGATAATTTTGATTTCATAAGCTTAGGTCGAGCAATAATTTAAAGTTTCTTGATAATAGATTTAGCTAAACCATTTTGAGTATGTGTATGGGTAACATGATGTTCAACATCAATTCTAATTGACATGCAATAATCATCAAAAGCTTGAGATGTGAATTCACCAGCATTATCTAAACGAATTTTCCTAATTGGATAATCAGAAAATTGTGCTCTTAACCTAATTATTTGAGAAAGAAGTCTAGCAAATGAAACATTTCTAGTAGAAAGTAAACATACACGTGACCATCTGGTTGATGCATCAATTAAAACCATAAAATACTTGAATATGCCACAAGATGGGTGCATTAGTCCACATATATCACCCTGAATTCTTTCTAAGAAAGATGGACATTCAACAACAATATTTGAATGTGATGGTTTGGTAATTGATTTACCTTGAGAACATGCACTACATGAATAATCAGTAGGTAAAAGAATCTTTTGGTTCTTTAAGGGATATCTGTAGAAGTTATCAATAATTTGACGCATCATTATAGATCCTGGATGGCCAAGAAGATCATGCCAAAGCATAAAAACCTTTGGGTTAGAACACTTCTGGTGTATTGCAACATTTGTTTCAATCGTTTTCATTGTAGTATAGTATAACCCAAAAGAAAAAATAGACAGTTTTTCTAATATGAACTTCTGGCCCAATACTATTGAGTAATATAGAGAAATTCTTCATTGCCTTCATTATTGGTTTCAATACGATAACCATTGTAACGTATATCTTTAAAGCTGAGTAAATTTCTACTTGATTTAGAAGAATACAAAGTATCATCAATACAAAGTTTTGTGCCATTTGGCAACATTATAATCACTCTTCTAGAACCTTCAATTAAGTTCAATGTACCTGATATGGTATTGACATTGGCTTTGCATAATTTTAAAATTTTAAAATATTTTATATCTTTAAGGATCGTATGAGTTGTTGCACTGTCCGCTAAACAAAAATCTACCATAGTCATTTTGGAATTGATTTTTTCAGTTGAACACATGCATCTTCATATACACAAAACATAAATTAAACTTTATAAAAATACTTATTACCTTTCCATAATATAATAAAAGAAAAATAATTAATTGGTTTGGACATTTCCATCACCAATCATACTTATTAAGATACGATAATATAGAAAAAGAAAATAATTAATTGATATGAACATTTTCATCACCAATCAAATTATCAAATTTTCCATCAACGTTCTCATAGAAATCAGAGGCATCAAAATAAGTCATATCCACTCCATTTTGAAGATTAAGTTAATTCATGGGATATTCAACATCATTATGATCAACAAAGTTTGTTTCAATTCCTTTTCCCCTTTCTTTTATGGAGGCTTGGTATAGATCTACCAAATGTTTAGAAGTACGACATGTACGTGACCAATGACCTTCCATTCCACACCTAAAACACTTATTTTCATGACCATTTGATGGTTTATTTTTTAAACCCTTGCCATTTTGATTCTTCTGATGGTAAGGTGTGTTATTCCCTTTTGAAGAATTATGAGTACGGTCATCTTTATATTGATTATTCCTTCCACGCCCATGATAATGACCTCGCCCACGACCATGACCATGAACATAATTTCCTCTATTTTTATCAAATGAGGTTCCATTCACTTCAGGTAATGGAGAAGAACCGGTCGGGCGAGATTGGTGAGTTTTCAGAAAAAGGTCATTATTTTGTTCAGCCACTAGAAGACATGATATTAGTTTAAAATATTTTGTGAACTTAAGCTATCGATATTGCTGCTACAGGAGCATATTCGAGTCATGAAATGTAGTAAATATTTTCTCTAACATATCTTCATCAGTGATTTTCTCCCCACATAATCTTAATAGTGAGATTATTTTAAAAAGTGTAAAATTGTACTCACTCACACTTTTAAAATCTTGCAACCTCAGGTTAAACCAATTATAGCGAGCTTTTGGGAGGATTACAGATTTCTGATTCTCATATCTTTCTTTTAAATCATTCCATAAGACAAGAGGATCTTTTACAGTAAGGTACTCAGCTTTTAATTTTTTATGGAGATGATGGCGAATAAAAATCATTGATTTTGCATGATCCTATAGGGATGCATGATTACCAACCTTAATTGTATCTCCAAGATTCTTTTCCTCTAGGTGAATCTCAGCATCAAGGGTCCATGACAGATAATTCTTACCCGAGATGTCAAGGGCGGCAAATTTAAGTTTTCTAAGGTTTGACATAGTGAGTTGAGATAATTTCCTTTTCAAAATTCTATAGAAACTCGGGCTGAGAACGTGTTGTGAAATAATATATAAAACAAACTAAGAAGAGAACAAAATATATATATATATATATATATTAATGATATCTTTCATTCAAATGGTCATACACAATTCATTTGATATCAAATAAAATTTTCGAATTGGGTGTCTCACCAGCTTATTCCTACAAACTTTCTCTCTCTCTATCTCTCTCTCTCTCTATATATATATATATATATATATATATATATATATATATATATATATCACAAACTAACCTTTTATTAAAATAACTTAAAATTACATTAAAATAACTTGAAACCTTTTAAAGTTCTACCATTTATTATGGTGGTTACTGTAAAATCCCAAATTTTACAAATAAAAATATCAATTTCTCAAAATATTTTTTTTTAATTATGGTGTGGATTTAATATAATGTTATAGTTGTGGGTAATATTTATAAATTTTGTAAAGTATGCAAGTTGTTATATTATATTTGATTGGTCAGGGAATATTCGTACGACGGCACAATCATTGGTGGACCCCACAACAGAATTATTGTTGGATTGAGAACACGACAAAAATATTTTATTAAAAATAACGTCGGAAGTTTTACCGTTGATACTGTTGAACTAATCGGTAGTAAAAGTACAGTAATACGTGTGGTTACATAGTAGCATACGGTATTAATTATTAATGCTTACGTGAGAAGTCATTCAGTTTGATTCAATTATTGTCGATATTTTATATGTTATTAAATCAATAATTGAGATGACGAAGTTGTTAATATTATTATTTGCATTATTAACGATGTCTAAGTTCGCCAAAGAGAGGTTTGGTCACCGATTTATTGCCACTTAATAGGAGAAATCCTTATTGAAAGCCCTCTTTCACGGGAACGACTTGGTCGATTAATAGTGTGAATAACAATAATGATGATGAAGTTTTGTTTTATTAGTATTATTAAAGTAATAAAAAGTAAAAAACTTTTATATAAAATGTAATACTTTTATAAAGTTATCTGCTTTTATTAGACAATAATTAGAATATATTATATTTTATTATGCATAGTATTTGCATAAGTGCTGCGTATAGTATTTTTGCGTAGTAAAATCTTTTTATATAAAACAAAATACTTTTATAAAGTTATCTGCTTTTATTAGACAACAATTAGAATATATTATATTTTATTATGCATAGTGTTTGTATAGTGCCTGCATAGTGTTTGCATAGTAAAATCTTTTATAAAGTTATTCGTTTTATTAGATTATAAATAGAATATATTATATTTTATTTAAAAGATTTTGCTTTAATTATGAAATGTCCGATTAAAAGTAAATCAATCTAGACCGTTCATGAATTAGTTACTATGTAGTCCATTCTTCTATAAATAGAAGCCCATTCCTTCATTATTTCTTACGAATTCACTGAAACTCTAGAGAGAAAAACTATAGAGAGAAAGTAGAAAAGTATTCTGCTAATTCACTACTTCTTTATCCAGTTCTTCTTTTACGGTAAGGGGTGTTATTTCTTTTGAATTCATGAAGAGAACTTCTGTTATTCCATTTTTTATTATTCTGTTGGAATAACCTGTATACGCGGGCTACCCTATACTTGGTGAAATTCTTCTGTTATTCCATTCCTTATTATTATGTTGGAATAACCTGTTTATGCAAAGTACCGCATACATGGTGAAATTCTTCTATTATTCTGTCAAAATATCCTTTCTGTGCGTTTACGCCAGACCTGGTTCCATTATTTATTATTATGTATTTATTATTATGTCGGAATATCCTGTCTGTGCGTTTACGCCAGACCTGGTTCCATTATTTATTATTCCGTATTTATTATTATGTCGGACTATCCCGTCTGTGCGTTTACGTCGAACCTGGTTCCATTATTTATTATTCCGTACTTATTATTCTCCGGAAATATCACATGCAATATCGCTTCTGTGGGACCTAGTTCCATTATTTATTATTCTGTTGGAATAACTTGTCTATGCGAAGTACCGCATGCATGGTGATTTCTGTTGTTATTCCATTCTTTATTATTCTGTTGGAACATCCTATTGGAATAACCTGTCCATGCGAAGTACCGCATACATGGTGATTTCTTTTGTTATTCCATTCTTTATTATACTCAGTTGGTTAAAGTTTTCACTTCTATACGCCATGAAATTAGTGGAATATCCTTGATATTTGCAAGGCTCATCCAAAGATCTTTTCATGGAAATATTCTTCTAAGCATTCTTGAATTTTACTTTACAAAGAAGTATCATGTTGACAATTTGGACGTATTTAGTTCCTGGATAAATTAATTCTTGAATTTGTTTTATTGAATTATTATGTCATCGTCATCATCCTCATGTATATATTATGTTGAAAGTCATCTCGCACATTCAGTAGTAGTATGTGATGGTCTTGGTATGATTATGACTGTGGATTATTCTTGTATAATCATGATAGTAATGTTACAAATGATGTGGAAAAAGTCCTCATTGGCCCATAGTGCATTAATGAACAGTTTTTGGTATGATTATGGTTATGGATTCTCTTCGGCCAAGGGAGCAAAGATGAATTATTTTATGGCATGATCAGGACCGTTGATGAAATCACGATTATCTTTGGCCCGTAGTGCATGGATAATTCGTGGTCGTGATACTAAATAATATCCTTGGCCTGTAGTACAGGGATGATGTGATGATGTGGATTATTTATTAAGCTGAGTGTCAGCGGTAAAAGTGATGAAAAACTTTTTAAATCATAAAAGATAGTAGAATTTATTCTCTACTTGACTCTTTTAATGGATTGCATGTTCCGCTGCAGTTAAACTTGATATCTATTGTATTTTATCAATTTAACATTATTGAAGACTAATGATAATTTATTCTGCATTATCTTAGTCATAATATTTCTTACTGGGCTAGTTGAGCTCACCCTTTCTTTCACTGTTCTCTTTAGGTAATGAGAATATATCTGGGATGAGTCGGGGAATGGAGTGACGGTCCAGATAATAGCATTAGTAGTCCTCACTATTCTGTTAATAGTGTGATAATAAATGTAATGAGGGCTCAATTAAGTGTGGATATTATCTAGATGACAATATTTGTATTAAAACTCACAGCATATGTTTTGTCGTATTGTATACGACTGTTGTATAATTAAGTTGTATTTGAATTTTGTACCATGTATTTGGCGACTCAAGATGGGTGATGTATACCTATTTTGGGGGTGTCACAGTTGGTATCAAAGCTTAGGGATATGATCCCTGGCTGAGATGTGAGACAAGAACTAGGAGGGGAGAGACGGGGAATTCTTTCGTTAGTATAACCTACCTATGTTTATTTGGTATTTAATTGGTCGGTCAAAATATAGGGATAATATTTGATATGTTAATTAACCCTTGTTTTGTGATAGTATTTGAAAATGGCATCCGAGAATGTTGAGAACATCAATGGAGCACATGAGACCGTTGAGTCTCCACAGATCAATAATCAGGATAATGTGCATCAGAAAGGCGACAATCCTCAGGCAAACAACAACACTGACCAAATGATGAACGATGGAATGTTCAAAGGCTTTATGCAATTCATGCAACAACAGGTAAGAGAGACTCCTGTTCAAAATATAGGTGGAAATAATGGCAACCCACTACGATCACCGCTAAGCGCTTCAAGGAGCCGGGACACCGAGTTTTTGGGAAAGCGTAACCACTTAAAGCGAGACGTGGTTAAAGCGAGATCACTAAGATATTTGATGTCTTGGGATGCTCGGAGGAGCAAAAGTTCCATTTGCCACCTTTATGTTGCGCGAAGAGGCAGACATCGGTGGGAATCTATAAAACGTACTCTGCATCGAGGCACTCAAGATGTCTTGGGAGAAGTTTCAAGAGTCGTTCAACGATAAGTACTCAGAAGACCGAAATTTTTTAAATAAAAGGAATTTCCTTTATTTATTATTTTGAAATAGTAAGGGTTGATTTGATTAATGTGGATAGTTAAGGGTTAAATACACAAATATTTCAAAATAAACAAGTGGTTATAAAATATTCATTTTTGTTTGGAATATTCGTTTGGTCGTGGAATATTCAGATCGCTTCTGGGAATATTCGTATGACGCATGCGAAATGACATGTGTGGGCCCCATAACGGAAAGCGATTGGATGAAGAAAACGACAAATATAAGTTGGTTAAAAATAACTGGCGTAGTTGTTACCAAGTAAGACTGCTGAATACCCGGTGGTTAAAATATACATGAATACGCGCGTGGTTGCATGCGATAGCACACCAGTATTGCACAAAGATTGTTGAATTATTGATCCTTACGTAAGAAGGCACTACTCAATAATTTTCACAAGAATTACTGCTCAATATTTTATTTTATTGATTCAATAATTGCTGCGTTGATATTTTATATTATTGTTGTTCAATAATTGTCAACGCACATTATCTCCATTATCGGATCAATAATTCATATTATTTAAATAATATTATTAGATAGCATTATTGGCAATGTCTAGAAAGTTCATCAAGGAGAGGTTTGGTCACCTAATCATGCGCCAAGAAGGAGAGAAATCCTTATTGAAAGCCCTCTTTCCTGAACTACTTTGTCATTATAATTGTGATTCTCAGTAATATTATTTGTGAATAATTAATTATTGATTCATATGATAAAGAAATATTTATTTTATGTGGATATAAATGATGGATTTATTTATGTGGTTATAAATGAAGAAATTATTGTTGAGGTGTTTTATCGGTATTTTATCTGGATTGGAGGTATTAAAAATCAAATCGTGGGTTTTGAGATATATTATGGGGTTATAATTTTTAATCCGACCGTTGGATTGTGGTAATTTTTGGGTATGTTATACATACATAAGTTGAGTATATGTCCACAAATTTTGAACCGTTAAAATGCACGAATGATTTGTTATGAATTTTAAGAGGTGTCTCGATTCTAAATTAGGGTTATAATTGATTTTGGTGGAAAATTCTAGAATTGAGTGGGCCCCACTTGTGGTTGGTGAAGAAATGTGCTGAATTTTATTTCAAATGTGGTGGGTGGCAATAGTAGCGGTAAAAGCCATCGTGTAAAGCAGTCAAGTCTGCTTGGTACGGCTAACATTTTCCTATAAATAGAGGGCTAAGTTAGAATTGAAAATCACACCGTAAACAAAGTTTTCTCTTTCTCTCTCTATATTATTGAGCGTATTTTGTGAGTATTCAGATACTTTGAGAGTTGTTGCTCAATACAAGTTTCATTCAAAGATCACTTCCGACCTTTCCTTCCGTCTCGATTCTTTGAGGTAAGGGATATTATTTTTTTCGTAATGATATTATTTCTTCAATATCATTATCTTTGAAATATCGATTGAACTTTTATCAAATTTGGAACTTTTTCATGTCTGGGTTACTATTCATGAGTTACTATTCACGAGTTAGTATTCATGAGTTACTATTCACGAAGTTACTATTCACGAGTACTATTCATGAAGCGTGAAAATGTTTTTTTGTGGAATTTCTATCTTTTGGTGTCTGAGTTACTATTCACGTGATACTATTCACGACTATTCACGTGATACTGCACTATTCATCGAAAAATAAAATTTCTTCTTTTCGTCTAAAATATCTATTCGGATACTAGCTTTGATTGTATCCATGTTTTGATCATTCTTGAATTTTACACCACCACGATTATTTTGAGGTATTTTTGGATGTGGATAAAATCAAGTACTAATCCTTAATCCTTAATCCTTGTCATTTTGTTTCACCGGATTCGTTTCTTTAAAATATTTTTCATCATCCTCGCCTTAAAATGATGATATTATTGAATATCTTTGGCTGTAGTCTGAGATGAATGATTTCTGAAGAATATCTTTGGCAGAGTAGTGCAAAGATGAACAGTGTTGAGATGAACACGACTGATCGATTAATATCTTTGGCTTCAGAGTGCAAAGATGAACAGTGTTTAAATGAACATGACCAATCGATGAATATCTTTGGCTAGTGAGTGCAAAGATGAATATTTGATTCCGATGTATATCGATTGATGTTACGGGATAAAAGATGAGCGATGAACTTTTAAATTCATACATAGAAGATAGTAGTTTTCATTCTCTACTTAACTCTTCTAATGAATTATTATTTCATTGCGAATATTGATTTAAAATTTGTTGTCTATTATATTCTATTAAATTTTTCCTCATTGAAGACTAACGATAATTTGTTGTATATTATCTTAGTCATAATATTCTTTACCTTGAGCTAGTTGAGCTCACCCTTTTCCTTTTTGTTCCATTCTTCTCGGGAGGCGAGAATATAAGCGAAGTACGAAGCCTGGGTATGGAATGAAGGTTTTAGAAAGGATTGTTTAGTAGTCCTCACCATTTTTGTAAAATAATGTATCAATAAATGTGATGAGGATTTATTTGAGTATAGATATTGTCTGAAGATAATATTTGTATTCAAACTCACAGTTTCTTGTTGTAATAATAAAGTTGTAGTTGTTTTGTACCATGTATTGACAACTCGTAATGGGTGATGTATACCTATTTTGGGGCGCCACAGTTGGTATCGAGCTTAGGATATGATCTCCAAGCGGAGATCGGGGAATAGAACTAGAGGGAGAGACGAGTAAATCCTTCGCTAAGGTGTCCTACCTAAGCTAATTTGTTAGTTGGTCAAGATATAGGATATTATGTGATATATTGATTTCCTTAATTAACCCTTGTTTTATGACAAAGATTTGAGAATGTCGATCGAGAATATTAACAATGGAAATGAGAACGTGGAGACGCTTTGTACTCACCAACGAGGAGAACGCGCAACAGTCGGCAATGTTCCTCCCGTGAACAACACCATGGAGCGAGATGATGAACGAGGGATGTTTAGAAGTTTTTTTGCGCTCATGCAAAATCGCACGAGGGAGACTCGTGTTCAAAATACAGGAGGAAATGATAGCAATTCACGGGTTGTCACAAATGCAAGCAGCCAAAAGAGTTAGACCACCGAATTTAAGGGAAAGCCGATCCGATCATGCAAAAACATGGGTCAAGCAAATTACCAAGATATTCGATGTCTTGGGATGCACGAGAGAACGTAAGGTTCCATTCGCCACCTTTATGTTCCGTGGTGAGGCGGACTCATCGGTGGAGTCTCGTGAAGCGTACCTATCCACCCTTTCAAAGATGTCTTGGGAGACATTTCAGAGACTATTTAATGACAAATACTTTCCCGAAAGTGTTCGTCGTATATGAAGGAAGTGGAGTTCATCGATTAGAGCAAAACAACATGACGGTTGTCTCAAAGACGAGGCAAAGTTTGCGAGAGTTATCCAGTTTGCACCTCATTTGGTGGAGAATGAGGAACGATGACGCGGATGTTTCTTAGAGGTTTGAAACCCCAGATACGCCAAGATCTCATTTCTCATAAACTTTCTCTTTATTCAGATGTTAGAAATGTGGCTCAATTATTAGAGCGAGATAACGAGTACGGTCAACCGAGGGACCATAACCGTGGATCGTACTGGAGATAGCGATCAATGTAATAATGATAACTCATGAGAAAGAAATGACGACATGAAAATGGTAACCACTCCGGTGGTAATCATGGTTATGAAAATGTAAGAAGCGAGTCGAGGAGATTTTAAAAGAGGAGATTTAACAACGACTATGTGAAGACGACAATGTTTAAGAAGAATCGGTTCTAAGGGAGGAGAACGACCACCGGTCATATGCTACTAAATGCGAAAAGAGGGACATATCACCAAAACGCCTACAACAGCTTCAAGGTATGCTATAGTTGTGGAAAGGAAGGACATATCGCTTTCGAGATTGTATGCAGAAGCGAAACCTAGTTCAATGAGGACTACGGTGACTCAAAAGATCGTCCCTGAAAAAGTCAAAGTCAACGATTCCGAAGAAGCGCTTTGTTGTGATCGGTCATAATGCGAGGAACCCAAACGAGGTGATCACGGTAAGCTATTTATAAATTCTCAAGCGAAGTTTATACCTTACTTGATACCGGCATACCCATTCATTTATCTCTCTCCGCATGTGCTCAACGCTTAAACTTGACTCGGAGAAATTAGACTTTGATCTATCTCGTGGAAACTCCGTTAGAGAAACTTTCATCACATCCACTGCTTATAAATCTTGTTTGATTCAAGTTGGCACCATTACCTTACCGTGCTGACCTTATCTCTTTAAAGATACTTGCTTTTGATGTGATTTTAGGAATTGATTGGTTAACTACTCATCATGCCAAAATTGATTGTTTTCGTAAGGTTGTTAGTTTTCATATTCCTAACCAACCTCATTGTACGAATTCAAGCAACTAAACCATTAAAATCAATCATCATCATATCTAATCATAAAGCTACTCGCTTATTGAAAAAAACGGATGTCAAGCTTTCTTAGCCCATGTTATGGATTTGAATAAAGACACGCCAAATTTGAATAATATTCCCGTTGTTATCGACTTTCCGACGATTTCAAGAACTTCCTTGCCTACCCCGTAACGTGAAGTTGAATTCTTTATTGATCTTGAACCCGGTACAAAGCCCATTTCTAAAACCCCATATCGAATGGCTCCTATTGAACTTCAGAGTTAAAGGTCCAACTACAGAATTGTTGGACATCGGTTTCATTCGCCCCAAGTACATCTCCTCGGGGTGCTCTCTGCTTTTATTTGTAAAGAAGAAAGACGGAGTATGCGACTTTGTATTGACTATCGGAATTGAACCATGTCACCATCAAGAATAGGTATCCTCTACCTCGTATTGATGACTTGTTTGACCAAATGCAAGGGGCACAATTCTTTTCAAAATCGATCTTCGTTATGGATATCATCACCAAGATTAGAATCGAGGATATTCCAAAGACCGCCTTCGTAACCCTCGGTATGGGCATTATGAATTCTTAGTCATGTCTTTCGACTAACTAATGCTCCTGCGGCTTTCATGGATATGATGAACCGAGTATTCAAGGAATATTTGGATCGGTTTGTTGTCATCTTTATTGATGACATCCTTATATATTCCAAAAGTCGTGAAGATCATGAGCACCATTTGAAGTCGGTACTCCAAAGGCTTCGTGAAAACCAACTATATGCCAAATTGAAGAAATGCGAGTTCGGCTTGAGGAAGTAGCCTTTCTTGGGCATGTGGTGTCAAAACACGAGTATCTCTGTTGATCCGGCCAAGATCAAGCAATACAAAGTTGGGAGCAACCAAGTTCGGTGGATCAAGTACGTAGTTTTTGGGCTTAGCCGTTATTATCGGAGATTCGTGGAAGGGTTTTCTCGAATCGCTACTCCATTAACTCACCTAACTCCTAAGGATACAAAATTCGCTTTGAGCGAAGAATGCGAGAAAAGTTTCCAAGAGCTTAAGAGGAGACTTATTTCTAAGACTGTTCTAACAATACCATCCGGTTCTTGATGGATTTGTTATCTACAAAGGATGCTTCGCAGCAAAGGGTTAGGATGTGTTCTCATGCAACGCGGAAAGTCATAGCCTATGCCTCGCGACAACTTAAAGAGTATGAGAGGAATTATCCTACTCATGATCTAGAGTTAGCGTGATGCCAAGCTTAAAGATATGGAGGCACTATCTATATGGGGAGAAAGTGGAGATATATTCAGATCATAAAAGCCTTAAATATTTCTTCACTCAAAAGAACTCAACACGCGGCAATGACGCTGGCTCGAGCTATTGAAAGACTACGACCACACTATTCAATACCATCCCGGTAAAGCGAACGTGGTAGTGACGCATTGAGTAGAAGATCATATGCGGAACGAAAAGGTGCGATGATGTCAAGTATACGACAGAGCCAACTTTAATAGAAAAAGTTAAGGTTGCTCAAGCCACCGACTCGGAGCTGATGCGTATGAAGAAGAAAGTACAAGAAGGAGCTATTCCGGAAGCGAGAATTGATGAAGAAGGAATACTTCGAGTCCACTCTAGACTTTGTGTCCCTAACGACTCTGATTTGAAGTACAAGATTATGATGGAGGCACACAATACACCATTTGCAATCCATCCTGGAAGTACTAAAATGTATCGTGATCTTCGACATACATTTTGGTGGAACAATATGAAGAGAGAGATTGCAAAGTTTATCTCAATGTGTTTAACTTGTCAACGTGTAAAGGCAGAGCATCTAGTACCTAAGGGTCCGTTGCAACCACTTGAGATTCCTAATGGAAGTGGGAACACATTACCATGGATTTCACACGGGTCTTCCTACGGTTTCTCAAGGCATCAATGCTATTTGGGTTATTGTTGATAGATTAACCAATTCTCGCTTATTTCTTGCCGATACGGAGACTTATTCCTTGAACGCCTTGCTAGTATGTACGTAAATGAGATTGTGAGGTTGCATGGCATGCTGTATCCATAGTTTCGGATCGTGACCCAAGATTCACTTCAAGATTTTGGGTTAGCTTGCAAAAAGCTATGGGCACGGATTTGCGATTTAGTTCGCATACCATCCCCAAACCAGACGGACAATCAAAGAGGACTATTCAAACTCTTGAAGATTTATTAAGACTCGTGTCCTAGACTTCAAGGGCGCTTGGATAAGTATTTACCATTGGTGGAATTCTCCTACAACAACAGCTTATCGAGCAAGTATAGGTGTGGCTCCATTCAAGCATCAGATGGATCGAAAATGTCGTTCTCCAATATGTTGGGATGAGGTGGGTGAAGCAACATTGTTGGGACCCGAAGTTAGTACGTATGACTACCGAAAAGATCCAAATAATTCGACAACGATACAAACGGCTCAAGATCGACAAAAAGAGTTATGCGGATCTTCATCGAAAGGACGTGGAATTTAATGTAGGGATCATGTATTGTTGCGAAGTTGCTCCATGGAAGGGAGTTACAAGATTTGGGAAGAGAGGAAAGCTCAATCCATGATTTATCGGTCCATTTCAAATTCTCGACCGAAAGTAGGAAATGTAGCCTATAGACTTGCGTTACCTCAAGTATGTCTCGTGTTCATAATGTGTTTCACATATCCGCATTTCAGTAAATATGTGAAAGACCCGAACCACGATATCGAAGTTAGAACCTGGACGAGATAGCGAAGACTTAACGTATGAAGAGGTACCTATCAAGATCTTGGATAGGAAGGAGCATGTCCCACGCCAAGAAAGGTCATACCACAAGTTAAAGTTTTGTGGAGGAATCATGCTATAGAGGAAATGACCTCGGGAATTGGAAAGCGGAAATGAAAGCGAGGTATCCTCACCTTTTCAAACACTGTGTACGTGACGCCAATTTCGAGGACGAAATTTCATAAGGAGGGGAGGTCAGAAGACCCGAAATTTTTAAATAAAAGGAATTTCCTTTATTTATTATTTTGAAATAGTAAGGGTTGATTTGATTAATGTGGATAGTTAAGGGTTAAATACGCAAATATTTCAAAATAAATAAGTGGTTATAAAATATTCATTTTGCTCTGGGAATATTCGTTTGGTCGTGGAATATTCGTATCGCTTGTGAATATTCGTGACGACAGTAGCAATGCCATGTGGGGCCCCATAACTGAAAGCGATTGGATGAAGAAAACGACAAATATAAGTTGGTTAAAAATAACGGCGTAGTTGTTACCAAGTAAGACCGTTGAATACCCGGTGGTTAAAATACGATGAATACGCGGTTGCATAAAGAAGACACCAGATTGCATAAAGATTGTTGAATTATTGATCCTTACGTAAGAAGGCACTACTCAATAATTTTCACAGAGTTCTCGCTCAATATTTTATTTTATTGATTCAATAATTGTTTGCGTTGATATTTTATATTATTGTTGTTCAATAATTGTCACCGCACATTATCTCCATTATCGATCAATAATTCATATTATTTAAATAATATTATTAGATAGCATTATTGGCAATGTCTAGAAAGTTCTGCTCAAGGAGAGGTTTGGTCACCTAATTGCGCCGCAAAGAAGGAGAAATCCTTATTGAAAGCCCCTTTCCGGGAACTACCGGTTGTCATAATTGTGATTCTCAGAATATTATTTGTGAATAATTAATTATTGATTCATATGATAAAGAAATATTTATTTTATGTGGATATAAATGATGGATTTATTTATGTGGTTATAAATGAAGAAATTATTGTTGAGGTGTTTTATCAAGATTTTATCTGGGATTGGAGGTATTAAAATCAAATCGTGGGTTTTGAGATATATCATGGGTTATAATTTTTAATCCGACCGTTGGATTGTGGTAATTTTTGGGTATGTTATACATACATAAGTTGAGTATATGTCCACAAATTTTGAACCGTTAAAAATGCACGAATGATTTGTTATGAATTTTAAGAGGTGTCCGATTCGGAATTAGGGTTATAATTGATTTTGGTGGAAAATTCTAGAATTGAGTGGGCCCCACTTGTGGTTGGTGAAGAAATGTGCTGAATTTTATTTCAAATGTGGTGGGTGGCAATAGTAGCGGTAAAGCCATCGTGTAGCAAAGTCAAGTCCGCTTCTACGTAGCTAACATTTTCCTATAAATAGAGGGCTAAGTTAGAATTGAAAATCACACCGTAAACAAAGTTTTCTCTTTCTCTCTATATTATTGAGCGTGATTTTGTGAGTATTCGGATACTTTGAGAGTTGTTGTTCAATACAAGTTTCATTCAAAGATCACTTCCGACCTTTCCTTCCGGTAATCGATTCTTTGAGGTAAGGGATATTATTTTTTTCAGAATGATATTATTTCTTCAATATCATTATCTTTGAAATATTGATTGAACTTTTATCAAATTTGGAACTTTTTCATGCTCGGGTTACTATTCATGAGTTACTATTCACGAAGTTACTATTCATGAGTTACTATTCACGAGTTACTATTCACGAGTACTATTCATGAAGCGTGAAAATGTTTTTTTTGTGGAATTTCTATCTTTTGGTGTCTGAGTTACTATTCACGATATATCTGGCAAGACTATTCACGATATCTGCACTATTCACGATATCTGGCACTATTCATCGAAAAATAAAATTTCTTCTTTTCGTCCAAAATATCTATTCTGGATACTAGCTTTGATTGTATCCATGTTTTGATCATTCTTGAATTTTACACCACCATGATTATTTTGAGGTATTTTTGGATGTGGATAAAATCAAGTACTGAATCCTTAATCCTTAATCCTTGTCATTTTGTTTCACCGGATTCGCTTTTTAAAAATATTTTTCATCATCCTCGCCTTAAATGATGATATTATTGAATATCTTTGGCCTGTAGTGCAAAGATGAATGATTTCTGAAGAATATCTTTGGCCTGTAGTGCAAAGATGAACAGGTGTTGAGATGAACATGACCGACTGATTAATATCTTTGGCCCGTAGTGCAAAGATGAACAGGTGTTTAAATGAACATGACCAACTGATGAATATCTTTGGCCTGTAGTGCAAAGATGAATATTTGATTCCAGATGTATATTGATTGATGTTACAGGGATAAAAGATAGATGATGAACTTTTAAATTCATACATAGAAGATAGTAGTTTGCATTCTCTACTTAACTCTTCTAATGAATTATTATTTCCGCTGCGAATATTGATTTAAAATTTGTTGTCTATCAGATTCTATTAAATTTTTCCCCTGTTGAAGACTAACGATAATTTGTTGTATATTATCTTAGTCATAATATTCTTTATCGAGCTAGTTGAGCTCACCCTTTTCCTTTTGTTCCATTCTTCTCGTGAGGTGAGAATATAAGCGAGTACGAGGCCTCGGGGTATGGAATGAAGGTTTTAGAAAGGATTGTTTAGTAGTCCTCACCATTTTGTAAAATAATGTATCAATAAATGTGATGAGGATTTATTTGAGTATAGATATTGTCTAGAAGATAATATTTGTATTCAAACTCACGCTTTTCTTTGTTGTAATAATAAAGTTGTAGTTGTTTCTGTACCATGTATTGACAACTCAGAATGGGTGATGTATACCTATTTTGGGGGCGTCACAAGTACTTTCTTGAAAGTATTCGTCACATGAAGGAGGTGGAGTTCATCAAGCTGGAGCAAAACAATATGACCGTGTTGCAGTACGAGGCTAAGTTTGCCGAGTTGTCTCGATTTGCATCCCATTTGGTCGATAATGGGGAGCGAATGACACGAATGTTTCTAAGAGGTTTGAAACCCAATATACGTCAATACCTCATTTCTCACAAACTTTGTTTATATTCAGATGTTGTGAATAGGGCTCAGTTATTGAAGTACGATAATGAGTCAGCATAACCAAAAGGCAAAGACTAACAACACGATAATAATCGAACCGGTGGCAACGATCATCGGGACAATGATAACCATCGTGGGGGAAATTATCATGCCAAGAATGGTAACCACTTCGGTGGTAATCATGGCCAAGATAATAGGAGTGGAAATTTCAAGAAGAGGAGGTTCAATAATGATGGAAAGACAAAGAAAGACCAAAGACCCGCTTTCAAAGAAGAAGAACGACCATCTGGTCAGATGTTTCAAAATGCGACAGAGGGACACATCCGTCTAAACCAGCACGCAAGAATCCAAAGCGTGTTTTAATTGCGGAAGAGAAGGTCACCTAGCTCGATTTTGTCTTATGGTGAAGTCAAGTCCAGCTGGGATGGTGATGCCAAAGGATGTCCCAAACAAGCCAAAGCCAGTAGTTTAGGAGAGCATTTTTTTTTCGTGACGAGGAACCCGAATAAAATTATAACGGGTAAGTTAATCATAAACTCTTGCGAAGTCTATACCGTGTTAGATACCGGTTCTACTCACTCTTTCATTTCACCTAGTTGTGTTCAATGTTTGAATTTAACTCTGGAGAAGTTAGACTTTGATTTATCTGTTGAAACTCATTTGGGAGAAACCTTCGTTACCTCCACTATTTATAAATCTTGTTTGATTCAAATCAACACTTTCACGTTACCTGTCGATCTTATCTCTTTGAAAATACATGTCTTTGATGTGATTTTAGGAATCGATTGGTTAACTACTCATCATGCTTTTCGTAAGGTTGTTAGCTTTTATATTCTTAACCAACCTATTATGCGAATTCAAGCAACCAAACCACTAAAGTAAATCATTGTTATATCAAGCCATAAGTAAAGAGCCCCGATCCTTTCGTTGTTGACTTCCTTGTGTGGAATGCACCGAAGCCACATTTTCTGTAGGCAACATCGTGAATGACGATGGCAAGTTGATAGGTATCAATGTGACGTGTTATCCAAGTCTTGGATGAGAGTCACAGTTGTGAATGATATTTCTATTGTTAATAAATTTCCTGGCGTATTCTAAAGACTTCTTAGCCTACCTCAGAGCGTGAAATCGAATTTTGTACTGACCCCAATACAAAACCCCATTTCTTAAACCCTCAAATATTTTCTTCACCCAAAACGAACGTAACATGCACCCAAGGCGTTGGCTCGAGCTGTTGAAGATTACGATCATACCATTCAATACCATCGTGGAAAAGCGAACGTGGTAGCTAACGCGTTGAGTAGAAGATCGTATGCGTTTACGAGTGCGATGTTGTTAACACAAAGACCCATTTCATATAAATGATGAAGATAGAGTTAAAGACTCTAGGGACCACGTAAAGATAACGAATATACGATTAGAATCGACTTTAATCGATAAAGTTAAAGCCGCTCAAGCTACATACTCAGAGCTGATGAATGTGAAGAAGAAGGTTCAAAAGGGCGTTATTCTAGAAGCAAGAATCGACGAAGAAAGGAAATCTTAACCCTCGATTTAATTGGCCCATTTGAAATCCTCGATCGAGTAGGAACTGTGGCTTATAGACTCATTTTATCGCCAAGTATGTCGCCTGTTCATAACATTTTTCACGTATCGATGTTACGTAAATATGTGGACGATCCGAACCACATTATTGATTTAGAACCGGACGAGATAGCGGATAATTTAACGTATGAAGATGTACCTGTTAAAATCTTGGAATATATTCTACGCTTAAAGGTTATACCTCAAGAGTTAGAATTTGACGAAGTGTCCTCATCTGTTCGGCATACCAGGTACGTATGAAAATTTCGAGGGCGAAATTTCATAAGGAGGGGAGATTGTAAAATCCCAAATTTTACGAATAAAGATTTAAATTTCTCAAAATATTTTTTTTATTATGGTGTGGATTTAATATAATATTATAGTTGTGGGTAATATTTATAAATTTTGCAAAGTATGCAAGTTGTTATATTATATTCGATCGGTCAAGGAATATTCGTGACGACTAAAGACAATCATTGGTGGACCCTTATTAACGGAATTATCATTTGGATTGAGAAAACGACAAAAATATTTTATTAAAAATAACGGCGGAAGTTTTACCGTTGATACCGCTTGAACTACTCTTCGGTAGTAAAGTACAAAGAATACGCGTGGTTGCATAAGAAGACACCAGATTAATTATTAATGCTTATGTGAGAAGTTATTCAGTTTGATTCAATTATCATCAATATTTTATATGTTATTAAATCAATAATTGAGATGACGAAGTTGTTAATATTATTATTCGCATTATTAACGATGTCTGTAAGTTCTCGCCAAGAGAGAGTTTGGTCACCTAATCAAGCTACCAATAGGGAGAAATCCTTATTAAAAAGCCTCCTATTTCCAGGAACGACTTGGTCGATTAATAGTGTGAATAATAATAATGATGATGAAGTTTTGTTTTTTATTAGTATTATTAACGTAATAAAATGATTTTTTTTTATATAAAATGTAATACTTTTATAAAGTTATCCGCTTTTATTGTAGACAATAATTAGAATATATTATATTTTATTATACATAGTATTTGCATAGTTCCTCGCATAGTGTTTTGCATATAGTAAAATCTTTTTATATAAAATAAAATACTTTTATAAAGTTATCTGCTTTATTGTACAATAATTAGAATATATTATATTTTATTATGCATAGTGTTTGCATAGTGTTTGCATAGTGTTTGCATAGTAAAATCCTTTATAAAGTTATTTGTTTTATTAGATTATAAATAGAATATATTATATTTTATTTAAAAGATTTTGCTTTAATTATGAACCGTCCGATTAAAAGTAAATTAATCTGGACCGTTCTTGAATTAGTTACTATGCAATCCATTCTTCTATAAATAGAAGCTCATTCCTTTATTATTTCTTACGAATTCACTGAAACTCTAGAGAGAAAAACTATAGAGAGAAAGAAGAAAAGTATTCTGCTACTTCACTACTTCTTTATCCAATTCTTCTTTTATGGTAAGGGGTGTTATTTCTTTTGTATTCATGAAGAGAACTTCTGTTATTCCATTTTCCATTATTCTCGTTGAATAACTCAGATATCGCGCTGCTACCCTATACTTGGTGAAATTCTTCTGTTATTCCATTCCTTATTATTATGTTGGAATAACCTGTTTATGCGAAGTACCGCATACATGGTGAAATTCTTCTATTATTCCATTCTTTATTATTCTGTCAGAATATCCTGTCTATGCGTTTACGCCGGACCTGGTTCCATTATTTATTATTCCGTATTTATTATTATGTCTAATATCCTGTTCATGCAATGCTTCTGCTTTAATTCTGGTTCCATTATTTATTATTCCGTATTTATTATTATGTTGGAATATCTTGTCTGTGCATTTACGTCGGACCTAGTTCCATTATTTATTATTCCATACTTATTATTCTCGCTTTAAATATCCTGCATGCATGCGCTTACGCTTGACTTTGTTCCATTATTTATTATTCTCGCTGAATAACCTATCTATGCCAAGTACCGCATGCATGGTGATTTCGTTGTTATTCCATTCTTTATTATTCTCATTGAACATCCCGCTTGCATAGAATCTCACTTTGACCGGTTCCGTTATTTATTATTCTCGTTGAATAACTCCGTCCCATGCGCAAGTACCGCATACATGGTGATTTCTTTTGTTATTCCATTCTTTATTATACTCAGTTGGTTAAAGTTTTGACTTCTATACGCCATGAAATTAGTGGAATATCCTTGATATTTGTGCTTCATCCAGTATCTTTTCATGGAAATATTCTTCTGAGCATTCTTGAATTTTACTTTACAAAGAAGTATCATGTTGACAATTTGGACGTATTTAGTTCCTGTATAAATTAATTCTTGAATTTGTTTTATTGAATTATTATGTCATTGTCATCATCCTCATGTATATATTATGTTGAAAGTTATCTGTGGCCTGTAGTGCATAGATGGACTTGGTATAATTATGACCAGGGATTATTCGGTATAATCATGACCGTAATGTTACAATTGATGTGGAAAAAGTCCTCATTGGCCTGTAGTGCATTGATGGACAGTTTTTGGTGTGATTATGACTATGGATTCTTTTCGGCTAAGAGAGCAAAGATGAATTGTTTTATGGCATGATCAGGATCGTTGATGAAAACACGATTATTTTTGGCCCGTAGTGCATGGATAATTCGTGGTCGTGATACTAAATAATATCATCATTGGCAGTAAGATGGATGATGTGATGATGTGGATTATTTATTGTTTGAGTGTCGCCGATAAAAGTGATGAAAAACTTTTAAATCATAAAAGATAGTAGAATTTATTCTCTACTTGACTCTTTTAATGGATTGCATGTTCACCGCAGCTTAAACTTGATATCTATTGTATTTTATCATTTTAACATTGTTGAAGACTAATGATAATTTATTCTGCATTATCTTAGTCATAATATTTCTTCGGGCTAGTTGAGCTCACCCTTTCTTTCACCGTTTCTTTAGGTAATGAGAATACAAATTGGGACGAGCCTCGGGAAACTGGAGTGACTGGCCCGTATAATAAGATTAGTAGTCCTCCTCCCTATTCTGTTAAATAGTGTGATAATAAATGTAATGAGGACTCAATTGAGTGTGGATGTCTAGATGACAATATTTGTATTAAAACTCACATCATATGTTTTGTCGTATTGTATACGACTGTTGTATAATTAAGTTGTATTTGAATTTTGTACCATATATTTGACGATTTAAGATGGATAATGTATACCTATTTTGGGAGCGTCACAGTTACCTTACGATTAATTAATTTCTAATAGTATGAACATTTTATGTTATTCAACGTCAACTTATTGATGTATCGAATGCTCAATGGGCAATGAGAATAAGAGTAGTGTATCAAGAGAGGGATAAGAAGATGAAGGAATATATATATTTTTAATATTTTAAGATTCATTTTTTCCTAAAATAATTTTTTCTATTCCTATTTCATCTTCTTAATTTTATCTTAAACTTCATATAACTACTGCCCTATATATCATATATCATATTTCATTTTTTAAATGTTTAAATTTATTTTTATTTTCCAAAATTTTAATATTTTTAAAATAATAAAACTAATTTCGTGTGTAGGTGACTAGAAGAGGTAAAAGAAGAGATATTTAAAGGAAAATAGTATATATTATGAATATTTATATCAAATTTGGTTGTTATTACGTGGATATAACTATTAGAGATAATATTTTTGAAGAAATATGTAATAAGTAAGGGTCTACTATAATTCTTACAAATCACATGTATTAATAAGTTTTGTAATTATAATTCAAGATAAACTTATCGCAATTCATATCATGACTCAAATTTAAATCAAAATTATTATTTAATAAAGAAAGTGTGCATATGAATTTTTTTAAAAATATTATATATTATATTATTTTAACCTTAATTGCTTATATTAAATCAACTGGTTGGTTGAGGTTCTTGAGAATTTTTGTTTTATTATTATATAAACTAGTTGGTAGCCCGTGCAATGCACGGACTAGTTTGAATAACTTAAAAAGTTCAAACTACATAACTCATCCTTCATCCTCAAAATCAAGCCACGACTAAAAGTTCAATCAACAAATAGTACATCAAAATCAAAGTTCTAAGTGAAAATTAAAATTAAGGGTTAAATGCTTTTAAAGTCACTCTACTATAGGTCAACTTACAAATGGGTCATTGAACTTTTTTTTCTTACAAATGGGTCGTTGAACTCTTATTTACTTACAAACCGTTAAAAATCCGTTAACTTTAACTTATTTGCCACGTAAAGCAAATGACATGTGAAAAAAAGAAGCTTATGTGGCAAGAATTATCCCATGTGGCCTTGATGTAGATTTGGAAAAATTTATGGAGTAAATAAAAGAATTATTTTAAAGTAAAATATAAATTACAAATAAAGAATATATTTAATTATTTTAAAATTAATATATTTTTTTTAATTAAAAAATTGCATTTTTTTATTTTTATTAAAAAATACATTTTTTTTTTTATTAAAAAAGTGAAGTTTTTTTATTATTAAAAAAGTGCAATTTTTTAATAAAAATAATAAAAAAAAACTGTTTTTTTAATAAATTTTGTTTTATTTTATTAAAAAAAATTAAAACGCAGCTTTTTTTAATAAAATAAATATTTTAATAAAAATAGAAAACTTCATTTTATTAAAAAATAACTGCATTTTTGATATTTGTATAACTCGCATTTTTTTTAATATTAAAAACGCATTTTTTATTAAAAAAATTAAACTTTTTTAATAAAATAAAAAATGCATTTTTTATTAAAAAACTGCACTTTTTAAAAAATAAAAATCGCATTTTTTTATTAAAAAACTTCATTTTTTATTAAAAATCATGCTTTTTTTTATTAAAAAGCTGCACTTTTTTAAAAATAAAAAACTGCATTTTTATTAAAAAACTGATTTTTTTTAATTAAAAACTGCACTTTTTTAATAAAATAAAAAATGCACCTTTTTAAATAAAAATTAAAAAAATGCGCTTTTTTTAATAAAAAAATTAATGATTAATTTTAAAATAATTAAATATATTTTTATTTATTTTTAATTTATATTTTACTTTAAAATAATTCTTTATTTACTCCATAAATTTTTTCAAATCTACATCAAGGCCACATGAGATAATTCTTGCCACATGTTTCTTTTTTTATCACAAGTCACACATTACGTGGCAAACCTAAGCTAAAGTTAACTGATTTTTAACGGTTTGTAAGTAAATAAGAGTTCAATGACCCATTTGTAAGTTGACCTATAGTAGAGTGACTTCAAAAGCATTTAACCCTTAAAATTAATATAACTCGTGAACAAAGGTCTCCAATTCATGTTTAGAGATGCGGGAATGAAACCAAACTTGGTAACCTACAATTAACAAATAAATATCCTGCTTTCGGAAACATAAATAGTTCATAAAATGGATTGCATTACGCTGCCTTCATGTACTCCCTCTTTCCAAGAACCTTCATAGAATTCTTAATTTTGATATTGATTCTTTTCAATCCCATGTTGAACGTTCAACCACCAAGAGACAGATCCATCCAGACCGGTAAAAGTGTCAAAACCATGAAGGTAACCCCCCTAAGAAATAACCCTCATATATTGCTCCCGATGGTCAAAGAACATTTCCTTTCCCAGTCATTTTTTCTCCTTCCCAATCACCCTTATAAAGTGTTCCATTTGACCAAGTATACTTACCATTACCATGAGGGAGTGTTCCCTTAAAATTACCAAGATAGACATCTCCAATTGAAAAGATGTTCTCAATACTCCTGAAACGTAAATACTACACGAATTAAAACATCATTAATTACACTAAAGCACATTTAAAATGAACTCTAAATCTTTAATCATGCAAAGCAGTATTTTCCACCAAAAAGAATCATGGATGCTAAAGAGCAGAACTACCTTTCGCTGCTCTCCATGATCAGTGAATGATAAATGATCTACCAGTCCAAAATGACATTCAATGACCTCATCTCAAAATTCAAGCTTATGTGAAGATAGCTGAACAATCATTAAATCATTCTTTTAAATTAAAAGATGGCACACCACACCAATATAAGTTATAAGTCTGGAACTGGCTTCATATATTGTGACATAACATTGACTGAATATTTTTTGTATTAGCATGAAAGGTAAGAACGGATTTATTAGGTCTATAAGATAAGTTTCTTTCTATATAGAAGAAAAAGAAAGATCTTCGTCAAGAGTGTGAAAGCAAGTTATGTAAACTACAATACTAACAACAAATTTCATGAATTCATCTAATATCAAGAAACTTAAAACTATTTTTTCGTGTGGATAAGTTTGGTTGTATAACATTTCTCCCACCCCTTGGGATTGTATTCAAATTAAAAATCTCTTACGTGAGCACTTGGTTAAAATGGAATGACACTTGACAAAAAGGAGATTTATCTCCACGGTAAGCAAATTGGAAATATTAGCTCTCAAAAATTGCACCGTTCTAAAATAAATCTACAAAATAATACGACTTTCTTTGCACAATTACAAATGGTTTTTAAGCAGTTTAATGATAGGAATTCAATCAGTAAGAAGATTTTACAACTGCAATGTCTCCGCACTCTCCAAACACCCTTAACTATTATAAACACAAAATTTAATATTTAAACTTATAAAAATATATATATTAATCAATTCCCTCTTTCCTTTTTTTGAATGTCCCAAAAGCTTGTAACATCAGTTTTTCAGTTATGTTACCTAGGGTGAAAGCACATGCGAGAATAAGGAATAAAGAGAAGTTAAGAACAATGAACCTATCCTTGTAAGGACTAAGCAATAATTTAGTACCATTAGAGAAAATTATTCTAAACTTTATAACGAAACGTTTACCAATTGCAATGTTGCCCGATTTACATACTCCTCAGCAGGCCATGAATTTGGAGTCAAGGTATGAACTGAAGTCGCCCTGGCTCTGGAAATAGCTCTTGCAGAACTTTAACAGCGCCCATGTTTCCTCAAGAAAGATTGTCTTATCAAAAGAAGCAATAATAGTAAGTACTTGATTTAATATCGAAGTTTCAAATATATGAAATAAAGAGGTGGTCTGAACGGGAGATACCACTATAGTTACACGATATGAATTCTTCAAAAGTCGGAGGGAAGCATGAGAACCAATATAGCCTTTCGCACCTCCGCTACTAATACATGTATAACCCCGGGGTTCATGAATGTAAAACTAAAAATAACATATAGAAAGAAACATAAAATCAAGATGCACCGATTGATAATGTTTTCGATAAGTAAATAATTCATAAAAGCATCAACCACATTCTAAATAACTAAAAATAATTTCATAAATTACACTCTTATTTATCATGCATTTGGACTCCAACTGAAAGTACTCCACTTCATTTGTACTAGTGTAGTATGTTTATGATGTAAATCATTGGTTGAACTTTAATTCTAACTTACAAAAGGAGACAAAAAGGAAATACATGTACATGAATTGTATTACCTCTTTCCCAAAAAAAAGTCTTATTTACCAATTTTTGTTGTATCAAAAAATTAACAACTTAACATTAACAAATTTTGCAATGAGACTTTTTTTGTAGGACGGATGGAGTATATATAAGCAATAAAACTGTATTGAACACAGTAATTACCAGATATAGGCACAATTTCAACTTTATTAAAAATAAAACCTCACACAAAGAAATTCCAAAGAAAGTATCAAGCTTACAACTATACCACAAATTTTGATCAAGCTTTGTCTATCAGGGGGGGATTCATGTGTTGCTAAGATATTACTTGTACATAATTAACCTTCAACCTCATATTTTAGCAATAATTGTGCTACACACATCACCACCATTTTGTTTCTCATTCTTCACATTTTGTTTCCATTCTATTTATCCTTGATGCGGTCATTATCACTTGCAAACACAATCAAATAGCAAAAATGGTAAATACTAACTTTACATGCGCAGTATTCATAACATAAAACCTGAAATCTGATAATCATGGCAAAATCCAGGCAATTGATGCATAAATTAAGAAGAAAAGAAACCATTTCTTGAGAAAGAGGATTGACGCCGGTGAGTTTGCATTGCGAAACCACTATATTTTGTAATTGATCAATCTGGCTGCAGAATAGCTTCTTTTGTGAATCCACCAAGTCCTAAAACGGCGTCGTGGAGATGGAACCTTGTGTGGCCAACTAGCGCTTGATAGATTCAGCCGCTTTATCGGCAGCAATTGACGGGTTCATTCGGAAAACTCACCATTTTGAAGCAGATAGTACCATCAAATTCCTATAGATGATTTAAGAAATAAATTCGCACCACAAACAATAGGTCGATGAATAGTTTCCCGAGTAGCGCGCCTTTCACATTATTAGAAAAGAACAATATTGGTAATTTTGCAAAGGTTCCGCTTCACCATCTCCTTCTTTATCCTCTTCAGTCCTTATCGCTGAAAGGCTCCATATCAAAGTCATAATAAAAGCCATTCTCAATCCATGGCCCAATTATTACTTTTGCATCCGGAAGACCTTTTGAACAACCATGTCCATAACATGAGCACAATCGCATCCATGCACGTGTATTTTAGACTAAATATTGGCCAATTTTTTGACATGCGCTTAAATTGGAGAGAGAAGTGGAAGGGATCCCACCACCCACGTGAGTCGAATAAACCTAAGTTGAGAGTGTAAGAGAAGTGATGCGCCGCTGGTCGGATCGACGGCGGTGGTGCGAAGGAAGAGCAAGGATCCCATGAGTTGAAATTCCGTGTGAGAAGAAAGGGAAGAGTTGTAAGACGGCACAATATGCAACCCAAATCAGGATGGAGGGAAAAAGACGCAACCGAGATTTGTGATGGAGGGAAAGAAGGGAACATAGCGAATACATAATTGTAGAGAGACTGAAATTGGAAGAAGAGGAAGAGGAAAATAATTGAAAAAAGTAGAGAAACTGAAATTGGAAGAAGAAGAGAAGGAAGAGGAAACATTCTTAAAAGAATTGGAAAAGGCGTATAAAAAGTAATGGATTTCTTCAATTGAACCGAGTTAACTCAGTAAAATTCTAAATTAAGTGGGATTTACTCACCGAATTTTCAAATTGAAAGAATTGCTTGTTGTGCCTTTATATATAAGGATTGATCAGATTTTTGCTTAACTATTTATTTATCATTTGATTCAAAAAAAGTTGGTTGATTGTGGCCCATATAGACTTGTGTTTGATTGGTTGAATGTTGAATCGGATGACAATAAAACAATTTCAAGAAATTAGTCATTGAAAAATACTGTCCTGAATTTTATGTAATTTTGGTGAGTATATTTTATAACTTGGGTTCTACATATTTATTTTTATTACTTAAAATATTGTTCACTTTTTGTCAATTATCTACTTCCGTCATTAGCATTAACTTATTAAATGAACAATATAATTTATCTTATCCAACATTGACTTATAAATGTAATGATGACTGAGAGTATCAGTAGCATCAAGAGAAAAATATGAGAAGATGAATGATATATATATATATATAGAGAGAGAGAGAAAATATGAGAAGACGAATGATATATATATATATATATATATATATATATATATATATATATATATATAGTCCGCTTTCTTCAAATAATCGAAAGAAGAAAACTAAGAATGAATCGGTTATAATGACGATTTTTCCGCCTTTTATAAGATAAAAAGCCGATTTTTTATGTTATAGCGATGTAAAAAACCGTCAAGTATAAATTTTGCTTGATCTTAGTTCACCCTCTAGCTATTTATAGAAATGAAGTTATATATATATATATATATATATATATATATATATATATATATATATATATAGGATTCATTTTTAACCTTGAATAATTTGGAATACAAGACAGTACTAAATTGAGTAAATACTTTTCTAAACTATTAAACTCAGACATAATGTTGAAATTATGCTATTGAATTTTACTTCAAAAGAATTGTACTTTATTTTAATACTATTAAAATGCTAACATTTTTGCGTAAAAGTGCTAGAACAAAAATATTTTCATGTAAAATATTTGAAGGTTTACAATATATTTTAGGATCTCTCTTTACATAATTTTAGTATTTTTTTAATTAGTATTTGATGTAAATATGTTATGTTTTAAATTTTAATATTTTGATTAAATGATGTAAATATGTTATACAACTTATTTTATTTAATTAGTTATTTTGATTAGTTAACAAAATAATTTGAATTTTATTATTTTGATTAAATGATGTAAATATGTTATGCTTTTTTTTTATATTTTGAATTTTAGTATTTTTTGTTTTGATTAAATGATATATATTGTTTATTTAGAATTTATTTTATATTTAAGTCTGCCATGTTATTACATTTTAACCCTGTCATTTTCCTCGTTAACTAAGAGAAGCGTATGCGATCCAAAAAACGTAACGCTAAGAGATTTTTGAAAAAAATATTTTTAAAGTGCAGTTTTATTATCGGGATAAACATGCATTTTTAACCCTTTGCCCTAACAATAGTTTGCTCTTCAAAATCCACCTTGTCCTCAAGGTGGAACTCAATACCTTAATCGTAGCCCTCATTCTCATCCAATACCTCTTTAATTAACAAGACGTAGGTTAGAGGGTATCTTTCTTCTGAAATTCCTTTTATTGATGGTAAATCTGTTTTATAATTAACACAATTCTATTGTAAATCGCTTTTGAATAGTCGAAACAAGTGGGTGGTGTTAGAAGTGGCTGCAACTTCTTCGAATGGATAGATCCCGAATTGTGTGACCAAACAAGATTGCATCATGGTTGAAATAATTGAAAGATTGCATCATGGTTGGCTCTATCTCTAAGAAACTGGCACGATCGACTCATCCTTGTGCAAAATCAACCACTGCTAGATGATGAAGAAGGAATTGAAATAATTGGAATTGCATCATGGTTGGCTCTATTTCTAAGAAGGAATGAAGCACGTATTACAGAAGGAGAGGACAAATATATATTTCAGAGTTTGTGATACAAAGGAATGAGATTTATAACAATATTTTCATATTAATGAACCTAAGTAAGAAAGAACAAGAAGATAACAATAATTTTATTTATTTACTATAATAACATTTTGTTTTGTTAACAATAGCATCCGAATATGGTATAAATTTGTTTTCTTTCGTTGGGAGATTTTTTCATTCATGAGAGTTTTTCTAGTGTATGAATGGTTAAAAATAGATTGTTCAGACTTGGGTATGATGTTATCATGAGGGATGATTTTTTTTTATTCATATTGAATAACTGTTCAGATCTGTATATTCTGTTATTACTTTGGGATTATGACTGTTTTTCAGGATTATTTGTTATTTTGTTTAAAAGAATTAGCATTTTAATTTTTTGTATTGTAATCATTTTATGGTTTGTAATAGCTTACGATTTTAATATGTTTGAATCCATTAAATTGTTTGATAAAAAAAGGTTCATAAGTTAGCATTAGTGAGGTATAATCTAATGTTTAAAACCGAAGCCATGTGATCTTTAGATTTGATTCTTTCTTAGAGGAGTTGATTTTTATGTTAGATATAATTAATTATTGATTGACATTGTAATAGTGATTATGTACTTTTAAAATATTAAAATTATTAATACTGTAATCACTTACAAAATTTGAAAAGATTACAATAATAAGAATTAAAATTGTAATCATTTTAAACGAAATAATAGAGCATTCACAGCAGTTTCCCTAATAGACTCTTTATCCCCACATTTGAAGAATATATCAATAAATCAATATCCAACAGATTCTTTATCCTTATATAATTTCTATTTTAACCCCTATATATGATTTGACTCCTCGCGGTGGGGAATCAAAAGAATTGCTCCCTATTTATGTAAAATGACATTTCACACCCTATTTATTGCGATTTTATGTTGGTTAAAGGATCTTATATCACTTAATTGCTTATTTGGGGTATGCCTATCAAATTCACTCATTTTTATTTTTAAAACAGAGGATTTAGAGAAGAAAGAGAACTATAAAAAATAATTAAAAATCAGTCCGATTTTGATCATTTTTTATAAAAAATATTACTACTAATTATAAATTTTATTATTTTATAATTAAAATAATGTTATTTTAGTTCTCGTAAACACATAATGATCGTTGCACATTTTGATTTCTAGCAATATCTATTTTTAAATTAAAATAATTTCAAATTTTAAAATCAAACAACAATTACTTTTAAATAAAAAATAGTTACAACGTTCAAAACATGATTTGACTGTTGAAATTTTCAAATTTTAACTTTTAAATTTTAATATTTAAGGAATCAATATTAGGAACATGTTGGGTAGATAGTGAAAAAATTGAATGAATGACCCAATAACACTGCAGTGTAGGAATAAAGATAAAAAAACTGTTGTGAATGCTCTAAGAAATAGGGCCAATCATAACAACCATTAATGGTCACTATAAATACTCTTCAAGTGAGGATCGGATTTAAAGAATATAGAAAAGACTCACATGTTACCCTGCTTAAAGTAACTTACCCAAAAGATGATAGTGGTTTGAGTTAAGTTCATATTAAAATTTAATATGTGGTAGTGAATAATGATCAAATTTTAAGTGTATAGTTTCATTTGGCTTAAAACTAAAAATACTATAATAAAATGTTGTGTGTTTTAATTGTATGAAAAATATAAATATTTGTAATTTTGCTATTTGGACCATTTTTTCAAAATTTTGTAGTCCATGTTAGTAAGCAATATATAATTAAGGACAATGATAAAATTTCAATTTTATATGTTGACTTTTTTATTGTGAGTTGCGTGAAAAATTATAATTAATAATATTTTAATAATTTATTTAATATAGTGGGTTAACTTTATAATCTATCCAATTTCATGTATTAATATATGTCGTAATCGGAATTCGACATATACTTTTTACAATACATGGACTCATGTATTGTAAAAATAAACCCTAAATACCGAAGGCCTTTGGCCCGAGTAGTATTATTCAACCCATTGTAACCATGAGGTTGAGGGATCAAGCCTTGGCATGCCAAGGTTGAGTGTGTGAGTTTCAATTTCTGTCTAATTTAACAAAATTTTTTTTTTTTAAAAAAAACCCTAAACTCATTTAATTATCAGGGACGAATATGTTCAAGGGCAGATGACCTTGCTGGATTTTTTTTTAGTAAGTGCAGGGACATGGGAATATATGTAAGTTAATAAACTCAAAGGAGCATATTAATGAAAGAGTTAAACTTGGAGGGGGCAAAAAAGAAATATTCATATTCTAAATACAAGTACAAACAAACGTAAATTCATTTTACTTCTGCTTTTCATTTTGCTTCTATCATTTGCATCTCCGTCTCCGTGGCTCCGCTACTACTTCTTCTACATTTCCATTCTCTGCCACTACTTCATCTTCGTGGCTCCGCCACTAAGCCCACTACGTCTTCTACATCTCCACGACACTATCTCTTGCACATATCAGAGTAATCAGAATTAAAAGGTAACTAATTAAGGTTTTTTTTTGTTTGATAATTTAAATTTTGTAACTTGTTTGAATTTGTTGTTGGTTGGGAACTTGGAGTTAAACTCAATACAATTTATTTGATGTATTTATTATATTTTGGACTTAAAAGGTAACTAATTAGGAATTTTTTTTGTTTTATAGTTTATTAGAATTTGTTGTGGCCTTATGAGTTGGGGACTTCCAGTGAGTACAACTGCTGTTGTTGTTAATATTGGATGAGCATGTTGTTTTAGTATTCAAATGAGATGCAACTGTGTCAACATGTTTTTATCGGCATTTCTACACCTTTCCTTTATGTGAGTTTCAATAAGAGTTGAGTTCTCTAAAAAGATAAAGATAGGGCACTAGAAAAAAATCAAAACTTTATGCATTTTTTTCCTACAGTCATACATGAAAAGTTCTATTTTTTTCAAAATTTCTTTCAATACTTGTAGTAATAAATCATTTTCAATAGTTGTAGTAATAAATTACTGCCAGTATTATAATTAGGTGGTTAAACGAGAAATCAATCATTTTTCTTAAATGCACAAGCAGTACAAGCAACAATAAGCCCCAAAAGAAGCAGTAATAAATCATTATAGTACTGATTTACTATTACTCTCATTTTTATCTTTTTTTAGGACAAATAAAATAATTATCATAAATAAATGAAATAATAAAAAAAGATACCTTGAGACTTATTAGAAACTTATAAAAAGATACCAAAACTGGTTTATGAGCTTTGAAATTAATTCATGATTTTGTTTAAATATAGAAATCAAATTTGGTTTGACACTTTGAGTATTTGGGGAATCATTCAAATTGAACTGTGACAAGTAACCGAAGTAAGTTTCTAAATTGTATTTAAATTTTTTTATTTGAAATTATTTTTTAGTTTGGATTATGAATCTTTATTACAATTTGTAAACATTATTATGATAATTAGTTCAAGTTTTCTTTATTTAACTTTAACAAAAAATAGTTAAAATCTGTTCATGTTGGAAAAAATTCCTGAATTCGCGTATGTTAATCATCAATATTCATGTCTAACTATGTCACTTGTCAATATTTTTTGTTATAATAAAATGGTGTCACTTTTTCTTTTATATTTTTTCTTTCTTTTTTTAATGAAATAGAATGGCACGTGTCATCAAAATTTTCATTATTTTTGTGGGTAAGAATAGACTAAGGGGTTGTTTGTTTAGGACTTCATGCATTTGAATGACTTGAACTATTGATTAGTATGTGCATATATATTCCTTTATCTATCTGCAACATTGCATTGAAATTCACAACCAAATGTGTCTTTATTCCAACCACCACATAAGCTCCACAGAGGGTAGGCTGGTTTGCTTGAAGAGAATCCTTTCTATGATCAAATCTGAATCATGTTGTACATGAATAGGCTCCGTAAGATCCAATAAAATAAGTGAACTAGATAAATCAGAATCTTGATTCTGGTTTATCTAGTTCACTTACTTAAGATTTAATAGTATGGAAATGCATTCATTTCCTCTGCATTGACATAATCTATTAAACTATCGAAGTGAAACAAGGGATTTAAAGAAGAACGAGGCTAGGCTATATTAGTAACAAGTAAATCCTTTATGTCTGTAAAAAAAAGTCTCTTAATATTTTGGTATAGGGATAAATATCAATCGTAAGATCTAAGACGACCCAAAAAATACTTGATCATATCACGATCAACTTTGTAAGGTCTGAATCGGTCAGTCATTCAATCCGTTTGATTTGAATAAAAATGATCTTAATGGCTGAATCGGTAAGCCCAAATAGACTGAATCAATAAACTGATATTTTCTATCTGAATCAACTCTAAGTCCACTGAATGGAGTTTTTACACATATTGCCCCTCTTTTGTTCATCAAACCCAGATGACTCAAAGCCAATTCATCAAACCTGCAACCATTCATCATCAATTGAACCCATCTTATTTTTTAACTTCATCAGAATGTTTTCAGTGAACCCATCTTATTGCTTATTCATTAGAATATCTTCAGTGTTGTGAATCGGTGACAGATTAAGTTATTTTTTTAGAGGTGTCAACGCCAAGATTCGTCCAGACACCTCAATCACTAAAGCGCGTCAAATCCTGCATAGAAACGAAGTCACACCAAAAGCTTGACGGCTTGGGCCACCGGGGGATAGCTCCGATGTGAGAATAAGTACATGCTGAATAAGGTTTAACAATAGAGGCTTAATGCTATAGTGCTGTAAAATAAAGTTGTACCTGATAATGAGGGTGTAGCTGTGTATTTATAGTGATCATGCCACCTTCTCCAAGCCCTTCCCCATATAGGAATAGGATTCCTTGTTAGGTAAAATACCTTAATGGGATTATAATCAATCTTTTTAAGGAAAGGAAATCAGATTCTATCCTGACTCTTTCCTTAGAAGTTAGAAATTAAATGTAATTATGAATCTTTTAGTCCTTAAAATACTCAACTGCCAAAATAGATTTCTACGCAGGGTAAAATTCCTCCATATACTATGGCCCACCGTATTTCGAGCCTAAATATTCATGCCCCAATATTGCCTCCCATTCATTTGTTTATAAGGAACTTAAAATAAGAGAGTATATCAATTAGTTATGGAAAACGTTAACAGATAGATGTTCGTCCATTCAGGAGGACGTTGATCCATCTCGAAGGATGTTATCTGTTCAGGAGGATGTTGATCCATCCCGTAGGATGTTATCCGTTTGGGAGGATGTTGATCCGTCTCGAAGGATGTTATCCGTTCGGGAGGACATTGGTCTGTCCTGAAGGATGCTATCCGTTCGGGAGGATGCTAATCCGTCTTGAAGAATGTTATCCGTTCGGGAGGGTGTTGATCCGTCCCGAAGGATGTTATCTGTTCGAGAGGACGTTGGTCCTTTTAGAAAGATGCTATCCGTTTGGGAGAACGTTGATCTGTCTTGAAGGATGTTATCCGTTCGGGAGGACATTGATCCATCCCGAAGGATGTTATTCGTTCGAGAGGATGTTATCCATTCGGGAGGAAATTGGTCTGTCACGAAGGATGTTATCCTTCCTCATATCATAATAACCTTCCCGACCCCTGTAATAAGCTTCAAACCGACCTTATAACGTCATCCGACCTTATTCTATCAACTATGGACAAACACTATCTTTTGGCAAAATTGAATGCTTATTCCCATTAATAACTTGAAAATTTTACATTAATAAAAGAAAACAACTTGATAATTTTCCCTAAGCCTCCTAACATACCAAATGTCTTTGACTTTTGTACAATTCATTACTTGAAGCAGGTAAATTCATGGCCTCAGCACTTCAACCTCGAACCTCCTTAGTTGGATCCCATTGCTTGTTGTCCCATACTTCCGAAGAGACTAAAGTATTCCGACAACATCTCCTTGCTAAGTCAAGATCCCCAGCGACTTCAGTAAAGCCGTTTGGTGTGGGGAACTTCATTTTAAAATGGGGTATGGAGGTTATCGCTTGTATAGCCATTAGTGTCGGTCTCCCAAGTATGGTGTTATACGGTGAATGCACATGTACCATGAAAAATCTGCATATCACTTCCACTTGCCGAGGAGCTGTCCCGAAGATGACTAGCAGTTCGAACACTTGCTACTTGAACTAGGTCGTTGTTGAATCCGTATAGAGGGGGCTCGTGCCCAATCTCTATCTTCCTTCCCTTTAAATACATCATTTGGTATGCATGGGCGTACAATACATCGACCGATGAACCGTTATCAATCATGATCCTCTTCATGTCTATCGAACCAACCTGTGCAGTGATCACCTGCGCTCCATCATGCGGTTCAATAGGTTCTGACGGGTAATCCTCATTAAAAAAGAGATGACCGTGTCAGGGTACTGTCGGTACCTCCTAGCAGGTTTTTCGGACACTGTGAGTATAGAATCCAACACCCCACACCTTTTCCTTCCAATCACCTTCTCAAACGAACCACCTGTTATCACGTCCACCACTCACCGAACTGTCTGTACTTTTTTCGGTTGTTGCTGAGGGTTCTGCTCCCGACTGATATTATTGTGTCCCCTTTTTGAACCCTCTCGACCCACGGCAAACTGACCTAATTCCTCACTCCGAACATTCTTCTTAATTAGGTCCTTCAAATCCCTGCAGTCTTCTATAGAGTGTCCAGATGTCTGGTGATAATTACAGTATCTGTTATAATTTTCTCTCTCCGAACGAGTGTTGTTAAGGTAAGGCTCAAAATAGGGCTTATCCTTTATTTCCTCCAATATTGCAGCCCGGTCTGTGTTGAAAGAAGTATAGACTTTGTTAACTCCACGGTTCGGGAAGGACCGTCAGCCTCCTCCCGAACCCCCGTTGTTGAAGTTCTTCGACTGATTATTGGACCTATTGTTATTATTGTCTCGATCCTTCGGCTTCTCTACCGTATTCGACTTTAGACTGCTCATTGTTTCCTCAACTGTTATGTACCTTTCGGCTCTGTCAAAGGCTTTGGCCAAGTCCTTCAGATGATTGAACATTAAGTCTTTGACCAACTTCTTTGATTTTACAATGTCCAAACAATTCTAAAAAAGTCCAAGTGCCTGAAGGTCATTCAAATCCACCACTTGTCCAACCGCTTCCTGAAACCTCTTCACGTACTGGCCCAAGGCCTCGTTCGAGTATTTCCTGATATGCGCTAAGGACTCGATTAGCTTTCCCCTCCTCACTGTCGTACTCACTTTCTCTTGTCTAACTTCGGCTAACTGCTTCTATATATCCTCCAATTTTTTGGCTAATGCCTATACCCCATCAACCCTGAGAGAGGTGTCTGGCCTATTCAGTCTTCTCTGATTAGAAGAATGATCTAGCTCTCTTCTGTCCGACCTCCTCCTGCCTTTCGAGCTAGCTTCCCTGGAGCGACTTTTGTGACTGCTCCTAGTGTATCGAGAACCGTCCAAACGATGTGTCCTGGACCGGTTCGCAGACGAACAATCTCTCGATCTACTTTTGCACCTATTCTTGTCCCGAGACTCCGGAGCTTGCTCTTGGTTCGTCGAGACTCGTCCGGATGAGGTGTCCGAGACTAAACCCCTGGCGACCGCCCCCGCCTTTGGCTATGGCTGGAGGCACCGTTCTCGTCTTCTCCGATCAAAAGTACCATCTGCTGATCTATTTCCTTTTGTTGTAAAAGTAAAGCTTTCAAGGCGTTATCAGTCTCCTGCGCCTTTTTGGACAAGATCAATCTCCTTTCATCACGACCGGCGTCGTTAGGGCATGTTCGGGATGGTGCACCCTCGACACGACCCCTTGGTCCTGCATCCCTACTGGCTGTCTAAAACAATCTTCGTCGAGGACCGTCTACTCTATCCTTGGATGGGGTCACAAAATTGGCATGAGACCCCCTCCGTTGTGAAACTGATGGCCCCAACCGGTTATTAGATGAACCCCTCGGTTGATGAGGAGGGAGATTCGTCGTCGACTGAATGCGGGCTGAGACTGTTTTTCGGCGACTAACCATAACTCCTATCGGAATTTCAATTGTGATTGAGAATTACGAACACTAGAAAGACTCTCCTTCTAGCGCCAATGTTAACATCAAGATTCGTCCACGCGCCTCAATCACCAAAACGCGTCAAATCCTACACAGAAACGAAGTCGGGCCAAAAGTTTAACGACTTGGGCCGCCGAGAGGAATAGCTCCGTTGTGAGAATAAGTACATGTTGAATAAGGTTTAACAATCGATGCTTAATACTCTAGTGTTATAAAATAAAGTTGTACCTGATAATTAAGGTGTAGACGTGTATTTATAGTGATCACACCACCTCCACCAAGCCCTTCCTCGTATAAGAATATGATTCTTTACTAGGTAAGATATCTTGATGGAATTATAGTCAATCTTTTTAAGAAAAGTAAATCAGATTGTATCCCGACTCTTTTCTTATGAGTTGAAAATTAAATATAATTAAGAATTTTTGATTCCTTAAAATACTCAACCGTTAATTCATACGCAAAATAAAATTCTTTCACGTGGACTATGACCATCCGGGCCTAAATATTCACGCCCCAACAGGAGGGATCGTTGTTTCCTTTGATTTATTTGGTGAATCAGCGTGATTGTGCTCCATCCGTACGCCCCTTTTCAGATCCAACACAAAAGAAGAAAGAAGAAAATGATACCATTGATCTACTTAAAAACCTTACATCTCCAAATCTGAAACACACTTTACCCGCCGTCGCCACCTTCGTCGCTGTCAACCGTCGTCTTCCCCCGCAAACACCCTTGGCAAACCACCACCATCTCCCAATAGCTTTTTCAACTCTCAATTTCTAAAAAAAAAAAAAAAAAAAAAAAAAAAAAAATTGTTTTTCGCTTCTTCTGCCACTCCTCTAATTCTTGTCAGGAAAATGAAGGGTATTTTTAGGTTCACTTGTAAGTAATCTTTCAATTACATGGAAAGACTCATTTATTATTATGTTTTTAAAAAAAAATAATAATAAAGTAATAATAATATTATAAAATAACATATTTTTGAATTCGTAATTTTAATTTTTATTATCATATCACACTATTAAATTAATAAGTTGTTATTTTTATGAATATAAATAAAACAAAAACATTTATTCTTAACATTTAAAAAAATTAATAATGAGACCTTCTCAAAACTCCTTTATCATGTTTTTCTTTTTATTTAAATGAGACTTATAATATTGTATTAAACTTATTTTAGTGCGTTCATACTTGTATACTTATTTTACATAGTTTAGAGGGATAAAATAAGAAAATATCATTATTTAGATATTTCATACATATCAATTATCAAATAATTTTTTTATTCAAGATTCATAATTACGCTTTCATTCAGATTGCTTAAATATTTATAATTATTTTATTTAGTTTTATCAAACAAACCCTACATCGACATTTTTTTTTGTAAGGGCATGTAGGGAAAGACTTCAACTTTATTATTCAGTTTTATTATAATATCATCACAACTAAATAGAAAATATAAATATATTCTTACAACTTGTAAATTATATAAATGATGAGTTAAAGTAATTTGATTTTGATAGTGTTAACACGCATCACGTCGAGCGTGAGATGAAGTCTGTTAGGGAAGGAGTGCTACACTCATAAGACATTTGCCTAAGCACATGTGGGTTGGTTTTCTTACCATATGCGTAAACAAGTGCTGCATCTCCACGTGGTATCACCGGGTATATATTTGGTTTATATCTGTCCATACACGTGTCACTCCCTCCTTAACTCTTAAGACAGAAGTTATGTATAAAAACAATAGTTATGTTAGGTTTGGATTCAGGAAATTGAAAAGAGGAATAAATGAAATGAAAATAATATATTTAATAATTATTTTAGAGGATAAATTATTTTAATAAAATGAAAATTTATTATATTTTTTTGTTTTTTATTTTATATGGAGAATGTGAAATAAAATTTATTTTAATAAAATAAATATATGTGATAATTTTGTCATTATATGACAACACCTACTATCATCAACATTCAAACATATACTAAAAATACCTTAAAATCATTTCGTTTCGTCCTTCATTCTATTTCTTCATTCCAAGCATATTTAAGCAGGTTAATTATTGAGAATTAATATTTTAAAAGAAAAAGTGATAGTTCTACAAAATTCTTTTCACGTGAATAATAAATAGGTCCCACACCAATGTAAGAGAGATCATGTGAAAGTATTATTTGTTTGGGTAATACTATTTTTACATATAATTTTGATATTTTTCAAATGATCTTCTTTAACAAGAGAGTCTGCTAAATTAAACCTTTATATGAGGGAAGCACATATGAAAATATTAAAATTATATGCGGAATTATCATTCCCCTATTTGCTTTCCTTCTCTTTTACATTCAAATGCAGCCTAAATGGCTATTTATATGTCAATTGGGTCACATCCGAATAAATAATACTCAATTTGTGTCCCAATAAGAGAAATATTTGATAATCTTTTAATAAGAGAAATAAGAGTTTCATTTTTGCTAGTATAGTATAAATAACAAAATACCTTAAATAATCACAATTTTGTTACCAATTCTATTACTAATTACATTTAAGAATAAATATAAAAATACATTCTTAAAATTTATTAATCTTATAAATAATACCTTATTGAAAAAAAAAAGAGGTAGGTAGGAGTTACACTGTTTCATACTGTATTCTAAAATTTATAATATTCAAATTATTAATTATTAATACTATATATTTTATGAGTTTTGATAATTTATGTCTAATATTTTAAAAGTTCAATGAATACTCAATAGTCGCTCTTTGAACAACCTATTGATTATATATATGTCGACGCCGGGGGAAACTCACGCTATTTCTGTGTTTGTCTATTCTCGTTGATTATTAATTTTGTTTGTTACTCGTTGATTATTAAAGGGTGAGTTTTAGAAAAGGACCGACATATATATGGATGATTTTGAAAAGATTAATTTTATGTGACAGGGTCGAATTAGATAGAATCGTCAGTTGGTATGAGTTCAAAAGGATGTGCCAACTCATCTGAATTTTGGAGGTTATCACAATATGACCCAATATGTGATTCCGTAGAATTGGTCTGGAACCCGAGATTCATAGAGTCTGGGAGCTTGCTTAAGCGAGGGGAAGGTGTTAGGCACCCCCAACTTCTGTGAAACACGATTACCATGCCTTTTTAATTCCCAAAATATGAAGTGTGTGTGTTTGTGTGACTTTAGTTTTGAATAAGTGCTTGATTGCTTTATTTTAAAAGTAGTGTTGTTCCCCTTTGAGCCTATATCGGACGGGTTTGATTTAAAGAAAATTTAGAAAAAAGCATATAAAAGTGATATTTTGAAAAGATGATTTTCAAACTTTTCGCCAAATAAAAATTGAGACCCTTTGATACTTCTAATTTTAACTTGGACTAAACTTTCTTTTAATCCTAGAAGCGGCTTTGTATGGTTTTAATTGGGATGCGAGGCATCTTTGGGGTTGGTTTAGAATTCGAAGTTCTAATTGCTTGATTTTTCTTAAGTCTATCCATTCCGACGCGATATACATTTAATAAGATCTTTGTTAATTTGAATTTAAAATCATGTTTGGTGATGGAATTGAAGCTATGAATTACAAGGGTCGGGCTCCTTGTGGGCATGAAAGTCATCTAAGTAAGCCCGAGCACCTAGAATCACGATTTCACTATTATGGGGTCTTAAATCCGGATACCGTTTTAAGACCCAAGATTACATGACCAATGGATGGCAAGTTGATAGTACAACTGAAATAAGTCCATCATGGGAACTGAGTCGAGATCCGTTTGAAGGATATTTAACCACATGATTCCTAGACTCATATGATATTATTCCAAAAGCATGCACGAAATAGATCTTAAAACACAATATATATATATATATATATATATATATATATATATAGATGGATTAGTGCATACTTACCCTTATTTTACTCACTCAGTAGCATTCCCCTTTAGCGACGGACGACGACGATGTTTTCGGTTATATGAATCGTCGCTCATACTTTTAGCGACACTATATGTTGTCCTTCGCTAAAAGTATGATTTACGCATTTATCAGATGACCAAAACCGCCACCGAAATCCCGTTAACTAGGGGGGTGAGCATGTTCTGAGTAAGATATAGAAGATGACTGATCCTTACTCTCTCTCTCTCTCTCTCTATATATATATATATATATATATATATATATGTATATGCCTCCTAACTCCGCTAACAAGTGATTTATCGATTAAATCCTTGAACACGAGTAGTTAGGATTTTCAGTACTAGATATGGATCTAGGATAGCACGGGGGAGCAAAATGCTTGCAAAACTATAAAATAAACTAGATCTACCTAGATTTAAGCCTATCTAACTCAATGGTTCGAGCTATGATGTAAGACCCCAACTTATTATTAATGAAATTGAATTTTCTCTATTTATTATTTTGAAATAGTAAGGGTTGATTTGATTAATGTGGTTAGTTATGGGTAAAATGCGCAAATATTTCAAATAAGCAAGTGGTTATAAAATATTCATTGTTGTCAGGGAATATTCTTTTGGTCGTGAAATATTCTTACTGTCGGGGAATATTCGTATTTATCTGCAAATTGCGACCTTGTAAATGGGCCCATAACGAAAAAGCGATTGGATGAAGAAAGCGACAAGTATAAGTTGTTTATAAATAATCTACCAGAAGTTGTTACTGCTATAATACTGTTGAATACCCGGTGGTTAAAACACAAGAGAATATTACAGTATTGCATCAATTATTGATTTTTACGTAAGAAGGCACTACTCAATAATTGTTACAATGAATTATTATTCAATATTTTATTTTATTGATTCAATAATTGCTACGTTGATATTTTATATTATTGTTGTTTCAATAATGGTCACTACACGCGATTTTTCATTATCGATTAATAATTCATATTATTTGAATAATATTATTAGATAGCATTATTGGCAATGTCTAGAAAGTTACATCTAAGGAGAGGTTTGGTCACCTAATTGTGCGCCAAGAAGAGAAATCCTTATCGAAAAGCCCCTCTTCCGGAAACTACCTTGTTGTCGATTGTGATTCTCAGAATATTATTTATGAATAATTAATTATTGATTTATATGATAAGGAAAATATGCGAGACCCCAAATTTTATGAATAAAGATTTAAATTTCTCGAAATATTTTTTTGAATATTATGGTGAGGATTTGATATAATATTATAGTTGTGGGTAATATTTATAAATTTTGCAAAGTATGCAAGTTGTTGTATAATATTCGATTGGTCAAGGAATATTCTTTTTGTCGGGGAATATCCGTACGACGGTAGAATCATTGGTGGACCCCACAACGGAATTATTGTCGGATTGAAAAAACGACAAAAATATTTTTATAAAAATAACGGCAGAAGTTTTACCATTAACTGTTGAAACACTCGGTGTTAAAAGTACAGTAATACACGTGGTTACATAGTAGCACACGGTATCGATTATTGATGCTTACGTGAGAAGTCACTCAGTTTTGTTCAATTATTGTTACAATAATTATTGCATAGTATCTCACGATTATTTGATTCAATTATTGTCGATATTTTATATATTATTAAATCAATAATTGAGATGACAAAGTTATTAATATTATTATTTACAATATTAACGATGTCTAGAAGTTCTTTCAAGAAGAGGTTTGGTCACCTAATCGTGCGCGCCTATAGGGAGAAATCCTTATTGAAAGCCCCCTTTTCCTGGGAACGACCTGGTCGATTAATAGTGTGAATTATAATAATGATGATGAAGTTTGTTTTATTATTATTATTATTAATGTAATAAAACAGAAAAACTTTTTATATAAAACATAATACTTTTATAAAGTTATTTGTTTATTAGACTATAAATAGAATATATTATATTCTATTACGCATATTTTTGCATGGTAAAATCTTTTTATATAAAATGTAATACTTTTATAAAGTTATTTGTTTTATTAGACTATAAATAGAATATATTATATTCTATTACGCATAGTTGTTTTGCATAGTAAAATCTTTTTATATAAAACAAAATACTTTTATAAAGTTATTTATTTTATTAGACTATAAATAGAATATATTATATTCTATTATGCATAATATTTTGTATAGTAAAATCTTTTTATATAAAATGTAATACTTTTATAAAGTTATTTGTTTTATTGTATAATAATTAGAATATATTATATTTTATTATGCATAGTGTTTGATAGTCCCGTGATAGTATTTGCATAGTAAAATCTTTTTATATAAAATAGAATACTTTTATAAAGTTATTCGCTTTTATTAGATTATAAATAGAATATATTATATTTTATTTAAAAGATTTTGTTTTATTATAATATTTTATAGTAAACCAATCTGGATCATTCTGCTTAAAAGTAAATCAATCTAGACTGCTCAGAAATTAGTTACTTATTCACCATTCTCCTACAAATGTAAGCTCATTCCTTCATTATTTTTACAAATTCAATTGAAACTCTGTAGAGAAAACTATGAGAGAAAGAAGAAAAGTATTATGCTACTTCACTACTCCTATATCCAGCTTGTTCTAAGGTAAGGGTATTATTTCATTTGTATTCATGAAGAGAATTATTTTCTTTCAATACTGTAAGTGGTATTATTTCATTTGTATTCATGAAGAGAATTATTTTCTTTCAATACTGTAAGGGGTATTATTTCTTTCAGATTCATGAAGAGAACTTCATATTCCATTCTTTATTATTATGTTGAATAACTCGCTCATGCTAAGTACCGCATACATGGTGAAATTCTTTTGTTATTCAATTTTATTATTATGTTTGAATAACTCGTGCCTATGCTAAGTAATCGCATACATGGTGAAATTCTTCTATTATTTCATTCTTTATTATTATGTTGAATAAACCGCCTACGCGCGAAGTCCCGCATACATGATGAAATTCTTCTATTATTCAATTCTTTATTATTATGTTGAATAACTCGCTCTATGCTAAAGTACCGCATATATGGTGAAATTCTTCTATTATTCCATTCTTTATTATTATGTTGGAATAACTCGCTTTACATGCAAGTACTACATACATGGTGAAATTCTTCATTATTCCATTCTTTATTATTATGTTGAACATCCCGCTCATAAGGCTTACGCACGACCGAGTTCCGTTATTTATTATTTTGTTGAAACATCCCGCTTGGCATGCGAATTTCGCTGACCTAGTTCCGTTATTTATTATTCTCGCTGGAATAACTCGTCGCGGCCTATCACATGCCCGGTGATTTCTTTTGTTATTCCATTCTTTATTATACTCAAATGGTTAAAGTTTTGACTTCTATACTTCATGAAGTTAGTGGAATATCCTTGATATTTCAAGGCTTCATCCAAGATCTTTTCATGGAAATATTCTTCCGAGCATTCTCGAATTTTACTCTACAAAGAAGTATCATGTCGACACTTGTGTAACGCCCCAAAATAGGTCCATTCCATCCAACCCATTCTCGAGTCGCCAAATATATGGTACTGAAAAACAACTACAACTTTATTACAACAATTGTCGCAAAATACAACAACACATATGCCGTGAGTTTGATACAAATATATACCAATCAGAAGACGTCACAATGACACCTTACATAAAGGTATAGTCAAAACCTGCTTTTAGAAATTAGAATCTTTGGGAAGTGCTCAAGAAACCTTCGTATACGGGAGGCCATGCTTTTAGGTTATGGTAGATATCATATGGCCACGTAATTATCCTCGGTCAATCTAATAGACCCCAAAGAAAAACGAGAAGATTACTATCATATTCTTCCCAATGGTGAGTCTTCTCTTGACATATCATTATCTCTACTGCCTCTAATTGGGTATTATACTCCAAACAAACACCAAGATTATATAGGTAGTGCTTGTAAATATACTCAAAGAAGTGGATGAGCACAACCATGTCTTATGATAACACGAGTTTGTATGTCATTAGACATCTTGTATGATAGTGACAAAACACCTTCCAAAGTCAGGGTTCGCTTCACCCTATTTAATTCACCAAAAATAACTATTAAATGATGTATAAAATACAACACACTAAAGTCCTCAATAAAATTATTTCCATACTCTTTAGGGGAGAACCTCAACAACTATAGACCACCGCTCTATTCCCTTGTTATCCCCAACCCAACCCAGCCTACACTTTTATTACCCGAAAGGAATTGTGAAACAAAAGGGTGAGCACAACTAGCTTTCAAGAAAGAATATTATAACTAAAGATACATAAATTATCAATAGTCTTCATCAATAATAAATCGTAGATTTAGAACATATGGTAGATGATAAAACTTTTCAACCATAGTTGCAAATGAACGAGCAATCCATTAAAAGAGTCAAATAGACTATAAAGTCTATTGTCTTCTCCACGTTAAAAGTCCACCAACAATATTTTATCCTCAGAACATCAATCAACAGCCTTTCCACAATCATATGAATAACTCATAATCATAATTGTGATTCTAAATTCCTCTTCTCATCCGTGATCGAAGATAATTTTCATCACCGCCTTTACCTCGAAACATCAAATATCATGGTTATACCAAATCACGCCTCGCTCATAATCATACTAATAAATTCATTTTGCACTACGGGTCAAAGATATTCATCAACAGCTTCATCTTTACACTACAAAGCAAAAGATATTCATCAACAGTCATCTTTGCATTACGAGCCAAAGATATTCATCAATAATTCATCTTTGCACTACAAAGCAAAGATATTCAACAACAGTCATCTTTGCATTACGAGCAAAAGATATTCATCAATAATTCATCTTTTGCACTACAAAAGCTAAGATATTCATCAACAAGTCATCTTTGCACTACGAGCCAAAGATATTCATATATCAAAAAAATACATAATCATTTCGTAAGTTATATAACAATAATTATAACCATGTTGATCAATTCACCTTGCACTTAAGCTAAAAATATTCAATTGTAAATTCAATGGTCATGATCATACCAACCAACAATTCAACTTTTGCTCATCGCCAAAGAGAACCTATGGTCACGATCATACCAATAATCTACCCATCTTTACACTCAAGTCAAAGAGAAATATCATCATTAGGGTTATAAGAATGTTATATTAAAATAATATAATCAAAACATGGTTTTAATTTCAAGAGTAAGATTCATAAATCAACGATAATTTGGTCGAGAAGAAACCAATTTGTCGTGAATAAGACTTCGTATTCGTGACATTGTACCGTGATATATGCAGCATAAGTAATCCCCGATACGAAAAGATAAAGTTTCATAATAAAATTCATATCCATATTTATAACACCTTAATCCAAATGTTATAAATCACTTAGAAATCTCATAATCTAATATTATTAATATTATAATAATATTTTAATCATTTCTTAAACTTATAAATAATTTAATCCAATTATTTACACTTTAATAATTAATGCATTTAATCATCTAAAATGTCAAACTCATAAGATTTCATCATCATTAACCAAAACCCTCATAAAAATCTGCATATACCTCATATATGATTCTCAAGCCAATAAATCATATTTTCCAATTTTTTACTTCACATAACATATTTAATTCATTTACTCATAACTAGAATATTTTCATGAAAATACCAAATCAGTTCCAAAAATATTTCTTTTTTGGGATTTAGCATAACATAGTCCCATATTGAACATATATTTTCTCAAAATTTTAAAATTCATTTACTATTTTTCATATGGCCAAAACCACCGAATATTTAAACATTTATCATAAATTATACTTTTATCCAAAAATTCTGAAATTTACAAGGTATATTGATATTATATAGATGTACTCCCAATAAAAATTTCATCAATTTTGGAGTTAATCACAAGGAGTTATAAATAGTTACTTTTAAAATAGTCTTTTTCATAAAATCCATAACTCCTAATCTATACATCCAAAATCGCCATTTTTGGACACACTCTACAAAACTCATCAAAATATCATTTCAAATTTTTCCAGAATTTTTGAAGGTTCAGAAAATTTCGAAACTAAAACATAATAACCCTTAAAATCCCTTTATTATCACTTACCTCAAAAGAAGCAAGATTTAATTAGAATAACGTCAACAAACTTGCACCGAGATAGCAACACTCAAAGTATACTCAAAATACTCACAAGAATACGCTCGATAATATAGAGAGAGAAAACTTCAGCTTACGTGTGATTTTCAATTCTAACCCAAGACCCTATTTATAGAAAAATGCTTAGAACACCAAAGCGTAAAATTTATTAAATATTATTATATTTTTTCAAAACTACATACGCATGTTTTACCATCTGAACTCAGCCCCTATCACATGTTAAATGAGGAAAACAAAATGAAAAACACGCTTTTATAAATAAAAATAATTAAAACTTTCAAAAATCAATTATTTTAACTTCGTAACTTCAATAATTCATAATAAATAGCCCTTTTATCGTAAAATTCGAATCTCATGAGTTTTTATAGGAATTCAATTCTCTACAACTTTGCGTAAGAAAGTTTTTCCAAATTCCAAACAAAATTGACCGTAATCCACAAACGGGTGATTTTACAAAGTTATAATCAAATTTCTATTAATAATTATGTCCACCAACACACAAAATATGTGTTAAACATTTATTACCACAAAAATACTCTTCCTCCTCATATACTCATATATCCCACATTCATTATAAAATATCACCGTTAATATATTATTAAAATAATATATTTAAATAAATTATTTTATCGTAAAAGATAAAATATTAATTTTCAACAATTGTCACATTAAAATTTTCTCATCTATGTCCACATAAAATAAATATTTTCCTCATCATAAAAATCAATAATTAATTATTCACAAATAATATTACATAATCACAATATCGACAACCAGCGCTCCCGTGAAAGAGGGGGCTTTCCAATAAGGATCTCTCTCATCGGGCGCGCAATTAGGTGACCAAACCTCTTCTGATGTAACTTTCTAGACATTGCCAATAATGTTATCCAATAATATTATTCAGATAATATGAATTATTGCTCGATAATAGAAAATACCGTGTAATGACAATTCTCAAACAACAAGAATATAAAATATCAACGCAAAGAATTATCGAATCAATAAAATATAATATCAAATAAGAATTATCGTAATAAATTATTGAGTAGTGCTTTCTTACGTAAGAATCAATAATTCAAAATACTGCGTAATACCGTGTTTCTACGCAAGAACAACGCCGTACATTTTTACTTTACCCAATCGTATTCCAACAAAGTTAAAGGTAATAATTACCGTGTTATTTATAAAACTCCTTTTGTCTTTTTTCTTCATCCGATGCTTATTCTCATATGGGGCCCACAATGGTCAAGGCTAAATTAAATTTAATATTCCCCGACGTAAAGAATATTCCACGACCAAACGAATAATCCCCAAATAATAATGAGTATTTTATAACCACTTGCTTATTTTGAAAAAATTATATATATCACCCTTAACTTTAACTTTTATCAATTTAACCATTTACCTAATAGTAATTATAAGAAAAATTGAATACTTTTATTTCATAAAATCGGGGGCCTTACAATCTCCCTCCTTATGAAATTTCGTCCCCGAAATTTACGCACTGTATTTCAAAGAGTTGAGAATACCTTGCTTTCATTTCGCATTCTATCTCCCCGTCATCATGATTTCTCCATTGCTCATCTCCTCAGATTTCGGATATCATTCTAGAATACAACTTCAAAACAAGGGTTAATTTAACAAATTAATATATCACATAATATCCCGATATTATGATCGACCAACAAATAAGCTTAGGTAGACACACTAATAAGGATTTACTCATCTCTCCTCCTAGTTCTAATCCCGATCTCCGCCAGAGATCATATCCCTAAGCTCTGATACCAAATGTAACGCCCCCAAAATAGGTCTATTCCATCCAACCCATTCTGAGTCGCCAAATATATGGTACGAAAAACAACTACAACTTTATTACAACAATTGTAGTGCAAAATACAACAACACATATGTCAGAGTTTGATACAAATATATACCAACTCAGAAGACGCCACAATGACACCTTACATAAAGGTATAGTCAAAAACTGCTTTTAGAAATTAGAATCTTTGGGAAGTGTTCAAGAAACCTTCGTATATGGGAGGCCATGCTTTTAGGTTATGGTAGATATCATATGGCCACGTAATTATCCTTGTCACCCTAATAGACCCCAAAGAAAAAATGAGAAGATTACTATCATATTCTTCCCAATGGTGAGTCTTCGACATATCATTATCTCCACTGCCTCTAATTGGGTATTATACTCCAAACAAACACCAAGATTATATAGATAAGGCTTGTAAATATACTCAAGAAGTGGATGAGCACAACCATGTCTTATGATAACACGAGTTTGTATGTCATTAGACATCTTGTATGATAATGACAAAACACCTTCCAAAGTCAGGTTCGCCACACCCTATTTATAGAAAAATGCTTAACACCAAAGCGTAAAATTTATTAAATATTATTATATTTTTCCAAAACTTCATACGCATGTTTTACCATATGAACTCAGCCCCTATCACATGTTAAATGAGGAAAACAAAATGCAAAACACGCTTTTGTAAATAAAAATAATTAAAACTTTCAAAAATCAATTATTTCTAACTTCGTAACTTTAATAATTCATAATAAATAGCCCTTTTATCGTAAAATTCGAATCTTATGAAGTTTTTATAGGAAATTCAATTCTCTAAAACTTTGCGTAAGAAAGTTTTTCCAAATTCCAAACAAAAATTGACCGTAATTCACAAACCAGGTGATTTTATTGTGCTATAATCAAATTTCTATTAATAATTATGTCCACCAACACACAAAATATGTGTTAAACATTTATTACCACAAAAATACTCTTCCTCCTCATATACTCATATATCCCACATTCATTATAAAATATCATCAAAGTAATATATTATTAAAATAATATATTTAAATAAATTATTTTATCGTAAAAGACAAAATATTAATTTTCAACAATTGTCACATTAAAATTTTTCTATCTATGTCCACATAAAATAAATATTTTCCTCATCATAAAAATCAATAATTAATTATTCACAAATAATATTATATAATCACAATATCGACAACCGTGCAAGTAGCTTCCCAAGAAAGAGGGGCTTTCCAATAAGGATCTCTCTTACATCGGCACACAATTAGGTGACCAAACCTCTCCTTAGATGTAACTTTCTAGACATTGCCAATAATGTTATCCAATAATATTATTCAGATAATATGAATTATTGTCTCGATAATGGAAAATACCGTAATGACAATTCTCAAACAACAAAGAATATAAAATATCAACGCAAAGAATTATTGAATCAATAAAATATAATATCAATAAGAATTATCGTAACAATTATTGAGTAGTGCTTTCTTACGTAAGAATCAATAATTCAAAAATACCGCAATACCGTGTTCTACCGCAAGCAACAACGCCAGACATTTTACTTTACCCAATTTATTATTCCAATGAAAGTTAAAGGTAACAATTACGTCATTATTTATAAAACTCCCTTTTGTCTTTTTCTTCATCCGGCGGCTTATTCTCATTATGGGCCCACAAAATGGTCAACGCAACTGTCAGCATTTAATATTCCCTCTACGTAAAAGAATATTCCACGACCAAACGAATATTCCCCACAAATAATGAGTATTTTATAACCACTTGCTTATTTTGAAAAAAATTATATATATCACCCTTAACTTTAACTTTTATCAATTTAACCATTTACCTGAATAATAATTATAAGAAAAATTGAATACTTTTATTTCATAAAATTCGGGGCCTTACAATTTGGACGTTATTAGTTCATGGATAAATTAATTCTTGAACTTGTTTTATTGAATTCTTATATCATTGTCATCATTCTCATGTTTATATTATGTTGAAAGTCATCTACGGCCCAGAAGGTGCATAGATGGACTTGGTATGATTATGACCAAGGATTATTCGGTATAATCATGACCGTAATATTACAAATGATGTGGAAAAAGTCCTCATTGACCCGTAGTGCATTGATGGACAGTTTTTGGTATGATTATGGCTATGGATTCTCTTCGGCCAAGGGGTGCAAAGATGAATTATTTTATGGCATGATCATGACCATTGATGAATACACAAATATCCTTGGCCCGTAGTGCATGGATAATTTGTGGTCGTGATACTAATGAATACATGTATTTTTGTTACTAAAAATATTTAAAACATGTTTTTCATGTTTGTGGACCCCATTTATTGACTGAAATTTGATAATAGCTTGTAAAATAGTCCGTATGTGGATTTCGGTCAATTTCTGTTTGGAATTTGGAAAAACTTAAACTTACAAAATTGTAAAGAATTGAATTTCCTAAGGAATGGACATAAGATTTGAATTTTTCTGATAAAAGGGCTATTCATTGTGAATTATTGAAGTTCCGATATATTGGGTCTGAATTGATTTTTGGAGTTTTAAATAATTTTATTAACAAAAATGTTTTTTGTGATTTTGGTGGGTTAGTGGCTGGTGTTTTTGACCAAAAAGTGGGCTAAGGAAATTTATATAAATATATTAATATTTTATTAAATTTTTTGCTTTGGTGTTCTAACCATTTTCCTATAAATAGGGTGCTTAGGTTAGAATTGAAAATCACACCAGAAATAAGTTTTTTTTTCTCTCTCTCTCTCTCTATATATATATATATATATATATATATATATATTATCGAGCGTATTCTTGTGAGTATTTTGAGACTTTAAGTGTTACTTATACGATAAGTTCTCTTCAAAGACTATATCCAAATTATTTCATCAAGCATCATTTTTCGAGGCAAGGGATGTTATTTTTTTAAAATAATATTATTTCTTCTAATATCATTATGCCGGAGTATTGGTAAAAATTTTCTTGTGAAATTCTTGTCTTTTAGTGTCGTGGTTACTATTCACGATACTTTGACTATTCATTCACGAATCTACACTTATTCACAAAAAAATTAAATTTTTGTTTTTGTCCAAAATATCTATTATGGATACTAGCTTTGATTGTATCCATGTTTTGATTATTCTTGAATTTTACTCCACTATGATTATTTATGAAGTATTTTGAACTCTGATTGTTTAAAAGTACGAATCCTTAATATTTGTTCTTTTGTTTCACCGATTCGCTTTTCTTTAAAATATTTTCATCATCCTCGCCTTAAAATGATGATATTTATCGAATATCTTTGGCCAGAGTGCAAAGATGAATGAATTTCGATGAATATCTTTGGCCCGTAGAGTGCAAATGAATAGATGTTGAGATGAACACGACTAATCGATGAATATCTTTGGCCTCAGAAGTGCAAAGATGAATATTTGATTCAAGATGTATATCGATTGATGTTACAGTGGATAAAATATTGATGATGGACTTTTAAATTCATAGATAATAGTAGATTTCATTCTCTACGTAACTCTTCTATGAATTATTATTTTCGCTGCGAATATTGATTTAAAACTTGTTGTCTATTGTATTCTATCAGATTTTCCCCTGTTGAAGACTAACGATAATTTGTTCTATATTATCTTAATCATAATATTTTTTACTGGGCTAGTTGAGCTCACTATTTTCCTTTTTATTCCATTTTTCTTCTCAGGAGGCGAGAATGTAGCGAGTATTAGTCGGGGTATGGAATGAAGGTTCTAGAAAGTCATTTTAGTAGTCCTCACTATTTTTGTAAAATAATGTATCAATAATTGTAATGAGAACTTATTTGGGTGTGAATATTGTCTAGATGACAATATTTGTATTTAAACTCACAGTTTATGCGTTGTCGTATTTTGCACGATAATTGTATTAATAAAGATTTAGTTGTTTTTGTACCATGTATTTGGCGACTCAAAAATGGGTGTCAGATACCTATTTTGGGGGCGCCACAATAGTATCGAGCTTAGGGATATGATCTCCAAGCGAGATCTGGGAATAGAACTAGGAGGGAGAGACGAGTAAATCCTTCGCTAGTTTGTCCTACCTAAGCTTATTTGTTGGTTGGTCAGTATATAGGGATATTATGTGATATGTTGATTTCTTTAATTAGCCCTTATTTTATGGTAGTATTTGAGAATGGCGACTGAGAATGTTAACCGTGGAGTAAATGAGACCGTGGAGACACCTTTACTCACCAATGAGGAGAACGCAAAAGCAGTCGACAATGTTCCTCCGTAAACAACACCAATTGAAAGCAGCATTTATGAACGATGGGATGTTTAGAAGCTTTTTATAGTTCATGCAAAATCAGACAAGGGAGACTCGTGTACAAAATACAGGTGGAAATGATAACAACTCACGGTTTGTCACAACCAAGCAGTTCAAAGAGTTGGGACCACCAAAATTCTGGGGAAAGCCGGATCCGATTAAGGCAGAAACGTGGGTCAAGCAAATTATCAAGATATTCGATGTCTTGGGATGCACGGAGGAACAGAAGGTTCCATTTGCCACCTTTATGTTCCGTAATGAGGCATATTACTGGTGGGAATCTGTGAAGCGTACCCATCCAACCGCACTCAGCATGTCTTGGGAGACGTTTCAGAAACTGTTCAATGACAAGTACTTTCCTGAAAGTATTCGTCATATGAAGCAAGTGAAGTTTATTAGATTGGAACAAAATAACACGACGGTGTCCTAGTACGAGGTGAAGTTTGCAGAGTTATCCAGGTTTGCATCTCATTTGGTGGAGAATGAGGAACGTATGACGCGGATGTTTCTGAGAGGATTGAAACCCGACATACTTCAATATCTCATTTCTCATACATTTTCTCTCTATTCAGATGTTGTCAACATGGCTCAATTATTAGAGCGAGATAATGAGTACGTTCAACCGAGTGACCAGAACCAGGATCATACCGGTGACAACAGTCATCAGAACAACGATAACCAGCGGAGAAAGAAAAATTCGGACAAAGGCGGTAACCACTCTGGTGTTAATCATGGTCATGAAAATAGAAGAAGCGAGTCGGGGGGAGATTTTAAAAAGAGGATATTCAACAATGACAATGTAAAGACGTCAGCACCAGCAGCAAATGGTCCCAAGGGAGGAGAACGACCATCGGACGTATGCTATAAATGCGAAAAATCAGATGGACATATCAACCCAAACTGTCCACAACAGTTCAAGGTATGCTATAATTGTGGAAAGGAAGGACATATCGCTCGAGATTGTACGATAGAGAAACCAAGTCCAACGAGGATGGTGACTCAAAAGGCTGTCCCAGAAAAGTCAAAGTCAACGGTTCTTGGAAGAGCGTTTGTCGTGACTAGTAAAAACGCGAGGAACCCAAACGAGGTGATCATGGGTAAGCTAATCATAAATTCTTGCGAAGTTTATACCTTACTAGATACCGGTGCTACCCATTCATTTATCTCTCCTGCTTGTGCTCAACGTTTAAACTTGACTCCGGAGAAATTAGACTTTGATTTATCTGTGGAGACTCCGTTAGGAGAAACTTTCATTACATCCACTGTTTATAAATCTTGTTTGATCCAAGTTGGCATTATCTTAGTCATGAAATTAGACTTTAATTTATTCTGCATTATCTTAGTCATGATATTTCTTACTGGGCTAGTTGAGCTCACCCCCTTTCTTTCACTGTTCTCTTCAGGAAATGAGAACATAGCTGGGACTAGTCGGGGAACGAAGTGATGGTCCAAATGATAGCATTAGTAGTCCTCACTATTCTATGAAATAGTGTGATAATAATTGTAATGAGGACTCCTTTGAGTGTGGATATTGTCTAGAAGACAATATTCGTATTAAAACTCTCAGTTTGTATTTGGTCGTATTTTACACGATAGTTGTATTATTAAGTTGTATTTAAATTCTGTACCATGTATTTGGCAACTCAATATGGGTGATGTATACCTATTTTGGGGGAGTCACACCGTTAGGAGACACTTTTATTACATCCACTGTTTATAAATCTTGTTTGATCCAAATTGGCACCATCACATTACCTGTTGACCTTATCTCTTTAAAGATACTTGCTTTTGATGTGATTTTAGGGATTGATTGGTTAACTACTCATCTTGCCAAAATTAATTGTTTTCGTAAGGTCATTAGTTTTCATATTCCTAACCAACCTATTGTATTTAATTCAAGCAACTAAACCACTAAAATCAATCACCGCTATATCAAGTCATAAAGCTATCCGCTTATTAAAAAATGGATGTCAAGCTTTCTTAGCCCATGTTATGGATTTGAATAAAGACACGCTTGATTTCAATAATATTCCCGTTGTTAGTAAATTTCCCGACGATTTCATGAAGAACTTCCTACCACCCCGTAACGTGAAGTTGAATTCTTTATTGATCTTGAACCCGGTACAAAGCCCATTTCTAAAACCCCATATTGAATGGCTCCTATTGAACTTCGTGAGTTAAAGGTCCAACTATAGGAGTTGTTGGACATCGGCTTCATTCGCCCTAGTACATCTCCTCGGGGTGCTCCTATTTTATTTGTAAAGAAGAAAGACTAAGTATGCGATTTTATATCGACTATCGAATCGAACCATGTCACCATCAAGAATAGGTATCCGCCACCTCGCATTGATGACTTGTTTGACCAATCGCAAGGAGCACAATTCTTTTCAAAGATCGATTCGCTCGGATATCATCAACCCAATATTAGAATCGAGGATATTCCAAAGACCGCCTTCGTAACTCCTAGACGGGCATTATGAATTCTTAGTCATGTCTTTTGATCGACTAATGCTCCTCATGGATTTCATGGATATGATGAACCGAATATTCAAGGAATATTTAGATCGGCTTCGTTGTTGTTTTATTGATGACATCCTTATATATTCCAAAAGCTGAAGATCATGAGCACCATTTGAAGCTGGTACTCCAAAGGCTTCGTGAAAACAAGCTATATGCCAAGTTGAAGAAATGCGAGTTCTGGCTTGAGGAAGTAGCATTCCTTGGGCACGTGGTGTCAAAATGTGGAGTATCTGTTGACCCGGCGAAGATTGAAGCAATACAAAGTTGGGAGCAACCGAAGACGGTGACCGAAGTACGTAGTTTTCTAGGTTTAGCTAGTTATTATCGGATATTTGTCAAAGGATTTTCTCGAATTGCTACTCCGTTAACTCAGCTGACTCAGAAGGATATAAAATTCATATAGAGCGAAGAATGCGAGAAGAGTTTTCAAGAGCTCAAGACGAGACTCATTTTGGCACCTGTTCTGACAATACCATCTGGTTCGGATGGATTTGTTATCTATAGCGATGCTTCAGACAAAGGGTTAGTGTGTGTTCTCATTTAACATGGAAAAGTCATAGCCTATGCCTGGCGACAACTTAAAGAATGTGAAAGGAATTATCCTACTCATGATCTTGAGTTGGCAGCAGTCGTTTTCGCGCTAAAGATCTGGAGGCACTATCTATGTGGGGAGAAAGTGGAGATATATTCAGACCATAAAAGCCTCAAATATTTCTTCACTCAAAAGGAACTCAATATGCGGTAACGACGTTGGCTCGAGCTATTGAAAGACTACGACCATACCATTCAATACCATCCTGGAAAAGCGAACGTAGTAGCTGACGCGTTGAGTAGAAGATCATATGCAGGAACGCGTGCGATGTTGTCAACACAAAGGCCCATTTTATATGATTTACAAAAGTTGAAGATAAAATTTAAGACTCCGGGGACCCATGCAATGATGTCAAGTATACGCATAGAACCAACTTTAATCGATAAAGTTAAAGTTGCTCGCCACGTACCTTGAGTCGATGCATATGAAGAAGAAAGTGCAAGAAGGTGTTATTCCAGAAGCAAGAATCGATGAAGAAGGAATACTTTGAGTCCACTCCAGACTTTGTGTTCCTAACGATTATGATTTAAAGAACAAGATCATGATGGAGGCACACAATACACCGTTTGCAATACATCCTGGAAGTAACAAAATGTATCGTGATCTTCGACATACATTTTGATGGAACAATATGAAGAGAGAGATCGCGAAGTTTATCTCGAGGTGTTTAACTTGTCAACGTGTAATGGCGGAGCATTAAGTGCCTAAGGGTCCATTGCAACCACTTGAGATTCCGAAATGGAAGTGGGAACACATTACCATGGATTTTGTTACGGGTCTTCCCATGGTTTCTCAAGGCATAAATGCTATTTGGGTTATTGTTGATAGATTAACCAAATCTGCTCATTTCTTGCCGATACGGAGACTTATTCCTCGAATGTCTTGCTCAGATGTATGTAAATGAGATTGTGAGATTGCATGGCATGCCAAGATCCATATTTTCGGATCGTGACCCAAGATTCACTTCATGATTTTGGGTTAGCTTGCAAAAAGCTACGGGCACGGATTTACGATTTATCTGGGCTCGCATACCATCCTCAAACCACTTTTGACAATCGAGAGGACTATTCAAACTCTTGAAGATCTATTAAGACTCGTGTCCTAGACTTCAAAGGAGTTGGGATAAGTATTTACCATCGGTGGAATTCTCCTACAACAACAAAGCTTATCGTGCAAGTATAGGTGTGGCCCCATTCAAGCATTGTGTGGACGAAAGTGTCGCTTCCAAAGATGTTGGGACGAGGTGGGTGAAGCAACATTGTTGGGACCAGAGTTGGTACGTATGACTACAGAAAAGATCCAAATGATTTGAAAACGTATACAAACGGAACAAGATCGACAAAAGAGTTATGCGGATCTTCATCGAAAGGACGTAGAATTTAGTATTGGGGATCATGTATTGTTGCGTGTTGCTCCATGAAAGGGAGTTACAAGATTTGGGAAAAGAGGAAAGCTCAATCCATGATTTATAGTCCATTTTAGATTCTTGACTTAGTAGGAAAAATAGCCTATAGACTCGCGTTACCTCCAAGTATGTCTCGTGTTCATAATGTTTTTCACATATCTGTGCTACGTAAATATGTGAAAGACCCGAACCATATTATTGAGTTATAACCGGACGAGATAGCCGAAGACTTAACGTATGAGGATGTACCTATCAAGATCTTGGATAGGAAGGAGCATGTCCTACGCACAAAGGCCATACCACAAGTCAAAGTTTTGTGGAGGAACCATGCTATTGAGGAAATGACCTGGAAGTTGGAAACAGAAATGAAAGTGAGGTATCCTCACCTTTTCGAAACACCAGGTACGTACGTTAATTTCGAGGACGAAATTTTATAAGGAGGGGAGGTTGTAAGACCTCAACTTATTATTAATGAAATTGAATTTTCTCTATTTATTATTTTGAAATAGTAAGGGTTGATTTGATTAATGTGGTTAGTTATAAGTAAAATTCGCAAATATTTCAAATAAGCAAGTGGTTATAAAATATTCATCATTGTTTTAGAATATTAGTTTGGTCGTGGAATATTCTTACCGCTTGGAGAATATTCGTATTTACTACGCAAAACCTTGTGTGGGCCCCATAATGGAAAGCGATTGGATGAAGAAAACGACAAGTATAAGTTGTTTATAAATAACTACGTAGTTATTACCAAGTAATCACCGCTGGAATACTCTTGGTTAAAACACAAGAGCATATTACCAGATTGCATCAATTATTAATTCTTACGTAAGAAGGCACTACTCAATAATTGTTACAAAGATTATCGCTCAATATTTTATTTTATTGATTCAATAATTGCTACATTGATATTTTATATTATTGTTGTTGTAATAATTGTCACTACACATTATTTTTCATTATCAGATTAATAATTCATATTATTTGAATAATATTATTAGATAACATTATTAGCAATGTCTAGAAAATTCTATCTAAGGAGAGGTTTGGTCACCTAATCATGCGCAAAGAAGGAGAAATCCTTATCGAAAGCCCCCTTCCCGGGAACTACCGTCACGATTTGTGATTCTCAGTAATATTATTTGTGAATAATTAATTATTTATTTATATGACAAGGAAAATATTCATTTTATGTGGATATAGATGGAGAAAATTTTTAATGTGACAATTGTTGAAAATTGATATTTTATCTTTTTTGATAAAATAATTCATTTAATTATATTATTATATTTTAATAATATAATAATGGTGATATTTTTACAATGAATGTGGGATATATGAATAAATGAGGAGGAAGAGTATTTTTGTTATTAAAAATATTTAAAACATGTTTTTCTTATTTGTGGACCCCATTTCTTGACTGAAATTTGATTATAGCCTGTAAAATCGTTCGCATGTGGATTTCAGTCAATTTCTGTTTAGAATTTGGAAAAACTTAAACTTACAAAGTTGTAGAGAATTGAATTTCCTATGGAATGCACATAAGATTTGAATTTTTCTGATAAAAGGGCTATTTATTGTGAATTATTGAAGTTCTGGTATATTGGGTCTGAATTAATTTTTGGAGTTTTAAATAATTTTATTAACAAAAACGTTTTTTGTGATTTTGGTGGGTTAGTGGCTGGTGTTTTTGACCAAAAAGTGGGCTAAGGAAATTTATATAAATATATTAATATTTTATTAAATTTTCTGCTTTGGTGTTCTAAGCATTTTCCTATAAATATGGTGCTTAGGTTAGAATTGAAAATCACACTAGAATCAAGTTTTTTTTTTTTTCTCTCTCTCTATATATATATATATATATATATTATCGAGCGTATTCTTGTGAGTATTTTGAGACTTTGAGTGTTGCTATACTAAGTATAAGTTCTCTTCAAGACTATATCCAAAGATTCTAAATCAAGTAATCTTGCCTTTTCGAGGCAAGGGATGTTATTTTTTTTAAAATGATATTATTTCTTCTAATATCATTATGCCGAAGTATTGGTAAAATTTTTCTTGTGAAATTCTTGTCTTTTTAGTGTTTGGGTTACTATTCACGATGATACTACATATTCACGATACTGATAATTATTCACGAATACAACACTATTCACAGAAAAATCAAATTTTTGTTTTTTGTCCAATTAATCTATTATGGATACTAGCTTTGATTGTATCCATGTTTTGATCATTCTTGAATTTTACTCCACTATGATTATTTATGAAGTATTTTTGAACTCGGATTGTTTAAAAGTACGAATCCTTAATATTTGTTCTTTTGTTTCACTGGATTCGTTTTCTTTAAAATATTTTTCATCATCCTCAGTCCTAAATGATGATATTACTGAATATCTTTGGCCTGTTGTGCAAAGATGAATGAATTTCTGATGAATATCTTTGGCCCGTAGTGCAAAGATGAATAGATGTTGAGATGAACATGACCAACTAATGAATATCTTTGGCCTGTAGTGCAAAGATGAATATTTGATTCAAGATGTATATTGATTGATGTTACAGGGATAAAATATTGATGATGGACTTTTAAATTCATAGATAATAGTAGATTTCATTCTCTACGTAACTCTTCTATGAATTATTATTTCATTATGTAATATTGATTTAAAACTTGTTGTCTATTGTATTCTATCGATTTTTCCCTCGCTGAAAACTAACGATAATTTGTTCTATATTATTTTAGTCATAATATTCTTTATTGGGCTAGTTGAGCTCACCCTTTTCATTTTTGTTCTATTTTTCTTCTCAGGAGGCGAGAATGTAGCGAGTACTAGTCGGAGTATGGAATGAAAGTTCTAGAAAGTCGTTTTAGTAGTCCTCACCATTTTTATAAAATAATGTATCAATAATTGTAATGAGGACATATTTGGGTGTGAATATTGTCTAGATGACAATATTTGTATTTAAACTCACAGTTTATGTGTTGTCATATTTTGCACGATAATTGTATTAATAAAGTTGTAGTTGTTTCTGTACCATGTATTTGGCGACTCAGAATGGGTGTTGTATACATATTTTGGGGGCGTCACATATGACGTTCTTGAACCGGTTAAATGCTAAATCCGACCAAATCCAAGATAGATATAGTCAAAATACTTCAAACACCAACTATATACACAAAATAATCGTTAAAAAAGTTAGGTATATGCACAACCAAGTAGTATATATATATATATATATATATATATATATATATATATAGCACTTATATATATTAAAGCAGTAGACAAACACGGATCTAAAAAGATCTTACGTATTTACACGAGATATGAACAAAAAGGGATTGATCGCCTCCAAGAACTTGTATTCAACTGGTAGAAAGATGCTATAACATGATTTATATGTATAAAAGTATATAAAAATGAGATGAACAGTGTTTAGGAACAAGATTCAAGCTCTTTCTCTCTCTAGCTCTCAGATTCCCTCTCTCCCTTTTTCTAGATCTCACCAAATCTCCTGAAAAGTGAACTAGAAGTGCTAATTTATAAATCTCGGGCCATCCGCAGGTAGACCAGCGACTGGGCCCAGTGGGTCCCACAGCCTCAAAATTTGTTCCCTCAATTGTTGTGCTTTTTGTTAAAACGTCTGTAATCCAAATAACATCTTCAAGTATCCGAGGGTAGTCAGTGGATCTGTCTTGCGTATTTTGCAACTCGGGATTACCGCGGTGGCTCTTTATGACTATATCCTCAGTTGGAAAATTGTTGTTTTGTGTTGTGCAGGCAAAATTATATTTTTGCCCTTCCGGAGTTGTCTCCAGGGTGGAATTGTACGGTTGCCATCCTACGAAGATTATCTCAAGGGTTTGAAATGACGTTTAATTCCTGTAGAATTAGTAAAAAGAAAGCAAAATTATATATATCAAAGTAATGTTGTATTCATATAAGTTGCATCAAATAATATATTAAACTATTTATTCTTGGTTATAAGGTTTTTTTTTATTTTGACAAAATTTTAGCCTATAAGTTATTTGTTTAATTTATTAGAATAATCCATAAAATTAGACTTCAGATTTAAGTTCAGCATAATCTACATGATGCATAACTAGGAAGAGATCATCATCATGCTACAAAAGGAAATTGATATTTTCATATAAAAACTAAAATATTTTTCAAATTATTCTCTTCACATTTAGTGAGTGATAATGTATACCATGTAAAATTATCGGATTGTTCTCCTCCATTACACATTTTGTCTCATTCCATTTAACACACCAATTATTTGATCTTAATAATTTTGTTAGTAATGATCAAAATATGTTTATAGATAGTTGATCGATGATATTAAATTATTAGAATTAATCTTACAAAAAATTAGAATCATAAAAAATATTTTCACTGTTAAAAGTCTAAACAAATTAACATATTCATCAAATGGTGAAAAAGTATCGAATTAATTTCATTTTTGAAACAATTATGCTACACAATATAATAAATTAGTTGTTCGGTATCGATTTCAATCATATTATTCACAATTATTCGGGAGTAATTTACCAACCCTCAGGTGGGCTGAAGGCCCGGGGCGAGAAGGGGATGTTGAGCCCATTGAGCCGAAACCATAAGGGATATTGGAATTGTTCGGGTTCGGGCTTCCGAGTTCTCTGGGCCGGAGTCTTGTTCTAGTTGATGGTGTTCTGAATCGGGCATCCGAGTCCTTTGGATCGGAGCCCAGGCCAGTTTACATGGGTTCGGTTGGTTTGGGCCTATACAGTAGGTTGGCCCTTGTACAGAGTCCGAAGTGATAAGGGTTCTAAATGGTTAAGGATTCTAGTCCTAACCATATTTGGGTAGCTAAATTCTAAAGTTAGTATTTGGATCGTATCCAAATTATACCTTTTAAGGAGATTGTGTTGGACCTAAAAAATGGTAACTGCCATGTTTATGAGTCCTAATCTGACTTGGAAGTGGACTCTAAGGTGACGAGAATGACTATAAATACAGGGCTAAACTTCAATTAACAGGTAATACTCTTTTGATCAGTAAACACTAAAGCCTCCATTGTTAAACCTTAAATCAGCTTGTACTTATTCTCAAACCGGAGCTATCACCCGGCAGCACAAGCTGTGACGCCCCCAAAACAGGTATACTTCACCCATCTTAAGTCGCCAGATACATGGTACAGAACTCAACTACAAACTTAATAATACAACTATCGTATAAAATACGACAAAACATAGCAATCCATTAGAAGAGTCAAGTAGAGTATGATATCTACTATCTTCTATGATTTAAAATTGTTTTCATCAATTTTTATCACTGAGACTCAGCTTAACAAATAAACCACATCATCGAATCATCCCTGCACTACGGGCCAAGGATATTAATTAAATCATCAAGGGTCATGACTATACCGAATAATCCTCGTCATAATCATACCAAAAACTCGTCCATCAACGCACTACAAAGCCATCGAGGACTTTTTACCACATCATTTATAACATTATAGGTCATGATTATACCGAATGATCCATGGTCATAATCGTATTTAAGTCCATCTACGCACATAAGCCAAAGATGACTTTCATGACAATATAAGCAATGGGATGATGACAATGACATAATAATTCAATAAAACAAGTTCAAGAATAAATTTTAAAGATTTATAAGTTAATTTATCCTGAAATCAATAATGTCCAAATTGTCAACATGATACTTCTTTGTGGAGTAAAATTCAAGAATAAAATTCATGCACCAAAAATAATTTGGACAGAAAAGAATCAATTTTTTGTCGTGAATAGTATCCCGTGAATAGTAATTCGAATAAGACTACTCGTGAATAGTACCCACATGAAAAGTACTCCAAATATCCGAGTGAATAATATTCGGTGAATAGAAATTTGGGTGAATAAGAACTCGTGAATAAGAACTCGTGAATAGTATTCCTAAGATTAGAAGTGTCCCGAATACCCGAGTGAATAATACTAGAGTGAATAGTAATCGGGTGAATAAGAACTCATGAATAGTAACTTGTAATGTAAAATACCAAATAAAATGATATTTCATGATTTGAGTACAAAAGAAATGATATCTCATACGAGTATAACGTAATATACAAAAACTACAAAATAGATTTTCATTCGCCATGCAGAATCCACGTAAACAGATCATTTTCACAATTTAATAAAGAATGAATACGAAGGATCATTCACCATGCATGTGGTAATCCACATGATGTGTTAAACCGCAGATTGCATGTGTTATTCAATGTAACAATAAGGAATGGAATAATGTAAAGAATTCACCAGCACGTGCGATAGACCGCATGCATGAGTTATTCCAATGTAATAATAAATAATTGAATCTGTGTCACGCGTAAACGCACCGATAAGATATTCTAACAGAATAATAAATAATGTAACCAGGTCATGCGTAAATGCACATACAGGATATTCTGATAGAATAATAAATAATGGAAGTAGGTCATGCGAACGCATGCATGTGATATTCTATGTAATAATAAAGAATGGAATAATAAAAGAATTTCACCACGTATATGCGACTTCGATGCATGATGTGTTATTCCAACATAATAATAAAGAATAAAATAATGTAAGAATTTCACCATATATACTACGGTGAGTCATGCAGATACAAAGTTATTCCAATGTAATAATAAGGAATGGAATAACAATAGCTCTCTTCATGAATACGAAAGAAATAATACCCCTTACGAATACAACAAATAATATCCCTTACTATAATAATAATATCCCATTACTATAATAATAATATTCCTTACCTTAGAAGAAACTGGATACTGGAATAATGAGGTAGCAGACTTCTCTTCTTCTTTCTCTCTATAATTTCTCTCTATAATAATTGCTCTATAGCTTTAGTGAATTGGTGAAAAATAATGAAGAAATGAGCTTCTATTTATAAGAAAATATAGTTTCCATAATTTGCATATTTTGGGGCTCAAAACATTACAATATAATACCTTCCTCTTTTTCTTCTTTTTTAATTTAGTCCTGTAAGTATTATCAAACTTGCACCACCTTCCCTAATAGTAATTCACGTGAATCAATAGTAAATCATGTGACTCAATAGTTCTAAACATGTGAAAAAATTAATTATAGTATAGTACCTTCAACTATACCTCCATTTTTAATTTAGTCATGTAAGTATTATCAATCTTGCACCAATTCCCCTAATAGTAAATCATGTGAATCAATAGTACACACATGTGAACACATAGTTATAAGCATGTGAATTAATAGCAATTAATTACTCATCTATCTGGTGAATTACCCGATTGTTCAATATAACCTCCAGACATCAATTATTATCGAAATAAATGTCGATTTTCACTAACACTAATAATTCCCACACAATGGAATTATCAATTTCATCTTTAATCAACACGAACTTATTCATCATTAATATTATAACTCACAATATTTAACAACCAGGTCATTCCAAGGAAAGAGGGGCTTTCCAATAAGAATTTCTCCCTATTGGCGCGCAATTAGATTATCTAACCTCTCCTTGACAGAACTTCTAGACATTGTTAATATTGTAAATAATAATATGAATAACTTTGTCGTCTCAATTATTGATTTAACAATATAAAATATTATGCAGATGATACTATGATAACAATTGAATTAATAATATGAGAGATATGATGCAGCAATTACTGTAGCAATAATTAAGTATAACTGAGTGATTTCTCATGTAAGCATCAATAACTAATATTGTGTGCTACTATGCAACCACACGTATTACTGTACTTTTACTACCGGTTATTTTATGACAACTTGCTTACATTGAAAAATTTTCACATATCACCATTAACTTTAAACTTTTATCAATTTAACTATTTACCAAAATAGAAAAATTGAATACTTTTATTTCATAAATTTTGAGATCTCACAATCTCCCCTCCTTATGAAATTTTGCCCTCGAAATTTACGTACCTGGTAGTTCGAATAGATGAAAATACCTTGCTTTCTTTTCGGATTGTACCTTCTTGGTTATTTTTTCTCTATCATGATTTTCCATTTCTCATCTCCTGTATTTCAGATATCATTCTAAAATATAGTTTCAAAATAAGAGTTAATTGACATACCACATATTATCTCTATACTCTGACCAACCAATTAAATACCAAATAAACTTAGGTAGGTCATACTAGCGAAGGAATTCCCCGTCTCTCCCTTCCTAGTTCTTGTCTCACATCTCAGCTAGGGATCATATCCCTAAGAATTGATACCAACTGTGACGCCCCCAAAATAGGTATACTTCACCCATCTTGAGTCGCCAGATACATGGTACATAACTCAACTATAAACTTAATTATACAACTGTCGTATAAAATACGACAAAACATAGCTGAGAGTTTAAACACGAATATTGCCTTCTAGACAATATCTACACTCAATGAAGTCCTCATTACAATTACTATCACACTATTTTATAAAAATAGTGAGGACTACTATAGCCACCATCTCAGACCATCACTCCATTCCCCGACTCGTTCCAACTATATTCTCATTTCCTGAAGAGAACAGTGAAATAGCTCAGTAAGAAATATTATGACTAAGATAATGAAGAATAAATTATCCTTAGCCTTCATCAGTATAACAACTGATAGAATACAATAGAAAATAAGTTTTAGATCAACAACTGCAGCAAAATAAGCAATCCATTAGAAGAGTCAAGTAGAGCATGATATCTACTATCTTCTATGATTTTAAAATGTTTTCATCAATTTTTATCGCTGAGACTCAGCTTAACAAATAAACCACATCATCGAATCATCCCTGCACTATGGGCCAAGGATATTAATTAAATCATCAAGGGTCATGACTATACCGAATAATCCCTTGTCATAATCATACCAAAAATTGTCCATCAATGCACTATAGGCCATTGAGGACTTTTACCACATCATTTATAACATTACAGGTCATGATTATACCGAATGATCCCTGGTCATAATCATACCAAGTCCATCTATGCACGTAAGCCAAATGACTTTCATGACAATATAAGCATGAGGATGATGACAATGACATAATAATTCAATAAAACAAGTTCAAGAATAAATTTTAAAGATTTATAAGTTAATTTATCCTGAAATCAATAACGTCCAAATTGTCAACATGATACTTCTTTGTGGTGTAAAATTCAAGAATTATATTCATGCACCAAAAATAATTTGGACAGAAAAGAATCAATTTTTTGTCGTGAATAGTACATTGTGAATAGTACTTCAAGAATAGTACCTCATGAATAGTACCCTGACATGAAAAGTACTCCAAATACCCGAGTGAATAATATTCGCGTGAATAGTAATTTGGGTGAATAGTAACTCGTGAATAGTATTCTGACATGAGAAGTGCCCCGAATACTTGAGTGAATAATACTAGAGTGAATAGTAACCGGGTTAATAGTAACCCATAAATAGTAACTTGTAACAGAAAATACCAAATAAAATGATATTTCATGACGAGTACAAAAGAAATGATATGTCATACGAGTATAATAGAATATACGAAACTGCAAATGGATTTTCATCCGTCATGCGGTAATTCACGTAAACAGATCATTTCCACAATTTAATAAAGAATGAATATTAAGGATCATTCGCCATGCATGTGGTAATCCACATAGACAGGTTATTCCAACAGAATAATAAGGAATGGAATAACAGAAGAATTAACCAGCATGCAATGTAATCGCATGCATGTGTTATTCCAATAGAATAATAAATAATAGATTAATGTAAGAATTCACCAGCATGCGATAGACTCGCATAGACGAGTTATTCCAATGAATAATAAATAATGGAACCAAAAATACGTAAATGCAATCGATGTAATATTCCAACGAATAATAAATAATAGAACCAAATACGTAAAACGCATGTATTGTGATATTCCGGCGAATAATAAATAATGGAAGCGAGTTATGCGTAGCACGCATGAATGTGATATTCAACAGTAATAATAAAGAATGGTATAATAGAAGAATTTCACCATGTATGCGGTATTGACATAGATGAGTTATTCCAACATAATAATAAAGAATGGAATAATGAAGAATTTCACCATATATACTAGAGTCCACAGATATAAAGTTATTCCAACATAATAATAAGGAATGGAATAACAATAGCTCTCTTTATGAATACGAAAGAAATAATACCCTTTACGAATACAACAAATAATATCCCTTACTATAATAATAATATCCCTTACCTTAGAAGAAATCGGATAATTTGGAATAGTGGAGGTAAAGAGCGATTTCTTCTTTTTCTCTCTATAATTTCTCTCTATAATAATTGTTCTATAGCTTTATTGAATTGTTAAAAATAATGAAGGAATGAGCTTCATTTATATTAAAATATAGTTTCCATAATTGCATATTTTGGGGCTCGAAATATTACAGTATAATACCTTCCTCTTTTTCTTCATTTTTAATTTAGTCCTGCAAGTATTATCAAACTTGCACCACCTCTCCTAATAGTAAATCATGTGAATCAATAGTAAATCATGTGACTCAATAGTTCTAAACATGTGAAAAAATTAATTATAGTATAGTACCTTCAACTATACCTCAATTTTTAATTTAGTCATGCAAGTATTATCAATCTTGCACCAATTTCCCTAATAGTAAATCATATGAATCAATAGTACACACATATGATGTGACGCCCCCAAAATAAGTATACATCACATATTCTGAGTCGCCAAATACATGGTACAAAATATAAATATAATCTTAAATATACAACAAGAGCTGGGAGTTTTAATACAAATATTGTGTTCTAGACAATATTCACTCTCAGAATAAGTCCTCATTACAATTATTATCACACTATTTCATAGAATAAGGAGGACTACTAATGTGAGACCCCAGATTTTATCAATAAAGATTTAAATTTTGTTGAAATAATTTTTTTAATATTATGGTGTGAATTTAAGATAATATTATAGTTGTGGGTAGTATTTATAAATTTTGCAAAGTATGCAAGTGGTTATATTATATTCGATTGGTCTGGAAATATTCGGTTTAGCGAGGAATATTCGTCTACAACTACTCAATCATTGGTGGACCCTAATAATGTAATTATTGTTTGATCGAGAAAACGACAAAAAATATTTTATCAAATAACTACGGAAGTTTTACCGTGGTTACCGCTGAACTACTCTCAGAGTAAAAGTACAAAGAATCACGCAGGGTTGCATAAGAAGATTACCTGTATTGATTATCGATGCTTATGTGAGAAGTTACTCGGTTTGATTCCATTATCATCGATTAATAATATGAATTATTATAATGATAATGACGCTTTTGTTTTATTCAGATTATTAACGTAATAAAATGTAAACATCTTTTATATAAAATAGAATACTTTATTAAAGTTATTCTATAAATAGAATATATTATATTTTATTATGCATAGTGTTGCAGTAGTGTTTTTTTATAGTATTGCATAGTGTTTTGCATAGTAAAATGTTTTTATATAAATAGAATATATTATATTTTATTTAAAAGATTTTCTTTTTAAATATGGACCGTCAGATTAAAGTAAATCAATCTGGACCGCTCATGGATTAGTTACTATGCATTCCATTTTCCTATAAATAAAGCTCATTCCTTCATTATTTTCTTACTTAATTCATTGAAACTCTGAGAGAAATTATAGAGAGAAGCTATAGAGAGAAAATTATAGAAAAGAAGAAGAGTATTCTCGCTACTTCACTACTTCTATATTCATTCTTTTTACGGTAGTGGTGTTATTCTTTCTTCTTCGAAGAGAACTTCATTATTCCATTCATTATTATTCTGTTGAATAACTCGTAAAAGTGGCATACCCTATACATAACTCCAGAGCACGCAGATACCCTATACTGGTGAAATCCTTATGTTATTCCATTGCTTATTATTCTGCTGAATAACTCAGATACGCCGCTTTACCCTATACTTGGTGACATTCTTCTATTATTCATTTGCTGAACATCCTGTCAGCAGGTGTTTTACAATCGACCGGTTCCGCTTTTTATTATTCTCATTGGAACATCCTCGTCATGTGTTTTTACACCGACCGGGTTCCGCTTTTTATCATTCTCGTTGAATATCCTATCTCGTGTTTTTTACAATCGGATCCGGTTCCATCTTTATTATTCATTTGAACATCCCGCTTGCGTGTGAATTTCACCGACCGTTCCGTTATTATTATTCTGTTGAATAACTTTGCCTGTCTGCAACCGCATGCATGGTGATTTCTTTTGTTATTCCATTCTTTATTATACCCAAATTGGTTAAAACTTTGACTTCTATACTCCATGAAATTAGTAGAATATCCTCGATATTTGCGTTTCATCCAAAGATCTTTTCATGGAAATATTCTTCCGATCATTCTTGAATTTTACTCTACAAAACAAGATCATGTTGATAATTTGACGTTAATAATTCATGGATTAAATAATTCTTGAACTTGTTTTATTGAATTATTATGTCATTGTCATCATCCTCATGTTATATTATGTTATCTTCGCTTACGTGCATAGATGAACTTAGTATGATTATGACCGTGGATCATTCTAAGATAATCACGACTTGATATAAATGATATGACAAAAGTCCTCGAAGTGGTCCAGAATGCAATGATGGATAGTTTTTGGTATGATTATGACCAGGGGTGATTCGGTATAGTCATGACCATTGATAATTTGATGAAAATCCTCGACCGTGGGTACGTGGATGATTAGATGTGGTGGTTTATTTATTGCTTTAGTCTCAAATGATAAAAATTGATGAAAACCTTTAAAACCTAAAAGATAGTAGACTTTATTCTCTACTTGACTTTTTTAATGGGTTGCTTATTCACCGCAGCTTAAACCGGTTGTTTATCATTGTATTTTATCGCTTTAACACTGTTGAAGGCTAATGATAATTTATTCTCGCATTATCTTAGTCATAATATTTCTTCTTGGGCTAGTTGAGCTCACCCTTTTCTTTCACCGTTCTCTTCAGAAATGAGAACATATAGCCGGGACGAGCCTGGGAACGGGTAATGGTCCGTAGGATAGCATTAGTAGTCCTCACTATTCTGCGAAATAGTGTGATAATAGTCGTAATGAGGGCTCTTTTTTGAGTTTGTATAATATCTAGTAGACAAAATTTGTATTCAAACTCACGCTTTATGTCGTATTGTACCACGACGCTATATTAAGAAGTTGTATTTGAATTTATGTACCATGTAAGTGGCGACCCAAGATGGGTGACGATACCTAATTTTGGGGGCGCACAATTGGTATCGAGCCATAAGTGTGAAGAGCCCCAGCCTCTCACCGGTGACTTCTGTTGATGGGGATGCACCGGCTGCATCTCCGTAGGGACGCCGCCTTTCTATGGCAAGTCGACAGGTACCAATGTGAGGTGTTGACACAAGTTGGTGTCCAGAGTCACAACAGTATCGTAGCCATAAGTGTGAAGAGCCCCGAGCCTCTCACCGGTGACTTCTGTTGATGGGGAATGCACCGCCGCACTCTCCGTAGGGGACGCCGCCTTTCGGCAAGTCGATAGTACCAATGTGAGGTCTTGACACAAGTTGGTGTCCAGAGTCACAATTGGTATCGAGCTTAGGATATGATCCCCGCTAAGATGCGAGATAAGAACTAGGAGGGAGAGACGGGAATTCCTTCGCTAGTATGACCTACCTAAGTTTATTTGGTATTTGATTGGTCACCGAGTATAGTGATAATATGTTGTACGTCAATTAACCCTTATTTTGTGGCGGTTTTGAAAATGGCATCCGAGAATGTTGAGAATAAGAATGGAGCACAGTGAGACCGCTGATTCTCCACAGATCAATAATCGATAATGTGCAACAGATGGCGATAATCCTCCCAAAAACAACAACATCGATCAATCATGAACGACGAGACGCTTAAAAGGTTTTAGAATTCATGCAACATCAAAGCGAAAGAGACTCGGCCCAAAACGTAGGTGGAAACACGGAAAACTCTCAAGCGGTCACCGCTAAACAATTCAAGGAGCCGGGACCACCGGAGTTTAAGGGAGAGCCAAACCACTTCGCGGAAGCATGGATAAAGCAGATTACCAAGATATTTGATGTCTTGGGATGCTCCAAGGAGCAAAGGTTCCTTTTGCCGCCTTTTATGTTACGCGAGAGGAGTAGATTATCGTGGGAATCGGTAAAACGTACTCAACCCGTCAGATCAAGATATCTTGGGAGAAGTTCCAGAGTCGTTCAACGACAAATACTTTCCCGAAAGTATTCGCCATATGAAGGAGGTGGAGTTTATCAAGTTGGAACAAAACAATATAACCGTGTCGCAATACGAGGCAAAATTTATGAGTTATCACGATTCAAGGCCCCACTTGGTGGATAATGAAGAGAGAATGACGCGAATGTTTTTAAGAGGTTTGAAGCCGTAGATACGCCAACATCTTATTTCTCATAAACCGTGTATTTTTATTCGGATGTTGTAAATAGGGCTCGCTTAGTGGAGCGCGATAACGACTCAACGCAACTAAAAAGAAAGTAGCCAAGAAAATTATAATACCAAATGAGAGTAGTCATCGAAGCGGTGACAACAAGCGTGAGGGAATCAATAGGCGATATGGTAACCACTTGGTGGTAATCGTACCAAAACAATAAGAATGGACATTTCAAGAAAAGGAGATTCAACAATGATGGAAAGACGTCAAAGACTCTAGCACTGTTGTCAAGGAAGGAGAAGGACCACCTATTATATGCTTCAAATGCGGAGAGAGGACACATCGGTCCGAATCATGCTATTGTCATTCAAAGCATGTTATAATTGTGGAAGAGAAGGTCACTTAGCTCGATTTTGTCGCCATCAAGACAAATTCAACTAGGATGGAGGCACCAAAGGTCCCCGCACAAACCAAAGCCTAGAGTTTAAGAGAGAGCGTTTTTTTTTCTCGACGAGGAACCCAAGAAGATTATCACGGGTAAGTAATCATAAGCTCTTGCAAGTCTATACCGTGTTAGATACCGCCTACCCACTCTTTTATTTCACCTAGTTGCGCTCAACGCTTTAAATTTGACTCCGGAGAAGTTAGACTTTGACTTATTGGTTGAAACTTCGTTAGTAGGAGCCTTCACATCGCTTACTATTTTTAAATCTTGTTTGATTCAAATAAACACTTTCAATGCTACTTCGTCGATCTTATCTTTTTGAAAATACTTACCTTTGATGTGATTTTAGGAATCAATTGGTTAACTACTCATCATGTTTTTCGTAAGGTTGTTAGCTTTTATATTCATAACCAACCCAAGTTATACGAATTCAAAGTAACCAAACCCAAAAGTTAATCACACGTTATATCAAGCCATAAGTAAAGAGCCCCGATCCTTTCGTTGTTAACTTCCTTGTGTGGAATGCACCAAAGCCGACTTTCTCAGAGGCGACGTCGTGATCAAGATGGCAAGTTGATAGGTATCATTGTGAGGTGCCATCCAGGTTAAGGGATAAAAGTCACAGCTTGGTATTAATGTGACGACTATCCAAGTCTTGGACGAGAGAATAATGCTTTTGAATGATATTTCTATCATTAATAAATTCTCTTGACGATTCTTGAAGATTTCCTAGCCTACCCTAGAGCGTGAAATCGAATTTTGTATCGACCCCAAAGATAAAAACCCAATTCTTAAACCTCAAATATTTCTTCAACTAAAATGAATAGCTTTACGTGGTTTATGATAAAAGTCATAATAAAAGCATTGGACTAATGAAAACCATGGGTATAATGAAGTATTAGTAAGTGTTATGATGAGTTATGTTGGTTATTATGTGAAAACATGAAAGTTTCTTAGAAATCACAAAGAGTTGAAAATCGATTTTGGTGAAAAACGTAATATGAAATTCAATTGACCATATCTCTTATTATATTTTGAATTTTTGAGTGTGGTCAAGTCCTAGAGTTAGATCTATGAGTTACCTAACTAATTCAAGTGGAATTACTGGAAAAGGTGTTGTAGATTTTGTGTGGACTGATTTTAGCAAAGGAGTGCAAAGCTGCAAAAACCGAAAAAAAGCTGCTGCCATGATTTTAGAGGGGCTGTTTCGGCCACTTAAATTATGAGAAAAATTCTGGGTTTTTGGGACATGAAAGTATATGGTATAAAGTACCTCCTGTCCAAAAATGAGCTCATTCTGACTTAAAATGAGCAAGTTATGACTATTTCAATATTTAGGTTTTTCCCGATTAAAATCGCTATAACCGGAAAGTTCTATAACTCAGATGACCATGAAATTTAAACCGAAGCTCACGATAACATGTGTAAGGTCCTGCCAAGATTTGGGAATTTTTCGAGTTAAACTTGAGGTAGCTAATTTCTTAAGGAATTAATTAGAAATTGATTTTTGAAAAATAGTAAATGAATTTTAAAAATTCCGAGAAAATATATTTTCATCATGGGACTATATTATGCTAAATCCCAGAAAAGAAATATTTTTGGGACTGATTTAGTATTTTCATGAAAATAGTTTAGTTACTTAACATATGAGTTAAATATGTTATGTGAAGTAACAAAGTTGAAAATAGGATTTTATGGCTAGAGAATCCTATATAGAGTATATGCATATTTTTTTTGATGAGGGATTTGATAATTGGTGATGATATTTTATGAGTATGACATTTTGAATGATTAAATGCATTATATGGTAAAAGCGTAAACAATTAAGATAAATTGTTTATAAATTTAAGAAGTGATTAAAATATTGTTATAATATTAATGATATTAGATTATGAGATTATTAAGTGATTGAAAACATGGGGATATTCTTGAATCTCGGATAAATTATATTATAAATGTTTAATATTTATCCTTTATCTCATTTGATTGATTCTTTATACCATTATCCTCATTCTTATATTATGTTGAAAGTCATCTCGTGGCTCAGAAATGCATAGATGGACTTGGTATGATTATGACCGTGGATTGTTCTAAGATAATCATAACTCGTAATTGAATACACAATTATCTTTGGTCGTAGTGCATGGATAATTTGTGGTCGTGATACTAATGAATACACAATTATCTTTGGTAGTAGTGCATGGATAATTTGTGGTCGTGATACTAATGAATACACGATTATCTTCGTAGTAGTGCATGGATAATTGGTCGTGATACTTAATGAATACACAATTATCTTTGGTCAGTAGTGCATGGATAATTTGTGGTCGTGATACTAATGAATACACGATTATCTCGTCAGTAGTAGTGCATGGATAATTCGTGGTCGTGATACTAATGAATATCCTCGGCCTTTTTTGTAGTGCGGGGATGATTCGATGATATGGATTAATTATCGAAATGAGTCTCAAAGAATGAAATATTAATTCATGGATGTGGTAAAAGTCATCTTTGGTAGTAGTGCATTGATAGACTTGGTATGATTATGACCAAGGATTATTCGGTATAATCATGGATCAGAATTGACAACACAAATATCCTTGCCAAAGAAGGTACATGGATAATTCGTGGTCGTGATACTATTGTCGAGTCTCAAAGATTATTGGTTTTACAGTGTATATCTTTGGCTTGTAGTGCAAAGATGAATTGTTAATGAATATCTTTGGTAGGATTACAAAGATGAATTAAATGTTTTCAATGATAAAGGTATTCAAGGTATTCTCATCTCTTTATCATATCGTGTACGCACTCCTAATTTCGAGGGCAAAATTCCATAAGGAGGGAGATTGTGAGACCCCAGATTTTATCAATAAAGATTTAAATTTTGTTGAAATAATTTTTTAATATTATGGTGTGAATTTAAGATAATATTATAGTTGTGGGTAGTATTTATAAATTTTGCAAAGTATGCAAGTGGTTATATTATATTCGATTGGCCTGGGAATATTCGGTTTAGCGAGGAATATTCGTATAACTACTCAATCATTGGTGGACCCTACAATGTAATTATTGTCGAATCGAGAAAACGACAAAAATATTTTATTGAAATAACTACGGAAGTTTTACCGTGGTTATTTGTTGAACTACTTTGTAGTAGTAAAAGTACGATGAATACGTGTGGTCGCATAAGAAAGACACTTCAGTATTGATTATCGATGCTTATGTGAGAAGTTACTCGGTTTGATTCCATTATCATCGATTAATAATATGAATTATTATAATGCGATAATGACGCTTTGTTTTATTCAGATTATTAACGTAATAAAATGTAAACATCTTTTATATAAAATAAAATACTTTATTAAAGTTATTCTATAAATAAATATATTATATTTTATTATGCATAGTGTTGCATAGTGTTTTTTTGCATAGTATTGCATAGTGTTTGCATAGTAAAATGTTTTTATATAAATAGAATATATTATATTTTATTTAAAAGATTTTTCTTTAAATATGGACCGTCAGATAAAAGTAAATCAATCTCGACCGTTTCATGGATTAATTACTTATGCATTCCATTTTCCTATAAATAAAGCTCATTCCTTCATTATTTTCTTACTTAATTCATTGAAACTCTAGAGAGAGAAATTATAGAGAGAAGCTATAGAGAGAAAATTATAGAAAGAAGAAGAGTATTCGCTACTTCACTACTTCTATATTCAGGTTCTTTTACTAGTAAGGGTGTTATTCTATTCTTCTTCAAGAGAACTTACATTATTCCATTCATTATTATTACGCTGGAATAACTCGTAAAAAGTGGCATACCCTATACATAACTCTCGACACGCGCAGATACCCTATACTTGGTGAAATCCTTATGTTATTCCATTGCTTATTATTCTCATTGGAATAACTCAGATACGCGCCACCCCTATACTTGGTGACATTCTTCTATTATTCTGCTGGAACATCCTGCCTGCGTGTGTTTTACACCGACTGGTTCCGCTTTTATTATTCTGTTGAACATCCCGCATGCATGTGTTTTACACCGACCGGTTCCGCCTTTATCGATTCATTGGAATATCCTATCTCGTGTGTTTTACACCGGATCGGTTCCATCTTTATTATTCTCATTGGAACATCCCGCCGGCGGTGAATTTCACGACCGTTCCGTTTATTATTATTACATTGAATAACTAACTTATATACATCTGCAATCTGCATGCATGGTGATTTCTTTTGTTATTCCATTCTTTATTATACCCAATTGGTTAAAACTTTGACTTCTATACTCCATGAAATTAGTAGAATATCCTTGATATTTCAAGCGTTTCATCCAATATCTTTCATGGAAATATTCTTCGATCATTCTTGAATTTTACTCTAAAAAAGATGTCGTGTTGATAATTTGGGCGTTAATAATTCATGGATTAAATAATTCTTGAACTTGTTTTATTGAATTATTATGTCATTGTCATCATCCTCATGTTATATTATGTTATCTTTGGCTTACGTGCATAGATGAACTTAGTATGATTATGACGAGGATCATTCGGTATAATCATGACTTGATATAAATGATATGACAAAAGTCCTCGATGGTCCTCGTAATGCGATGATGGATAGTTTTGGTATGATTATGACCGAGGGTGATTCTAAGATATAGTCATGACCATTGATAATTTGATGAAAATCCTTGACCGTGGTACGTGGATGATTAGATGTGGTGGTTTATTTATTAAGCGGAGTCTCGGCGATAAAATTGATGAAAACCTTTTAAAACCTAAAAGATAGTAGACTTTATTCTCTCACTGACTCTTTTAATGGGTTGCTTATTCCGCCGCAGCTTAAACCGGTTGTCTATTATATTTTATCAGTTTAACATCATTGAAGGCTAATGATAATTTATTCTCGCATTATCTTAGTCATAATATTTCTTCTCGGGCTAGTTGAGCTCACCTTTCTTTCACCGTTCTCTTCGTGAAATGAGAACATAGTTTTGACGAGCCTGGGAACGAAGTAATGGTCCGAGGATAGCATTAGTAGTCCTCACTATTCGTGAAATAAGTGTGATAATAGTCGTAATGAGGGCTCCTTTTGAGTTTGTATAATATCTAGTAGACAAAATTTGTATTCAAACTCACGCTTTATGTCGTATTGTACACCTATGCTTATATTAGTAAGTTGTATTTGAATTTATGTACCATGTAAGTGGCGACCCAAGATGGGTGACATATACCTAATTTTGGGGCGTCACAACTAATGCTATCATCCGAACCGTCACTCCGTTCCCCGACTAGTCCGTGCTACGTTCTCATTTCCTGAAGAGGACAATGAAAGCAAAAGGGTGAGCTAAACTAGCCCAGTAAGAAATATTATGACTAAGATAATGCAGAATAAATTATCGTTAGCCTTTAATGATGTTAAACTAATAAAATATAACAAACATCAAGTTTAATTGCAATTGAACAAGCAATCTATTAAAAGAGTTAAGTAGAAATACAATCTACTATCTTTATGATTTAAAAGGTTTTTCATCACTTTTATCACGAGACTCAAATTAATAAATAATCCACATCATCCCCGCACTACTACCAAGGATATTCATTAAGATCACAACCACAAATTATCCATGCACTACGGGCCAAGGATATTCGTGTATTCATCAATGGTCATGATCATGCCAACAATCGTCCCATCAATGCACTACGGGCCAATGAGGACTTTTACCATATCATTTGTAACATTACTATTATGATTATACCGAATAATCCTCGGTCATAATCATACCAAGTCCATCTATGCACTACAAAATACATATGACTTTCAACATAATATAAACATAAGGATGATGATAATGATATAAGAATTCAATAAAACAAGTTTAAGAATTAATTTATCCAGAACTAATAACGTCCAAATTGTCAACATGATACTTCTTTGTAGAGTAAAATTCAAGAATGCTCGTAAGAATATTTCCATGAAAAGATATCGATGAAAGCGCAAATATCAAGGATATTCCACTAATTTCATGGAGTATAGAAGTCAAAACTTTAACCAACCGAGTATAATAAAGAATGGAATAACAAAAAAATCACCATATGCGATAAACCGCATGTAAAGGTTATTCTAATGTATAATAAATAACGAACCAGTCATTCGTTAGACCGCAGATGGCATGTGATATTCCAAATGTAATAATAAATAATGAAACCAGTCATGCGAAACGCATGCATACGCACGATATTCCAACAAAATAATAAATAATGGAACCAAAGTCATGCATAAACGCATGCATGTGATATTCCAAATGTAATAATAAAAAATGGAATAATGTAAAAGAATTTCACTATGTATGTGGTATCTTGATGTATACATGTTATTCCAACATAATAATAAAGAATGGAATAATGTAAGAATTTTACCAAGTATAGGGTAGCCCACGACATGTGTTATTCCAATGTATAATAAAGAATGGAATAATGTGTTCTTCTTTCATGAATACGAAAAGAAATAATACCCTTACCTTAGAAGAAAAGCGGATATAAAGTAGTGAAGTAGCGAGAAAAACTTTTCTTCTTTCTCTCTATAATTTCTCTCTAGAGTTTCAAAGAATTTCGTAAGAAATAATGAAGGAATGAGCTTCTATTTATAGGAGAATGGACCTAATAGTAACTAATTCATGAACTAATCCAAATTGATTTACTTTTAAACGAACGGTCCATATTGATTTACTATGCAGTATTAATAAAATATTCTAATAAAACAAAATTTTATAAATAAATATAATGTATTCTATTTATAATCTAATAAAATGAATAAATTTATAAAAATATTATGTTTTATATAAAAAGATTTTACTATACAAAACACTATGCAAATACTATGCATAATAAAATATAATATATTCTATTTATATTCTAATAAAACAAATAACTTTATAAAAGTATTCTGCTTTTATATAAAAAGATTTTACTATGCAAAAACACTATGCATAATAGAATATAATATATTCTATTTATAGTCTAATAAAACAAATAACTTTATAAAAGTATTCTGCTTTATATAAAAGGCTTTTCATTTTATTACATGAATAATACTAATAAAACAAAATTTATATATATATATATATATATATATATATAAATTTAGCGACTTCATAAAAAGATACCTCAATATATTTAACAATATTTACCATCATTATTATAATTCACAATATTAATCGACCAGGTCGTTCCCATGAAAGAGGGGGCTTTCCAATAAGGATTTCTCCCTATCATGCGGCGCAATTAGGTGACCAAACCTCTCTCTGGCGTAACTTCTAGACATCGTTAATATTGCAAATAATAATATTAATAACTCACTATCTCAATTATAAAATATCGACAATAATTGAATCAATTAACGTGAGATACTATGCAATAATTATCAAGCAATAATTGAACAAAATTGAGTGACTTCTCACGTAAGCATCAATAATCAATACCGTGTGCTACTATGCAACCACACGTATTCCTGTACTTTTAACACCGGGTGTTTCAACATTTAATGGTAAAACTTCCGCTGTTATTTTCCTAAAATATTTTTGTCATTTTCTCAATCCGATAATAATTTCGCTAGGGGGTCCACTAATGATTGTGCCATCGCATTTAATATTCCCGTTAAAATATTATTCCCACCAATCAAATATTATATAACAACTCATATATTTTGCAAAATTTATAAATATTACCCACAATTATAACATTATATCAAATTCATTCCATAATATTCAAAAATGATATTTATAGAAAAAACATCTTTATTCATAAAAGTTGGGGTCTTACAACCTCCCCTTCTTATAAAATTTCGCCCTCAAAATTAGGGTACGTACCTAGTATGTCGAAGAGGTAAGGATACCTTGATTTTATTTCAGATTCTAACTCCTAGGTCATTTCCTCAACATCGTAGTTTCTCCACAAAACTTTGACTTGAGGTATAACCTTGGAGCGTAGAATATGTTCCTTCTTATCCAAGATTTGCACAGGAACCTCTTCATACGTTAAATCTTCCGTTATTTCTTCTGGTTCTAACTCAATAATGTGGTTCGGGTCTTTCACATATTTACGTAACATGGATATGTGAAAAACGTTATGAACACGAGACATACTTGGCGGTAAAGCAAATCTATAGGCCACAGTTCCTACCCGATCGAGGATTAAAAATGGACCATTGAATCGAGGATTGAGCTTTCCTCTCTTTCCAAATCTTATAACTCCTTTAAATGGAGCAACACGTAACAACACATGATCTCCAACATCGAATTCCACGTTCTTTCGATGAAGATCAGCATAACTCTTTTGTCGATCTTGTGAGGTTTTTATACGTTGCTGGATTGTTAGAATCTTTTTTGTAGTCATACGCATTAACTCCCGGTCCCAACAACGTTGTTTCACCCACCTTATCCCAAAGATACCGAGAACGACACTTTTTCTTCCATACAACGCTTGAATGGAGCCATGCCAATATTTGCTTGATAACCATGTTGTTGTAGAAAACTCCACCAATGGTAAGAACTTGTCCCAACTTCCTTGAGGTCAAGGACACAGTAGTCTTAATAAATCTTCAAGAGTTTGAATAGTCCTCTCGATTGTCCGTCTCATTCCGAGGATGATATGCCAACTAAATCAGAAATCCGCGCTCATAACTTTTTGCAAACTAACCCAAAATCGTGAAGTGAATCTTGGGTCTCGATCGTAAACTATGGATACCGGCATACCATGCAATCATACAACCTCATTTATGTACATACGAAGCAAGACGCTCAAGTGTATAAGTTTCTCAGATAGGTAAGAAATGAGCAGACTTAGCCAATCTATCAACAATGACCCAAATTCCATCTACGCCTTGAGAAACCTTGGGAAGACCAAGAATTGAAATCCATGGTAATGTGCTCCCACTTCCATTCTGGAATTTTAAGTGGTTGCAATGGACCTTTTGGTACTTGATGCTCTACTGACTCGCTGACAAGTTAGACACCTTGAAATAAAAAAATGCTATCTCTCTCTTCATATTGCTCCACCAAAATGTATGACGAAGATCACGATATATTTTGGTACTCCTGTGATGGATTATAAACGGTGTGTTGTGCGCCCATCATGATTTTATACTTTAAATCGTGGTCGTTAGAAACACAAAGTCCGAGTCGACTCAAAGTATTCCTTCTTCATCGATTCTTGCTTCCTGATATAGCACCTTCTTGTACTTTCTTCCTCATACGCATCAGCTCCGTGTCCGAGCTTGAGCAACTTTAACTTTATCGATTAAAGTCGGTTTCTACTCAGATATTTTCCATCATCACGTTGGTCCCTCGAGTTTTTATCTCTATCTCCATCCTTTGCAAGTCATACAAAATGGGCCATATATTGACAATATCGCACTTCGCACTCAAGATATGATCTTCTACTCAATGCGCCGCCTACCACGCTCACTTTTCCAGATGGTATTAGATGGTATGATCATAATCTTTCAATAGCTTCAAGCCAACGCTGTTGTCGTGATGTCGAGTTCCTTTTGAGTGAAGAAATATTTGAGGCTTTTATGATCCGTAAAAATCTCCACTTTCACCCCATACAAGTAATGCCTCCAAATCTTTAGTGCAAAAATAACTGCTGCCAACTCTAGATCATGAGTAGGATAATTCCTCTCATATTCTTTTTGTTGTCGAGAGGCATAGGCTATGACTTTCCCATGTTGCATGAGAACACATCCTAACCCTTTTCCCAAGCATCATCAGAGATGACAAATCCTCCGAGCCGATGGTATTGTCGTAATAGGTGCTAAAATGAGTCTCCTCTTGAGTTCTTGAAAACTCTTCTCACATTCCTCGCTCCAACCGAATTTTGTATCTTTTTCGAGTCACCGAAGTTAATGGAGTAGCGATTCGAGAAAATCCTTCCATGAATCTCCGATAATAACCAACTAAGCCGAGAAAGCTACGATTTTGGTCATCGATTTAGGTTATTCCCACTTTGAATAGCTTCAATCTTTGCCGGTCAACATATATTCCATGACTTGATACTACGCGCCCAAGGAATGCTACTTCCTCAAGCCGTAACTCGCATTTCTTCAACTCGCATAAAGCTTGTTTTCACGAAGCTTTTGAGTATCGCCTCAAGTGTTGCTTTCATGATCTTCACGGCTTTTGAATATATGAGGATGTCATCAATAAAGACGACCACAAAGTGATCCAAATATTCCTTAAATACTCGGCCATCATATCCATGAAGGCAAAGAGAGCATTAGTCAATCCAAAAGACATGACTAGAATTCATAATGCCTGCATCTCGAGTTCTCGAAAAGTCGCCTTTGGAATGTCATCGATTCTAATCTTCAATTGGTGATATCCTAAATGAAGATCAATCTTTGAAAAAATTTGGCGCCTTGCAAATCGGGTCAAACAGTTCATCAATACGCGGCAATGGGTACCTATTTTTGATGGTGACATGATTCAACTCCCGATAATCAATACAAAGTCGTGATACTCCCATCTTTCTTTTCTTCTTCACGAATGTAATGTGAGCACCCCCCAAGGAGAAGTACTAGGACTAATGAAACCGATGTCTAACAATTTCTCGCATTGGTCTTTAACTCCTCAAGTTCAATAGAGCCATTCGATATGGGCTTTTGAAATGGGTTTTGTACCGGGTTCAAGGTCGATACAAAATTCAATTTCACGCCTGGGGTAGGCCAAGAAGTTCTTCGTGAATACGCCGTGAAATTCATTAACAATAGAAATATCATTCAAAACCGACGTATTTTTGTTTAGATCCGTGATATGAGCTAAGAAAGCTTGACATCCATTTTTAATAAATGAATAGCTTTATGGCTTGAGATGACAAAGTGATTGATTTTAATGGTTTGGTTGTTTTGAATTCGCATAATAGGTCAAGTTAGAATATGAAAGCTAACAACCTCACGAAAATAATCAATTTTTGCATAATGAGTAGTTAACCAATCAATCCTTAGAATTACATCAAATGCAAGTATTTTCAATGAAATAAGATCGACATGTAATGTGAGGGTACCGATTTGAACCAAACAAGACTTATAAACAAAGGATGTAATGAAGGTTTCTCCCAACGAGTTTCAACAGATAAGTCAAAGTCTAATTTCTCCTGAGTCAAATTTAAACGTTGAGCGCAAGTAGAGAAATAAAAGAATGGGTAGAACCCAGATCAAATAAGGTATATACTTCGCTAGAGTTTATGATAAGCTTACCCGTGATGACCTCGTCGGGTTCCTTGCTTTCGGGAGGTCACGACAAACGCCTCCCTCGAACTACCGGGCTTTGACTTTCGTCGACGGCCTTGGATGCCTCCATCCCAAACCGGTCTTGTCTTCTGGTCCACGATAAAATCAAGCCAGTGTGACCTTCTTTCCATAATTATAACATGCTTTGACGGCATCACATAGCTTTGACCGATGTGTCCCTCCCTCCACATTTGAAGCATATGATAGGTGGTCGTTCTCCTTCCTTAACGACGGTGTCGATGTCGACGCCTTTCCATCATTGTTGAATCTCCTCTTCTTGAAATGTCCATTCTTATTATTTTGACCATGATTACCACCAAGTGGTTACCATTTCGCATATTGATTCCTCCACGCTTATTGTCACCGCTCGATGATCGCTATCACCGGTATTATCATTTTGTCGGCTTTTGCGCTCTTTTTGTTGGGTTGACTCATTATAGCGCTCCAATAATCGAGCCCTATTAACAACATCTCAATACAAACAAAGTTTATGAGAAATGAGGATATCGACGATCTCGGGTTTCAAACCTCTTAGAAAATTCCGCTATCATTCTTTCCTCATTATCAACCAAATGGGACGCAAACCGGACAACTTTCGGAAAACTTGGCTTCGATCGCGACACACCTGGCCATGTTGTTTTACTCCAAATTGATGAACTCTACCTTTTTCATGTGACGAATACTTTCGAAAAGTACTTGTCGCTGAAAAATTCTTGAACTTCTCCCAAGTCATCTTCTTCAATGCGGCAGTTGAGTACGCTTTTACGCATTCCCACCAAGAATCTGCCTCACACGCAACATGAAGGTGGCAAAGAGAACCTTTTGCTCCTGAGCATCCCAAGACATCAAATATCTTGTTGATCTACTTTATCCACGCCTCCGCTTTTAAGTGGTTTTGGCTCCCAAAAAACTCCGTGGTCCCAGTTCTTTTGAATCGCTTAGCGGTGATCGTCCGAGAGTTGCCAAAGTGTTTCCACTTGTATTTTTGTACAGAGCTCTTTCACTCGATGTTTCATGAATTGTATAAAGCCTCTAAACATTCCATCGCTCATCATCTCGTCAGTCAAGTTGTTGTTTTGCACGAGGATTGTCGCTTTTCTGATGCACATTATCTTGATTATTGATCTGTGGAGACTCAACGGTCTCCTGTGCTCCATTGATATTCTCAACATTCTCGGATGTCATTTTCAAATACTGCCACAAAACAAGGGTTAATTAACATATCACATATTATCCCTATACTCTGACCGACCAATTAAATACCAAATAAACTTAAGTAGGTCATACTAGCGAAAGAATTCCCCGTCTCTCCCCTCCTAGTTCTTATCTCACATCTCAGCCAGGGATCATATCCCTAAGCTTTGATACCAACTGTGACGCCCCCAAAATAGGTATACATCACCTATTCTGAGTCGCCAAATACATGGTACAGAATACAAATACAATCTTAAATATACAACAAGATCTGTGAGTTTTAATACAAATATTGTCTTCTAGACAATATCCACTCTCGAAATAAGTCCTCATTACATTTATTATCACACTATTTCATGAATAGTGAGGACTACTAATGCTATCATCTGAGACCGCCACTCCGCTCCCCGACTAGTCCTCGCTACGCTCTCATTTCCTCAAGAGAACAATGAAAGAAAAGGGTGAGCTCAACTAGCCCAAGAAGAAATATTATGACTAAGATAATGCGTAATAAATTATCGTTAGCCTTCAACAATGTTAAACCGATAAAATATAACTAACATCAAGTTTAACTCAATGAACAAGCAATCCATTAAAAGAGTCAAGTAGAGAATAAAATCTACTATCTTTTATGATTTAAAAGGTTTTTCATCACTTTTATCGCTGAGACTCAGCTTAATAAATAATCCACATCATCCCTGCACTACGGCCAAGGATATTCATTAGTATCACAACCATAAATTATCCATGCACTACGGGCCAAGGATATTCGTATATTCATCAATGGTCATGATCATGCCAACAACTGTCCATCAATGCACTACGGGCCAATGAGGACTTTTACCACATCATTTATAACATTACTACCATGATTATACCGAATAATCCTCGGTCATAATCATACCAAGTCCATCTATGCACTACAAAAGCCATGTATGACTTTCAACATAATATAAACATGAGGATGATGACAATGATATAAGAATTCAATAAAACAAGTTTAAGAATTAATTTATCCAGAACTAATAACGCCCAAATTGTCAACATGATACCTTTTTTGTAGAGTAAAATTCAAGAATGCTCGTAAGAATATTTCCATGAAAAGATATCGATGAAGCGCAAATATCAAGGATATTCCACTAATTTCATGGAGTATAGAAGTCAAAACTTTAACCAACCGAGTATAATAAAGAATGGAATAACAAAAAAAATCACCAGCATGCGATAGATCGACATAGTAATAAAGGTTATTCTAATGTAATAATAAATAATCGAATCAGTCAAATGCGTTAAACCGCATGAACATAGATATATTCCAATGTAATAATAAATAATGAAACCAGTCAAACGCGTAAACGCATGACCATGATATTCCAATGTAATAATAAATAATGGAACCAAAAATCACGCATAAACGCATGCATGTGATGTTCCAATGTAATAATAAAAATGGAATAATGTAAGAATTTCACCATGTATAGTACTTCATGATGTGTTATTCCAACATAATGATAAAGAATGGAATAATGTAAGAATTTCACCAAGTATAGGGTAGTCCATGATACAAAGTTATTCCAATGAATAATAAATAATGGAATAATAGAAGTTCTCTTCATGAATACGAAAAGAAATAATACCCTTACCTTAGAAAGAAACCGGATATAGGAGTAGTAGAAAGTAGCGTAAAACTTTTCTTCTTTCTCTTTATAATTTCTCTCTAGAGTTTCAAAGAATTTCGTAAGAAATAATGAAGGAATGAGCTTCTATTTATAGGAGAATAGGATCTAATAAGAAACTAATTCATGAACTATCATGATTGATTTACTTTTAAACTGACGGTCCATATTGATTTACTATGCAAGATTAATAAAATATTCTAATAAAACAAAATTTTATAAATAAAATATAATGTATTCTATTTATAATCTAATAAAACGAATAAATTTATAAAAATGTTATGTTTTATATAAAAAGATTTTACTATGCAAACACTATGCAGTGCACTATGCAAACACTATGCATAATAAAATATAATATATTCTATTTATAGCCTAAAAAAAACAAATAACTTTATAAAAGTATTCTGCTTTTATATAAAAAAAATTTACTATATGCAAAACACTATGCATAATAATAATATAATATATTCTATTTATAGTCTAATAAAACAAATAACTTTATAAAAGTATTCTGCTTTTATATAAAAAGCTTTTCTGCTTTTATTACATGAATAATACTAATAAAACAAAATATATATATATATATATATATATATATATATATATATATATATATATATAAACTTCCGTGACTTCATAAAAAGATACCTCAATATATTTAACAATATTTATCATCATTATTATAATTCACAATATTAATCGACTGTGTCGCTCCTGTGAAAGAGGGGCTTTCCAATAAGGATTTCTCTCATTGGCGCCAATTAGGGTGACCAAACCTCTCCTCGGCGTAACTTCTAGACATCGTTAATATTATAAATAATAATATTAATAACTTTGTATCTCAATCTCGATTATAAAATATCGATCGATAATAATCAATCAATTAACGTGAGATACTATGCAACAATTACCATCAAGCAATAATTGAACAAAACCGAGTGACTTCTCACGTAAGCATCAATAATCAATACCGTAAGCTACTATGCAACCACGCCAGTATTCTCGTATTTTTAACACCGGTGTTTCAACAAATTAACGGTAAAACTTCATCCGTTATTTTAATATAAAATATTTTTGTCGCTTTCTCAATCCGACAATAATAATTCCGCTGTAGGGTCCACTAATGATTGTGCCATCGCACAAATATTCCCCGACCAATCGAATATTATATAACAACTATTATATAACAACTTGTACTTTTGCAAAATTTATAAATATTACCCACAACTATAACATTATATCAAATTCATTCCATAATATTCAAAAATGATATTTATAAAAAAAACATCTTTATTCATAAAAGTTGGGGTCTTACAACCTCCCCTTCTTATAAAATTTTACTCTCGAAATTAGGGTACGTACCTAGTATGTCGAAGAGGTAAGGATACCTTGATTTTATTTCAGATTCTAACTCCTAGGTCATTTCCTCAACATCGTAGTTTCTTCACAAAACTTTGACTTGAGGTATAACCTTGGAGCGTAGAATATGTTCTTTCTTATCCAAAATTTTCACAGGAACCTCTTCATACGTTAAATCTTCCGCTATTTCTTCCGGTTCTAACTCAATAATGTGGTTCGAGTCTTTCACATATTTACGTAACATGGATATGTGAAAAATGTAATGAACGCGAGACACACTTGGCGGTAAAGCAAATCTATAGGCCACAGTTCATACCCGATCGAGGATTAAAAATGGGCCAATGAATCGAGGATTGAGCTTTCCTCTCTTTCCAAATCTTGTAACTCCTTTCAATGGAGCAACACGTAACAACACATTATCTCCAATATCGAATTCCACGTTCTTTCGATGAAGATCAGCATAACTCTTTTATCGATCTTGTGAGGTTTTTATACGTTGTTGGATTGTTAGAATCTTTTTCGTAGTCATACGTACTAACTCCGGTCCCAACAACGTTGCTTCACCCACCTCACTCCAGCAAACTGGAGAACGACACTTTCTTCCATACAATGCTTCGAATAGAGCCATTCCAATACTTGCTTAATAGCTGTTGTTGTAGGAAAACTCCACCAACGGTAAGAACTTGTCCCAACTTCCCTTGAGGTTAAGGACACAGAGTCTTAATAAATCTTCAAGAGTTTGAATAGTCCTTTCTGATTCTCCGTTCGTCTGAGGATGATATGCCGAACTAAATCGTAAATCCGTGCCCATAGCTTTTAGCAAACTAACCCAAAATCGTGAAGTGAATCTTGGGTCTCGACCAGAAACTATGGATACTGGCATACCATGCAATCTTACAACCTCATTTATGTACATACGAGCAAGACGTTCAAGTGTATAAATTTCTTGTATAGGTAAGAAATTAGCAGACTTAGTCAATCTATCAACAATGACCCAAATTGCATCTACGCCTTGAGAAACCTTGGGAAGACCAGTAACGAAATCCATGCTAATGTGCTCCCACTTCTATTATGGAATTTTAAGTGGTTGAAATAGACCTTTTGGTACTTGATGCTCCGCCTTGACTCGTTGACAAGTTAGACACCTTGAGATAAACAACGCTATCTCTCTTTTCATATTGCTCCACCAAAATATATGACGATGATCACGATACATTTTGGTACTCCCAGGATGGATTACAAACGGTGTGTTGTGCGCCTCCATCATGATTTTATACTTTAAATCGTATTCGTTAGAAACACAACGTCCGGAGTTGACTCAAGTATTCCTTCTTCATCGATTCTTGCTTCCTAAGATAGCACCTTCTTGTACTTTCTTCCTCATACGCATTAGCTCCGTGTCCGTAGCTTGAGCAGCGACTTTAACTTTATCGATTAAAGTCTGTTCTAGTCGATATTCTCCATCATCACGTTGGTCCCCGGAGTTTTTATCTCTATCTCCATCCTTTGCAAGTCATACAAAATGGGCCTTTATACTGACAATATCGCACTCGCATTCGTGATATGATCTTCTACTCAATGCGCTACCTACACGCTCGCTTTTCGTGATGGTATTGGATGGTATGATCCTAATCTTTCAATGAGCTCAAGCCAACGTCGTTGTCGCATGTTGAGTTCCTTTTAAGTGACGAAATATTTGAGGCTTTTATGATCCGTAAAGATCTCCACTTTCTCCCCATACAAGTAATGCCTCCAAATCTTTAGTGCAAAAATGACTGCTGCCAACTCTAGATCATGAGTAGGATAATTCCTCTCATATTCTTTGAGTTGTCGATTGGCATAGGCTATGACTTTCCCATGTTGCATGAGAACACATCCTAACCCTTTGCTCAAGCATCACCGTAGATGACAAATCCTCCGAGCCGGATATATAGTATTGTCGAATAGGTCTTTGAAATGAGTCTCCTCTTGAGTTCTTGAAAACTCTTCTCACATTCCTCGCTCCAACCGAATTTTGTATGTTTTCGAGTTAGCTGAGTTAGTGGAGTAGCGATTCGAGAAAATCCTTCTATGAATATCCGATAATAACCAGCTAAGCCGAGAAAGCTACGTACTACGGTCACTGATTTAGGTTATTCCCAGCTTTGAATAGCTTCAATCTTTGTCGGGTTAACATATATTCCATGACTTAATACCACGTGCCCAAGGAATGCTACTTCCTCAAGCCAGAACTCGCATTTCTTCAACTTAGCATAAAGCTTATTTTCACGAAGCTTTTGGAGTATCAGCCTCAAGTGTTGCTCATGATCTTCACGGCTTTTGGAATATATGAGGATGTCATCAATAAAGATGACCACAAAGTGATCCAAATATTCCTTGAATACTCGGTTCATCATATGCATGAAAGGCAAGAACATTAGTCAATCCAAAAGACATGACTAGGAATTCATAATGCTCGTACCGAGTTCTGAAAGCCGTCTTTGGAATTTCATCGATTCTAATCTTCAATTGGTGATATCCGGAATGAAGATCAATCTTTAAAAAAAATTTGGCGCCTTGCAACTGGTCAAACAGTTCATCAATACGTGGCAATGGGTACCAGATAGCTTATTCCAACAAAATAATAAATAACAGAACCAGGTCATGCGTTAGACCGCAGAGACAGGATATTCCAACAGAATAATAAATAATGGAACCAAAATAGCCAGTAAACATACGTGTGATATTTTAACAGAATAATAAATAATGGAACTGTGTCTTGCGTAAAACGCACGCATGTGATGTTCCAAATGTAATAATAAAGAATGGAATAATGTAAGAATTTCACCATGTATGCGATGATTGATGTATGAGTTATTCCAACATAATGATAAAGAATGGAATAATGTAAGAATTTCACCAAGTATAGGGTAACTCGCGATATCAAAGTTATTATGACGAATAATAAAGAATGGAATAATGTAGTTCTCTTCATGAATACGAAAATAATAATACCCTTAGCTTAGAAGAAGAAACCTGGATATAGGAGTAAGTGAAGTAAATGAGAAAACTTTTCTTCTTTCTCTCTATAGTTTCTCTCTCAGAGTTTCAATGAATTCGTAAGAAATAATGAAGGAATGAGCTTCTATTTATAGGAGAATGGACTGAATAAGTAACTAATTCATGAACGGTCCAGATTGATTACTTTTAAACTGAGACGGTCCATATTGATTTACTATGCAAGAGATTAATAAAATATTCTAATAAAACAAAATCTTATAAATAAAATATAATATATTCTATTTATAATCTAATAAAATGAATAACTTTATTAAAGTATTCGCTTTTTATATAAAAAGATTTTACTATCTGAAACACTATACATAATAAAATATAATATATTCTATTTATAGTCTAATAAAACAAATAACTTTATAAAAGTATTCATTTTATATAAAAAAATTTACTATGCAAAACACTATGCATAATAGAATATAATATATTCTATTTATAGTCTAATAAAATAAATAACTTTATAAAAGTATTCTATTTTATATAAAAAGCTTTTCATTTTATTACATTAATAATACTAATAAAATGTAATTTATATATATATATATATATATATATATATATATATATATAACTTCCGTGACTTCATAAAAAGATACCTCAATATATTTAACAACATTTATCATCATTATTATAATTCACAATATTAATCGACTGTGTCGCTCCTGTGAAAGAGGGGCTTTCCAATAAGGATTTTCCCTATCGACGCCAGTAATTAGGTGACCAAACCTCTCCTTGGCGTAACTTCTAGACATCGTTAATATTGCAAATAATAATATTAATAACTCAGTCACCTCAATTATAAAATATCAACAATAATTGAATCGCTTAACGTGAGATACTATGCAACAATTCATCAAGCAATAATTAAACAAAACCGAGTAACTTCTCACGTAAGCATCAATAATCAATACCGTAAAGCTACTATGCAACCACGCCAGTATTCTCGCATTTCTTTTAACACCGGTGTTTCAACAGTTAATGGTAAAACTTCCGCCGTTATTTTCATAAAATATTTTTGTCGTTTTCTCAATCCAACAATAATTCTGTTGTGGGGTCCACTAATGATTGTGCCATCATACGAATATTCCCTGTTAAAATGAATATTCCTTGACCAATCAAATATTATATAACAACTTGCGTACTTTGCAAAATTTATAAATATTACCCACAACTATAACATTATATCAAATTCATTCCATAATATTCAAAAATGATATTTATAGAAAAATAATCTTTATTCATAAAAGTTGGGGTCTTACATGTGAACATATAGTCATAAGTATGTGAATTAATAGTAATTAATTGCTCATTTATCCGGTGAATTAACCGATTGGTCAATATAACCTCCAGACATCAATTATTATCGAAATAAATGTCGATTTTCACTAACACTAATAATTTCCACACAATGGAATTATCAATTTTATCTTTAATCAACACGAACTTATTCATCATTAATATTATAACTCACAATATTTAACAACCAGGTCATTCCCAGGAAAGAGGGGACTTTCCAATAAGGATTTCTCCCTATTGGCGCAAAATTAGATTATCTAACCTCTCCTTGACAGAACTTTTAGACATTGTTAATATTGCAAATAATAATATGAATAATTTGTCGTCTAAATTATTGATTTAACAATATAAAATATTATGCAGATGATATTGTGACAATAATTAAATCAATAATATGAGAGATATGATGCAGCAATTACTGTAGCAATAATTGAGTATAACTGAGTGATTTCTCACGTAAGCATCAATAATTAATACCATGTACATCTATGCAACCACACATATTACTGTACTTTTACTACCAGTTATTTTATGACAACTTGCTTACTTTGAAAAATTTTCACATATCACCCTTAACTTTAAACTTTTATCAATTTAACTATTTACCAAAAATAGAAAAATTGAATACTTTTATTTCATAAATTTTGGGATCTCACACAAGTCATCAAGCTTCTTGTGTGATCTGTTCGCAGGTGTTTCAAATAGCGTGAATTCGAAGTGATTGACGCGTCAAATAAATCTTAAGCGTTAACATCGGCGCTAGAAGAAGGGCGTTAGTGCCTTAACAATCACTGTGTTATTTTCCGGTTGAAGGCTATGGCGAGTAGAGATAATAATGCTTCTAACCAGGGAAAGTAAAAAACTCACCAGACCACCCAGGTGAGGGGGTCAGTCAAATACAGGCTGGGGCTAAAGAACTATGAAGAAGATTCGGAGCATTCCCAGTCAACGCAGTGACGACTATTTTCGTCTAATCAGCATACTCCCATCCCCCTCAGTCATGCCGACGATAACCAGTTTCAGGCATACGAAAGGCGAGGGAAGGATCGAGTTAAAGATAGCTGAGACCAACCTCAATTCATCCTGCAAAAAAAGATGCAGCAAAACCAAGATGCCATGATGGCCCTGCGCCTTCAGCAGGAAGAGCTGGAAGAACAGATGGCCAGAATGGCCGGAGAACAGGAGGCTTCTTCAAAGAGGCACAGGCATCAGAGCCGATCCCGGACTCCCCATTAGGAGGAGGCTGGAAGAGACAGGAGCATACCTAGGAGTTGCTCTCGAGAAGACAGAAGCCGAAGGAGGAGTCGTTCTTTGGATAGAAAGTCTGAATATCAGGGAAGTTCGGGACAAAGGAGGAGGATCACGTCTCCTGAATACGAGAGGGACATACCTTAGTCGTCCCCTCGTAAAGAGGAGTCCGACCCCCTCGCCCGGAGGGTCGCCGAGTTGGAAAAGTTACTGGCAGCGAAGAACCAATGAGAACACCCTCGAGCTGCCCAAGTTCACCTTTTTCACCATAAATTAATTAGGTCATAGCTGATCCGAAGAAGATGCCCCCGATAGAGACGTATGATGGATTGGGGGATCCCTATGATCATTCTGATGACTATGACCGATTGATGACTTATTATGGGCATTCAGATGCGGCCAAATGTCACATGTTCACGACAACCTTAAAAAAGAGTGCCCGAGAATGGATGGAGACCCTGGCCTCGGGATCAATCAGTTCATGGAATGATCTTCGGGAGAAATTCCATGCTCGGTTCAGGAGAAAAAAATGAAGGGGAAAGATCACTGCTTCTCTCATACACGTGAGACAACGCTCGGACGAGAGCCTCAGTCAGTATGTCAAGAGATTCAGGGAAGCAGTGGGATCGGTGGTAGAATTGAATTCCCCTCAAGCCTTAGGATTTTTCACGACAGGTCTTGATATAGGAAAGTCAAAAAAGCTAATGAAGGACCTGGTGATAAATCCTCCTGCTGACTTGACTAAAGCTTTTCATTGGGACGAAGGGTTTATTGCGATAGAGGAGGCTATGGAAAACTTAAAACCGTACTCCCAGTCCTATGAGAAATCAAAAGATTGAGACAAACAGCCTTATCAGCGTTCGGATAATAACCAGGGAAGGTCTGATAATCCGGGGAAGAAGAATTACAATGGTGGTGGATCGGGAAATGACCGACCACCCTTCCTGAGAAAAAACATCAACAAAGTTTATACCCCCATCAATACAGATTAAACTAAGATATTAGAGGAAATTCGCAACAAACCGTTCTATGAACCCTGTTCGACAAACCCGAAACATGGGAAGAGAGGTCGAGATAAGTTTTATGAATACCATTAGAGTTCTGGGAATACAACGGAGATGTGCTATGACCTGAAGGACCTGATTGAGAAAAATGTACAGAACTGACAATTGGTCCAATATGTAGCCGGTCGGGAAAGTATCGAGGCTTAACAAAGAGAGGAAAACCGAGGGCCGACAAGGGATACGCAGCCAAAACAGAGCCAGCCTGCCCGGGGTGTAATTGATGTTATTTTCAAGGCGGTTTGTAGGGCTGCCAGAATCTTAAGCAGAAAAGAAGCGAAAAGCAACTCGATCAAAGTCTTATTTCAGTAGTGGGTCTTCAGAAGGAAGGATCGAGCCTTCCCGGGACTCTCGTCTCTTTTTTTCGATTTAAGACAATCCCACTGACCCCATAGAAACTCATGTTGGGGCATTGGTGATAACAACTCAGGTCGGACTAGTAGATATGAGGAGAATAATGATCGATAACGGTTCTTCGGTCGATATACTATACACCCATGACTACCAAAGGATGGATTTGGAGGGAAAGAAGATGGAGCTAGGAGGGAAAGGTCCCCTATACAGTTTTAGTGGAGATCCAGTGCATGTATCGGGCACAATTGAGTTACCTGTTAGGTTGAGGTTGTGGTCAGATTTTTTGTGGTCCAGGTGGACTCGGCGTAAAATGCAATTTTGGGGAGACCAACCTTGGCAGCCTTGCAAGCAGTCACGTCCATACCTCACTTCAAAATCAAGTTTCCTACAGCAAACGGGATCGGAAAGGTAAAAAGTGATCTTGATATCGCCCGAAGGTGTTATCAGAATACTTTGATCTCTTCGGGAGTAGGGGTAAACAGACAGAAGCAAACAAAGGCCATTGAGATAGAGCCGTTCACTGAGGGGAGTACAGAGTCGCTCGCCTTACCTGCCTAAGAGACAAAAGATGTGGTACTAATTCCGGGGAATGAGGAGAAATTAATAAAGATCGGTTCAGGATTGACAGAACCATTTCAAATCGGGATGATAGATTTACTTCGGGTATACATCGATATTTTCACATGGTTGCCGAGTAATATGCCAGGGGTAGACGAATCAGTTGCATTACACAGGTTGCAGGTAGATCCCAAAAAGAAATCAGTCATACAGAAAAGAAGGATTTTTGACCCAGAGAGATAGGGAATCATTGATGAAGAAATTGCCAAACTCCTAGAGGCAGATTTCATCTTCAAATTGACTACCCCGAATGGCTGCCAAATGTGGTGTTGGTACAAAAACAAAACGGGAAGTGGAGGCTATGCATTGACTATACAGTCCTGAATAAAGCCTGCACGAAGGATTTCTATCCTTAGCCCTTTTATCAGAAAAATATGAATCTTATGTCCATTCCATAGGAAATTTAATTCTCTACAACTTTGTAGAAGAACGTTTTTCCAAATTCTAAACGAAAAATGACCGAAATCCACATACAGATGATTTTTAACACCTTCATTCCGACAAAATATTGATAAAACCCCTCAGCATTAATTCCTTCATTTATATCCATATTAAATAAATATCATATAAATCAACAATTAATTATTCACAAATAATATTACATAACTACAATATTAACAACCAGATCATTCCCAGGAAAGAGAGGGCTTTTCGATAAAGATTTTTCTTTACTGGCTCGCAATTAAATAACCTAACCCCTTTCCTCGATAGAATTTTCTAGACATTGTCAATAATGTTATCTAATAATATTATTCAAATAATATGAATTATTGGGTTGATAATGTAAAATAATGTGCAGTGACAATTATTGAAACAATAATATAAAATATCAACGTAGCAATAATTGAATCAATAAAATAAAATATTGAACAGTAATTACTGTAACAATTATTGAGTAGTGACTTCTTACGTAAGAATCAATAATTTGTGCAATACTGGTGCTTCTTGTGCAACATCAGCGTATTCATCGTATTTTAACCATCGGGTATTCCAACGATAAGTAATTGGAATAACTACTTCTGTTGTTATTTATAAGAAACTCATACTTGTCGCTTTTCTTCATCCAACAATTTTCTCATTATGGGACCCATTAAATGGTTGCGTGCGTATTTAATATTCTTCAAACAACGAGAATATTCCACGACCAAACGAATATTCCTCGACAACAATGAGTATTTTATAACCACTTGCTTATTTAAAATATTTGCGTATTTTACCCATAACTAACCACACTAATTAAATCAACCCCTTACTATTTCAAAATAGAGGAAATTCAATTTTATAAAAAATTGGGGTCTTACAATTCCAATATTATTTATAATGAATTAAACTCTTTCAATTCAAATATAAATAAATAATATTTATTATACATCATGAGTGACACCTTATAAATAATGTATCATGATTATCCAGATAATATGAATTCAATGTTCAATCACAAAGATTATCACAAAGAACATATTCCGTGAATAGTTATCATACAATTAAATCCTTCTACCATACAATATCACAATCAAATATAAAACATGGAATTACTGTTAAGTTTTAATTATTTGATTATATGTATTCCGATTCTAAAATCCACAACTCTAGTTAACGTAAATTAGAAACTCCTTTCTAATTTTCATTAAACCCTCACCAGGGATTTCTGAGTTGTCACTTTATCGAATCACATAGGACATTCTCTTCCTTTACTGGAAGTGACAGATCATTTGTTGATCTTTCACCTATCTCCATATGTACTTTATTATATCCGAACATACCATAGAGTATTAAGGAATATGACAAAACATAACTCAGAATATACAATATACTATGATAATTTCAAGTTCAAAGATCACTTGTACTACTATCACTTTAAGAACACCTATTGACAGACAAGTAAAACTCTATTAGGGTTCTTTTATACAGTCACGTTCAGTGAACTTATTTTCCAATAAGCACCTACATACTTGCTTTAGTGTTTCCACAAAAATGATTATGAGATCAATCAACTTCTTCAACAGAGCAAGTATAATATGTACTAATCTATCTGGAATCAGTAACCCCACATTACTGATCCATACAATTGGGAACATTTTAATTTTGAGTTATCTAGAATTTAAATCTCATTAGCATGATAATCATCATAATTCTAAAAGTATTGCTCCAAAATTATAGGTTTATCAAATTTATTAATTCAACTAATTAACATAGATAAAGAATGTCTTTTGTATTAAATAAATGATGATCACATCCAATGTGATAGGCTTGAGAGTATACTACTTTCATTTTTGACTCAAATTTTTTATTCCAAATTCAAATAAAAAAAATCATATTTCTGGCCTTAAGCCAATTAAGAATGAATGTCTGACCTCTGACAGACACTATCTCCTCAATTCTCTACTGCAGCTTTTGACCAAATTATAATCGTTTGTCATCCTATCTTTTCCTATTTCTCTCTTTTTCACTTAGCCCCCCCCCCCTAGGTCTTATAAAACTAATTCTCACTCCACCTTCTTATGCCCTTACTGTGCTTACATTGGAGTTCTTCTACAACTGCTTACTGCTACATTAGTTAAAAGGGAATTGATATTTTTATATATATTTTTGATATTTTATATGGTTCTTTTTAACATGAGAATACAGTTGGCTTTACTTTTATGTGAGAAAAAACTATATGAAAATATCAAAAATACATGTGAAAATAGCGCTCTCCTTAGTCAAAACTTCCATTTTCATCGTACTCCTTTGTATTTATATTTTTTTTTATCTATTTCACAAAAAAAAATCTTCTGTTATATATTAGTTAATTATTGTTGACTTTTTAAAATCAATTTAAGATATTTTTAAACTAAAAAGTACTTTTATATTCTATATTATTTAATTATTTTTTATATTTTGTACTATTAATATAATTTACATGTCATATATCTTAAAAAAGTTTAGATATAGCAAAGAAATTGAGTGGGAGTGTATAAAAATTAAGAGGAGAGAAATTATTTAAGTATTTGAGAGAGAGAGTATTAAATTTTAGAGAGAGAAAAAAAAAAGTATATAAAAATTTGAGTGTGGAAGAATTTCTAGAGAAAGCAAGTGTACAAAAAATTAGAGAGAAAATCTAAAAATTTTTGTGAGAGTTTATAAAAAAATTTAGAGAGGAATATGTATAAAATATTAGAGATAAAAGGTGAACGAATATAGTAATTAAATATTAAAAATAATTTATTTAATTGGACTATAATAATGGTAAACTTGAAATTTGAAATATGAGTTATATCTATATTTGACACATAACTATATGATTCCAACGCTCACAACCCATAATAAAAATAGCTAATGTGATTTTAGTTCTTAAATAGAATCATAACCAAATTTTATAAATCAAAACAAACTCATAACTATATTTTGTTAGGCCTATTTACCTGCGCACACTAATTTTGTGTTAAAACTGAGAATATGTGATCTTAAAATATAGGAGATTAGATAAAGTGAATAAGAGACCAATGGAAATAAAGTTAAAAAGAAAAAATAGAAACATAAAAAAGGTTTCACTTTTTTATTTACGCCAAATTAACTATAATATATATATACACACATGCTTTATAATTGATAGGGTAAAAGAATGAAAACTGGTAAATTCACAACAGAAAATAATATTTTCACAACAAAATCGTTTTTATAGATCTTAACTATAACGATGATTTTTACCGTCGTTATACATCTATAGCAACACTTTTGTTATAAAAATATCAAAAACTAATATGAAAATATCAATTTTCTAAAAAAATACATATACTTATTTGAGTATTACAAAAGCAAAATACGTTGTAATACTTATTAATTAGACCTCAACTCTACTAGTTTGGAATCAAGGCTTAGTCGAGTCAGATATTTATTCATTACACACACACAAATATATATGGAATGATCCATAACTACATTTGTAAGGATAGGATTATTCTTACAACAAATCTAAATCGTTGTCTTATTTCTGATCTAACAGTTAAATAACACTTCCGTCCATAGTTTAATACGACGGACGCTAACAAACTAAACTGTGAACGATTCCCACAATGTCATTTGTCAGAAATATCCATTTTTGTAATAAAAAATAATTCGTCCGCATAATTAAAATGCAGACGGAGAGATTTTCTTTTAACGCCGAAGAATACGTTGCCTAAAGAATTCCAGCGGACAAATAAAATCTTCCATGACACTTATACATATGTATACACATACACACACACACACACATACATATATATATATATATATATATATATATATATATACACACACACACAATACTTCTTATAAAGTGTAGATCATTCAAACTACTACTAGTACTTATCTCCATGATAATCCCAATTTCAGCATTCTTGATTTGCATACTCTGATTCACTAAAAAATTGGATGGCTTGATATCGCAAATGAAACAATCTAGGTCATATCCTGAGTCCAGATCAAATCTTAAGTCCGAATCGAATCAGATCCATTCAAATAAGGCCTTAAACCACCAGCCCAATAGTATTTTCTTAGGTCATCTTAGTCACAGGCTCACCCAAAAAGTTATGTCTGGATGTATTATTGTTAGTAACATAAATCATTATATACAGATAATTTTTTTCCATAACTTTAGATGTGAGATTGGGGTGCTACAAACTCCCCACTTAAATTTCTAATGTTCTCGTCATAACCGATTATACACACGGTTCATAGATCTTTGCATCTCTAGCCATTGTGCGATAATACCGGTTGGCTTCGTGTCCCAACCTTCGGACTTTCATCTCTCTATTGTGGGATAATATCACCAGTTTTCTATGTCTCCACTTTCGGCAACCCGATCGAATGACCCGACCTGAGCTTTCGAGAACATGGCTCTAATACCATATGAAACAACTTGGACCAAATCCCGAGTCCGGAATAAATAGTATCTTCATCCAAATAAGGCATTAAACAACTAGTTCAATAGTATATTCTTTGGTCATCTTAGTCCACCACAAGCTCGCCAAAAAGGTCATGACTGAAGGTACTATTATTAGTAACTTAAATCCTTATATACTAAATTTTTTTTCCCATATCTTTCAACTTAAGACCGGGGTGTTACATATCAGGTACGGATTATGTACTCCACTATTTTAATTATTGTTGTATTCTATATATCTCGTGATATCTCGTCATTCGTTACCTTTTTCTTATAATTCTGTTAGCACTCTTGAATATAAATTTTATCTTTGATACCTTGACTTTATTCTGCAATTTGAACTTTTTTGTCTCTATTATAAATTAAAAATATTCTATATTTTTTCAGCGATACTCTCATCATGTCGATTTATTTGTTTTGCTAATCATTTAGAATTTGGTCTTCGCTTAACTGTTTCATTTTTGATCAAACCTTTATTTTGTTTTGGTTTGGCCTATGTGTTCCAAACTTCATATTTTGTAATCTTTTGAATTTGTTCTTCACGCATAGAATTTTGTTGATGTGATGACCTGAGAAATCAGATGACCTTGTAATAGGGTTTTATTGTGAATATCTAATAAAAAAAAATTTTATTGTTATTATTATGTGTTATGTGATTTAGGTCGATTAATGACCTAATTTATGTGTTAAGTGATTATGTACGAGTGTTGGGAGTTTTTGGGAGAAAATAAAATTTTTCGAGAAAAATGCTAAATCACTATTCATAAAATGCAGAAAACGCTTTTCGTTTTTTGAACTTTTTAAATTACGATATAACATTTATTTGAAAAAAAAGAGACGAAATCTCCAATAAAAATAATTTTATCAGAAAAGACGTAAAATCATTATTCAAGCTAAAAACATGTTTTGTATTTTAAAAATTTCAAAATTTGACATATATATTATTTGTTCGAGAAATGGGGATGGAAAGTAAAATCGAAATTTTGAAAAGAGAAAGTTAATATTTTGGCTAAATGTAAAAGTTAGAGAAACTAACTAAAAAAAGAAACAAGAAACAAGAAATAATAATAATAATAATAATAATAATAATAATAAGTTAAGAAATAATCAAGCCAAACGAAGCCTAGGAATTAAAATAGCTATAGCTTGGCTAAGGAATTAAAATGGCTTGGCATGGAATTAAAATAGTTTGGCTAAGAAATTCAAATGACTTGGCTTGGAATTAAAATAGCTTGGCTAAGTTTTAGGATAGCTTGGCTAGAGTGAATATGATGTGGCTTGGATGAAGCCAAAGTAAAAGAGCTATGGCTTGAACTTGGAGCTAAAAGCTAGCAAGTCTTGGAGTCAAAGTTTAATTTGGAAGAGACATGTGTCTCTTGTAAATTAATTGACACATGGGATAAAGGAAAGCAAGAAGCGACAAAATGGCCAAGGGAGGTCCGACTATATGGAGCAAAGGGTAGAGTATTTGATGACTCATGATTTTAGGTGGCAAAAAGCATTAATTAATTCTTAACTATCTTCTTAAGCCTCTTATCAAATAATTTCCTCTAGTGTCATCCTTTCATTCTATCATCCCACATGTGTGACGCCCCCAAAATAGGTATACATTACCCATCTTGAGTCGCCAAATACATGATACAAAATATAAATACAACTTAATTATACAAATATCGTGTATACAATATGACAAAACATATGCTGTGAGTTTTAATATAAATATTGTCATCTAGACAATATCCATACTCAATTGAGTCCTAATTATATTTATTATCACACTATTTAGCAGAATAGTGAGGACTACTAATGCTATTATCTCGGACCATCACTCCGTTCCCCGACTAGTCCCGGCTACGTTCTCATTTCCTGAAGAGAACAATGAAAGAAAGGGTGAGCTCAACTAGCCCAATAAAAAATATTATGACTAAGATAATGCAGAATAAATTATCATTAGTCTTTAACAATGTTAAACTGATAAAATACAATAGACATCAAGTTTAACAGCAGCGGAACAAGCAATCCATTAGAAGAGTCAAGTAGAGAATAAAATCTACTATCTTCTATGTTTTAAAAGGTTTTCATCAATTTTTATCGTTGAGACTCAGCTTAATAAATAAACCACAATATCTAATCATCCCTGTACCACGGTCAAGGATATTCATTATATCATCAATGATCATGACTATACCGAATAACCCCTGGTCATAATCATACCAAAAACTATCCATCAATGCATTACAGGCCATTGAATACTTTTATCACATCATTTATAACATTACAGGTCATGATTATACCGAATGATCCCTGGTCATAATCATACTAAGTCCATCTATGCACGTAAGCCAAAGATGACTTTCAACACAATATAAACATGAGGATGATGACAATGATATAAGAATTCAATAAAATAAATTCAAGAATGCTCAGAAGAATATTTCCATGAAAAGATACTGGATGAAGCGCAAATATCAAGAATATTCCATTAATTTCATGGAGTATAAAAGTCAAAAATTTAACCAACGGAGTATAATAAAGAATGGAATAACAAAAGAAATCACCATGCATGTGGTATCTGATGCGTAAAAGTTATTCCAACGAATAATAAATAACGGAACCGTGTCAAAGTAAATTAAGACCGCGCGTGATGTTCCAATGCAGAATAGTAAAGAATGGAATAACAATAGAAATCACCATGCATGCGGTACTTGGCAGACGAGTTAATCCAATGAATAATAAATGATGGAACTAGGTCCCAGCAGAAAAGCATGATAGAATATTCCGGCGTAATAATAAATACGGAATAATAAATGATGAAACCAGTCCCACAGTAAACACACGAGCATGGATATTCTCGACGTAATAATAAATACGAGAATAATAAATGATAGAACCAGTCCCAAGTACGCACGCATTGGATAGGATATTCCGGCGTATAATAAATAAGGAATAATAAATGATGGAACCGGTCCCACAGAACGTAATGTATGTGATATTCCGATAGAATAATAAAGAATGGAATAATAGAAGAATTTCATCATGTATGCGGTACTTCGTATATACAGGTTATTCCAACATAATAATAAGAAATGGAATAACAGAAGAATATCACCATGTATGCGGTACTTTGCATATACAGGATATTCCAATAATAACAAGAAATGGAATAACAGAGGTTCTCTTCATGAATACGAAAGAAATAATACCCCTTACCTTATCAAGAAGAACTAGATAAAGAAGTAATGAAGTAGCATAATACTTTTCTTCTTTTTCTCTATAGTTTCTCTCTCAAGAGTTTCAGTGAATTCGTAAGAAATAATGAAGGAATGAACTTCTATTTATAGAAGAATGGAATGAATAGTAACCAATCCATGAATTGTCCAGATTGATTCACTTTAATCGGATGGTCCATATTTAAAGCAAAATTTTTTAAATAAAATATAATATATTCTATTTATAATCTAATAAAATGAATAACTTTTAAAAAGATTTTACTATGCAAACACTATGCAGGCACTATGCAAATACTATGCATAATAAAATATAATATATTCTAATTATTGCCTAATAAAACGAATAACTTTATAAAAGTATTCTGCTTTTATAAAAAGATTTTACTATTAGCCTAATAAAAACGAATAACTTTATAAAAGTATTCTATTTTATATAAAAGTTTTTCTTTTTATTACGTTAATAATACTGAATAAAAAAAACTTCATCATCATTATTATTATTCACACTATTAATCGATCCGGTCGCTCCCGTGAAAGAGGGGCTTTCGATAAGGATTTCTCCTATCATGCCGCAATTAAGTGACCAAACCTCTCCTCGCGTAACTTCTGACATTGTTAATAATGCAAATAATAATATTAATAACTTCATCGTCTCGATAAAATATCGACAATTATTGAATCAATTAACGTTGAGATACTATGCAACAATTACTGAAGCAATAATTGAACAAAACTAAGTGACTTCTCACGTAAGCATCAATAATTAATACCGTGTACTACTTATGCAACCACGCCAGTATTCCTATACTTTTACTACCGAGTAGTTCAATGGTTTTAACGGTAAAACTTCCATGTTATTTTTATAAAAATATTTTTGTCGCTTACTCAATCCGGCCAGATAATTCCGTTGTGGGGTCCACCAATGATTGTCTTGCCGTTGCATAAATATTCTCTGTTTAAAACGAATATTCCCCGATCAATCGAATATTATATAACAACTTGCGTACTTTGCAAAATTTATAAATATTACTCACAACTATAACATTATATCAAATTTATTCCATAATATTTAAAAATGATAATTATAGAAAATTCATTTTTATTCATAAAAGTTGGGGTCTTACAATCTCCCCTTCTTATTTAATTTCGTCCTCGAAATTAGGGTACATACCTGGTATGTCGAAGAGGTAAGGATACCTTGATTTTATTTCAGATTCTAACTCCCATGTCATTTCCTCAACATCGTGATTTCTCCATAAAACTTTGACTTTAAGTATAACCTTGGAGCGTAGAATTTGTTCCTTCTTATCCATGATTTGAACAGGAATTTCTTCATACGTTAAATCTTCCGCTATTTCGTCCGGTTCTAACTCAATAATGTGGTTCGGGTCTTCCACATATTTACGTAACATGGATATATAAAAAATGTTATGAACACGAGACATACTTGGCAGTAAAACGAGTCTATAGGCTACAGTTCCTACTCGATCAAGGATTAAAAATGGGCCAATGAATCGAGGATTGAGCTTTTATCTCTTTCCAAATCTCGTAACTCCTTTCCATGGAGCAACACGTAACAACACATGATCTCTAATATCGAATTTCACGTCCTTTCGATGAAGATCAGCATAACTCTTTTATCGGTCTTGTGAGGTTTTTATACGTTGCCGGATCGTTTGAATCTTTTCCGTAGTCATACGTATCAACTCTGGTCCCAACAACGTTGTTTCACCCACCTCATCCCAGCATATTGGAGAATGACACTTTCTTCCATACAACGCCTCGAATGGAGCCATGCCAATACTTGCTTGATAACAGTTGTTGTAGGAAAATTCCACCAATGGTAAGAACTTGTCCCAACTTCCCTTGAAGTCAAGGACACAGAGTCTTAATAAATCTTCAAGAGTTTGAATAGTCCTCTCTGATTATCTGTTCGTCTAAGGATGATATGCCGAACTAAATCGTAAATCCGTGCCCATAGCTTTTTGCAAACTAACCCAAAATCTTGAAGTGAATCTTGGGTCTTGATCAGAAACTATGGATACTGGCATACCATGCAGTCTTACAATCTCGTTTATGTACATACGAGCAAGACGTTCAAGTGTATAAGTTTCTCGTATTGGTAAGAAATGAGCAGACTTGGTCAATCTATCAACAATGACCCAAATTGCATCTATGCCTTGAGAAACCATAGGAAGACCAGTAACGAAATCCATGGTAATGTGATCCCACTTCCATTCTGGAATTTCAAGTGGTTGTAATGGACCTTTTGGTACTTGATGCTCCGCCTTGACTCGTTGACAAGTTAGACACCTTGAGATAAACAACGCTATCTCTCTCTTTCATATTGCCCCACCAAAATGTATGTGAAGATCACGATACATTTTGGTACTCCCAGATGGATTGCAAACGGTGTGTTGTGCGCCTCCATCATGATTTTATACTTTAAATCGTGGTCGTTAAGAACACAAAGTCCAGAGTTGACTCAAGTATTCCTTCTTCATCGATTCTTGCTTCCTATAACACCTTCTTGCACTTTCTTCCTCATACGCATCGCTCCAGTGTCCGTGCATGATGAGCCGACTTTAACTTTATCGATTAAAGTCGATTCTACTCAGATATTTGCCATCATCACGTGGGTCCCTCGAGTCTTTATCTCTATCTCCATCCTTTGCAAGTCATACAAAATGGGCCTTTCGTTGACAATATCGCACTTTCGTGCATGATATGATCTTCTACTCAATACGCTACCTACTACATTTACTTTTCCAGATGGTATTGGATGGTATGATCATAATCTTTCAACATTCAAGCCAACGTCATTGTCCGCATGTTGAGTTCCTTTTGAGTGAAGAAATATTTGAGGCTTTTATGATCCATAAAGATCTCCACTTTCTCTCCATACAAGTAATGCCTCTAAATTTTAAGTGCGAAGACAACAGCTGCCAACTCTAGATCATGAGTAGGATAATTCCCCTCATATTCTTTAAGTTGTCGAGAGGCATAGGCTATGACTTTCCCATGTTGCATGAGAACACATCCTAACCCTTTACTCAAGCATCATTTGTAGATGACAAATCCTCCGAGCCGGATGGTATTGTCGAGCAACAAAGCTAAAATGAGTCTTCTCTTGAGTTCTTGAAAACTCTTCTCACATTCCTCGTTCCAATCGAATTTTGTATCTTTCTGAGTCAGCTGAGTTAAGGGAGTAGCGATTTGAGAAAATCCTTCTACAAATCTCCAATAATAACCAGCTAAGCTAAGAAAGCTACGTACTTCGGCCACTGATTTAGGTTGCTCCCAGCTTTGAATAGCTTCAATCTTTGCTGGGTCAACAGATATTCCATGACTTGATACTACATGCCCAAGGAATGCTACTTCCTCCAGCCAGAACTCGCATTTCTTTAACTTGGCATAAAGCTTATATTCACGAAGCTTTTGGAGTATCAGCCTCAAGTGTTGCTCATGATCTTCACGGCTTTTGGAATAAATAAGGATGTCATCAATAAAACGCGACCACAAAGTGATCCAAATATTCCTTGAATACTCGGTTCATCATGTCCATGAAGGCGAGGAGAGCATTAGTCAATCCAAAAGACATGACTAGGAATTCATAATGCCCGCATCGAAGTTCGAAGCGCTTTGGAATGTCATCGGTTTTAATCTTCAATCGATGATATCCTAACGAAGATCAATCTTTGAAAAGAATTTAGCTCCTTGCAATCGTCAAACAGTCATCAATGCGAGGCAACGGGTACCTATTTTGATGGTGACATGATTCAACTCCCAATAATCAATACAAAGTCGCATACTTCCATCTTTCTTCTTCACGAATAGAAAGAGACCCCATGGAGACGCATAAGGACGAATGAAATCGATGTCTAAAAATTCACAGTAGTTGGGTTTTAACTCTCGTTCAACAGAGCCATTCGATATGGGGCTTTGGAAATGGGTTTTGTCTGCACGGTTCAAGGTCGATATAAAATTCAATTTCACGCTTAAGGGGTAGGCGAGAAGTTTTTCAGGGAATACATCAGGAAATTCATTAACAATAGAAATATCATTCAAAACTGAGGTATTTTTGTTTAGATCCGTGACATGAGCTAAGAAAGCTTGACATCCGTTTTTTAATAAATGAATAACTTTATGGCTTGAGATGACAGTGATGGATTTTAATGGTTTAGTTGCTTGAATTCGCATAATAGGTTAGTTAGGAATATGAAAGCTAACAACCTTACGAAAAACAATCAATTTTTGCATGATGAGTAGTTAACCAATCAATTTCTAGAATCACATCAAATGCAAGTATTTTCAAAGAAATAAGATCGAAAGATAACGTGCGGTTACCGATTTGAATCAAACAAGACTTATAAACCGTGGATGTAATGAAGGTTTCTCCCAACGGAGTTTCAACAAATAAGTCAAAGTCTAATTTCTCTGGAGTCAAATTTAAACGTTGAGCGCAAGTAGGAGAAATAAAGGAATGGGTAGAACCGGTATCAAATAAAGTATAAACTTCGCTAGAGTTTATGATTAGCTTACCCGTGATCACCTTGTTCGGATTCCTCGCTTTTTGGGAGGTTACGACAAACGCTTTCCCTTGAATTACTGGTTTTGTCTTGTTTGGGACACCCTTAGATGCCTCCATCCCAGCTGGACTTGACTTTGGTGCACGATAAGATCGGGCTAGGTGGCCTTCTTTTCCACAATTGTAACATACTTTGGATGGCATCGTGCAGTTTGGACTTATGTGTCCTTCCCCTCCACATTTGTAACATACGACTGGCGGTCTTTCTCCTTCCTTAACAGCGAGTGCTGGTGCTGACGTCTTTCCATCCTTGCTGAACCTTCTCTTCTTGAACTTTTCACTCCTATTATCTTTGCCATGATTACCACCGAAGTGGTTATCATTTCTAGCATGTTGATTCCCTCCATGTTTATTGTCACCGCTTCGATGACTGCTACCACTGGTATTATCGACTTATCGGCTGCTCTCTCTTGGTTGGGTTGACTCATTATCGCGCTCCAATAACTGAGCCCTATTCACAACATCTGAATACAAACACAGTTTATGAGAGATAAGGTATTGACGTATCTCGGGTTTCAAACCTCTTAGAAACATCCGCGTCATTCTCTCCTCATTATCAATCAAGTAGGATGCAAACCGAGACAACTCGGCAAACTTAGCTTCGTACTGCGCCACGATCATATTGTTTTTCTCAAGCTTGATAAACTCTACCTCCTTCATGTGACCAATACTTTCAGGAAATTACTTGTCGTTGAACAGCTCTTGGAACTTCTCCCAAGATATCTTCAGTGCGGTAGGTTGAGTACGCTTTACAGATTTCCACCAGTAATCTGCTTCTGCACGTAACATGAAGGTGGCAAAAGGAACCTTTTGCTCCTCAGAGCATCCCAAGACATCAAATATCTTGTTCATCTGCTTTATCCATGTCTCCGCCTTAAGTGGTTTTTCCTCTCCAAAAAACTTCGGTGGTCCCAGCTCCTTGAACTGCTTAGCGGTGACCGTCAGAGAGTTATTAGTGTTTCCACCTGCATTTTGGATAGGAGCCACCTTCGCTTGATGTTGTATGAATTCTAAAAAGCTCCTAAACGTACCGTCGTTCGTCATTTGATCAGTGTTGTTGTTTATAGGTGGATTATCGCCATCCTATTGCACATTGTCCTGATTATTGATTTATGGAGAATCAACGGTCTCCTGTGCTCCATTGCTTATCTCAACATTTTTGGATGCCATTTTTAAATACTGCCACAAAACAAGGGTTTATTAATATATCACATATTATCCCTATACTCTGACTGACCAATTAAATGCCAAATAAACTTAGGTAGGTCCTACTAGCGAAGGAATTCCACGCCTCTCCCCCTAGTTCTTGTCTCATATTTCAGCCAGGGATCATATCCCCAAGCTTTGATACCAACTGTGACGCCCCCAAAATAGGTATACATCACCCATCTTGAGTCGCCAAATACATGGTATAAAATACAAATACAACTTAATTATACAAACGTCGTGTATACAATATGACAAAATATATGCTGTGAGTTTTAATACAAATATTGTCATCTAGACAATATCCACACTCAATTGAGTCCTCATTATATTTATTATCACACTATTTAACAGAATAGTGAGGACTACTAATGATATTATCTCAGACCATCACTCTGTTCCCCGATTAGTCCTGGCTACGTTCTCATTTCCTGAAGAGAACAATGAAAGAAAGGGTGAGCTCAACTAGCCCAGTAAGAAATATTATGACTAAGATAATGCAGAATAAATTATCATTAGTCTTTAACAATGTTAAACTGATAAAATACAATAGACATCAAATTTAACTGCAGCGGAACAAGCAATCCATTAGAAGAGTCAAGTAGAGAATAAAATCTACTATATTCTATGTTTTAAAAGGTTTTCATCAATTTTTATCGTTGAGACTCAGCTTAATAAATAAACCACAACATCTAATCATCCCTGTACCACGGTCAAGGATATTCATTATATCATCAATGGTCATGACTATACCGAATAACCCCTGGTCATAATCATACAAAAAACTATCCATCAATGCATTACAGGCCATTGAGGACTTTTATCACATCATTTATAACATTACAGGTCATGATTATACCGAATGATCCCTGGTCATAATCATACTAAGTCCATCTATGCACATAAGCCAAAGATGACTTTCAACACAATATAAACATAGGATGATGACAATGATATAAGAATTCAATAAAACAAATTCAAGAATGCTCAGAAGAATATTTCCATGAAAAGATACGGGATGAAGCGCAAATATCAAAAATATTCCACTAAATTCATGGAGTATAGAAGTCAAAACTTTAACCAATTGAGTATAATAAAGAATAGAATAACAAAAGAAATCACCATGCATGCGGTACTTCGCATAGACAGGTTATTCCAACAGAATAATAAATAACGGAACCGTGTCGGCGAAATTACGCACCGGCGGAGACGCTTCAACGTAATAATAGTAAAGAATGGAATAACAACAGAAATCACCATGCATGCGGTACTTCGCATAGACAGGTCATTCCAACAGAATAATAAATGATGGAACTAGGTCCCAGTAAACGCGACGATGTGATATTCGGCGTAATAATAAATACGGAATAATAAATTATGGAACTGTGTCTAACGTAACGCATGATATAGGATATTCCAATGTAATAATAAATACGGAATAATAAATGATGGAACCAGTCCTAAAGCGTAAATGCACGCATGTGATATTCGGCGTAATAATAAAGAATGGAATAATAGAAGAATTTCACCATGTATGCGGTACTTCGCGTATACAGGTTATTCCAACATAATAATTAGAAATGGAATAACAGAAGAATATCACCATGTATGCGGTGCTTTGCATATACAGATTATTCCAATAATAACAAGAAATGGAATAACAGAGGTTCTCTTCATGAATACGAAAAAAATAATACCCCTTACCTTATAAAGAAGAACTGGATAAAGAAGTAGTGAAGTAGTAGAATACTTTTCTTCTTTCTCTCTATAGTTTCTCTCTCAAGAGTTTTAGTGAATTCGTAAGAAATAATGAAGGAATGAACTTCTATTTATAGAAGAATAGAATGAATAGTAACCAATCCATGAACGGTCCAGATTGATTTATTTTAATCGGACGGTCCATATTTAAAGCAAAATCTTTTAAATAAAATATAATATATTCTATTTATAATCTAATAAAATGAATAACTTTTAAAAAGATTTTACTATGCAAACACTATCACGAGCACTATGCAAATACTATGCATAATAAAATATAATATATTCTAATTATTGTCTAATAAAATGAATAACTTTATAAAAGTATTCTCTTTTATATAAAAAGATTTTACTATTAGCTTTAATAAAAACGAATAACTTTATAAAAGTATTACATTTTTATATAAAAAGTTTTTCTGTTTTATTACGTTAATAATACGAATAAAACAAAACTTCATCATCATTATTATTATTCACACTATTAATCGACCAGGTCGTTCCCAGGAAAGAGGGGGCTTTCCAATAAGGATTTCTCCCTATTGGCACGTAATTAGGTGACCAAACCTCTCCTTGGCAGAACTTCTAGACATCGTTAATAATGCAAATAATAATATTGATAACTTCGTCGTCTCAAGAAAATATCGACAATAATTGAATCAATTAACGTGAGATACTATGCAACAATTACTGAAGCAATAATTGAACAAAACTAAGTGACTTCTCACGTAAGCATCAATAATCAATACCGCGTGCTACTATACAACCACGTGTATTCCTGTACTTTTACTACCGAGTAGTTCAACAGTTTTAACGGTAAAACTTCCGCCGTTATTTTTTATAAAAATATTTTTATCGTTTTCTCAATCCGACAATAATTATGTTGTGGGGTCCACCAATGATTGTGCCGTCGTACAAATATTCTCTGTTTAAAATGAATATTCCTCAATCAATCGAATATTATATAACAACTTGCGTACTTTGCAAAATTTATAAATATTACCCACAACTATAACATTATATCAAATTTATTCCATAATATTTAAAAATGATAATTATAGAAAATTCATTTTTATTCATAAAAGTTGGGGTCTTACAACATGAGTGAAATTTAACTATCAATCATGGTTAGGTTAAAGTGTAGGATTATTTGCTATATCATCAAACATTTGGTCATTTTCTTTCATCGTCGTTTTATTTTGCAAAAGAGAGAGAGAAAGAGAAAGGGAGAAGGAGATGGACGGATGAGAGGGAGAGAGAGAAAAGGTAAAAACATCAACTTGGATCTTTGATCATCTTAAGCAAGAAGAAGAAGAAGAAGAAGAAGAAGAATCAAGAGGTAAGACTATGAACCATTACACTCTTCATCTGTATTGATTTTATTTCTTTGAGTTTGATAATTGTTGTTGGTTGTTGTTGTTAATGGAAGATCATAAATGATCTTAGAGTTATAAGCTTGTTGTATTTAACCTTGTAAATATTGGTAATACGCATGAAAAGTTGATGAAAATAATAAAAACACAAAAATCTATGCGTAAAGGATGGAAAAATTCAATTAGTGCAATGTTTTTGTGTGGTTTCTCGAATCTAAATATTAAGTTCTAGGGTGTCATTTTATTCTTTTGTGAGTTATGAACATCATCCAATTGGAACGGAAGTAAAAACATTTTGCAACGAAGCAATGACGAATTTTTAAGTAAAACTAGTTAAAAACATTAAAAACTAGTTAGTGTAACTCATGACCCTTGAGCATTTTTCTGTTTCAAATGGTTTGTATCACTACAAAAAAATGGTGATTTTGCAGCAAACAGTTTTCTTTGCTAAATGTGCAAAATTTCATTGCCAAATGTCATTTGCAATGATTTTTCGGTCGTTAGACATTTCGTTGCGCAATGAGCGTTGCTAATTGTCTAGCAACGAATATTTTTTTCATTGCAAAAAGTAATATATTTCGCAACAAAATTTTGTTTTCCTGCAAAATCATAAATCATTTAGCAACGAAATATTTTGTAGCAAGTTTATTAAGAAATTGTTACTGAAAAATAATTTTCGTTGCAAAATACGCCTAATTGGCAACGAAAAGAATCTTTTTATTTTCCAACGAAGATAAAATTCGTTCCATTTGATACATATTTGCCAACAAAGTTTGCCGTTACTGAACAATATAGAAATTATTGCCTTAATTAATTTTTATTGCAAATTGTGTACTTTTTGGGTTACAGGAGTTTTTTTTTTTCTGTTTTGGGGGTTATGTAGTACATTAAGTAATGATTATGTGGACGTAAAAATGACATAATTCCAAGTCCGGAGGTGGGACATATGTCCTTCGGAAGGAGACTGTTTTGGGTAAGGACTTTTCTGCCACTGTTTTGGCCAGAGAATGAACCTGGAAAAAATTTCCACTAGGGGGAATTTTATTAGATGTAACAAGGAAGAAAATGACATTATAACGGATTCATTCCGTTAATAGATGACCGAGTTATGATGTTGCAAAGTAGATTCGACGAACACGTAAAACTGCTTGTTTCATCTAGGGAGTTTTGTGCTAAAATAAGCGGTTTTTTTACTGTCTAGATTATTATACAGGGATTTTTGTGCTAAAACATAAGGTTTTTACCTGTCTAGATTGACAAATAGGGAGTTTAAAGCTAAAATAGACAGGTTAAGCTGTCTACTTTATACATGTAACGAAAAATTAAAAATAAGTAATAGGCGTATTAATTAAATCATAAAAAGCAAACCATAAGAGATGAATTGAATTAATAAAGTTATGTAAGGACTATAAAATGTAAGTTTAATTTATGATTTAGGCGAATCGGAAAGTAAACCATAGTGTATTGGTTACCAAAAGCTGAGTAGTCGGGAAACACTATGCTATGTTGTTCCGAACTATATAAGACAAGTGTAATAAAAATTAATTAAAAAATGATTTAAGATGTCTTAAATTATAAAATATTAGAATTATGGAATTTTTGAATTAAAGTCTAAACTATGAACGAAGTTAAAAGAAATATATCGGGGTATATTAAGTTATGTACATTGTGTCGATATAATTTAATTTATGTTGTATTATATTATATTTTATTATTTAATTTACTTTACTTTACTTTAATTTATTTAAATTAATTTAAATTATTTTATTTATTAAGATTTATTTATTTTATTTTATTATTATATTATATTATTTAAATTAATTGAGTTATATTTAATTATATTAAATTAAATTAAAATTTAAAATTTTATTTTATTAAAATTAAATTATTTAATTTATTCTAGTTTATTATTTATTTATTAGATATAATCTATTAAATTAAAATTAATAATTTATTTTATTTTATTTTTTATTACATTATAATATATAATTTATTTTCATTAAATTATTTTATTTTAATTAATTTATTTTAGTACTAATAAACTAAGTAAATGGTACTTAGTTTATTTTAATATTGGAAAACATAATTGATATGTAAACATGGAGGAGGGCCTCCAAATTTTGGAATTGAATAATTCTGACAGAAATTATGTCGAGAATTCCATCAGAAATAGCAAATATACTGTGACGCCCCCAAAACAGGTATACATCACCTATTCTGAGTCGCCAAATACATGGTACATAATACAAATACAATCTTTAATATACAACAGAATAGTTGTGTGTTTTAATACAAATATTGTCTTTTAGACAATATCCACTCTCAGAATAAGTCTTCATTACATTTATTATCACACTATTTAACAGAATAGTGAGGACTACTAATACTATCATCTGGACCGTCACTCCATTCCCCGAACTTGTCTCATTTCGTTCTCATTTCACGGAGAGAAGAGTGAAAGAAAGGTGAGCTCAACTAGCCCAATGAAAAATATTATGACTAAGATAATGCGCAGAATAAATTATCATTAGTCCTCAACAGTGTTAAACTGATAAAATACAATAGACATCAAGTTTAACTGCAGCGGAATAAGCAATCCATTAAAAGAGTCAAGTAGAGAATAAAATCTACTATCTTTTATGATTTAAAAGGTTTTTCATCACTTTTATCACTGGGACTTAGCTTAATAAATTATCCACATCATCCTTGCACTACGGCCAAGGATATTCATTAGGGTCATGACCACAAATTATCCATGCACTACGGGCCAAAGATATTTGTGTATTCATCAATGGTCATGATCATGCCAACAACTATCCATCAATGCACTACGGGCCAATGAGGACTTTTACCACATCATTTGTAACATTACGGTCATGATTACACCGAATAATCCCAAGTCATAATCATAACAAGTCCATCTATGCACTACAGGCCACAGATGACTTTCAAAAAAAATATAAACATGAGGATGATGACAATGATATAAGAATTCAATAAAATAAGTTCAAGAATTAATTTATTCAGGAACTAATAACGTCCAAATTGTCAACATGATACTTCTTTGTAAAGTAAAATTCAAGAATGCTCAGATTAATATTTCCATAAAAAGATACTGGATGAAGCGCAAATATCAAGGATATTCCACTAATTTCATGGAGTATAGAAGTCAAAACTTTAACCAACTGAGTATAATAAAGAATGGAATAACAAAAGAAATCACCATGCATGCGGTACTTCGATGATGACAGTTATTCCAACTGAATAATAAATAATCTAACCAGTCCCAAGTAAAACGCACCAAGCGAGGATATTCCAATGTAATAATAAAGAATGGAATAACAACAGAAATCACCAAGCATGCGGTACTTCGCATAAACAGGTTATTCCAACAGAATAATAAATAACGGAACTAGGTCAGGCGAAATTCGCACCGACAGGATGTTCCAACAGAATAATAAAGACGGAATAATAAATAATGGAACCAGGTCTGGCGTAAATGCACAGACAGGATATTTTGACAGAATAATAAAGAACGAAATAATAGAAGAATTTCACCAAGTATAGGGTAGCCCGCGTATACAGGTTATTCCAATAGAATAATAAGAATGGAATAACAGAAGTTCTCTTCATGAATACAAAAGAAATAATACCCCTTACCGTAAAAGAAACTTGATATAAAAGTGGTGAAGTAGCAGAATACTTTTCTTTTTTTTCTCTATTGTTTCTCTCTCTAGAGTTTCAGTGAATTCGTAAGAAATAATGAAGGAATGAGCTTCTATTTATAGAAGAATGGAATGAATAGTAACCAATCCATGAACGGTCTAGATTGATTTACTTTAATCGGACGGTCCATATTTAAAGCAAAATCTTTTAAATAAAATATAATATATTCTATTTATAATCTAATAAAACGAATAACTTTATAAAAGATTTTACTATGCAAACACTATGCAAACACTATGCATAATAAAATATAATATATTCTAATTATTGTCTAATAAAATGAATAACTTTATAAAAGTATTCTGTTTTATATAAAAAGTTTTTCTATTTTATTACGTTAATAATATGAATAAAACAAAACTTCATCATCATTATTATTATTCACACCATTAATCGACCAAGTCGTTCCTAGGAAAAAAAGGGCTTTCCAATAAGGATTTCTCCCTATTGGCGCACAATTAGGTGACCAAACCTCTCATTGGCAGAACTTCTAGACATCGTTAATAATGCAAATAATAATATTAACAACTTCGTCATCTCAATTATTGATTTAATAATATATAAAATATCGACAATAATTGAATCAAACTAAGTGACTTCTCACATAAGCATTAATAATCAATACCGTGTGCTACTATGCAACCACGCGCATTACTGTACTTTTACTACCGAGTAGTTCAACAATATCAATGGTAAAACTTCCGCCGTTATTTTCAATAAAAATATTTTTGTCATTTTCTCAATCCGACTATAATTCTGTTATGGGGTCCACCAATGATTGTGTCGTCGTACGAATATTCCCTGACCAATCGAATATTATATAACAACTTGCGTACTTTGCAAAATTTATAAATTTTACCCACAACTATAACATTATATCAAATTTATTCCATAAAATTCAAAAATGATATTTATAGAAAATTTATTTTTATTCATAAAAGTTGGGGTCTTACATATACATACTAAAATGAACATGCTAAGCTATACCTAAACATAATCCAATTAGGACAAACCCAAATTGCATTAAATATCGAACCCAAATTGCAGCAAATCAATTTCCAATCGCAGTAAATATCAAACTCAAATTACAGCATATCAAATCCAATTTCAAATCAAGAATAATTAATAAACAAAGTTCAGCAAATTTTAGATTCTAAAAAATATACAGTCTTCAGATGCTATCACATAATATTCCCAATTTCAAATCAAGAACAATTAATAACGAATTTCATATTCTGTATTTCAGATTCAAATCAAGAACAATTATAATTCATATTCCAATTTCAGATGCAAATCAAGAACAATTTCAGTTTCAAATCAAGAATAATTTCATTGTCTCAATTTCAGATTCGAAAATAAGCAGCACCAATTTCAGTTTCACCATTAATTTTCCTAATTTTCGAATTTCCAAATTAAAACACTATACACTCATTCCCAATAACAGATTCTTCTTCATCAAATTTAACCCTAACTAATGAATGACAAATTTTAACTTACCTTATGTATTGACAAAGAGTGAGATGGAGAGATGAGGTAGGCAGGGGCGGCGGCCCTCGGAGGACTGGCGGCAAGAAGAGGTTCACTGGCGGGGATAGGAGGCGGTCAAAGGTGGAGGTTGTTGCGGTGGGGAGAGGAGGCAGTGAGATCAAATGCGAGTGAGAGATTGCAGAGATTAGAGTAAGTGAGAGTGAGAGATGAGGAGCTAGAGAGAGAAATGAATAATTTGTGAGGCGGCTAAAGAGATGACGATGCTGTTAGGTTTTATAAGTTATTTTCGATGAAATTTTCATTTGACATAGATCCCTCGGAAATAGTTTAAGTCTGACGGACATTCCCTCAGAAAAAATATATTTCGTCGAATTTAGTATTCGCGTTGGGGTGAAACTTGGTGCCACATATGGGCTTCTAATTGTGACAAAATTTCGACAGAAATGACTTACTTACAAGGGACTTATTTTCGACTGAATAATCCGTCAAAAGTATCCTATATTCCAAGGAATGTGTTCCGTCGAGATTAATTTCGTCGGACTTAATGATTTTTCTTATAGTGATATATATAGGTCGTTTGAAGAGCAATATATTGTAAGTTGTAAAGTAGTGCTCAAGGCAAGTTTCCTAAACTTACTCGACTTTTATTGAGCAAGTTTCTAATTGCTGTTTAATTGTTAATATTAAGCAAGTTTCTAATTAACTTCATTCAGATTATTGAATTAAATGAAAGTTTCATGTCTGTGTGCTAACATACTATAATTGTACAAGGTGTTTAGCTATGATTTTTTTTGTTATTGAACTATTTAAGTTGTTACAGTTCTGTTAATGAATGAATTGAGTTATAATTAAGTTCGTGCTAATTGTTTCAGCTGAGTACATGTTAAGATGTTACATGGAAATAAACGCAGATTGTATTATGACAATGATATAGACATTGTTGATGTCAAATTGTATGTTTTTAATAAAGAAAATTGTGAAGGTCTGTAGGACTAGTTATTAAGGATTGTGATATTTAGAAATAATAGGAATTTAAGTTATTCTTGTTTATTCGAATTACTTCTCAACTATTGTTTCGTTGATGAAGTTTTCAGATAATACTAAATTGATTCTTAATTTTGTTGTTTATTCAACTGCTATTACATGTTGGGTAATTAAATGCTCACCCTTGTAAAACTCTAAAAATTTTGCAATTAGAGCGGATGGACTTAGATAGTCATGTGGCATTAAGCGGAAAGAATTTTTAAAGCTTTGAGGATTTTATTTTATGATGTAATAATTTATTGTAATCATAATATTTGTGCGATGTAATATTTATTAATATTATAATTTGAAGATGTAAAGGTCTTAGAACTTGGGATTTATAGTGATATGTTGTAATAATATATTAATAACATTCATGTCTTAAGGTTATGGTGAATGGTTAGTACCGTGACGCACCGAACTCGGGTTTAGAGATAGACCTAATTTCGCACAAGTTGGTGTGAAGAACCCAGAGCCTTTTGCTGGTGACTTCCCTTGTTAAGGAGGCACCGAAGCTAGACTTTCCGTAGCGGACGTCGTGAAGTACGGTGGTAAGTTGATAGGTATCACTGTAAGGTGTTATGGTATATCCATAAAAGTTATAGTTGGTATCAGAGTTGTAGGTTATAAACCTTATGTGGGAAGAACCTTAGGTTATAACATTGAGGAAATGAATAAGATAGTAATGAGATAAACTCAGATAGAATTTTAAGAAATAAAATGATATATATTGTTATGTGATAATCATGGAATTAAAAATTGATTATAAGAAGAAGAATGTTAAAACTAATCATATTATTAATGAAAAGGTAGTAGTTGTACCTAAGTAAATAATTGTGGTATTAACTAAGGATGAATAAAAAAATGGAGATAATAAAATCTAGATGGAGTTAGTGAGGAATAACATTAGGGATAATTTTAAATTAGAATTTAAAATAGACATAAGTTGATGTTAACCCAAACTCAAGACACAAGTTGGTGACAACGCAAGAGCATGACACAAGTTGGTTTCAAGTTGATACAAGTCGAACAAACATAAGTTGGTGTTAAGCAAACACAAGTTATTGTCAATTAAAATACAAGTTAGTGTCAATTAAAGTACAAGTGGTGTCAATTAAAATACAAGGTAGTGTCAATTAAAATACAAGTTGGTGTCAGGTAGATACAAGTTAGTGTCTAGCAGATATAAGTTGATATTAAAACCAAAAAGGCATGTAGTCGTTTAAAAATGTAGAGTTGGATAACAGATTTCCTGATCATATAATTGATAAAGAATACTCAAGTTATGGGAGATAAGAAAGTTGACCTTAAAGTTGTTAGAGCAAAAGATTAAGTCCGAAGATTATAGGACCTTTCGCAGTAATAAGAGGATTACGTATGAAATAATAAAAAGCTATAAAACGAACAGTAGGATGTACTTGGAGATGCATGTTATTATAAATTTATCTATTAATATGTGCTATATGGTGAATAAATATTTAGCATTAATAATGAATGCATTAAAATGAAGGATGAAAAAATAATGTATATTATACTATACAGAAAAATGTCACCAAAAAGAGATCAGCGTGATCAATCCGAGGTAGAGAACGAGAATAAAGATCAAGCAGACGTTATGCAACAGTTTGTGGATCGGATAATGGGGACTATAAATAGAAACCCCGTCGGAGTAAATAATAATCCTCTAGCTTTACTAATGGCAAGCTTTAAGGATTTTAAGAGTGTGGGACCATCTGAGTTTAAGGGGAGCACTAAGCCTATTGAGGCTCAATCACGGATTAAGGAAATTGAAAAGGCGTTTATCGTCACCAAGGTAGGAGAGTAGCAAAAGATGGCTTTTTCTACTTATATGATGAAATGTGTATGTTTTACTTGTGGATTAGTAGATCATCAAACGAAAAAATGTCCGAAGAAAAGGACAGGTGGGAAGAGCAGTGGTAACTTAACACTTGCAAAATTTTTGTATGTGTAAATTATACCTTAAATGAAGGTAGTAATAGAAATTCATAAGTGTTATGATATAAATTTTGTAATAGTGATTCCGGGGACATAATCTTTATAGGGAGGGAAGAATGTGATGACCCAAGAAATCAAATGACCTTGTAATAGGTTTTTATTATGAATATCTAGTAAAATAAAATTTTATTGATACTATTATATGTTATATGATTTAGGTCGATTAATGACCTAGTTTATGTGTTACGTGGATATGTATGAGTGTTGCGAGTTTTTGGGAAAAAATAATTTTTTCTGAGAAAAATGCTAAATCACTATTCATAAAACGCAGAAAACGCTTTTTCATTTTTTGAAATTTTCGGATTATATCAGAGTTTATTTGGAAAAAGGAGACAAAATCTCCGATAAATATATTTTTATCAGAAAAGACGTAAAATCATTATTCAAGCTAAAAACGTGTTTTCATATTTTCGAATTTTCGAACTTTGACATATTGTTTGTTCGAAAAATGGGGACGAAAAGTGAAATAGAAAGTTAGAAAAGAGAAAATCAATATTTTCTACTAAATGTAAAAGTTAGAGAAACTAACTAAACAAAGAAAAGAAACTAGAAATAATAGTAATAACAATAAGTTAAGAAATAATCGAGCCAAGTGAAGCCTAAGAATTAAAATAGCTTGGCTAAGAAATTAAAATGGCTTGGCTTGGAATTAAAATAGCTTGGCTAGTGTGAATATGATGTGGCTTGGATGAAGCCAAAGTAAAGGAGCTCTGGCTTGAACTTGGAGCCAAAATCTAGCAAGTCTTGGAGCCAATGTTTGGAAGGTACATGTGTCTCTTGTAAATTAATTGACACATGGGATAAAGGAAAGCAAGAAGGGGAAAAATGGCCAAGGGAGGTCCGGCTATATAGAGCAAAAGGGGGAGTATTTGATGACTAATGGCTTTAGGTGACACAAAGCATTTAATTCTTAACTATTTTCTTAAGTCTCTTATCCAATAATTTCCCCAAGTGTCATCCTTTCATTCCATCACCCCACGCGAGTTAAATTTAACTCTCAATCATGGTTAGGTTAAAGTGTAGGATGATTTGCTAAATCATCCAACACTTAGTCATTTTCTTTCATCGTCATTTTATTTTGCAAAAGAGAGAGAGAAATGGAGATGGAGATGGAAGGATGAGAGGGAGAGAGAGAAGGTAAAGATCAACTTGGAGTTTTGATCATCTTAAGCAAAAAGAAGAAGAAGAAGAAGAAGAATCAAGAGGTAAGACTATGAACCATAAAACTCATCATCTCTATTGATTTTATTTCTTTGAGTTTGATAAATGTTGTTGGTGGTTGTTGTTAATAGAAGATCATAAAGGATCTTGGAGTTATAAGTTTGTTGTATTTAACCTTGTAAAATATTGGTAATACTCATGAAAAGTAGATCAAAATAATGAAAACACAAAAACTTATGTGTGAAGGATGAAAAAAATTCAATTAGTGGAATATTTTGGACTATTTTTGTGTGGTGTCCCGAATCTAAAAATTAAGTTCTAGGGTGTAATTTTATACTCTTATGAGTCATGAACATCAACCAATTGGAACGAAAGCAAAAGCCTTTGTAACGAAGCTATGGCGAATTTTTAAGTAAAACTAGTTAAAAAAATTAAAAACTAGTTAGTGTAACTCGTGACCCTTGAGTAGTTTTCTGTTTCAAATGGTTTGTACGTAGAATATTTTTTTTCTGTTTTGGGGGTTATGTCGTAAGTTAAGTAATGAGTCCATGGTCGTAAGAATGAACTCTTTTTGAGTCCGAAGGTGGGAGATATGCCTTTCGAAAGGATACTAGTCTAAACTGCCAAAATTAGGAAAAACTATTTCGGGTAGGGACTTTTGTGCCACCATTTTTGCCAAAGAATGAACCTGGAAAAAATTTCCATCTGGGGGGATTTGTAATAGATGTAACAAAGAAGAAAATAACGCAAAATTGAACTCATTTTGATAAAGGATGATCGAGTTATGACATTCCAAAGTAGATGCGACGAACACGTAAAACAACTTGTTTCATCCAGGGTGTTTTGTGCTAAAACAGACGGGTTTTTGCTGTCTAAATTATTATACAGAGAGTTTTGTGCTAAAACAGACGGGTTTTACTTGTCTGGATTGACAGACAAGGAGTTTAAAACTAAAACAGAAAGGTTAAGGTGTCTGTTTTATACATGTAACAAAAAATAAAAAATTAAAAATAAAATATGGATGTATTAATTAAATCATAAAACGCAAAGCATAAGAGATGAAATGGAATTAATAAATTTATGGAAGGACTTTAAAATGTAAGTCTAAATTATGATTTAGGTGAAGTGGGAAGTAAACCAAAGTGTATTGGTTACCAAAAGCCAAGTAGTCGAGCAATATTATGCTATGTTGTTCCGAACTATACAAGACAAGTGTAATAAAAATTAATTAAAGATTGATTTAAGATGTCTTAAATTATGAAATATGATAATCATGGAACTTTGAATTAAAGTTTAAACTATGAATGAAGTTAAAAGAGAAATATACCGGGGTATATAAAGTTAAGTACATTGTGTCGAGTTATAAAACCCGAACTTCGTAAATTATGAAATAAGCTAAGATAAACTAAAGTAAACCAATATTTGGGGTTCATACTTGGCTAATTGGTATTTTCGACCTTAATGATATATGTAAGTCATTTGTATAACAATATATTGTAACTTGTAAAGTAGTGCTTAAGACAAGTTTCCTAAACTTACTCAAATTTTATTGAGCAAGTTTCTAATTCCTATTTAATTGTTGATATTAAGTAAGTTTCTTTACTTTATTCATATTATTAAATTGAATGTAAGTTTCATGTCTTTATGCTAACATGCTATAATTGTACAAGGTGTTTAGCTACAAATTGTTCTGTTATTGAGCTGTTTAAGTTGTTACAGTTCTGTTAATGCATGAGTTGAGTTATGATTAAATTTATGATAATTGTTTTAGCTGAGCACATGTTAAGATGTTACATGGAAATAAACGTAGATTGTGTTATGACAATGATATAGACATTGTTGATGTCAAATTATATGTTTTTAATAACGAAAATTGTGAAAGTCAGTAAAACTAGTTATTAAGGATTGTGATATTTAGGAATGATGTGAATTTAAGTTATTTATGTTTATTCGAATTACTTCTCAACTATAGTTTTGTTAATGAAGTTTTCAGATAATACTGAATTGATTCTTGATTTGTTTGTTTATTCAACTGCTATAACTTGTTGGGCAATTAAATACTCACTCTTGCAAAACTCTAAAACTTTTGCAGTTAGAGCGGATGGACTTGGGTATTCAAATGGTGTTAAGTGAAAGGAATTGTTAAAGCTTAGAGGATTTCATTTTATGATGTAATAGTTTGTTGTAATTATAATATTTGTGCGATGTAATATTTACTAATATTATAATTTGAAGATGTAAAGGTCTTAGAACCAGGGATTTGCAGTGATATGTTGTGTTAATATATTAATTACATTCATGTCTTATGATTATGTTGATCGAATGGGTAGTATCGTGACACACCAAACTCGGGTTTGGTGATAGACCAAGTTTCGAGAGCTTTAGCTATTTGATTTTGTATGTTGCTCTGGATATGAGCTTTGACCATTTGATATTTTTGTTTAAGATACGTCTGGATTGTCCTAATATTTGATTTGATTTAATTTGATTGGCAGATTAGTGATGTCTGTGTCGTGCGTACTATCCGGTTTGATTTGCATACATCATGGTACTGATGTATTTTGTTAACCTTTGGCTATTTATTTTGAGTTCGGTATGAAATAATTCAAGTGATCAAATCTCGAGTTCGGAACAAATCTTGAGTCAAAATTCTAAGTCCGAATTGAATAAAATCTATCCAAATAAGGTCTTAAACTATTAGCCTAATAGTATCTTTTTGGGTCATCTTCGCCCACCACAGACTCATGACTAAAGGTATTATTGTTAGTAACTTAATTTCATATATACATATAATTTTTTTCCATATCTTTTAATGTGTGACTGAGATGGTATAGCAATAAAAAAAAATTGTTATGTAGATATTCAAGACTCGTAAGAATTTATCACGTGTTATTATCAATCATGGCTTAAGGTACCATTAGTCTTGACCAGATTGTGCCGGAAGACGACATCCACGTAATCTATTAGAATTGCAACCCACTAGAGGAATGCTCAAATAGTTCATGGAATCTAATAACAAAAAGGAAAATCTACATATACAAGGATTTAAATCTCTTGAACGAAATCACAATCGATCTTTAATGCAAGAGTTTTTCTAGATGGATATGGAAATTGGACATAAGTGTATTTGAATTTCACCTATTTGTATTTTTTATCCATAATTGGGGTCAAAATACAAATAAGTAAAATTTAAATACACTCATGTCCAATTTATATGTCCACATAGGGTTTTTGTTAATGCGAAGATGAACCCCAATATTCTTGTGGCATACTTTGTAGACGGCAAAAAGCACCTTTACCCCACTGTGTTGGTCGACTTGTAAGCAATTAACCACTGAACTTTAAAAATATGCAATTGACCCACTGTGCTTTTTAAAAAGTAAAAATTAGGTCATTCCATCCAATTTTCATCACATATGTTAAAAATTCAATCCAATTTTCCTACGTGGCTTTTAAAAAAAATACAAAATAAAATAAAACACGTGTATTTTGCTGATGTGTGCATTAAGGCAATGATCATTACCCAAACTTGAGGTACATAACCCACTTACTTTTTGTGCATGTTTTCGGTTTGTAATCTTTCTCCTTCTTCCTCCCATGGTCACCACAAGCCAAGGGCAGATGAGACGCCCCCAAAAATAGGTATACATCACCCATCTTGAGTCGCCAAAAACATAGTACAAAATTCAAATACAACTTAATTATACAACATTCGTGTAAAATACGACAAAACATATGTTGTGAGTTTTAATACAAATATTGTCATCTAGACAATATCCACTCTCAGAATAAGTCCTCATTACATTTATTGTCACACTATTTAACAGAATAGTGAGGACTACTAATACTATCATCTGGACCGTCACCCCGTTCCCCAACTAGTCCCGGCTACTTTCTCATTTCCTGAAGAGAACAGTGAAAGAAAGGGTGAGTTCAACTAGCCCAGTAAGAAATATTATGACTAAGATAATGCAGAATAAATTATCATTAGTCCTCAATAGTGTTAAACGATAAAATACAATAGGCATCAAGTTTAATGCTGCGGTGAACATCACAATCCATTAAAAGAGTCAAGTAGAGAATAAAATCTACTATCTTTTATGATTTAAAAAGGTTTTCATCACTTTTATTCTTTGAGACTCGACAATAAATAATCCACATCATCCCTGCACTACGGCCAAGGATATTCATTAGGGTCACGACCATAAATTATCCATGCACTACGGGCCAAGGATATTCGTGTATTCATCAATGGTCATGATCATGCAAACAACTGTCCATCAATGTACTACGGGTCAATGAGGACTTTTACCACATCATTTGTAACATTACGGTCGTGATTACACTGAATAATCCCTGGTCATAATCATACCAAGTCCATCTATGCACTACTGAGGCCCGATGATGACTTTCAAAAAATATAAACATGAGGATGATGACAATGATATAAGAATTTAATAAAACAAATTCAAGAATTATTTTATCCAGGAACTAATAACGTCCAAATTATCAACATGATACTTCTTTGTAAAGTAAAATTCAAGAATGCTCAGAATAATATTTCCATGAAAAGATACTGGATGAAGCACAAATATCAAGAATATTCCACTAATTTCATGGAGTGTAGAAGTCAAAACTTTAACCAACTGAGTATAATAAAGAATGGAATAACAAAAGAAATCACCATGCATGCGGTATTTCGCATGAGCAAAGTTATTCCATCGAATAATAAATAACGGAACCGAATTCGAGCGTAATATTGCCAAGCGGATATTCAATGAGAATAATAAAGAATGGAATAATAATAGAAATCACCATGCATGCGGTACTTTGCATAGAAAAAGAGTTATTCCAATAGAATACTAAATAACGGAACCGAATCGGTGAAATTCACAATCGGCGGGATGTTCTAACGAGAATAATAAAAGGCGGAACCAGTCCCACGTAAAAGCATGAAAAGGATATTCCAACGGAATAATAAAGATGAAATCAGGTCCGGCGTAAACGCACAGACAGGATATTCCAACAAAATAATAAAGAATGGAATACATAAGAATTTCACCAAGTATAGGGTAGCCCGCGTATACAGGTTATTCCAACAGAATAATAAATATGGAATAACAGAAGTTCTCTCCATGAATATAATAGAAATAATACCCCTTGCCGTAAAAGAAACTTGATATCGAAGTAGTGAAGTAGTAGAATAGTTTTCTTCTTTCTCTCTATAGTTTCTCTCTCTAGAGTTTCAGTGAATTCGTAAGAAATAATGAAGGAATGAGCTTCTATTTATAGAAGAATGAAATAAATAGTAACCAATCCATGAATGGTCCAGATTGATTTACTTTAATCGGACGGTCCATATTTAAAGTAAAATCTTTTAAATAAAATATAATATATTCTATTTATAATCTAATAAAACGAATAACTTTATAAAAGATTTTACTATGCAAATACTATGTAGGCCTTATGCAAATACTATGCATAATAAAATATAATATATTCTAATTATTGTCTAATAAAATGATAACTTTATAAAAGTATTCTATTTTATATATAAAAAATTTACTATTAGCCTAATAAAATGAATAACTTTAAAAAAAGTATTCTGTTTTATATAAAAAGCTTTTCTGTTTTATTATGTTAATAATATGAATAAAACACAACTTCATCATCATTATTATTATTCACACTATTAATCGACAAGGTCGTTCCCAGGAAAGAGGGGGCTTTCCAATAAGGATTTCTCCCTATTGGCGCGCAATTAGGTGACCAAACCTCTCCTTGTCAGAACTTCTAGACATCGTTAATAATGCAAATAATAATATTAAAAACTTCGTCATTTCAATAATTGATTTAATAACATATAAAATATCGACAATAATTGAATCAAACTGAGTGACTTCTCACATAAGTATTAATAATAAATATCGTGTGCTACTATACAACCACGTGTATTACTGTACTTTTACTACCGAGTAGTTCAACGGTATCAACGGTAAAACTTTCGTCGTTATTTTTAATAAAATATTTTTTTGTCATTTTCTCGAATCCGAATAATAATTACATTGTGGGGTCCACCCGATGATTGTGGGCGTCGTCATTTAATATTTCTGTTAAACGAATATTCCTCGACCAATCGAATATTATATAACAACTTGTGTACTTTGCAAAATTTATAAATATTACCCACAACTATAACATTATATCAAATTTATTTCATAATATTCAAAATGATAATTATAGAAAATTCATTTTATTCATAAAAGTTGAGGGTCTTACAATCTCCCTTCTTATGAAATTTCGCCCTCAAAATTAGGGTGCGTGCGTGCACACGGTATGTCGAAGAGGTAAGGATACCTTGATTTCATTTCAGATTCTAACTCCCAGGTCATTTCCTCAACATCGTGGTTCCTCCATAAAACTTTGACTTGAGGTATAACCTTGGAGCGTAGAATATGTTCCTTCTTATCCAAGATTTGAACAGGAACCTCTTCATACGTTAAATCTTCCACTATTTCGTCCGGTTCTAACTCAATAATGTGGTTCGGGTCTTTCACATATTTACGTAACATGGATATATGAAAAACGTTATGAACACGAGACATACTTGGCGGTAAAGCGAGTCTATAGGCTACAGTCCCTACTCGATCGAGGATTAAAAATGGGCCAATGAATCGAGGATTGAGCTTTCCTCTCTTTCCAAATCTCGTAACTCCTTTCCATGGAGCAACACGTAACAACACATGATCTCCAATATCGAATTCCACGTCCTTTCGATGAAGATCAGCATAACTCTTTTGTCGGTCTTGTGAGGTTTTTATACGTTGTCGGATCGTTTGAATCTTTTTCGTAGTCATACGAACCAATTTCGGTCCCAACAACGTTGCTTCACCCACCTCATCCCAGCATACTGGAGAACGACACTTTCTTCCGTACAATGCCTCGAATGGAGCCATGCCAATACTTACTTGATAACTGTTGTTGTAGGAAAACTCCACCAATGGTAAGAACTTGTCCCAACTTCCCTTGAAGTCAAGGACACAGAGTCTTAATAAATCTTCAAGAGTTTGAATAGTCCCCTTTGATTGTCCGTCCGTCTGAGGATGATAAGCCAAACTAAATCGTAAATCTGCGCCCATAGCTTTTTTCAAACTAACCTAAAATCGTGAAGTGAATCTTGGGTCTCGATCAGAAACTATGGATACTGGCATACCATGCAGTCTTACAATCTCGTTTATGTACATACGAGCAAAATTTTCAAGTTTATAAGTTTCTCGTATTGGCAAGAAATGAGCAGACTTGGTCAATCTATCAACAATGACCCAAATTGCATCTATGCCTTGAGAAACCTTGGGAAGACCAGTAACGAAATCCATGGTAATGTGTTCCACTTCCATTTTGGAATTTTAAGTGGTTGCAATGGACCTTTTGGTACTTGATGCTCCGGCTTGAATCGTTGACAAGTTAAACACCTTAAGATAAATAGCGTTATCTCTCTCTTCATATTGCTCCACCAAAATGTATGTCGAAGATCACGATACATTTTGGTACTCCCAAGATGGATTGCAAACGGTGTGTTGTGCGCCTCCATCATGATTTTATACTTTAAACCAGGGTCGTTAGGAACACAAAGTTTGGAGTTGACTTGAAGTATTCCTTCTTCATCGATTCTTGCTTTCGGCATAGTACCTTCTTGCACTTTCTTCCTCATACGCATCAGCTCCAGGTCTGTAGCTTGAGCAGCTTTAACTTTATCGATTAAAGTCAGTTCTACTCGTATATTCGCCATCATCACATGGGTCCCTGGAGTCTTTATCTCTATTTCCATCCATTGCAAGTCATACAAAATGGGCTTTTGCATTGACAATATCGCACTTGTACCCGCATATGATCTTCTACTCAATGCGTCAGCTACCACGTTTATTTTTCCAGGATGGTATTGGATGGTATGATCATAATCTTTCAATAGTTCAAGCCAACGTCATTGTCGCATGTTGAGTTCCTTTTGAGTGAAGAAATATTTGAGGCTTTTATCATCCGTAAAGATCTCCACTTTCTCCCCAGACAAGTAATGCCTCCAAATTTTAAGTGCGAAGACAACAGCTGCCAACTCTAGATCATGAATAGGATAATTCCTCTCATATTCTTTGAGTTGTCGAGAGGCATAGACTATGACTTTCCCATGTTGCATGAGAACACATCCTAACCCCTTTGCTCAAGCATCATTTAGATGATGACAATCCTTCGAGCCGGATGGTATTGTCGAGCAGTCTTTGAAATGAGTCTTCTCTTGAGTTTTTGAAAACTTATCTCACATTCCTCACTCTAACCGAATTTTGTATCTTTCCGAGTCAGCTGAGTTAAGGGTGTAGCGATTCGAGAAAACCCTTCTACGAATCTCCGATAATAACCAGCTAAGCCGAGAAAACTACGTACTTCGGTCACTGATTTAGGTTGCTCCCAGCTTTGAATAGCTTTAATCTTTGCTGGATCAACAGATATTCTATAACTTGATACTACATGCCCAAGGAATGCTACTTCCTTAAGCCAGAACTCGCATTTCTTCAATTTGGCATAAAGTTTATATTCACAAAGCTTTTGGAGTATCAGCCTCAAGTGTTGCTCATGATCTTCACGGCTTTTGGAATAAATAAGGATGTCATCAATAAAGACGACCACAAAGTGATCCAAATATTCCTTGAATACTCGGTTCATCATATCCATGAAGGCAGCAGGAGCATTAGTCAATCCAAAAGACATGACTAGGAATTCATAATGCTTGTACCGAGTTCTGAAAGCCGTCTTTGGAATGTCATCGGTTCTAATCTTCAATTGGTGATATCCGGAACGAAGATCAATCTTTGAAAAGAATTTGGCGCCTTGTAACTGGTCAAACAGGTCATCAATACGTGGCAATGGCTACCTATTTTTGATGGTGACATGATTCAACTCCCGATAATCAATACAAAGTCACATACTCCCATCTTTCTTCTTCACGAGTAGAATAGGAGCACCCCAAGGAGAAATACTAGGACGAATAAAGCCAATGTCTAACAATTCCTGCAGTTAGGTCATTAACTCCTGAAGTTCAATAGGAGCCATTCGAAATGGGGCTTTGGAAATAGGTTTTGTACCGGGTTCAAGGTCGATACAAAATTCAATTTCACGCTACGGGGTAGGCGGAAGTTCTTCGAGAATACATCGGAAATTCATTAACAATAGAAATATCATTCAAAATCGGCGTATTTTTGTTTAGATCCGTGACATGAGCTAAGAAAGCTTGACATCCGTTTTTAATAAACGAATAGCTTTATGGCTTGAGATGACAGTGATTGATTTTAATGGTTTGGTTTCTTGAATTCGCATAATAGGTTGATTAGGAATATGAAAGCTAACAACCTTACGAAAACAATCAATTTTTGCATGATGAGTAGTTAACCAATTAATCCCTAGAATTACGTCAAATGCAAGTATTTTCAATGAAATAAGATCGACAAGTAATGTGAGGGTACCGATTTGAACCAAACAAGACTTATAAATAGTGGATGTAATGAAGGTTTCTCCCAACGGAATTTCAACAGATAAGTCAAAGTCCAATTTCTCCGGAGTCAAATTTAAACGTTGAGCGCAAGTAGGAGAAATAAAAGAATGGGTAGAACCGGTATCAAATAAGGTATATACTTCACTAGAGTTTATGATAAGCTTACCCGTGATGACCTCGTTCGGGTTCCTTGCTTTCTGGGAGGTCACGACAAACGCTCTCCCTTGAACAACCGGTTTTGTCTTGTCTGGGACGGCCTTTGCTGCCTCCATCCCAGCTGGACTTGTCTTCGGTGCACGATAAAATTGGGCCAGGTGTCCTTCTCTTCCACAATTGTTACATGCTTTGGAGGGTATCACATAGTTTGGACTGATGTGTCCCTCCCCTCCACATTTGAAGCATATGATAGGTGGTCGTTCTCCTTCCTTAATGACAGGTGTTGATGCTGACGTCTTTCAATCATTGTTGAATCTTCTTTTCTTGAAATGTCCATTCTTATTGTTTTGGCCATGATTACCACCGAAGTGGTTACCATTTCTGGCATATTGATTCCCTCCACGCTTATTGTCCTTTGCTTGATGATCGCTATCACCGGTATTATCATTTTGTCGTTTTGCTCTCTTTTTTGGTTGGGTTGACTCATTATCGCGCTCCAATAACTGAGCCCTATTAACAACATCTGAATACAAACACAGTTTATGAGAGATGAGATATTGACGTATCTCTGGTTTTAAACCTCTTAGAAACATTCGCGTTATTCTCTCCTCATTATCAACCAAATGGGACGCAAACTGGGACAGCTCGGCAAACTTGGCTTCGTACTTTGACACGGTCATGTTGTTTTGTTCCAGTTTAATGAACTCTACCTCTTTCATGTGACGAATACTTTCGGGAAAGTATTTGTCGTTGAATAATTCTTGGAACTTCTCCCAAATCATCTTGATGAGGCGGGTTGGAGTGCGTTTTCTGATTCCACACCAAGAATGCCTCCTCTGCCGCGCAACATGAAGGTGGAAAAGAACCTTTTGCTCCTCGAGCAACCCAAGACATCAAATATCTTGTTGATCTATTTTATCCACGTCTCAGCCTTAAGTGGTTTTGGCTCTCCAAAAAACTCTGGTGGTCCCAGCTCCTTGAACTGTTTGTCGGTGACTGTCCGAGAGTTTCCAGTGCTTCCACCTGCATTTTGGATAGGAGCCGCTCTCGCCTGATGTTGCATAAATTGCATGAAGCCTCGGAACATTCCATCGTTCATCATTTGGTTAGTGTTGTTGTTTGCATGAGGATTATCACCTTCTTGATGCACATTGTCCTGCTTATTGATCTGTGGAGACTCAACGGTCTCATGTGCTCCATTCTCGGATGCCATTTTCAAACACTGCCACAAAACAAGGGTTAATTAACACATCACATATTATCCCTATACTCTGACCGACCAATTAAATACCAAATAAACTTAGGTAGGTCATACTTAGCGAAAAATTCCCATCTCTCCCTCTAGTTCTTATCTCACATCTCAGCCAGGGATCATATCCCTAATCTTTGATACCAACTGAGATGCCCCCAAAAATAGGTATACATCACCCATCTTGAGTCGCCAAAAATATGGTACAAAATTCAAATATAACTTAATTATACAACATTCGTATAAAATACGACAAAACATATGCTGTGAGTTTTAATACAAATATTGTCTTCTAGACAATATCCACTCTCAGAATAAGTCCTCATTACATTTATTGTCACACTATTTAACAGAATAGTGAGGACTACTAATACTATCATCTGGACCGTCACTCTGTTCCCCGACTAGTCCTGGCTACGTTCTCATTTCCTGAAGAGAACAGTGAAAGAAAGGGTGAGCTCAACTAGCCCAGTAAGAAATATTATGACTAAGATAATGCAAAATAAATTATCATTAGTTCTCAATAGTGTTAAACTGATAAAATACAATAGACATCAAGTTCAACTGCAGCGGAACATGCAATCCATTAAAAGAGTCAAGTAGAGAATAAAATCTACTATCTTTTATGATTTAAAAAGGTTTTCATCACTTTTATCGCGTTGAGACTCAACTTAATAAATAATCCACATCATCCACACTTTTCTGACCAAGGATATTCATTAGGGTCACGACCACAAATTATCCATGCACTACGGCCAAGGATATTCGTGTATTCATCAATGGTCATGATCATGCAAACAACTGTCCATCAATGCACTACGGGTCAATGAGGACATTTACCACATCATTTGTAATATTACGGTCATGATTACACCGAATAATCCCTGGTCATAATCATACCAAGTCCATCTATGCACTACAGGCCACAGATGACTTTCAAAAAAATATAAACATGAGGATGATGACAATGATATAAGAATTTAATAAAACAAATTCAAGAATTATTTTATCCCGGAACTAATAATGTCCAAATTGTCAACATGATACTTCTTTGTAAAGTAAAATTCAAGAATGCTCACAAGAATATTTCCATGAAAAGATACTGGATTAAGCGTAAATATCAAGAATATTCCACTAATTTCATGGAGTGTAGAAGTCAAAACTTTAACCAACTGAGTATAATAAAGAATGGAATAACAAAAGAAATCACCATGCATGCGGTACTTCGCATAGACAGGTTATTCCATCATAATAATAAATAACGGAACCAGGTCAGGCGTAATACGCACCGACGGGATATTCCAACAGAATAATAAAGAATGGAATAACAACAGAAATCACCATGCATGTGGTACTTCGCATAGACAGGTTATTCCAACAGAATACTAAATAACGAAACCGAGTCGTGTGAAATTCACAAAGCGGGATGTTCCAATGAGAATAATAAAGAGCGAAACCAAGTCCCAGCGTAAAACACGAAAGTGATATTCCAATGAGAATAATAAAGATGAAACCGTCCCACGTAAATGCACGACGAGATAGTCCAATAGAATAATAAAGAATGGAATACAGAAGAATTTCACCAAGTATTGGGTAGCTTCAGCGTATCTGAGTTATTCCAATGAATAATAAAGATGGAATAATAGAAGTTCTCTTCATGAATACAAAAGAAATAATACCCCTTACCGTAAAAGAAACTTGATATCGGAGTAGTGAAGTAGCAGAATAGTTTTCTTTTTTCTCTCTATAGTTTCTCTCTATATTTTCTCTCTACAGAGTTTCAAAGAATTTGTAAGAAATAATGAAGGAATGAGCTTCTATTTATAGAAGAATGGAATGAATAGTAACCAATCCATGAACGGTCCAGATTGATTTACTTTAATCGGACGGTCCATATTTAAAGCAAAATCTTTTAAATAAAATATAATATATTCTATTTATAATCTAATAAAACGAATAACTTTATAAAAGATTTTACTATGCAAACACTATGCGCGAGCACTATGCATAATAAAATATAATATATTCTAATTATTGTCTAATAAAATGAATAACTTTATAAAAGTATTCTATTTTATATAAAAAGATTTTACTATTAGCCTAATAAAACGAATAACTTTATAAAAGTATTCTGTTTTATATAAAAAGTTTTTCTGTTTTATTACGTTAATAATACGAATAAAACAAAACTTCATCATCATTATTATTATTCACACTATTAATCGACCAGGTCGTTCCCAGGAAAGAGGGGGCTTTCCAATAAGGATTTCTCCTTATTGGCGCGCAATTAGGTGACCAAACCTCTCCTTGGCAGAACTTCTAGACATCGTTAATAATGCAAATAATAATATTAACAACTTCGTCATTTTAATTATTGATTTAATAACATATAAAATATCGATAATAATTGAATCAAACTGAGTGACTTCTCACATAAGCATTAATAATCAATACCGTAATCTTATTATGCAACCACGCCAGACATCGTATTTTTTACTTTTACTACCGAGTAGTTCAACAGTATCAACGGTAAAACTTTCACCGTTATTTTCAATAAAATATTTTTGTCGTTTTCTCAATTTGACAATAATTCTGTTGTGGGGCCCACCAATGATTGTGGCGTCGTACGAATATTTCCTGTTAAAACGAATATTCCCCGACTAATCGAAGATTATATAACAACTTGCGTACTTTTGCAAAATTTATAAATATTACCCACAATTATAACATTATATCAAATTCATTTCATAATATTCAAAAATGATAATTATAGAAAATTCATTTTTATTTATAAAAGTTGGGGTCTTACAGCGGAGCCACTCATGGGCTAGGGTGGGCTCTAGCCCGGGTGGACTTTTTGACAAATATTTAGTATTTATATATATTAATAGCCTAGCCCAATCTTCATAAGTCATGTTCCTTTACATCACATGTCCCATGTTACCATTCCATATATTTTCCTTCTCTCTAAACTACTTAAAACAAAGCTGCAAATTGAATTGAGAAGGAATTGAAGCTTATTTTCAGCAAGAGGAAAATGATTTTGGCTAACATCAATGCAGATAACAAGAATTTTCATGAAAGGTACAACATAAGTTTTAGTTCATTTGTGAAATTAAAGTCATAGTGTCGATTTTTCTATGTTAGCTACAAGCATTTGTGAATTATTTGTGGAAATGGGAATATATATGTTTAACTGAATTAGAAATGGTTTAGAAGTAAGTTTAAGTGAATTGAGTAATTTTGGTTTGGTTAGAAAATTTATGTAGCTGAGCAATTTTGAGCCCATATAGAACTTGTGTGAAACATTTATTTGGACTAGTATATATTTTTTTTAAATAGTATGTTATACCTTCAATAACATGTTAAAAATTAGTTCTAATTGGATGTGTATAGGCTGAGTTAGAAAATTGTAAAGTGGCTACGAAAAAATGAAAATTTTGGGAATTCTAGTAAAAGCTTCTAAGACTTGAGATAGATAGTCATTTACTCTGGTCCCCCTCGCTTCAGCTTTTTAATTCTTGTTCCGATTCTGTAGCCCAGGATGAAATTTTTTCCTGGCTCCGCCCTGGCCACAAGCACCACCAATCTATTTCCTCTCTCACAACCTTTTGACAACAAGCCCTACTTTCTTCCCAACAAAAACTCATCGAACCTCCTCTTCTCTCTTTCCTCCAAAACCCTAACCCCAAAACCCTCACTTTACCGAACCAACAAAACCCTCTTCACATCCTACTCCAAAAATCCCATCTCTGACGTTATCTAATCAAATAAACAAAAACCCAGATGACCATGTCTTTGATAATAAAGACAAACCTCGGGAAGAGTGCGATGTTGTCAGAATTTACGGTGACCCAGAAGCCTCCCGCCTCTGCTACTTGGCCCTGCACGCGCTTCAACACCGTGGTCATGAAGGAACCGACATAGTCACCGTTCATGAAAAGGTGTTCCACTTCGTCACCGGCGTCAGGCTCATCTTTGAAGTCTTCAATCAATCGAAACTCGATCAAATCCTTGGCGATTCTTCAATTGGGCATGTCTGTTACTCCACGGATGGCGCCTTTATGTTAAAAAATGTGCATCCTTTCGTCACCAGGTACCGATACAGGTCAGTTGGTGTTGCCCACAATGGTAATTTGGTGAATTATCAAGCTCTTAGATCAAAGCTTGAAGATAATGGGTATGATTGAATTTGGGGTTTTCCTTATGGGTATAGTTGAATTTAGGGTTTCAGCTCTGTAATTGATATGCGTTGTTAACTAATTATATAGCGATTTTACAATGATTATATTTTTTTAAGCATTTTCTGCTCATGGGTATGATTGAATTTGGAATGAAAAATCGGGGGTGTGAAACTTTAATTGTGATCAGAGATTTTTCTTGGATAATGGTTGTGAATGTGGAGCTATGATTTGATCTGAGACTTGAGAATTTTCTTGGATGGTTGTCAGAATAACAAAGGATAATGCTTCCTTAGCCGAAAAGAGGAGAGATAAAATAAAGAAAGAAAGTGGGAAAGATGAGAGAGAAAATGTTGGTCAAAGAAGACAGGGAAGAAGAAGACATAGAAGAAGTCAGCATTCAAAAATTCATGTGCTTTGTTCTTGTTTTTTTTAAAGCTACGTAGGAAAATATGCCAGATTATTTAACGTTTGTTAGGAAAATTGAACGAAATGACCCAATTAAAAAATTTAAAAAAATTTAGTGGACTAATTCCATTTTTTAAATTTTAGTGACTAAATACATATAAGTCGACAACCACATCATAGCAAAGGTGTGTTTTGCCCTTTGTAGACAGTGCGTTCTCTTACTTTGTCGAGGATTCTACAATGTTAATTAAGGGAAAAAAAGTCGTCCATAATGCGCATGATGACTTTTTAAAAATATAACATTTTTGATAACTGATTTAGTGGGCCTTTATATTTTAGTCGCTTTTGCAATTCACAATTTAGTTCTATCAAAGTGCGAATCAGATATTATTTTTAGTCAAATTCGCGAATTAATAGACTACCACGATCTGTTATAAGGATAATATTAAATTTATAACGTTCACTATTGATCAATCTCGTATATATATATATATGAACACATTTGATCGACTCTTAATAATAAAGTGACCCTTTCCACCAATCTCCTCTGTTAACAAATTCTTCACAATCAACATCATTTTTCAAAACACTACGTATACTCACCACTTGATTCACAACTGAGTAATCAGGGGTATAGGACTTCTTCATGTTCATTGAACTCGGAATGATGTCTTGCCCACCATAGTATATCGACGAACTTAGTTGACATGGTGCCAATTTTTCGTCTTGATAATGTGGATCAACTTCTTGTCTCAGTACGAGGGGACACTTCTGTCTCGAAACTTCTTGTTGTTGCTGCTGATCATCAACGGCTTCAGAAGGTTGCGCATCAACGAGTACTGCTGCAACACGGAAAGATGAACTGGCATGATTCGGACTAGAACCATGAGGATTTGACAAAGGAACTTGATGGTTATTATTATTTCGGTCCATTTTTTGTTCTTCTGAATGTACATGGGATTGAGATGTAGTTTTGAATATATAAGCAAAAACAACATCAAGAAATTAAAGTAGAAACAAAAGTAGCAGACGAATTCCTCACAGAAAAACAAAAAACAAAAAGAGCTAAATATGAAACCGAATGAGTAATGAGAGAGTGACACACAATCAAAAGGGTAAGAGAGAAATGGAGACGTGAAAGATTTGACAGACTTATATAATGCACCATGCATGCATCCAAGGGATTAACTGCCAGCTCAGTGCATGCATGTATTGAAATTCAATTTGTTTATATATATATATATATATATATATATATATATATATGGTTATATGTATATACACATTATGTATATATACTTCTAAGGGGTTTTTGGGGTTATGGTGACGGTTCACCCGTCGCCGTATCCCAGAATAACCCGTCGCCATAGCCCAAAAACTGTCGCCATAACCGACTATGTACTACACAGCTGTGTACCTACAGTTTTCCAAATATATATATATATATATATATACCATAATTATCCATAACAAATACTTATTATAAATAAAAATGAGCAAATACCATAATTAATTAGTGTCTAATACAAGAACCAACAACTGAGATTATAATTGATAATAGTGGATGTCGGGTATCGTCCGCTACTAATAGTAACGGATGCCGCTAAAAATAGTATTGTCGTCCGCTACTATTATTAGCAGACATAACTCGTCGTCCGTTACTAATAGTAGCAGACGTGAATTTTTTAGTTCTAATATCGAATGTTGGTTTCTATATTAACGATAGAAATAGTGTTTTCTCATTTTTGATCTATAACAAATACTTCTATGAATAATTTCTTATATATATATATATAGGGGGTTTCCATCAAGACAATAGGGTTCTTTGTGGAGCCACCCTTTTGACCAAGAATTTTTTTTTTTATCCTACCAAATTTCAATAGGCTAAAAGGTTTGCTCCACAAAGAACCTGCTATCGTGGATGGAACCCCATATATAAAGTTATTTATTTTATTAGATTTTAAATAATATATATATATATTATATTTTATTGTATAGTATCCTTTCCATTCTCCTATAAATAGGATGATTAGTTAGAATTGAAAACACACCAGAAGTTCAGAGAATTCTTCTTCTATAATCTTGACCGTATTTCTTTAGAGTTTAAGAAAGCTTTAAGCATAGTGCAAGTTTTCTTCAAGTATATCATCACTCTACCAGTCGAAATACTCTTCTTTCTAAGGTAAGGGATGTTATTTTTATTCAATATTCGCTTGAAATAATATTTTCTTTCATACTCTGTAGTATGCAAGTAATATTATTTTGTTTCAGATTTTGAATTCTATACTTGTAAGGATTATTTTTTTTTCATTCTGAAGAGAAATTATTTTTCATATTCGTATAAATATTATTATCGTTCAATATTCATTATATTCGTTTAATATTCGTAAGGAATATTATTTCCGTTCAATATTCGTAAGGAATATTATTTTCGTTCAACCGTTGTAAGTAACGGGTTTCTGTCAGGGCAGTTTCGTAATTTTTCCAACCCTCAAAAATTCTGAAAAAATTTGAAATGATAATTTGATGAGTTTTTTAGATTGTGTCCAAAAATAGCGATTTTTGGATGTATAGATTAGGAGTTATGGATTTTATGGGAAAAGACTATTTTAAAAGTAAACCCTTATAACTCCTTGTGGTTAACTTTAAAATTGGTGAAATTTTTATTGGGAGTACATGTATATAACAGGAGTATACCCTGTAAATTTCGAAATTTTTGAACAAAATTACAATTTATGATAAATGTCTAAATATTCGACAGTTTTGGCCATATGAAAAATAGTAAATGAATTTTAAAAATTACGAGAAAAATATATGTTCAATATGGGACTATATTCTGCTAAATCCCAGAAAAAAAATATTTTTTAGAATTAATTTGGTATTTTTCATGAAAATGGACTAGTTATGAGTAAATGAATTAAATATGTTATATGAAGTACAAAAATTGGAAAATAGGATTTTATGGCTTAAGAATCCTATATAAAGTATATGCAGATTTTTGATGAGGGTTTTGGTTATTGGTGATGAAATCTTATGAGTTTGACATTTTAAGATGATTAAATGCATTAATTAGTAAAGTTTAAACAATTAAAGTAAATTATTTATAAGTTTAAAAAATGATTAAAATATTGTTATAATATTATGAGATTATTAAGTGATTGATAACATTTGGATATTATTGAACTCTAGATAAATGGTATTATAAATGTTTAATATTTATCATTTATCTCATTTGATTGATTCTTTATATCATTGTTATCATCCTCAAGCTTATATTGTGTTGAAAGTTATCTTTGGTCGTAGTGCATAGATGGACTTGGTATGATTATGAGCAGTGATTATTCGGTATAATCATGACCGTAATATTACAAATGATGTGGTAAAAAAAAATTCTCATTGGCCCGCAGTGCAATGATGGACAGTTTTTGGTATGATCATGACCATGGGTTCTCTTCGGCCAAGGGTGCAAAGATGAATTGTTTTATGGCGTGATCATGACCGTTGATGAAAACACGATTATCTTTGGCCCGTAGTGCATGGATATTCCGTGGTCGTGATACTAATGAATATCATTGGCCTATAGTGCAGGGATGATTCGATGATGTGGATTAATTATTGAGCTGAGTCTCAGCGATGAAATATTAATTCATGGATGTGGTAAAAGTCATCTTTGGCCGTAGTGCATAGATGGACTTGGTATGATTATGACCAGGGATTATTCAGTATAATCATGGCCGTAATTGAAAACACGAATATCCTTGGCCCGTAGTGCATGGATAATTCGTAGTCGTGATACTATTAAGCTGAGTCTCAGCGTTATTGGTTTTACAGTTGTATGAACTGTTAATTTACCTGATTATAAATATGAATTGTGAATTTAATTATAACCTGTGGTGGTTCAAGTGAAGACAGGTAATGAAAGTTCTCTTTGTCTTGGGTATAATAAAGAATTGTTGATGGGTATTACAGGAATGAAATATTAATGATGGACTTTTAATCCAAAGGAGATAGTAGACATTATGTTCTACTTGACTCTTCTAATGAATTGCTTATTCCTCTGCAGTTAAACGTGTTGTCTATTATATTCTATCAGTTGTTATACTGTTGAAGGCTAAGGATAATTTATTCTGCATTATCTTACCATAATATTTTTTTCTTTGCTAATTGAGCTCACCTTTTCTTTCACGTTTATTCTCTTGAGAAATGAGAATATAAATTTTGGGATGAGTCGGGGAATGGAGTGATGGTCCGAGATGGTGGCTATAGTAGTCCTCACTATTTTTATAAAATAGTGTGATAATAATTGTAATGAGAACTCCATTGAGTGTGGATATTGTCTAGAAGGCAATATTCATATTAAAACTCTCGCCATGTTTTGTCGTATTTTTTTACAAAATAGTTGTATTATTAAGTTGTATTTGAATTTTTATGCACGATTATTTGGCACTTCCAAGATGGGTGAAGATATCGCATTTTGAAGCGTCACAATATATATATATATATATATATATAGGAGAATTTCAAGAGCATAATTTTTAACAAACATAATTTTCTTAAGTGACATAACTATTTAAAAATCAACACTTAGTCAACCTTCCGTGTGCTTTTAAAAAAACCCAAATCTGAACTTCGCCATTCTCTCCTACCCTCTCACGAATCTGCAAGCCCTAGTTTCTCATTGCTCTCCAAATGGGTCGCGATTCTCAGTGATTCTCTCCAAATGGATCGCGATTCTCTCCTCTCTCGCAATCTGCAAGCCCTGAGAATCACATAATAGTTCGCATAATACACACGCCTGTAACCATTTTAAATGAAGTTTAGCTTCGATTGCCACTGTGTTCGAACCAACAATCGCCATGAAAGGAAAATAGTGGAAACAACGTGCATGTTAGTGATCTCGATGAACACGACCTCTTTTGTGCTGGTTGTTTATGGAAAAATCACGTGTTATTTTAATTAGTTTTCACAAGTTACATGTACTCCCTTTATTGAATTAGAAATATATTTTAAAATGACAATTCATAACAATTTTAAAACGTATTGCATATACTCAAAGCTTAACTCACGTAAACAACAAACTTCAGTTCATATTTAGTACTACTTCCATTCCATAATAATAATTTTTTTTAATTTTATACACGTAAATTAAAAAACTCATTTAATACTATCATTTAAGAATTAAAAATTATATAAAATTTCATCACCCCTTTATAGGAAATTGAAAACTATTAATACAAAGGAGAAAATTTCTTGGAACAATAAAAAAAGTTAGGAGTGATATAAAAAAATAAATTGGAACAAATTTTTTCTTCTAAAAAGGCAGTTATTATGGAATGTGTTGGAAATGAGTTTGACAAAATAAATATTAAAGCATTTTGAGGCTTAATTTATTGTAGGACCCACAATCCATAAATGCCGGGTCAATGCACCAATGCGTTCTCCTCCGCGAAGAGTATAACGTGGTATACTTATTTGTTCAAATCCATTAGGAATTGAATGAGAAAATTGACTCCAAAGTCACCTACTTGATATGTTGAAAATTGCATAGTCCCACATAGGATGTGTGAGGGAAAAATCAAGAACATATATATAGGATGTTTGCTCAATGGGAAGGGCCCCAAGGGGCACCCCACTTTTGTGGAAGGGAGAGGACCTAGCCAAGACTTGGTTCAAACCCACACGCGCGTCGCCGCCATCTGGTTGATTCAGGCAAGTCGGGTCGGGTCATGATATATAAAACTTTTTGGATAAAATTTGTTTAATAAATTATCAGATTTTGTTATAAGTTATTATCAATACTACGTAGTTTTGACGTCCAACGGTAATAAACTGCCACTTCATTCTATAAATTAATCTATTTGGGCGCTAAAACAGAAGTAATTTGTTCCTCCCTCCCGTTTTGCAAAATATTTCTGTTCCGTCCCGTTCTGAGAATTTTCCCATTCTGGAAAAGTTTTTCCGTTCTGGAAGTCAATACTTTCCCGTTCCGCTCTGCAGCAATAATTTTTTCTGTTTCTGCAATATTCCTTGAAATTGCAATAAGTTTTTCCAGTTTTCTTCATGCATGCATCATTAACATTCATTTAAGTTCAGTACATAACATATAATTTGGTTCGAAGTGTTCTTAATTTTGAAGTGCTTCTAATTAAGAACTGGAAATCCGCTTTATCTTGATAAGCAATTATTCAATTAATTCTTAGCACCTGTGAGGGAATAAATTTGCTTTAAGGAGACTTTCATAATTCAAAAGAACTCCTGATTTATTTATTCATATTTTTTCTGTGTTTATATATATATATATATATATATATTAAATAATATTATATATTACAGTTAACAATCTTAAAACAAATTTATTTTTCTGTAATTATAGTATTGTTTTTTGTGAACAAAAAATTGTTTTATTTGAATAGGAAATTGTTTTAACAAAATATTTGTTGCATGTTAATATACATAATATTCTGTTTTTGTTTACATGTTAAAAAATGCATGTTTATATTCTGTTATTTCTAATATTGTTTAATTATATATATGTGTAATATATATAATATTCTGTTTATATATACATTCCGTGAATCCTATTTAGTAATTCGCTACTTGGAAAACATGTTAACATAATTACCCTTTTGATATATAATGTATCCTGCTTGGTGAATCCCATTGAAAAAGAAAAAGAAAAAAAAATTACGTGATTCCCGCGAATTTTTTTTTTTAATTCCGTAATTACTTTTGTTTTGCAAATTTTTTTTTAAAGTTTCTGATTACATCTCATACCCGAAACCGCGTTAATTGATTAAATTTTTTTTATTCTGTTATGATGTAATTGATTTAATTTATATGATTAGTACAAAGTTATTCTGTTAAAGAATGCAAATCTGTTAAACAGAAATTTATAAATTAAAATTGTAAACAAAAATTTTGGAAACTAAATTTGGTGTTTGAATTCTATAAACAAAAATTGTTGTTTGAATTCTGCAAACAAAAA